>OY728130.1:1970501637-1971784327 GCA_963277665.1 Viscum album | reverse complement strand
CCCACTAGGCTATATGAATCACTCTGAGTCGATCGATCAGCAGTCTTCAATTCTCAATCAGCTACTAGGTCTCTGCACTCTGCTAGCTCATCTCCGGGAGGGTCCTCTCCACAAGCTACTGGTTGATACTCCAAGTATCACAAGTCCCACGAAAAAGTATCCCAAAGGACCGCCTTGTCATAGGGGTCTCAAAGAAATAGACGGTGCGTCAATCGAACGCCCGGTCTGTGAGTTATTAGCCTTTTCGTCCCAAGGGCCCGACTGGTTTCGTGTACGAACCAACCCGACCCCATCTCAAATGTACCCTGAACTCTCATAGGGTATACTCATAGAAGCCATTTCCCAACGTGATCACCAGCTCCGCTGAGGGTTCGTCAAACGGACGTCTGGTCTGAAAGTTATCAGCTTTTCTCTTCTAGGGTCCCGGTTGGATTTCGGGTACAATCCAACCCGGACATTATCCAACAACATCCAAAACTCAGGAGAAGCATTCCAAAAGATTCTTCTCATCAAGAGGAATCCAAAAAAGTCGACGACACGTCAATCGGACGTCCGAAGCTCAAGATATAAGCGTTTCCGCTCCGAGGGCCCGATTGTTTTCGTATCCGAACCAACCTGGACATACAGAAAGTTCTCCAAAACCTTGAGTGTAATACACCGAAACGACTGTCTCGATCCATGGATCGCATCGCAGCTGACGGTACGTCGATCGGAGGTCCGTAGCCCACGATATGGGCAAAAGACCGAAAAAGGTCCGCGAATAGGAGGTTCGGGTCCGGTCCGACCCAGCCCGATACCCCCTGGGTCAGCCCGAACCGGGGTGACCTGACCCTGTTCCGGGTCCAACCCGGACTATGCGGCCCGGCCCGGACCGGCCTGGGCAGCCCGGCCTGGCCAGCGTGGGCAAGCGGCTCGGCCGTAACCGCCAAGCGGAAGGGGTGCGGGGGGGGGGGGGGGGGGGGGGGGCGCTGCCCCCCGCCTGTTTGTGTAACCGCAGCCCCCATGTGTGGGGATACACCTATCGGCCAGCCAGGGGTTACGACCCCCGGCTCTCTCGGTGACCGGCTGGCCCAGATGGTTGGCCGTGTTGATGCCGCGGGACCCCGCGGTCCCACCCTCATGCCCCGGTGCCGGCGGCCGGAAGCGGCCGCCTCTCTCTGCTCTGCCGCGGCCTTGGTCCGTCCGGCACGGTGCGACGGTGCCCCGACACTCCGCCGCAGCCCCACTCCGGCCACAGTCTCTTCCAGGTTCTCCGGCGCGGCACGATGGTGCCACAACTTGATTGACTTCAACGGCGCGGCGCGATTGCGATGCGCTTTTTCACCAAATCTTTATTATTTTCCACGCGGTGCACCGACACTACGCTGCCTTGTTCGTGCAGCATACAAATCAACAATCGAGGGGGGAGGATTGTTGGCCATGTTCGTGCGGTCCGACCACCTCCCATTATTGCGATATCATGCGGCTCTAAAAGGACGATAAACAACGAAGAAAGTATTCAGGAACAAAAAGAAATAATCCCCTTACCTTGAAGAAAAAGTTGAACGAAGGTTCGTCGTAGAATTGCACCTCGCGGAAGAAGGCGTCGTGGAAAGAGGATCATCGCGTCGTGGAGAAAGGATTCGTCAGGGTCGCGTCGTCGATCTCCGAGGATCCGACATTCTTGTCGACCTTCGTCAGAGGTCGACGTTCTTTATGTTCTTTGCGTTCTTTGTCGAAGAAGGAGTGCTTCCAGGCATTGGGCAATTTCTCCCACGCCCTCACACACAACAATCCCCTTAATAAAATTAGACTTGTCTTATTTTATTAACACACAAGCCAAACATTTTTGAAATTCAAAATTGAATCAATCAATTAATTGAATTAATTGTAACGTTTAAGCCACCCAATTAAAAGAGGTGTTTAATTTTTAATTAAACGCACGAGTTGACTCCATTTAAAAAAGGGGTGCAGGTGCGTTACCTAATTAAAAGTGGGGTATTGAGGAAGTGAAAAGGTGGGGATCGTGTGGGCCCCACCCCACAAATGTCCTACCTAGTGGAGTAGGATATAGTGGGTCCCACTCAAACCACATAGCGTAGGTTTAGCTACCTTAAATAAAAATAAAATTGGTTGCACCATTTTATATTATTCTTTTACTTAACCCAAAATTTTAAGTACCACACCCGAGAAAAAGAAACTCCAGAAAAGGTGTTCTTAAGCAATTACCGGCGCTACGGTTTCATCGGTGCCCTCAGATGTCGATTCCGAGCACCGGTTCAAGAGTTAGAAAAACCTGGTCATTCGTTCAATGAACGTACCCAAGCTAAATTTCGGAAAAATGATTCTGGGCACACTGGACCTCGGAATCAGGCGCCGTTAGAAACTGTGTTCTTTTATAATCTCAAAGAAATTAAGAAAAAAAATTTCTTGAAATTTCAGGGTCTTTAAATTACTCCCACTTCAAGGCTTTACGTCCTCATAATGCTTTAACACAAACTAGGGATACAAAAGAGATACTGAGCACGAATCTAATCCTTCCAATCCTATGTGCTCACCTGGAGGTTCCCATACTTCCAGTGAAAGCGCACCCGAGGAATCGACCGTCCTCGAAAGATCCGCTCCTGCCGATCCTCATTCCCCACTCTGTGAAAGTCAACCCATCACCAAAGTCCAACCCCCCCATGGTCTATGACATGCGTCGGGTCATGCTCTTATCTCCTCAGCTATGATACGTGGAAGACTTCGTGCACCCGTTGTAATTGAGGTGGATGGGTCAAGCGGTAAACCACATCACCTACCCTATTGAGGACCTAGAAGGGTCCAATTAAGCGCGAAGAGAACTTGCCGCCCCGGCCAAAACTCTATAACTCTGATCAAGGCGAGACCCATAGGAAAATGTGGTCGTCATCCTCAAACTCTAGTAGTCTCCACCTCCTGGCAGTATTAGACTTATGTCGGATCTGAGCTGTCCTCATCCGCTCCTAGATGACCTTGACCTTCTCTGACATGGCATGGACCGTCTCTAGTCCCACAAGAGCTGCTATGATTCCTTCTTTGCTTATAAAAGAAATCTGGTCTCATCCCCTGGATGAACCACATTCTCTGCCTAATACAGTCAATCCCGACATGGATGATACAAATCCATACCATGGATGACGTTGTATGGCCTCGATGCTATTAACAAGAGATCCAACTGTTACTCTTGCCTCCAAGGGTTTAGTCACACTGTCGGCATCAGTGTGTGGTCACTGCGTCTCCTCCAGTAGGTATCTTAGAAGTGAGGGTCAAGTCAATGGTTTGTAAACCGGAACCTCTTAGTAACAATAAAAAGAGAGGACAGGAAAGTAAATTCCACAAAGAAAGGTGTCTTTTATTACTGCAGCTCAAAGTACAAACACATAAAGCATCTACAATCAAACATCCACAAATCCAAAAGCAACATGAACAAAAGTATCCATATTTGGAGCTAGTCCCGCTCCTGACCATCTGCTCCTGGAGCTTCATGATCGTAGGCCTCAGCTGCCTGAAGCTGAGCTCTCCCATATCCACCTGTTCCCTGCGTTCGGGGTGGACCTCCTGGTGGTGGTGGTGGAAACACCTCGAAGCGTCGTCCACCTCCAGCTGCACGGCTAGGTCCCCTGCCACGGTCTCCTACTCCTTGCGGTCTGCGTCGATCGAACTTCTGCCTCAGCCTGGGTGGTCCTTCGTTTATCTGCCGGTGATCAGTATGGCGGGTCGGACAGTCACAAGCCATGTGACCAACCCTGCCACAGGAGTAACACTGTTCGCTCATGGTAAGTCGCTCTCCATCCAGGTTTCCTCGCATACACGATCATGTGTCATGCGGCCGACCACCTGTAGGTCTGGTCCTCTTGGACCTCTGTGTCATCTGTCTACTGCCCACTGCAGAAGACTCTGCCGCTTGCCGGCTAGTGGTGGGTCTTGCTGTTGGATACAGCTCAGCAAGGAAACTCTCCACTAAGAGGGCTCGCTGTAACACCCTTGTCTACGTCAGGATGCTGTGAGAAACAACAGAAGCCCTGATCTCTCGCCTGATCCCCTGCTCGAAGGTTCGGTCCCTGAAGAATGGGTCCCGTACCATATATGTGGAGTAGCACGAGAGGTCTGTAAACCAAGCTGAGTACTGCGCCACCATCATGCTATCCTGCTATAGATGCAACAGCTCTTATATACGCACCACTCGAAGGGTGGCTGGTACAAACGCTGCCCGGAACAGGCTCTCGAAGTCTACCCATAGAAGTGTCTTCTTGTCATGTATCTGGAGCATCAGTCTCCACCATCTACCTGCTGCTGCCTAAAGAAGTCTGGTAGCAAGGATCACCATGAAGTCTGCTGGAATCCCCACTAGCCTAAAGACTCTCACCACAGCCTCCAGCCAATCCTTATCCGCCTGTGGGTCCGTCTCTCCCTTGAACCTGGGTGGCCTCTGGCGCTGGAACACGTTCAGTACGCTCAAGAGACGTGCACCCTCTGCTGCTGGGGCTGGTGGCATCGGTGGATCAATGGGTAATAGTACCGCTGGTGCCTCCACTGGTGCCTCAACTGGGATAGGGCCCTGTACTGAGGCCACGTTGCTCGGCGGGCTGTCAGTACGTACAACTCTCGGGGCTCTAGCTGGTCCTCCTCAGGGAGGCATCCTGAAAGAAACAAACATGACACAGTCAAATGATTTATACCTGGTGAGATGACCTGGTTTGAGATGACTTTTAATACTTTTGGAAACACACACGCAATTAGTGTTTTCGTGCACAAAGTCAGAAATCAGTTGTCAGGGTCCTGGTGTATGGATACGTCGGCCGCCTGCACAAACACTGGACTCCCTGAACTGAAAACCACACTCAGTACCCTTAACACTATTGCTTCAGAGAAAAGAAATATCAGATTTACAAGTTCTGCAGTAGAACTGACTCCTCTGATACCAATTTGTCACGACCCGTCCTCGGGGCCCGTGTCATGACTACCCCAAGCCCCCCTTCCATTGTCCAGGGGCTAGCGACTAGCACCAAAGCCGTAAATCATGATAAACTGGGAAAGTATTGCCTTTATAAAGGTAAACAAAACACCACAGAGTACAAGCGGAAGTAAAACACAAAGTACACAAGGAAGTACTGAAAGGAAGTGGGCTAGAATACAATCTCATCTGAAAAGTGCAGCTACAACTGTAAGGAAGTACAATAGAAATGATGAATAACTGGAAGAAAAGTAGCATCTCCTGGGTCTTCCACCTCGGATCCTACCTGAAGGGTAGGTACAGATAGCGCAGCTCCTGGCTCGTCCACCACGGATCCTACCTGAAGGGTAGGTACAGATAGCCTCCTCAATGCTCTCTCCCGTCAACCTCCTCCGAGAGTCGTCTCGTCGGGAAGTCAACCACCAGGTACTGTCCAGTCCTCAAACAATCGGCCTCCGTCAGAGCTGCTCGTCGTCTGCAACCAACACAACGAGGTGCGGGAATAACCCGTGAAGGGGAGAGTATACGATACTCAGTAGGGACCCCGAGACCCTCGAGGTCTCCCTAAATACAACAAGGATAACCACAAAGAAGGATCTCAACCGATAACCCTTACTTAGGTATAAGCCCATACTTATACCTAAGTTATCATGTAACCCATCTCAATCATGAGGAAACACAAACGTTATGAAATCAATGGATAACAACTTCTTAGGTATATGCCCATACATATACCTAAGTTATCATTGACCCATCTCAATCATGAGGTAAACAAAATGGTCAGTGACTCAGCTCAAACAAGGATTTTATTCATGATATCAAAACCACGGCTGCTGGAGAACTCTTCCTCTATCGAGTACAATGGGCCTTCCGCTACAACCAAGAATGTCCCACTAGCCTTTGACTGCTGAAGTACTCCACCTGTCGAGTACTGTGGGCCTGCCGCTATAACCAAGCGCATCCCACCATGTTTCTGCCGCTATAACCAAGCTCACCCCCTCATAGCCTACAGAGGTACTCCTTCTGTCGAGTACCGCGGGTCTTCCGCTACAACCAAGTGCACCTCCGCCGTGGGTCTGCCGCTACACCCAAGCGCACCCCCACAGGGCTATCCGAATCACTCTGAGTGGATCGATCAGCAGTCGTCAAGTCTCAGTCGGCTACTATGTCTCTGCACTATAATAGCTCATCTCCGGGAGGGTCCTCTCCAAGAGCTTCTGGTCGACGCTCCAAGTATCACAAGTCCCACGAAGAAGTACCCCAAAGGACCACCTCGTCATTTGGGTCTCAAAGCAACATATGGCGTGTCAATCGGACGCCCGGTCTATGAGTTATTAGCCTTTTCGTCCCAGGGGCCCGATTGTTTTCGTGTACGAACCAACCCGACCGCATCCCAACTATACCCCCAAACACTCATAGAGTATACTCATAGGGACCGTTTCCCAACATGATCACCAACGCTACTGACGGTTCGTCAAACGGACGTCTGGTCTGCATGTTATCAGCTTTTCCGTTCCAGGGGACTTGTTGGATTTCGGGTACAATCGAACCCGACCATTATACAAATACATCCAAAACTCAAGAGAATCATGCCAAAAGTTTTGTCTCATCAAGTGGAATCGAACAAAGTCAATGGCATGTCAATCGGACGTTCGTAGCTCAAGATATAAGTGTTTCCACTCCGAGGGCCCGGTTGGTTTCGTATCCGAACCAACCCGGCCGTACTCAAAGTTCTCAAAAACCTTGAGTGTAAAATACCGAAACGACCGGCTCGATCCAAGGATCGCATCGCAGCTATCGTTGCGTCGATCGGAGGTCTGTACCCAAGATATGGGAAAAAGACCGTAAGAGGTCCGCGAATAGGGGGTTCGGGCCCGGTCCGACCTGGCCCGATACCCCCTGGGCCGGCCCGAACCGGGTCGACCCTACCGGGGTCCATGTCCGGCCCACTTGGGCGTGGTCTGGCCCAACTGGAGCGGCTCGTCCCGGCCTGGGGTGCTCGGACTGGCCGGCGTGGCCAGGAGGCTCGGTCGTAATGGCCGAGCAGAAGGGGTTCGGGGGGCGCGCTGCCCCCCGCCTGTTCGTGTAACTGCGGCCCCCATGTGGGGGGCCGCTCCTGTCGGCTAGCCGGGGGTTACGACCCCCCCGACATTCTTGGTGACCGGCCGGCCCGACTGGACGGTTGTGCTGCTGCAGCGGGACCCCGCGGTCCCGCCCTCCAGCTCCGGCGACAGTGGACTGAAGCGGTCGGCTCTCTCTGCTCTGCCGCGGCCAAAGGTCGCAGCCTTGGTCCGTCCGGCGCGGCGTGACAGCGCCGCGACCCTCCGCTGCGGCCCCACTCCAGCCGCAGTCTCTTCCAAGTTCTCCGGCACGGCGCGATGGCGCTGCGGCTTGATTGACTTCAATGGCGCGGCGTGACGGCGCCGTGCTTCTTCACCCAATCTTTATTATTTTCCGTGCGGTGCACCGGCACCGCGCTGCCTTGTTCATGCCGCATACAAATCAACAATCAAGGGTGGACAAGGGTCGTCCATGTTCGTGCGGTCTGACCTCCTCCCGTTATTGCGATATTAGGCAGCTCAAAACGGACGATAAACAACAAATACTGTATTGAAGAACAAAAAGAAATAATCCCCCTACCTCGAAGAAAAATTTGAACGAAGGTTCGTCGCGGAATTGCACGTCGCGGAAGAAGGCGTCGCGGAAGGAGGATCGTCGCGTCGCGGAGAAAAGATTCGTTGGCATCGCGTCGTTGATCTCCAAGGATCCAACGTTCTTGTCGACCTTCGTGGAAGGTCGGATTTCTTCGTGTTCTTTGTGTTCTTCGTCGAGGAAGGAGTGCTTCCAGGCTTTGATCAATTTCTCCCAAGCCCTCACGCACAACGAACCCCTTAATAAAATAAGACTTGTCTTATTTTATTAACACACAAGAAAAACGTTTTTGAAATTCAAAATTGAATCAATCAATTAATTGAATTAATTGTTACTTTTAAACCGCCCAATTAAAAGAGGCATTTAATAATTAATTAAACATAGGATTTGTCTCAATTTAAAAAGGGGGTGCGGGTGCGTTACCTAATTAAAAGTCGGTGGTTGAGGAAGTGAAAAGGTGGGGATCATGTGGGTCCCACCCCAAAAATGTCCTACCTAGTGGAGTAGGATATAGTGGGTCCCACTCCAACCAATTAGCATAGGTTTAGCTACCTTAAATAAAAATAAAATTGGTTGCACCGTTTTATTTTATTCTTTTACTTAACCCAAAATTTTAAGTACCACACCCGAGCAAACGCAACTCCAGAAAATGTGTTCCTAAGCAATTATCGGCGCTACGGTTTCATCGGTGCCCTCAGATTTCGATTCCGAGCACCGGTTCAAGAGTTAGAAAAACCCGCTCATTTTTTCACTGAACGTACCCGAGCTAAACTTCGGAAAAATGATTCTGGGCACACCGGGCCTCGGAATCAGGGGCTGTCAGAAACTGCGTTCTTGTAAAATCCCAAAGAAATTAGGAAAAAAATTTCCTTGAAATTTCCAGGTAATTACATAGTATTCATTGTATACTAGATACATAAATGTGCACATTATTACAAATGATTACATTGATTATAACATAATTGTTTTATTTTAAACACATAAATAAATAACTTTGAGGATAACCCTAATCCATCTAGAAAATACTTAAATATATTTCATACTAATCATCATGGATTCCTAGTGAAAGAAACATAATAAGGGTGAGAAAAAATCCTCCATAAGGAAAAAATAGAGTGGAAGCAGTAATGAATCAATGAGAATATTTAGTATGTCAAGGTAAATAACTGAACCCCCGGGACATGTAATCAAAAAACAAAATGGATCTATGTAAGAAATATTGAAAGCTAATAACCTGAAGAAAATTTCATTCAAATAACTAAATAAGGGAAAAAATATGACAATTCATGAAACTGAAACACAAACTATCTATATAACTGAAAATGAAATGTATATATAGATATTTTGACACAAAATATCATGGATGAATATATATGAAAACTATTATGAGGGAAATTTATTTCTTTATAGACATCATGTATCAGGAATATGGAAACCTATTACCATTAATTCCTTTCAAAATATGGTTAAAAATAAGGGTAAAAATCAAGTTTCAAAATTATTCATCTCATGAGAAAATGTATATGCATTGGGGTGCTATATAAAGTTCTGTATCTAGCCTTCATTTCCCGTCCAAAGAATTAATCTTATTGAATAAAAAAAATAGTATGCCTTAAAAATTAACCAAATTGAATGATAAATACACATCTATCAATAATTCCCAAATTAAGAAAACAATTATTGAAGTATGCACCGTATGTAAAATGTATATGGTTTAGGCAATAGTAATATCCATTAAAAAATGAAATGGATAATAAGGAGAAATTAAAAGTTCAATGATCATAGGAAATTTAATACTTCATAGTGACTAAAAAATAAATCATGGTAGTTAATTTGAAAAGTACCCTTGGCCAAATAAATAATAAATCATCCATAGGAAGAATAATGATGGTATTAATAAAAAAAATCCAATTGGAGTAAACTAGAGGATTTTCTTCGTTCATAAAATAAAAGATTTAATTGTAAAAATATTCTTGAGTAAAATATCATTTTCTTTTGAAAGAAATTTTAAAAATATTTTTTTTAAATATACCATTTAATCTTGAAATGGAGGATTCAAGGAAATGGTGGTGGATGAATTCATACTAGTCATACGAGTTAAAAAGAATATTCTTTTTTATACGGAAAAAGGAAATAAAATGCCTCATTAAGAATGTGACAAGAAGATTTCATTAAAACATTGGATTATGACTAAACGGGTACAAATTTATTTAATTAATCATTTTAAAAATATTTTTTAAGAAATTTTAAAAAACGTGGTTTTTACAAGACAACAATTAACTGACTAAAGAGGGAAGGGAAGTCGTGTTTTCTTTGAAACATTTTAAAATCACTCTGAGTAACAAAGGCTGAAGAAATGATACTAATACTTGAAAATGGTCATGAATAACCCAAGGGTATGGAAAGGGTTTATTAAAAAATGGTTATATAATTTCCTCTAATGAAAAAACATTGAAATATCTATAGGATTGGTCTTGAGGAAAATAATATTTAAATATTAAAAAGTGTCCCATACCACGTTGAAACATTTTTAAATCATAAACCTCATGAAAAAATAATATTAAATGAAATTATTAAATAACATGAAGTAAACGGAATTAATGATATAATATATAAAAATTTCAGTTGTTACACCACACAAAAGATGTATGTAGTGAAAATTACATTTATCTCATGGATGTAAAAAGTGATATTAGAATCCATTAACAATGTGGTATCAAAAGAATTGGATAACCCAATGTAATTAATACACAAAATTACATTTTTATACCATGATTATAACATATTTAACATATTATTTGTCAATGTGGTATCATTTACAACATATATAATAGATTATGTGAACATAAATTAAGCTTGCCTCACATAATGAAAATGTGAGAAGAATCCATTACCAATGTGGTAACAAAAGAATTGGATAACCCAAAGGTAAAAATCCTTTAATAAAACATTAAAATAAAATTAATATAAAATAATTCATGATATTATATTTCAATGTATTAGTATTGACACTGTATATAAGAAATTATGTAAACAACAACTATGTCTCCTCACCAGATAAAAATGAGACAAGAATCCCTCACATTGCATTCCCTTTTAGGTGAGCATCCTTTAACATCCTGTATAATAAAATTATTTTAATTTTCAACTTATTTCAAAACTTTTTTAATTTTTATAATTACTTTTATTTCACTTATTTCCATGTTGATTACAACTACATAAACAAATAAGTTTATATCATGTGTTTTGAAAAAATTTGGGTTATGTGTCAAAAATAGCTATAGTTGGTCTACATCAGTTAAAGGAGTGATTTTATAACATATCATGAATAAATAAAATGACATAATTATAATATTTTTACCTCAATTGTACTTTCAAAATTAATCATTAAATATTGTTATGAAAATGAGAATATGTTGTAATCAGGGAGACGGTATGTTGTACCTATGCATGAGTAACATTCCAGAATTTAAATGATCATTATGGAACGAAGTTAAGTAACTCAAATCATTATAGAATGATAATTATATAATAAATTTTATATTATTTAATCAATTATAATTATATATATAATTATTATACATAAAATGAATCACATCATGTCGAGAAGGCGGTACTCCACACCTCCACGAACGATGTTATATCTTTTAAAATGGGTGAAGGGGTAATAAATGGGATTATATAAATATATATATTATATTTTATGAAATATAATTGTATAGTTAATATATTAATGATTTATTTTATGTCACTTATGTTTAATTATGTCCATTCTATTACATATTCCATGTATCGTGTGAACGAATCACATCGCTTTGAGGGGGCGGTAGTCCACACTTACTCAAATGAGATTATCATATTTACACAACTTGGAAAGCATAAATGTATGTTATAAATAAAAATTAAATAAGGTTAAAATATTATAATGAAAATATTTTTAATATATAAATAATGTTTTCAGCATAATTGCTACTATAAGAGGTGGTAATGGATAATTGAATAATCGTCATTTTGTGAGGCATTAATTCATCGTTCACAGAAACAGTATGTTTGTTTCCCATTAGATGGAGGTGAGGGTATTTTTTTTGTAAACCCTAGTATAGCTAAATAATATCATATTTCAGATACTTTTTTTGGTTTTATAACAGACTAAGATGATTTTAGGGGTTGGAGAATGGAAATTAAACTAAAGAGATTGAGAAAATATATTACATTTTAATTGTGTACCTTCTTTTGGATTAAACCAAAAGGCATCCATGGAAGGTATTATTCCAAAAGAGAGGTCTCTAGGACTATATGTGGGATTTATAGAGGATATTTGGGAATATATTGTCCAAAATTAAGTGGTTTTGGATGTGTGAAGAATGGGTAGAGGTGGTGGCCTTTTATAGGAAAGGAAAAGTACTCACTTGGTATTCATGAAAAGAAGTTAGGTGTACACATGTTATTACATAAATATATCATAAAAACAACTCAATGTCATGAATGGAAGGTTTTTTGACGAAATAAATCCATTAAATGGGTTTTGGACAAGTGTATAGGTCATTTGGGAACATAAACATAGGGTTTTTGACCATTTGAAGACTAATTACACCTTAATCAAGGTAATTAATTTTAATAAGTTTCAATAATCATTTTTGTTAAAAATTTAGTGTATATTATTGTAACAAAAATATTGTGTTGATTAAAATGTTTTATTTCAGATTTTTAAAATTCACACCATAGAAGTGGAAGAATTTAAATAAATGCTAATCTTGTATATAAAAGGATTTACTAGTTTTAGTAGAAAAATGTTCGAATGATTATTATGTTTTTATATAAAATAAAAGAAATTAAAATTAATTCTAAATGAAAAAATTGTATTAAAAAATATATAATTGGTTCAATGTGACTCTAAAAAATTTATTAATATAATTTATCAATAATAATTATTTAATCAAAATTGAATTTTTTAACTAAAATACATTATTTTTCATTATTGAATAAAAATTGTAGTTTTTGAGAAAAAACACTAAAATTCATCCTAAGTAAACATTAAAATTATTAATTAAAAAAAAAATTTTATTTTATCAAATTTCTTTCATAAAAATTTCAATATTATGATTTCAAATAGGTTCTCCATTAAAAGGTTTTAAATATGCCTTAATAAATATATTGATTATTATGTTAAATATTCGGTTTTCTTTTATCTTATACTTAAAAAATATATTCGATCAATATAAAAATTAATTTATTGAATATTTAACATATTTTTTACATTAATATCAATCATTAATTTTAATTAATTTATATATTAGGAGAAAATAAATTTGTGAACATAAAATGTTTTTCTATAAAAATACATCATTTTAATATTCAATTGGTTCTTATATTCCTTTATAATTTATTTGAAAGTAATGATTTAGTTTTCTAAACCATATAATTTCATAATATAGTTACTAATATTCATCAAGGCTAGTTTATATCATATTATTTTAAATAATGATATTTTAATTACTGTTAGTTTCTCATTATGACTCAATATTGCGTATAGAGCAATCCATCGATGAAGGATTCTATAGTGTATAATGAAAGCTATATAGGAAGTAATATCATTCATGAAACGTAATCCCACTCTATGTTATGTGAATTTAAATACACATAATTTATTTCAAATTTTAAAGATATAATAAAGTATTATGGTATAATATTATCTTACGCACTTGTTGTCATGTGTCGTACACACGATAAAATACAAGGTTCATACTTTTGTTTTTTGGGTGACCTCCTTAAATATCCTCTCATTTCATTCTTAGTACAATTTATGAAATCCTATGGAAATGAAAAAAATAATTTTGAGCTCGAATTATAATTAAGGGTTATGTATAGAGGAATATATCCTCATTTAATGATGATTAATCGATATAAAAGGGTAAATAACTAATTTTTTTTGACAGTTATATAATTGGATCAATATGGAATGGAAGATAACTGAACACACATGGAATTTAAATAATTGGATAATGCATAATTATTACGGATAATAGATATTCTTATATATATCTATTTATGAATTATATAGTGTTTTAGAGGCTTAAAATGGGAATAAATCCAATCTTAAGAATACAATTCTCTAATATTTTTTAAAGATTGTTTTACCGCCTTTCGATGGAGAACCATTTATAAATATATATTTTTACAATTTCATAAGATATATTTTTTAAAATAAACTTATTAATTATTATTGGGACATTGAAATTTACTTTGGATAAATTTTTGGTATTTTTCTGACAATGTTCATTTTTTTAATGAATAGTGAAAAATACTGCATTTTACATCAAAACTGCTTTTTCATCTAATTTAATTGTATAGTTATATTGTCTTATTAATTGGTTTCAAAGTGTAATTAGAATATATTTTCACCATTTAATCCAATGGTTATCATTATAATTAATTTCACAATGGAATTGGGCGTAAACAAGTGCCAAACTTTTCACAGATATTGTTTCAAAAAAACCCGCTATTTGTTTTAACAACGGGAAATATTTTTAAATTAATTATTGCAATTTCTATGTTTGGAATTTGGTAAAATGGATTCAATATTGGGAATCATAAGGTCCAAATTATTTAATTAAGACTCTTTTGTTTTTGGACATTATGAATAGTAACGACGGTAATTATCTTTAATTATCTTGATTAATTAGTAATCGGGTAGTTAAGTGTAACAAAATAATATCATAATAATAAAAAGGACCCCAAAATGTGTCCTAATTCTACTGGTTGTGTCATGTCAGACCATGGTATGCGTTGTGCCAAACTTAGGGATCCAATGGAATCAATTTTGGGTGAAAGTGACTTTATATCATTTTATTTTTAACGAAAGGAGAATATCACAAAAGAATGTATCACCCGAGTAAAACAATTTTATTTTTTTCTAAATAAATTATCTCTTGGAATATAAATGCTAATTGTAAAGATAAAAATATTTACTACATAAAAGTATATTTTTTATAATTTTTAGACATTAAATAAATTAAATTATTTATCACACCATTATGATGCAGCGATTACCTCATTAATGAACGATATAAATAAAATGAAACGATAATGTAATATCTAAGATTTAAACTTGTCAAAAAACTATAGGATGAGTATATTTCGAATACCTATCACCTTATACTCTAAATATATCAACTTGGGACCTTTAAAATCAAAAACTCATTATATAATAAAGTAACATTTCTTGACTTTCCAAGATTGCCCCTCCTCCATCTTAAAAAAGGCCCCCACCTCTACCTCCTTACCCACACTTCTCAAGACATTGGCTCGGCCAATAACTACTCATTTTATATCTCCACATCCCTCTCTTAATCCTAGAAGCCTTACCTTATACAGAAAGATCTTCAAGAAACCCTTTTGGATCAAACCAAGAGGAGTTACCCGATTTAAAGGTAAAGACTTCTCTAAGGTTATTTTGTTTTATTTTTCTTCTCCAACCCCCTAAACTCTTGTTATTCATTTATTTTGTAACAAAACCAGTATATTAAATATACTAGGATGTTTTTATAATAAGTATTATAGCTACACTTACAGACACCTACATCTAATGGTTATAGAGCATACTGTTTTTGTGGATGTCGAATTTCTGCCTCACGAAACGAAGATTGTTCAATAATATTCTAACACCTTAAAAGGTGGCCATTAAGATTACACTATATTTATATATGATATATAATAATTTTATGTTTTCCTTAAGCTTCTGTATTTTTCATTTATGTCATACCTTTATGGTCTCCATTATGGGTAAACGCGATATCTTCAGTTTTGGAAGTGCAGACTACCACCCCCTGAAACAGATTTGATTCGTTAATTCCATATGTGGGACATATAAAGGATGGAGTTAATAATATTATATATGATATTATACTAGAATTATAATATACCTTTATATCATTATGATTTAATTCCATTAAATAGGAAATAGAAATGAATGTAGCGTTCATGCGTACGTACGGCTTACCGTCTCCATGAACGGTGCATTTCATTTCATACCTCTAAATGTTATGTAATATTATAAATGCATGTATATATGGGATATATATGATATTTGTTGTGTGTACATAATGAATATAATTCTGGATATAATGGATATTTTACCACATGAATAACTTGTAATTATAAAGAGTTTATTTTTGACTCAAGAACCAATGATCGAAAAAACGACTATTATTAACTTAAATAATTACATAGTGTTCATAACATGGTAATAACTTATATAAAAGGAATAATGAACTTGAAAAATGTTCTTAAGAAAGTAGAAATTAACTCATCTTTATTATTCATGAGATTAAAGAGTGAGTGAGTCAAGTCGGACCCGAGGTAAGGGACTTCATCTCAATCTCCTTTCATTGTGGCATATTTTGTTTTATACACAACTTTCTTTTATATGGTGTATAAACCCCATTTAATTTTATTTCTATTCAAACGAAATATTTTTTATATGAAGTGTTTTACTAAATGACAAAAGGAATGTTTTTTGTCATACGTATGTGGCGACAACGACTTCTCTGCTTCCGTGACCATTATTTAAGTTTCTGCATCCTCTATAAGCCATAACATTTTTTTCAAATGAAAAATAAATACCATTTTTTACTTTTCTTTTATTTTTGTATTGAAAATGGTTTTCATAATGTTTTTATTATATCAATGTGTTTTATTGATATCTTGTGATTGAAATGTGGAAATGTTATGTTTCCTTTATGCATGTTTTATGTGATACAATTATGTTATGGTTCTTGGGAATTGTTATGAAGACAGGTGGTTCCATGATAAACTAAGGGTGGGTGAGCCCAATATATCTCTCCAATGCATTAGGTAATGCGAAGGGGTTAAACGTTAAGGTGTCTCCGAAGATAATTAGGGAATATACTATGATGGGTATTCCAAACGTAACCATGATGGTTACTCCCTACGTAAGAATGTTATGAATTCCTCAAGTTACCTTTATGTCTTATGATTTCTATAAGTTATTCATAAATCTTATGATTTAATGAGGTATGTTAATGTGCTTATGTTTAATGAGTAAATTATGATTTCATTTATTCTTACGTATATATGTACTAATGTTTCCTTTCTGTATTTTTTTTATCCCTTACTGATCTTTTTATGCTCATCCAAAGTTTTTGAAATGTTTTTTACAGGTCAAGGGAAAGGTACATGATGTGATGATAGTGTCAAGGAAGTGTCATGAATGAATCCATGTTTTGTTTTAAATATGTTTCTGTTGATGGGAAAAAATGAATATTATCTTTTTTCTAACCACTTTGTTTAAATGTGGAATGTAATGCATGATTTATGATCTAATTCTCTAAAACTGTAAACCAGAAAATATTCTCAATGTGTAATCTTGAAATAACTCAAGATTAAGTAATGTTTAAGGATGGGGCCTTATAGTTGGTATAAGAGATCGTTTTAGATAACATTAGGAGTTATAATTCTATTAAATGATTATCTAATTTTTTTTTTGAGATGATATAGCATTTGAAGATTACCATGTTGCTTCATCTAAGACATGTTTGTTCAGAATGGTTTTCCATAGAGGAAATAGTAAAGCAACGCTAGGAAGGAATACAGAAGGAAATGACCTTCCAAATCATCATCCTGAGATGCTCGGAATTGGAACTGAATATTTTGTTGCAGTAATGGCGCAGTTCACTCAAGCGATAAATGGTGGTGGTATCCATGCATGAGATCAGCCAGATCAACCGTAGAGGAACATGTCAGTGGTGGAAGATTTCATGAGGCAACATCCCCCATCATTCAGAGGATCATCTAACCATGTGCTAGCTTAAGGGTGGATTAAAGAACTGGAGAAGATTTTCGATGCCATGGGGTGTTCAGACAATCAAAAGTTTAGTATTTCTATTTATTGTTTGTAGGGTGAAGCAGATCAGTGGTGGTCGATGGATAAAAATATCAAAGACGCTAATGAGGTTGATGCTCTCGACTGGGATGAATTAAAAGGAATGTTTCTTGAGAAGTATTTTTCTAAGGCTGTTCGACATAGGATAGAAAAAAAATTCTTGGAATTGAGGAAAGAGGACGACTCTCTGGCTACTTATGAAGAAAGGTTCACTCGATTGGCGAGGTATGTTCCAAATTTTATCCGATACCTTGATAGTAAAATCAGTCTTTTTTACTCCGGATTAAAGCCAAAATATTGAAGGGCTTCAGCTTCTCACGAGTTCAAGAGTTATGAAAATCTTTTTCGATGTGCTGAGAAGGTGGAAATGGAGTTTTCTGATGATCATGTGTTCTATAACAACCAATAGAAGAAGAGACCGAGGTGGTAGGGGAAAGGGAATAATTCTTCCAAAAGGTATTATGGTAAGAAAACCAAGTTTCCACTTTGTGATAAATGTGGTAAAAGGAATGCTGGGGAATATCTTCTGAATTCTGGAAAGTGCTACCGATGTGGTAATATGGGACATAAGGATCATGATTCCACTGAAAAATATCATGGTGATGGTAAGACCAAATTTGATTTATATTTAGTGAAATGTTTCAAGTGCAATGAGATGGGTCATTATGAAAACGAGTGCCTGACAGAGATCTAGACTGATGGGAAGCAGTCAGACTACAAGCAGAAAGGAGTGGTGAAATCCTTTGCAACTACTTCAGCAGAGTTGGGCCAGCAAATGAAATGGTATTAGGTACTTTGTATGTTTTTTCAGATTATTCCAATCTGTTGTTTGATTGAGGTTATACACATTCTTTCATCTCTGAAAACATTTCTTGTAAATTGGGAATACCATCTCATAAAATGACTCCTGAACTTATGGTAAAAACACATGGGGGAAATTTTGAGGAAAAAATAATTTATAATAGTCTTCCTATCCTTATCTGTGAAAAAAAACTACTTGAAAACCTTATTGTTTTACCTATAGAAGAGTTTGATGTTATCCTGGGTATGTATTGGATCTCTATTTACCATGTTAAGATTGACCGTAGAGCTAAAGAAGATTTTTCAGAAAGGCTTTTAGTTTGTGTACAAGAATGAACCCTTACTGTTGATAACATATGAAGAGGCTGAGAAACATGTAAAATATGGAAATGAATGTTTCCTTGCACATATTGTTGAAAACAAAGGAATAGTTCAAATTAATGACGTGCTAGTGGTAAATGAGTATCCTGATGTTTTTCCTGATGAGTTTCCTGGAATAATACCAGAATGAGAAGTTGAATTTACTGATGTCTTAGTTCCCGATGCTAAGCCAATTTCAAAACCCCCTTTTCGAATGGCTCAAATTGAAATTTTTGAGTTGATGGAGCAATTGAAAGATTTATTAGAGAAATGTTTCATTCGACTTATAACATTACCATGGGGTGCTCCTGTGTTATTTTTTAAAATGAAAGATGGTTCAGTGAGACTTTGCATTCATTATGGAGCCTTGAATAACATCACCATTAAGAACAAGTATCATTTTCCTCATATCGATGATTTGTTTGATCAGCTCTTGGGAGCTCAGTTTTTTTCAAAGATTGACCTGAGATCGGGGTATCATCAGCTGAAGGTAAAGGAAGAAGATATTCCGAAGACCACGTTTCATAAAAGATATGGCCATTACAAATTTATAGTTATGACTTTTGGTCTAACCAATGCACCTGCTATATTCATGGGCCTTATGTATAGAATTTTCCATGAGTTCTTATATAAGTTTGTGGTTGTTTTCATTGATGATATTTTGGTGTTTTCTAAAAGTGAAGAGGAGCATGAAAGTCATTTAAGGATTATTTTTCAAACCTTAAAAGAAAAGAAATTGTATGGGAAATTCAGCAACTGTGAGTTTTGGTTACAAAAAATTTCTTTCCTTGGACACATTGTTTCTAAATATGGAATAACGGTTGATCTTGTAAAAACAAAGATTGTTGAAGAATTTCCAAGACCCGCAAATGTAACTATGATTCGTAGCTTCCTTGGTTTGGCAGGCTATTACCGAAGGTTTGGTAGAAATTTTTCCAAGTTATCTAGTCCAATGACTAAGCTAACTCGAAAGGGTGTTAAGTTTATCTGGACAAAATAATGTAACGATTGTTTTTAGGAATTGAAAAGAAAATTGGTGAATGCTCCAGTTTCGGCACTACCTTCCAGAAATGGGGAGTTTTTTATCTACAACGATCCATTATTAAAAGTACTTGGTTGCGTCCTAATGGATAATGATCAGGTAATTGCTTATGCTTCACGTCAGTTGAAAACTCATGAGGTAGATTACCCTACACATGATTTGGAATTAGCTGTTGTTGTTTTCACTCTAAAAATTTGGAGGCATCATTTTTTTGGTGTAAAGTGTGAAATATATACTGATCACAAAAGTTTAAAATATATATTCACTCAGAAATAATTGAAAATGAGATAGAGGAGATGGCTAGAATTAATAAAGGATTATGATTGTACAATTCATTACCATCCAGGAAAAGAAAATAAAGTGGCTGATTATTTGAGTTGAAAAATATTGCTTCATTAACCATGTTACGTTTGTAGAGTGGACCTTTTGTTAAGGATTTGATGAAATTTGGCATAGAAGTTGTTGGTGCAGGATGTTCTTCTGTTTTTTTTTCAAGTATCAGTGAAATCTTCTCTATCATACATAATTAAGAAAGCATAGAAGCAAGAGAGTGAGTTGCAGAAAAAGGTAGAGCTGGTTCAGAAGGGTAAGTTTCTTGAATTCAACATTGATAATGATTGTGTATTGAGATTTGGGAAGAGATTGTGTGTGTCGTGTGATACATAGTTGAATAAAGAGTTGTTATGTGAAGCTCATAGTTCTCCGTTTTCAGTTCATACTGGTAGTACTAAGATGTATAGAGATCTTCGGGAGTATTACTCGTGGGATGGAATGAAAAGAGATATTTCTGATTTTACTGTGAAGTGTTTGACTTGTCAACAAGTTAATGTAGAGTGGCAGTTACCGAAAGGGATGCTTGAGGCTTTACCCATACCAGAGTGGAAATGGGAGAATATATCCATGTACTTCGTTGTGGGATTTCTAAAGACACCTCGAGGTAATAACACAATCTGGGTTATTGTTGATTGCTTGAATAAATCTGCTCATTTCCTTGCTATAAGATATACTTTTTCCCTAGATCAACATTCCCGTTTGTATATTAAAGAGATAGTCAGGTTACCTGGAGTTCCTCTCTCCATTTTATCTAATCGTGATCTCAGGTTTACTTCTATCTTTTCGAAAGGCCTTCAGAAGTCATTGGGTACTCAATTAAATTTTAGTACAGCTTTTCATCCTCAATCAGATGGGTAGTCAGATCGAATGATTCAGACATTGGAGGATATGATACGTGCTTGTTCGATGGATTATGAGGGAAGTTGGGACCAACATCTTTCTTTGGTTGAGTTTTCTTATAATAATAGTTTTCATTCTAGTATACATATGGCATCATTTGAGGCATTATATGGGAAGCGGTGTCGAACTCCAGTTTTTTAGGATGAAGTGGGTGAAATGAATTTTATGGGACCAGAATTGGTATAAGTGTTGGCAGAAAAAGTTCAGCTGATACAGAGACACATGAGAATAGCTCAAATCATGCAGAAAAGTTATGCGGACAACAGGATGAAGGATCTCTCTTTTGAGGTAGGTGACCATGTCTTCCTCACAGTTTCACCATGGAAAAGTGTTATGTGATTTGGTAAGAAAGGAAATATGAGTCCAAGGTTCATTGGACCCTATGAAATTCTGGATAGAGTTGGATCATGTGCATACCATTTGGCTTTACCTCCAAGTTTATCTCCGGTACACAATGTTTTTAATGTCTCAATGATAAGGAAGTACATGCCAGATCCATCTCATGTTTTGAGTCCAGAGGTAGTTCAGCTGGAAGATAATCTATCTTATGAGGGACAACCGGTCTAGATTCTTGACCACAAGGAGAATGTGTTGCATAATAAGGTGATTTATCAAGTAAAGTTTTTGTGGAAAAACCACATGAGTGAAGAGGCAACATGGGAATCTGAAAATGCAATGAGGGATAAATACCCCCACTTATTTGATAAGTAAATAAATTTCATGGACACAATTTTCTAATGGGGGAATGATGTAACATCCCAAGTAAGTAATTAATAACAGATATTCTTATCTATGTCTTTTATGAGTTAGATAGTGTTTTAGAGGCTTAAAATGAGTATAAATCAAATCTTAAGCATAAAATTCTCTAATATTTTTGAAAGATTGTTTAACCGCCTTTTGATGGTGAACAATTTTTAAATCTATCTTTTGACAATATTATAAGCTCTATTTTTCAAAATAAACCTATTCATTATTATTGGGACATTGAAATTTACTTTGGATAATTTTTTGGTATTTTTCAGACAATGTTCATTTTTTAATGAAAAGTGAAAAATACTGCATTTTACATCAAAACTTCCTTTTTATCTAATTTAATTATATGTATAGATTGTCTTTTTAATTGGTTTTAAAGTGTAATTATAATATATTTTTATCATTTAATCCAATTTTGTTCATTAAAATTAAATTCACTTTGGAATTGGGCATAAATAAGTTCCAAACTTTTCATAGATATTGTTTCAAAAAAACACGCTATTTGTTTTAACAACATGAATTATTTTTAAATTAATTATTTCAATTTCTGTGTTTGGAATTTGGTAAAATGGATTTCATGTTTGGAATCAAAAGTTCCAAATTATGTAATTAAGACTCGTTTTTTGGACATTATGAATAGTAACGACGGTAATTATCTTTAATTATCTTGATTAATTAGTAATTGGGTAGTTAAGGATAATAAAATAGTATCAATATAATCAAAAAGGACCCCAACATGTGTCGTAATGCTACTGTTGGTGTCATGGCCGACCATGGGATGCCTTTTTCCAAACGTAGGGATCCCATTGAATCACTTTTGGTTGAAAGTGACACTTTATCATTTTATTTTTAAAGAAAGGAGAATATAACTAAATAATGTATCACCCGAGTAAAACAATTTCATTTTTTTTCTAAATATATTCTATCTTAAAATATAAATAGTAATTGGAAAGATAAAAATATTGACTACATCATAGTAGTTTTTTTATAATTTTTAGATGTTAAATAAATTAAATTTTTTATCACACCATGAGGATGCATCAATTATCTCATTAATGAACGATTTAAATAAAATGAAAAGATAATGTAATATCTAAGACTTAAACTTGTCAAAAAACTATTGGATGAGTATATTTCGAATACTTATCACCTCATACTCGAAATATATCAATGTGGGACCTTTAAAATCCTAAACTCATTATATAATAAAGTAACCTTTCTTGACATTCCAAGAGTGCCCCTCCTCTCTCTTATAAAAGGCCCCCACCTCTACCTCCATAACCACACTTCTCAAGCCATTGGATCGACCACTATCTGCTCATTTTATCCCTCCACATCCCTCTCTTAATCCTAGAAGCCTTACCTTAGGCAGAAAGCTCTTCAAGAAACCCTTTTGCTTCAAACAAATAGGAGTTACCTGATTTAAAGGTAAAGACTTCTCTAATGTTCTTTTGGTTATTTTGCTTTTCCAACCCCCTAAAATCTTTTTATTCATTTATTTTGTTGAAAAACCAGTATCATCAATATAATAGGATGTTTTTATAAGAAGTATTCAAGCTACGCTTACACACACCTACATATAATGGTTAAAGAGCATACTGTTTCCGTGGATGGCGAATTTCTGCCTCAAGAAACAATGATTATTCAATATTATTCTAACACCTTCAAAGGTGTCCATTAAGATGTCACTATATTTATATATGATATATAATATGTTTATGTTTTCCTTAATCTTCTGTATTTTTCAATTATGTCATACCATTATGGTTTCCATTGTGGGTAAGCGTGATATCTTCATTTTTGGAAGTGCGGACTACCGCCCTCTCAATGTGATTTGATTAGTTAATGACATATGTGGTACATATAAAGGATGGAGTTAAAGATAATTTATATGATATTATACTGGAATTATAATATACCTTTATATCATTATGATTCAATTCCATTAAATAGGAAATAGAAATGAATGTAGCATTCATGCGTACGTACGACTTACCGTCTCCATGAACGGTGCATTTTATTTCTTACCTCTAAATGTCATGTAATATTATAAATGCATGTATATACTGGATATATATGATATATATGATGTCTAAATCATGAATATAATCTTTAATATAATGTATATTTTACCACATGAACAAAATGTAATTATAAAGAGTTTATTTTTGACTCAAGTACCAATAATCGACAAAACGACCATTATTAACTTAAATAATTACATAGTGGTCATAACATGGTAATAAGTGATATAAAAAGAATAATGAACTTTAAAAAGTTTCTTAAGAAAGTAGAAATTAACTCATGTTTATTATTTTGGAGATTAATGAGTGATCGAGTCAAGTCGGACCCGAGGTAATGGACTTCATCTCAATCTCCTTTCGTTGAGGCATATTTTGTTTTATACACAACTTTCTTTTATACGGTGTATAAACCCCGTTTAATTTTATGACTATTCAGAAGGAATCTTTTTTATATGAAGCGTTTTATTAAATGACAAAAGGAATGTTTCTTTTGTCATACGTATGTGGCGACAACGACTTCTCTGCCGTCGTGACCATTATTTATGTTTCAGCTTCCTCTACAAGACCTAACATTTTTTTAAAATAAAAAAAACATGTTTTAATTTTCTTTTATTTTGGTAATGAAATTGGATTTCATAATGTTTTTATTATATCAATGTTTTGTATTGATATCTTGTGATTGAAATGTGGAAATTTTATGTTTCCTTTATACATGATTTATGTGATACAATTATGTTATGGTTCTTGGGCATTGTTATGAAGACAGGTGGTTCTGTGATAATCTAAGGGCGGGTGAGCCCGATATAGCTCTCCAATGAATTGGGTAACACGAAGGATTTAAATGTTAATGTTTCTTCGAAGAGATATATGTAATATACTGTGATCAGTATTCCAAACGTAACCATGAGGGTTACTCCCTACATAAGAATGTTATGAATGCCTCAAGTTACCTTTATGTCTTACTATTTCTATAAGTTATTCATAAATCTTATGATTTAATGAGGTATGTTACCTTGCTTATGTTTTATGAGTAAAATATGATTTCATTGATTCGTACGTATACATGTACTAATGTTTCCTTTCCGTATTTTTACATCCCTTACTAAGCTTTTTATGCTCATCCCATGTTTTTGAAATGTTTTTCACCGGTCAAGGG
Organism: Viscum album; assembly: GCA_963277665.1. Lineage (NCBI taxonomy): Eukaryota > Viridiplantae > Streptophyta > Magnoliopsida > Santalales > Viscaceae > Viscum > Viscum album. The sequence continues at coordinate 1,971,759,451 of OY728130.1, read as the reverse complement.
AAAGGTACATGATTTTATGATAGTGTCAAGGATGTTTCATAAAATAATACATGTTTTGTTTTAATTTTTTTTTCATTGATGGGAAAAAAATGAATACTATCTTTTATGTAACCACTTTGTTTAAATATGGAATGTAATGAATGATTTATGATCTAATTCTCTAAAAATCTAAACCTGAAAAGATCCTCAACGTGTATTCTGGTAATAACTCAAGATTAAGTAATGTTTAAGGCTGGGGCATTATAGTAAATATCTAAACATACATGAAAATAAATAACCAAATAAGAAGTAATCAATATTCTATGGTAAATAACCAAACACACGTTTCATTTAATCAATAATCAGATAATGGAATTAATCCACATATTTTTTTCATTGGAAAAATATCATGGATAATAATAACTAATTCTTAATGAAGAAATACTTAATTATTATATGAAATTTTTCCCATGTTTATGGTGGTGGAAGACTATTGGAGGGTTCTGAGGGCTTCATCAAGGGAGTTCTCTATGATGTTTTCTCCGCACCGGTGATGGTGGTGACTAAATATTCAGTCCCTCCCCCCATGATGGTGGTAAAACCACAACGTTATTCACAAGAGTGACATCATATTTTTCCACCTTCTCCAACCCCTAATTTCTTCTCCATTCCCCCATATCCCTATTTTACCTAAGGTCCTGGATCTATTTAATGGCCTTCTGAATCATTAAATTTTGACCTTGGATTTCAAAAAGGCTTTTGTCCTTATAAACCTATCATTTAATTTCTCTGTTCAAGTATGGGTGTCCTTTGTTGGATTAGTTTGATATATTTATCCTCAGTTTTTGGGGTTTATGGGAGAGAGAAACTGAGGGTCTTCTACATTCCAGACACACTTTGATTCACTTTTCATCATAGGATGTTCTGGTAATGGCTTTGTCCAGTACACCTCACAGCTAAAATGATCTCCGGTTGGACAATTACAAATGGACGTATAACTTCCATATGAAGCGTGAATCCCCTATAGTAGTGATTCACTTTATTTTTCGGGAACATCCTCTACTGTTTCAGAATACATCAATTTTGATAATATTAAAGAACCTCATGGGTATATGTTTGTGTACTTACAAGTGAACTAGAGCCCTTTTCCCTCTTTTTTATCCCAGAATCTGTTTGGAAGTGGATGTCTCCAAAATTCCTTCTGATTTGGTGTGGATTTTAGTGGGGGAAGATTTATGACAAAAAGAACCCATTTTTTATGATTCATGGTTCCACTTTTTTTCTCTTGTAAAAATATGGGCCATACAATGATAGCCTATAGGCGTGCGAATAAGTAAATTGTTCATCAGAATGTTGTGAACTCCAGAGGTAGTGGTAAGGGTTTGGGTATTGATGATGGTTTGTCTGGTTAGAACCGATTAGATGATCCAAAAATTGTTAATGATGTGTAATTCAGGTAACAAGTGGTAAAATACTGGTAGAAGTTATTTTAATCTTCTTGAAATAGGATTGATGTTATCCTACGGTTTCTATGAATACAAATTTGGGGAATCATGGTTATGATTTGAAGCTGGTAGGTAGCATCTTGTCCACTTTATCTTGTAATCCTTTGTATAGTTTACTAGGTGGGGCTATGCAATGTTACTGTGGAAACACACTAGAAATGGATTCATTTAAGACAATAGGTGGAGGATCTTGGCCTTCCATGGTTTCTTCTTATGTAGAGGCAGTGCACACGAGGAGTGGATCTAGTGGAAGATGTGGATCATAGATGACTAAAAATAAGGGAGAAATATTAGGTGGAAAGTTTCAAGAAGAGTTCATAAGGGGTGGGATTCTGATTGGATAAATCCTATGAAGTGAATTGATAGATATTAATCTTGGAAATATCTTTTAAGGATTTGTGAATGAATATTCAGTTCAAGATATTGTTGCAAGTCAGGAAGATGATAAGGGGTCCCTAGTTCTAAGTCCAGTGATGAGTCTGCAAATCTTTTTCCCAATGATACTGCTAACGATTTTGAATATAGTGGTCCCCCTATCTAAAGGATGGGGTAAAATATTAATGTTATTAGAAAAGGGTGGATGGACTATTCAAATTTACCTCATCCAATGGAAACAATATTCCACTAAAAGTCTAAGGAAAAAATTATTAAAGGCGAACCCAATGCCTCTATTTCCTTTGTTGAGCTTATGGGTCTTAGGATTTCATCTCTCTAGGATGATCCAATTAAAAAACAGGAGTTAGGTGGGGGACATGTGAAATCATTGAAGCTGCTTTTGGATTCAGATGAAGTGATCATGGAAAAAGTTTTTGCTGATTAATGCCACTGATGGGGATGTTAATAAGTTGATGGGAATGCCATTAAAAGTGGTTACCAATGATGAGAAAAGTTCATGGAATGGTATGGAATATCTTATACTAATAAAGATATTCAAATAAGGTAATATTAATCAAGAGGAGTTCATGTAGACATGGGACAAGTTGGTGTTTCTTTTTGAATAACTTTTAAAGGATATTCCTGACACTCAGGTATCCTCTATATCCTAGATATTATTTATGGATAGTGATTCTAGAAGGATAATGTTATTTTCTAATGGATCTATAATTTCATTGAGTTTTTGAACATTGTAGTTTCTCACTATGTCCTTAAAAGTGTTTTCAAAATAAATTAGTTAATTTTCAGTCAGTAATGTACAAGGAATAGTTACCGTCAAGGACATTCTTAAGATGGTTTAAAATGAGTGGTCAGAAACCAATTTAACTAGTTCTGGAAAACTGATTTATCTCATGATACAATTTATTCAACAATGTTTTACCATTAGCTAGTCCCCACCCATTTTTGTAGGTCCAAATCATTCAATATATTTCAAATAACATATTTAATTCATATTAAAATGTTACTTATCAGATATTCATATTGAGTGAAGAATATGAATTTATTAATGTCTCCCAAGAAAATTAAATAACATTCAAAGTGAATACCATATGTAAAAATGGTATATAGTTTGGAAAATAAACACGTCAATGATAAATAATGTGGATTGTTATGATAGATTTTATGTTAAATGGTCATTATATAGGTAAAAACTCAAGGGAAAGATAATTACTACCAAAATGATTCAACGATGTGAATTTCAAAATTATCACGTTTTAAAATAATAATAATCCATCAAGTTGAACAATAATCATGGTATCAATATAATTTATATTAATTTTAATAAGAATAAGGATTGTTGTCATTGTGGAAAAAAATCATTATAAATATTCTTGAGGAAAATATCCATTTAATTTTTAATTTTTTTTAATTTACTATTATATAAAAAATCATTTTTAAAAACATTTTTTTAAATATCTATTTAATCTTTCAATGTTATATTTAAATGAATTAAGGTGGGTAATTTTATACTTGTTAAAAATAATATTTTGTTTCCCTTGTAAAAATATTACAAAAGGTCATTGTTCAGAATGTGTAATGAGATTCCTTTTAAAAAATTTAGAAAAATAAAAAATTGATTAATATTTATTTTAATAAATATTTTTTAAAACATTAAATAAAACATTTTAATAATTTTTTTATAAACATAGTTTTCTATTAAAATGTGTTTCTGACATTAGAGAGAAATGAAGTCAAATTTTATTAAAATAATTTCTAAATAATTTTAAAAAAGAGTTTTAAGTAGTATTATCACATGAAAAAGAAATTTAATAACCATAGGAGATGAAATTGTTAGATTTTATTAAGTATTTTCCATGAAATTTTCTTCCACTGATATCCATGAATAAAAATATCTATTAAAATGTGATTATGAAATAAACCGTTAAAATGATCATAATGCTGAATTTATAATTAGTGAATGAATATATTATGTGTATAAACTAAAAATCCACATAAAAAAGTGTAAATAAAAAATTAGGTATTCAAAATAAATTATACACATAATCGTAGAATATTAACAATGACATGGAAGTAATATAACACAAAGAAAAGGAATTAAGTTATGAATTTTCCATACCACTTGGTTAATTAATGTTCATGTTCCATTAGATGAAATAATGAAAATTAAATATTAAAATAAATTAAATTATGAATGAATAATTACATTATATGTCAAAGGGAATGTATATACACCACATACAAGTGAATTGGCCCATAATAACAAATAAGTCTCAATGGAATGTATATTGATATGAAATCCCTTAACACACACATTCCATTTGGTGAAGTTTATTTAACTCTTATATATTCATTCTAAAATATGTTATTAACTTATACCAGAACCATATTAATATTTATAATATCATATATTACCCTTTTATAACATATTATTACCAATTTTTTAATAATCATTCAGTATTTTCATTATTCCATATAATAATTCACTAGTTTTCGAGAGTGTTTTGACTTGTTATTTTTTGTTTCCCAAAAATAGATCAGGATTTAATAATATACATAATGTAAATCATTGTTTAAACAGAATTTATATATATTATATATTTATTTAGAGTAATCCATAAAATTTTGTGATTGTAAATGAAATACATTATTCTTGGAGATGGTGGGTCATATGTACGCATGAACATCATTTCCATTTTTTCCTTATTAAAATATATAAAAGTAAATATATATATATATATATATATATATTATAATTTCCGTATAATTATAATTTCAAATTCTTCACATATGTTAACTAAAACTACCCTTAATACAGTCCATGTAAAACATGTATGAATCACCACTTCGTGAGGTGGTAGTGCGCCATACACTCGAACAACATTATCATATTCCCACAAAATATAAATCATGAAGGTATGTGTAATTTAATAATAATATGATCATAAAGTTTATTTATATATAATATATATATATAGAAAAATAATAAATACATCATGATTCATTACCTTTAATGTACGTAATAAAAAAATGAACGACATCAGTTTGTGAGGTGGTAGTCTGCTGTATACATGAACGGTGGTTGTGTATTCCATCTTAAGGGAGTTTGTGTGGTTTAAGTTCATAACCATAACATAAAAATGTATTAGTATATTAATTATAATTAGTTTTAATATAATCATTATTTCATAAGAATTTAGGGAGTCTGTGTTGGAAATAAAATAAAAATACTTTTAGAAAAAACATTTCCTCTACTGAGGGTATACTCTTAATGTTTGAAATAATGGTTTCCACAGTTGGAATTATTCCTAATAAATTGATTATAATATCAGGTTATAGAATTATGGGAGTGATATATTTAGGTCTTGGATGATCCCAAGTGGTTCGATAGTGTGAATAATGGGGGATATAGGCTGGCCTTTTATAAGTGAGTGAGAGGGCACAATTAATATTTCTTAAAGGATGTTTGGTGTACCCACATTTTTTATTAACAATAAGTTAATATAATATAAAATATTATATCCTATAGGTTTAATTGTATTAATATGTCCATAAAATGAGCGTTGGATAGGTTTTGTTTCATTTTTACACCTTACATTCTAATTTTAACCATAAAGTAAACTCGTTTTTCATTTAAACCCTGTAATTAATTTGAACTGATTTCACTAATTAATTTGGTAAAATTTATTTCTACCTTATTATAAATTTTAAATAATTATGTCTCAAAATATGGAATCCATTTTTTCAAATTAATCCACATAATTTTAATTAAAAATTAATCCTACAAACGTATTGAGAAAGCGCGTTTTTATAATTAAAATGTTTAAAAGATTACTATGTTTTTTATCTAAATTAAATATAAAAATGGTTAAAAATACCTATATCAGATAAATAAATGTATAATATAGATATTTTTAAATTAAAAACAATTCAAAATTTATTTAAACAATATAAATTATTTAGGTGACATTTCGGAATTCAATTACAATTCAGTATTTTTCACTATTCTTCAAAAAATGAAACTTATCAGGAAAAAAGAAAATTCACTGTAAGATAATTTTTATATTATGATTTAAAAAATGAAGTTTATTTTGTAAAATAAAATTTATACAAGTGTCCAATCAAATTTTAAAAATATTACACCATTAAAAGGAGGGAAACCGCCTCAAAACAATTAAAACTTTTTATGTATAAATTTCGATATTTTCTTTTGTGATGGCTATCAAATATATTTTATAAATTTAAAAACATATTATTGAATATATAATATATAATTTTAAATAAGATAATTTTATTATAATAATTAATTTAATTTATTTTTTTTATACGCCTTTGGTGCATAAAAACTAGTTTTTTATGAAAACATTTCCCTTATATTGAATCGGTTTTTATATTCATTTATAATTAATTGGTAACCGATGAACTCAATGAAATATTATCATAATTTAGTTAATTATATTCATATCAAACAATTTAATATCTCAGTAGAAATTTTCATAATAAATAATGATATTAATAGTATTTTATAAAACCTAGTCTTGCATATAACACAAGCCGTCGAAGGTAGTCATTGTTGTGGGTGATCCACACTAAACTCAATGTTGTGTGAATTATAAGCTATACAATAGATTAAATTTATTTTAAATAGTAAAAATATTTTAAATTATTGGTATTTTATATTCCCTTATACACTTGGTGTTTCAAGTTATACATTCAATTGAATAAAATGTTTTCATTTTGGAATTTTCGAATGTTATATTCTTGACAACTTAAATAAATTGCATCCTTAAAATTTGAAATTGATCTTGAAAATTAAATTTTAAAAATTTTAAGATTACATTATTCAAACCCCACATAATAAAAGGTTTAATAAAATATCCTCTTAATAATAGATAAATTAAAATGTAATGGTTATATATAATAACATATAACTTTGTTTTTAAATAAGATAAAAATAATGGAATTTGAAGATTTTTCATATATGAAAAAAATAAATTATTATAGGGAGTGATTGGGGTCATTTATAATAATAAAGTGAGTGATCGATGGAATGTTTATGGTCTCAAAACCAAAAATCTAAGAGAAGTTAAAATTTCCTTGATATAATCAGAAATGATGGTAATTGGAAAGCCTTTTATTTTAATATAAATTTTCTAATGTTGAGGAATTATTTTATTACCTCAGAATATAAAAAAATATACTTACTTGATATATTTTTTTTTCAAAAGAATAATTTCATCCTTCAATTTTGAGTTGACCATTTTTCAATTCATCCATTACTCCAAAAAACGAAAATTCCAAAATGAACTTTTATGCTTAATGTACTAAAATTAACTTTTAAAAGATTATAAGATCCATAAAATAGTGAAAAGTTTATATTTATGTCTTTAAATATTTATCAAAAATAATATGTTTAATTTATTACTATTTAAAAATCAAATGTAATACAACCAGGTCATTATTAGAATTTATATGTTAGATGTTTAACAAAAAATTGTCTTATAACCCAGGATATCACATAGGCCTGTGGTATATGGGAAACCCTTTTCATCTATTGGTCATGGGTTGAAGCCCAACCACCTTTCCAAATATGATAGTTTTTCACCTATAATACAAGTGTATTTTATATAATCATTATTAATATAATTACTATAACATTCCAAAAAAGGATGGACATACTTGAAATAAAAGTTATCATTAAATAACATTTTTTACTATGTTTTTTAATTAAACCAATTTTTTCCATAGTCTAATAATCTTATTTGACAACTATTAAAATGTAATTAATGATCTTATTAACCATAAAATACATCAATACTTTTATACTTATGCTTATAAAATTTAAAATATGTATTCCTCAAATAAATTTTCTACTAAAGCATATACTATCCATAAAATTTTCAAATATTCCCTTAGTCTTGGTAGAATCCCTTCACATAAAACCCAGAATGATGTTTTTAACACATTGAATATATGATCAATATTAAACATATAAACCCGTGATGGTAATCATAAATCATTATTTAATGTAGAAACATTTGAATAAAAAAATTAAACATAGTCCTTAGATGTTTCATCAATATTATTAGAAAAATATATATGGTAAAAATACACATACAATTTAATTATCAAATCCAAATAAATGACTGCATATTCTATTTTATTTATACATATTTCCTTCCATGGATGAGTGTTTAATATATTTAACTCATTTTAATTATCAATTTAATTTTTTAATAACGGTTTGTAAATAAAATATGAATTATACAAAGAATATCCTATAAAGTATCAAACCAGGTGTACAGTAAGGACTATATTCATGTACCATATTACCTAGAGTCATTACCAACATTCCCTTTTCGGATTTATAACCCCTATGTACATCTATTTCAGAACTATTTCCCACATAATATCTTCCTTAGAAAAACATTAGGATTATCTTCAATACTTATCCTCAAATTTTATCATAGGGTTATGTTCCATAAACTAAATTTTTCCTAAATGTATTTCTCATGGTTTCCACTAAATATTCTATGATACCAAAAATTTCAACCCCAACACTAGAAGACCCGAGTTAGTGCCTTATATAATTACATTGGAATAAGATATAAGTAATTTCATCACAAATGATTGAATATATTTTTAATACAGGTAAAAAATATCCATAATTGATTCTTATAATACATTTGAATATAAAAATTAAAACAAAATTTCATTTTTTTCATTTGAATATGATTTCATCCCCTATGACATATCATTTAATATCATTGTTAGTACACTTCCAGTAATTCTGGGGAATGGAAAAAAAATAATGGCGACCTCAAATTCTCAGTAAGGGTTAATTATTGTTCAATCTATTATGATTTAATATTGAATAAACAACGTTGAAAGGTAAATAATAGGCAACACATTCCACGCAAATAACTGTATAAATGTTGAAAGGTATATAACAGAAAACACATTCAATATAAATAAATAGATAAGGAATAATCAATATATCATGGTAAATAACTAAAAACACATTCCATTAAAATAATTAGACATGGAATGATTAATATAGAAAGGTAAATACCTGAAAAAAACACGCCATTTAAAAAATTGATAATGCCTAATCAATATGTAGAGTTAAATAATTGAACACACATTCCATTTAATCAATAATATATGAATTAAATGCATTTGTAGATATTTTTTCATATTCAAAATCTCATGGATAAAAATAACTAAATCTAAATGAATAAAATCTTAATTTTTATATTCCTTTTTCCCAGGTACAAGGAACCTTTATCATCAAGATCTTTCACAAGACAGTTTATAAGAAATGGGTTAAAACCCATTTAACTAAGATTATCAAATTGATTCATCTCATGTGACTACCAATGCATCATGGGGATGCCCTTAACTGAACCTCACCCATGTCTGTAGGTCCAAATCATTCCTCATATATCAAATAATCGATTTAATTCAAAAACAATGTGCGATATCAAATAATTGTATTTAGTAAAGAATGTATATTTATCAATATTTCAACATATACTCAAATAAAATTCATTGTGATCAAATTTTGTAAAAATTATACGTGGTTTAGGAGATAATCATATCTATGATGAATAATTTGGATATTTTTTGGAAATTTAATGTTCAATGGTCACTGGAATGTGAATAACTCAAGGGGATGTTAATGACTACAAAAATGATTCATTGAAGGGGATATAACTACTATCCTTGGTGAAAATAGTCATAAGTAATTTATACAAATAATAATTATTATATCAATAAAATGTATACCGGTTTGAGTAATAATAATGGTTGTTATCATTAATTAAATAGAAAATTGTAATTAAAAATAATCATGACAAAAAATATACTTTTCATTTCTAAAACCAACTATTAAGAAAATTTTAATAAAAATTACATTAAAATAATCCTTAAAAATATACTCTTAAAAGTTAAAATCAATCATCAATGAATTTACAATATGTAATTCCATAAAAGGTAAAATGAACACTCCTTTTTTACTGTGAAATTTTATAAAAGTGAATTCTTCGGAATGTGACAAGAAGATTCCTTTGAAAAAAAGTTATGAAATGAAAAAATGGGAAATTATTTCATTCAATAAATAATTTCCCAAGCATTAAATATAATAAATTGATTTTTTTACAAAAAAAGGTTTTGTATGGGAATTGGTTTCTCACAGAAGTCAAAAATGATGTCATATTTTAGAAAAATATTTTCTCATTAGTATTATGTAACAAAGAATAAAAAATGCTAATATGACATGAAAAAAACCATGAATAAATAGATTATAATAAAATTTAAGGTTTTATTAGGAAATAATAATTAAATTTCCTTTAACTAATATTCTAGAAGAATAAATCTCTATTAGAATGTGATTGTGAAATAAAACCTTAAATGGTCATAATACTATAGTGAGAATTAATCAATGAATTGATTATGTGTATAAACATTGGATCCAGATAAAAAAAGTTTAGATACAAAAAAATATAATCATAATTAATTATAAACATAACAATATAATATTAATGACTATAAATTAGTAATATACCACAATGAAAAGGAATTAAGTTGTGAAATTTATTTACAACTCTGTAAATTTAAGTTCAATACCTCTAAGATGAAATAATTAAAATTGAAACATAAAATACCATTAACTATTAATGAATCGTTATATTATGTTTTAATGGTTTATTATGTTAACCACATACAAGTGAATTGGTTCATAACAACAAATAATTCTCGATGGAATGTAAATTGAGACAAAATCTATTACCTCAGACTTTTCTTTTGAATATACTTACATTAAACTCCAGTAAATTGGGTTTAAAAATGTTATTATCTTATAAAAGATCCATATTATTATATATTATATCATGTATGATCTTTTTATAACATATTATTATATTTTGGTTAATAATATTTCATTATTTTAATCATTTCATGTAATAATTTACTTGTTTTTTGAGTTTGTTTTGAATTGTAAATTTTTTACCTCTAATGTAAATCATAAAAATATCATATTTAGAATTTAAAAAATTATTTAAATATAATATATATTTATTATATATTTAATTATAGAAATCCTTAAAATTTTGTTATAGGAAATGAAATACACCATTCCTAAAAACAGTTAGTCGTAAGTACGCAGAAATGTTGTTTTTGTTTTCATGTCCTATTAAAAGGAAGAAAGGTAAATTATATATATTTAAATATATTATAATTTATGTATCATTTTTATGTATATATTTTCACAAATCTATATTAAAACTATCCTTAATACATTCCATCTAAATTATGAATGAATTACACCATTTCAGGAGGCGGTAGTCTTCCATAGACACAAACGACCTTACCCAATTTCCAAAAAATAGAAAGCATGACATTAATTATTATTTAATAATTCAAGAAGAAAAAATAATATATAATTATCATAATATATAAACTATAAATTCACCATTATTCCGAACCATGAAAGGCAGGGATGGAAGAATAAATGACATCAGTTCATGAGGCGATAGTCTGTCACACACACGAATAATGATTTTGTATCCAATTATATAGAAGAATGTGTGGCTTTAAGACATAAAATTTAAATAATATATACATATATAATTAATATACTGATGATAACATATTACAATTATATCATAATAATTTAGGGAGGTGGAGAAAGAAATAAAATAAAAATGCATTTAGAAAACTATCGGCACTTCTTTCAGTATTCTCTTTATATTTTAACTAATGACTTCCTAATTTGGATTTATGCCGAATATATTTATCATTTTATTACATTAGAGAATTTTTGGAGTTATATGGTTATATATCTTTCATTCCAAAGTTATTTTTGAGTCTAAATAATGGGGTATAGTTAGTGGCCATTAATAATTGGGTGAGAGGACAAGCATGTTATTTTTGAAAATATGATAGGTATAACAATGTTTCTAACTAAAAAGAGGCATAAATAATAACATTAATTAGATAACAGAGTCTTAATTTTTTATTTATTTCTAAAATTGATGTTGGATAAGTTTTGGTTCATTTTTACGCCTTATATTTTATGTTTAACCACTTAGTAAACTCATTTTTCTCTAATCGCTGTGATTAAATTTAACTACTTTCACTAATATTTTGGTCAAAAATTATGTTGAACATATTATAAATAATATATTTTTATTATTAAATATAATTGATACATTTTTTATAATTAAATCCACATAAGTGGAAAAAGGTAATTTAAAATTAATCTTATAGACATAACGAGAAAGCAGGTTTTAAAAGAAAATTTGTTCAGATGTTTACTATGTTTTTATACAAAAAATAAATATATTAATGGTTACGATAAAAAAACTGGATTAATATATTTATATTTTAACTATTTGGACTCTAAAAAAATTAAAAATATAATCTGACTATATAAAATATATATATGAAATGTCAGTTTTCAATTATAATTTCGTATTTTTAATTTTTCCTCAAAAATGAAAAATCAACGACAAATACCAAAAATTAAATCTATGATTGTTTTTACATTAAACTATCAAAAATGAAGTTTAATTTTTAGAAGAAATTTATAAAATTTTAAGTAGTTATTTTTAAAAAATGTTCACCAATTAATGGTGAAAAAAAACCTTTAGAAAAATAAATCTTTTTCTGTGTAAAATTTGATTTGTTCTTATCTTATGCCTATAAAATATATTGGATAAACATAAGAAATAATTTAATATATAATATAGAAATTTAATTAATATAATTAATTAATATTAGTTTATTAATGTATTTCTATAATGCATTTCTATGCATAAAAATAGTTTTTTATAAAAACATTTCCCTTACATTAACTTTGTTATTATATTAATTTATAATTAATTGATAACCAATGAATTAGACAATTTACATTTATAGGTTAATTAATTCTATTAATTTCCACTAATTTAATTTCTAAGATATAATTTTAATTTTAAATTACAATATTAATTGTATTTGGTAATACTTGTTCTTATGTGTAACACAGGCAATCGATGAAATTCATTGTTATGTATAATATATGATAAACTCAATGTTGTGTGCATTTCAATGTATATAATAAATTGAATTTATTTAAAATAGTAAATATATTATAAATTAGTTTGATGTTATATTCCCTTATACACTTGTTTTATCATGTTATACATTCTTTTAGAATTTCTAGCTGATACATCAATAGTGTATGTTACACGAAAAACTGAATTTTGAAAAACCATAATATAAAAATAATATTATTATACAAACATGGATGTTTTAAATTTTTTGTTAAATTTGGGTGTATAAATAGTAATAAAATGATTTCAAAAATAATTAATAAAGATAAAAAAAATATTTTTAATTAAGTACATATTTTTTTGTAATGGTTTTACAGGCTTCAAGAATACCTTTTTCTCAAAAAGTTATTTTCATTACTTTTTGTGAAAATAAGAAAATTAATAATTTCGAGTGTTATAAAAATTATTTGTAAAAATTAAATTCATTTTTTTAATATAAATTTAAAAATTATATTTGGATGAAATTTAGGGATTTTGTTAAAAAAAATATATTTTTAGTTAATAGTGAAACACATTGGTTTTTAATAAAAATAACCTTTTCATTTAGATAATTTACAAAGTAATATTTTTTTAAAAGAAGTTTAAAATAAAAATTAGTTCAATTATTTTATTATAAATCTAATTTAATTCATTTTAATAAATTTCATGTTGAATTTTTCTTTTAAAAAAGTTTTATATTTATGATAACATTTCTTTTGGAAAAATGTTTTTCCGTCATGCAAGAAGGATTAATTTTAAATTAAATTCTTCCAATTCATTGTATAAAATTTGAAAAAATGGGTTATATATTTTGAATCATAATAATAAAAATATTATATAAAAAATTTCACATAATTTTTTCATAATGAATATTAAAAAAAAATTGTGTCACCATTAAGGTTAATACAGGTATATGATAGGTTAAAATAAAAAGATATGGGATAAAATGATCTGAAAACTTTTCCAAATACAATTTTATAGTCAAATTTACACAATATATCATATAATGTTTAATAATTTTCAATTTTTTATGTCTTTTGGAATTTGAAAAATGTGGGTCTAATTTGTTCTTTTCAAAAGGATCAGGTCCTCCCTCTACATATCTTATAAATGAGAACCTGCTATCTTATTCTATTTACTCTTCAAAATCCATGTGGTTCAAAAAATACAAGTAAAAATTACTCCCCTAATTTCCTAAACAAATTCTATATTCATTTTGTTATCTGAAATCAAATCTAAGGATTCATTAAATATACTCCAAAGTAGGTGGTACAAAGAAATATTATCTTTCTAAACCGTGATATTTGTGTTATCTATTCCTACACCTCTTTAAAATATTACACAATAGTATTGGGATAATATAAAAATTATATACAATATATTTATCTATTATTATATTAATAACATAACTTGAATACATCTTCACATACCTAAAATAGAACATGAAACCACCGTCCATGGGTACAACAAACTACCACCTCTCGAACCGATTTAATTTGTTTTTCATAATCACATCTAATTGATATTAATGATGTAGTATGTAATATTTATATATAATATTCTATAAATATAAATAATTATTTAAAATAAATATTATTTATTCCTTATTACCTTACCATCCATTGAATAATGATAATGTCATTCGTGTATACAACATACATCTACCTCACGAGGAGAAGTGATTTATTTTTTAGTATTGCATCACATGAATAATATATCTGTCACGAACAGAATATGGTAGCCACGGATATCAGAAACAAATCTAGCCCATGAAATTTCATAAAGGGGTTTCTCTATCCCCACCTCTAGAACATGTTCTCGGGTATCAATGAATCAGGTTTGGGAATTATTTACCCGAGTATGAAAGCATAAAACATTAACAAAATTCAATAATATGAATATGAAATTTTCATGCCAACCAAGACTTATGAAAAATCCTTAACTGAAAAATGGTTTTAAATTAAGTACAAGAGGTCAAAACATAAATAAAAATAGCACCAAATCAGCCAATAAGTCTCCACACAATAGGGGTGATCCTCCTCGAGCCGTCTTCTAAACACCACACCATAACAGGGGAATAACAACCCGAACCACCTTCACCTAGGGATTTTCCTTTAACTGGGTCCAAAACAATCCAGTCTACTTACACCCAAGGGTTGTAAGTATGGTGTGCGGCTATTCCCAGTAGGATACCACCCAAATATTCCACAGAGTAATAAATACAAGGTGAAAAGCAAATAGTTTAAATATGTAAAGAAAAACCGCAATGAATTCCAAGAAATGAAACATTCCGTTATAAACATTTTTCAAAATAAAACATTCATAATGATAACACATTTAAATAAGGAATGTTATATATTGTAATTTTCATCTAAACACACCTTATGACAAGGGTAAATACCAAAAGTCCAATGTGAACCAAAACTGGGAACACCCCTAGGAAATAGATAGATTCTGATCTTATGTACCTTGTACCTCGGTGTAAAGTAACCATAAAAAAGTCCATTCTCTTGTACGATACACTTGTATAGAGAATACCCATAACCTAGTTGTCCCCTTTCATTATCAATATAGTTTAGTTAGTTTTTTCTTTATCTAAAATGCAAAGTGTAATAGGGAAAAACCCATCCGGATCACTAGTCGTACTAGTACATATCCACCCACCTAGTTACTCAGGCTTCTCCCCTTGTGCTCAAACAATTTCAGCATACTACATACATTTCTTTTCATATAAAAACACCACATCTAGTCAAAACAAAAACACAATACAGTAGCTATATACACTTTATACCACATAATACATGCATCAAAACATTTTTATTCTTAATAAAACAACTTCTCAAAATCTCACATTGTTTTGCACCCAAAATTCCATGAAATCCACACTTTTCACAACATGTGCAAAATTGAAAGTCACCAAAATATAAATTTCTGCCCAATACCCTTAAATAAAACCAACAATTCAGTAATTGGGCAGACCCATTTTAACCAAGAAGTTATAACATTTTTAAAACACCCATTTTCACACTGACATGGCACTTTAAGTCCCCATGCATCACAAATACCAATAAAACAATGTTTTCCAATAACAAAAAAAGTAATAAACAATCAACGCATGATTTCTAGACCTAATACATTTCAATAAAATCAACTATGTAATTATAGGGCATCCCCATTTGAACTAGTAAAATATTTCTGTAAAAACCCCCAATTTCACATAGAAATGTAACCTAAAATTAATTTTATTTAAAAATTCCACTTATTTTTTTCATAAATAATAAAATGAGATAAACATGAAAATACTATAAACCCAAAATACAATCTTAATAATATTTTATACAAATTGGAATCACCAACCTCAATAATGAAAACCCTTGAATTCATGTAAAAAAAATCAAATCGCCCCACCACCTCCCCACTAGAGAAATTTGATCAAGCCTAAAACCAAAATAATAGACCATGAAATCAAGGATCAAACCCTAGGTTCGAATACATAGTTTTTGAACTTTAAAAACATCAATGATAAGGGATGAAACCCAATGAAAATTGAATGAATAATGAAGGAGACTCACTGTCTTGAGGAATCTTGAAAATCGCCCAAAATATACTAGTAGGAAAATTTCCACACATCCAAAAAAAATTGAGGTTAGAATAAGGAAGAGAAGGTCAATTCAGAACTGAAATGGGAAAAACAATAACAATTTAGGGAGTTATGAAGGAATCAAATTTCCTTTTTAAATCTGGACGAATTGTGAATGCATAAGATGTTTCGACATAATCCACGAAGCAAATGAGCTCCAAAGATAGGGAGAAAAGAATGGGGGAGCTCCTAGGTTCAGTGGGATCGGGTGAGTCATGGAATCCCCAAAAAATCATTATAATTGAATTTGATATTGAATAATAAAACTTAAAGAGCAACTAGAAATGGGCTTCCAGGTTGTCCCAATACCTTAAATAAAAACCAAATCCACCATGATTTTGGATTCTGAAAGGGTCCAAATTGATATGGTGGGGTTAATAGATCTGGGTAGGCCACATAGGAATTAGAATGGATAAAAAATTTGGAAAACGAAAGAGTTATAAAAGAAACAACATTTATTTATAAATCTTGGAAAGGGCTCATAGTTTGGCCCAAATTTTGAAAACCATCCATTTCCACCAAAATGCATGGGAAACCACCAAAACTAAGCAAGCATGGAAATTAAATAAAACATACCTTTAAAATAAGTCACTTATATAATAATATGAATGATCATAAATAGAAATAAAATGATATTTATAATATAATTATCATTATATGTGGGTAAAATTACAGATAATTCTTTTCAATTATGATATTTGAAAAATTGAAATGCTACACTTGCGTACATGTGATCTACCATCTCCATGATTGTAACGTAGTTCATTTTTCATAACAAAAAATCATGGTTATTTTAAACTATGTAAATTATTTATAAAAATGATAATTATGTCAGTATTATTATTCAAGATATGATGAAATATTAATCACTTTGACATTATGTAACTTCATAATGTGAATTTTTATATATGAGGCAAACATCGTCATATCATCCATCATAAATATAAATGATTATTTTATTGATTATAACATGATAATGAATAAAAGAAAATCAATAATATACTTTAAAATGGTTCATAAATAATTAAATAATTAATATGGTTTTATTATGGATGAATTTAAAGAACACACATGAAAAATCAGGATCTAGGTAAGAAATTTCTCGTATCCACCATTTTTCATTTGGTTTTGACCAATCCCTCTATAAATCACTTTTTCTACATCTTTAAAGATAGTTAATTATTATAAATTATATATATAATTCTCTAACATATATTACCTTATTATCCTCTCTTACTTTGACAGTTTAATACATACTTAATGTTCATTTCTCAAATCCCTTCATTATAAAATTTCATTTTATTATGACATGAACTTGCATAATTCTTATTTTATGAATTATGATTGAATTAAATTGTATGGAGAAAATATATCATGAACATGTTATGTAGGGTATTCCCAGATATCACTCTAATGTATTGAGTATTGTTTTAGTCTTGTGAGAAGTCATGTGTGGTATTTGGGAATAATCCTAATCTATTATAGAACTTTATCCACCATGTGATATTATATAGAAAGTTATCCTTGAATCATGTTTATGTCATTCTATATGTTGCTTCCACATTTTCTATGTTACCATGATCATATTATTCCATGTTTTGTATGTTATTCTTTTAAATGAGTGCTTATGCGTCATCTATTTTATGATGTCATGTTATACCTCTGACTCACATGTTATGTTTTCATATCATTTTTATTCACGTATAGAGATTTTTATCTCACCCCTTTATTTTATTTATGCCCCTAGTTTTTTAAGTATTTTTTGGTGCATATGTGTATTTTAGATCTCATTACAGAGAATGAAATAGGGAATACATGGTTTTTCCTTTTAATGTAATATGAGCCTCGTCTTCCAAAGACACATGGCCCCAGTATATATTGGATGTATTTATTTGATATTTATGTTTACAAATCATAAAATAATATGTGTAAAAGGATTGAGTAACTATAGTATGTTTTAGATTTATGTCTCATTTTTTTTTGGGATTTAGACTTCAATAATTTATTAATAACCTTAAGTATAAGTATGATGATATTTTTAGGAATAGGAAAATATACTTTAATTTTTTAGAAGTATACATTGATTGGGTTCCTTGAAATTACATCCATGTCAATATAATACAAGTGGATATTGATTTTGAAGCATTTTACCTATGATTAATAACATCAAAATGGAATATTGAGCAAAACTCAACCATCACCTGGTTCATAATAATGGGCCATGCTGCACCACTGGTTTGATACTCCTGAGGGATATGTTTTGGAAATTCCCAAACTACTTATGAATAATTATGAAGTACATGGGAAAATTAGTATGTTAGAAAAAATAATAGGGAAATTATTATTGATAACAAAGATTGAAAATAATTGAATCATATGTTAGTATATAATGATCATTTATAAGTTATTCCTCACAAGTTTCTAAGTTTCCCTTTTGTATTTTTATTAGTTATTGAATTATTTTCATTTTTTCTTCTTTTATTTAAGGAAAAGAAAAGTGAGAAATCATTCCAATAAACAACATAATAGGTAATGTGATAATTTCCCCGAGAATATTCCTTATGTTATTGAAGTATGAGCTAATAACTTCTTGGATGTATGCCATGAACTACCTCAATCTATGAATAATAACATTAATCATACCGAAATAACTTATCCTCAAAAGAATGATAAAATTATAGTCATGTCTTTTATGTGACAAATGCCTCTTACCTTTGGTGGATCTCATAATCCCCTCATCATAGAAGAAGTAATTAGCTTTTTTTGAGAAGGTATTCTCTATCCTACTGTAACACCCCAGGTAAATAAGGAATATGAAATTTTCATATTTATCCATATTTGTGAATAAAATATTAATATGACTTTAAAGGGGACGCTATGCTCGATGGCGTACCCAACACGCAACAACGAGTTTCTTGGGAATCATACGTTGCACTCCAATAATAAAATTATATTATTTTAAATGGTAGTTAACATGTAGCCGTTGTAATGGAGGGAATGGATAGAAATAACTAAAATATGATTATATATGTTCTTAAATATTTTTACATTTATACAATAAATGATAATGGCTTAAAATACGGAAAGAATTCAATTTTAGGCGTATATGCCCTAGTTTTCACTAAAGGTTCACTTATCACCTTTTAATGGAGAACTGTCATTAAATTTTGTTTTGTTCACTCTTAAACATTATTTTGGACCAAATAAAACTCTTATTAAGAATCGGGACATCAAAATTTACTTTGTGTAAATTTTTGGTATCTTTCCGATAAAGTTCATTTTTTTAATGAATAGTGTAAAATGTTGTATTTTAATTCAAAACCACTTTTTAATCTAATTTATTTATATGATTAGATTATATTTTGAATTGGTTTTAAAGTGAAATTAGAAAATATTTTTACCACTAAATCCAATAGTGGTCGTTGGAGTCAATTTCACTTTGAAATCAGACTTAAACTAGTGTCAATCTTTTGATACTTATTGTTTCATAAAACACGCTATTTGTCATGACAGCGGGAATTAATTATTAAATTAATTAATGTGACTTATATGTTTAGAATTTTGTAAAACGGACTTCATTTTTGAATTCATAATATCAAATATAGCTTAGGGTGAATTTTTGGGATTTTTCTGAAAAACTTCAATTTTTGATGAATAGTGAAACCACTAAGAGGTACTTATAAAAACTGATTTTTACGTTTAAATGAAATTTTACCACTTATGTGTTTTTAATTTCAAAAAATCCGACATAAATGGTTGTCCTTAAGAAGTAAAATGTGGTTCAATGGGATAAAAATAATTTTTTGGTGAAAAGTAACTTATTAAGTTTTTAATCGCGATTAGTGGTAATTAGTGTAGTTTAAGGTATAAATAATGCTTTAATAACATGAAATGACCGAGACACATGTCCCAAACTTATTGGTTGTGTCATGGAAGACCAAGACAAGCCATGGGTCAACTTGGGGACCCCATGGAGACATTTTGGTTGGGAAATGACATAAATAACTTTTTATTTAATGTAAAAGTAAAAATGACACAAACATGATATGTTTTACTAAAACAATTTTTAAGTGGGGTTATACAAGTCATATTTTTTATTATAAATATTCATTGGAAAGATACAAATATTTCCTACATCATAGTATTTTTTTTATAATTTTTAGACATTAAATAAATTAAATTATTTATGACATAATAATGATGAAGCGATGACATCATTATTTGACGATTTAAATAAAATGGAAAGATAATGTAAAATCTATGAACTACACATGTCCAAAACTTATTGGATTAGTGTATTTCGAATCCTCATCACCTTATAAACGAATTATATCAATGTGGGACCTTTTGAAACCGAAACACATTTTCAAATAAAGTAATATTTCTTTACTTTCCAAAAGTGCCCCTCCTCTCCTCTTATAAAAGGCCCCCACCTCTACCTCATTTAACACACTCCTCAAGCCTTTGGATCGGCCAACCCCTGCCCATTTACTCTCTCCACATCCCTCTCCTCATCCTAGAAGATTTCCTTTGGGCATAATCCTTTCAAAGGAAGCCTTTAGGCTCAAATCAAAAGGAGTTACACTTTTAAAGGTAATTCATTCTCTCATGTTCATTTGTTTTATTTTGCTTCTCCAACCCCCTAAACTCTTTTTATTTACTTATTTTGTAACAAAAAAAGTATCTTCAATATACTAGGATGTTGTTATAAGATTTATTCGAGCTACACTCTCACACAACTACATCAAATGGTTAAAGAACATACGCTTTCCGTGGATGGTGAAATTCGGCCTCCCGAAACGATGATTGTTCAATACGCATTTAACACCTTCAAAGGTGGCCATTATGATGTCACAATTTTTATATATGATATATAATATGTTTATGTTTTATTTATGCTTCTGTATTTTTCATTTTTGTCTTACCTTTATGGCTTCCATTATGGGTATACGCGATATCTTCATTTAAGGAAGTGCGGACTACTGCCCCCTCAAAGTGATTTGATTCGTTAAATACCATATGTGGGATGTATAAAGGATGGAAATATGATATTATATATGATATTATACTGTAATTATAATATACCTTTATATAATTATTATTCCATTCTATAAAATATGAAATAGAAATGAATGTAGCGTTCATGCGTACGTACGGCTTACCGTCTCCATGAACGGTGCATTTCATTTCTTACCTCTAAATGATTATGTAATGTTATAAATGCATTCATTTACAGGATATATATGACATATATGATATATACATAATGAATACAATTCTGTATATAATAAACATTTGGCCACACGAACAACATGTAATTGTAAGAAGTCCACTTTCGACTTAAGAACCAAATATCGGCAAAACAAATATTATTAACATAAATGATTACATAATGTTTATGACATGGTAATAAGTGATATAAAAGTAATAATGAACTTGAAAATGTTTCTTAAGGAATTATAAATTAACTCAATTTTATTATTCAGGAGATTAAAGAACGATCGAGTCAAGTCGGACCCGAGGTAAGGGATCTTACTCCTCTCTTTCTTTTTAAGTACACTCTTTTATGTCATTCCCTCTAAAGATCATCTTTCTTGTTATTGGGATGTAATTATATATTACACTTACTGTAATTTTTATTTCAATGTGATGAGAGACCCTATTCTCTCTCATAAATCCATTTTGGAAGTTTTGAGTGGCGCCGTTAGGCTGCCGAACTTTCGTAAGAGATCTAACCTCTCTCTTTCTTTTTAAGTACTCTCCTTTATGTCACTTCTTTTAAGCTCCTCTTTGTAATGTTGGGGGATGTTCTTATATATTCCTCTTGCTGTAAATTTTATTGTAATGTGATGAGATACCCTATTTGATCTCATCAATCCATATTCGGAAGTTTTATGTGGCGCCGTTAGGCGGCCGAGTTTTCGTAAGGGATTTTTCATCTCACTTTAATTCCCGTGATATTTATGCTACATTTGCCACAAATTACTTTGAGTGGTGTGTGTACTGCCATTATTCTACTATTTGTGTAATATACTTTACTTTATGAGTATTTACATCAATGATTTATTGTCCTTCTTTCATGGGGTGTATGTTTTGAAAGATACCCAAGTTGGTAAGGGAACCTTTCACCCTCCTCTTTTTAAAAGACTTCTTTTGTTGGGACTTTTAATTTACATTTTGTTATGTTGGGATATGTTCTCATATATCCTTATTGATTTAAATTTTATGTCCAAGTGATGATATACACTTTTTATCTCTCATCAACTCATTTTGATGTGATGCTGTTAGGCTGTCAAGGGAACTTTTTAACCCAATTTCAATTTCTTTGGGTTCAACATGTAGTCATTGAATATGTCATCCATTGAATATGTGTGAATGACCTTTTATTGTTTTAAATTTAATATCCACTTATATTGGGTGTATTTATATTTGTCACACATATTTTTGAGATTTATTTGTCCTTAATTTAAGGATACCTTCTTTATAAGGGATTTCATTACATTTGACATTACTGTTGAGGGTTCATTGTTGTTATGCACCAATTCACTATTATATGGTGTATATACTATCCTTTGGAGTATTATATCATGAATCATTTTATTCTCATGATATTATAAAGTTCTGACTAAATTTTATTCCTTGATTATTGTGTTCAAGTGTCTCTAATTTTGGTAAAATCCCTTTAACCAAAATATCGTTTTAAATGTTTTCATTATTTGTTCTTATTAATATCCATGTTTTCAAAATGGTTTTAAGGATTTATTTATATGGATATTAATGGTTTAAAATTTTAAAAGCTCCAAGGTGGTATGGGACACTTTGATTCAAAAATCTCTTTATTAAATGTTTTAAATGGTTTTGGAAATGGTTTCTTTTTTAATGGATTCATTATTTCAATATCCTAAAATGTTATATTGTGATTGAAATGTGGAAATGTTATGTTTCCTTTATTCATGTTTATGTGATACGATTATGTTATGGTTCTTGGGCATTGTTATGAAGAACGGGTGGTTCCGTGATAAACTAAGGGCGGGTGAGCCCGATATAGCTCTCCAATGCATTGGGTAATGCGAAGGAGTGAAACGTTAAGGTTTCTCCGAAGAGATTTTAGGGAATATACTGTGATGGGTATTCCAAACGTAACCAAGAGGGTTACTCCCTACGTAAGAATGTTATGAATGCCTCAAGTTACCTTTATGTCTTATGTTTTCTATGATTTATTCATGGTTTGATGAGGTATGTTAAAGTACCTATGTTTTATGGGTAAAGTATGATTTAATTCTTATGTATATATGAACTCATGTTTCCTTTCCATATTTGTATAACCCTTACTGAGCTTTTTATGCTCATCCCATGTTTTTGAAATGTTTTTCACAGGACAAGGGAAAGGTACATGATGTGACGATAGTGTCAAGGATGTGTCAAGAAAGAATCCGTGTTTTATTTTAAATAGGTTTCCATTGATGGGAAGAATGAATATTGTCTTTTATGTAACCACTTTATTTAAATGTGGAATGTAATGCAAGTTTCATGATCTAATTCTCTAAAACTCTAAACCTGAAAAGATCCTAAATGTATAATCTTGTAATTACTCAAGTTTAAGTAAGGTTTAAGGATGGGGCCTTATAGTTGGTATCAAAGGTCGGTTTAGATAACTTTAGAGGTTAGGGTATTCTTTAAGCATAAGTGGCATTACCATAATGGTTAGGATTTCAGAAAGAGTCCTAGTTTTAGATAAAGTGAATGAGTAAGTGTATCTTAGTGTTTACCTTCCACAATAGTACATGATGGTTTTTTTGATATACTCACACTGACATTTCTATTTTTAGTGAATGGATGGATCTAGCAGACACCAAAGAGACAACAGGTTTGAAGGAAACTGTGGTGGTTCTCTGATTAAGATACTAGATAAAATGGAGGATTCAATGAGGAAACTTGTGGTTGTTCTAAACCAAATATCAAGGAGTCATGATCAACCACTTCAACCTTGGTGAGTTCTCTAATGCATCATGTACGAGATGGCCAAATCGATGTGGAAATTCAGGTAATAATTATTAAGGTAACCATTAGGGTTTATATGATACTTAATTTTTAGGTAATTATGGGTTACTCTATGATATGATGGAAAATTAAAGGAATGAGATAAACTTGAGGTGAAAATATGTTATGATTATTCTTGAAGATTTTATCTCATTTTGGGGAATGTTTTATGAATTATATAGTTTTGGAAAAAGGACAGCACGTAGACCGTGTGACATCCCGTCGTGTCGGACAAAGCTGCGGGAATCGAACCCACAACCAATGTGCGACTGGTATTTATCGCCTACCACTGGACTACGTGAAGTCCCTGGTTAGATTGACTGATTCATTCTAGTTATATGATTTTATGAATTAAGAGTAAGTTGATTTTGGGTTATTTATGAAAATAATTAACCTATCATGGAGGATATGTGATTAGGTTAATTACTTTTCAAAATGAGACTTTAGGAGAAACTGATATTGTTTGGAGATAAATGTTATGATTTATCTTAGGAGACTATGCGACTAAATCCTTCAAATATTTGGGTTGCAATCTTATATTGGTTTACATTGAAGAATTTTATGGACAAATTGATTATAGAATGGTCCTGGCTGAACTTTGGGTTTTGTTGGACAAATTTTGGAGATTAAGAATAGATTTTCTTTTTATAAAGTGTTATACTTTTCTGGATTATCTGATCTTGTACTAGCCTTTTTGGTTTTGGTTTTGGTTAAAGTCTAAAGACATGGGAAGTATATAGTTCTATTTTGTGGATTAGGTGATTCTCTAGAAGTTGATTATAGTACTCTTAATGTGAACAAGTCTTCATAAATACTCATCTTTTGAAGAAAATATGAGTTTGTGTAAGGAATCTAATAAAAGTTTAAAGTCAATATGATAAGTGATTATGATTCCTTATGAATAAATTCCTCAATAAAAAGTAACTTAAAACAAAAATGTTGTCTATTAACTTTTCCTACTGGAGAATCGAAGACCGTTTAACCCATCACAAGTTTGTGATTTTCTCGTGGTTAACTTTCTCCTAAACATGTTTTCTATCACTCTCCATCAGAACATGACCCTTTGTTTTTTCCTCCATGTCCATATTTTCATACTTAGAATCCTAGTATGGGTTAACTCGGGTGACCTCTGTGCTTATCTTTCTTTATTTTAAAGTGATTGTTTTACCGACTCTTGTTCCGATGTGGGAAGTTCAAGGATGTTTCCAAGCACAATTTTAAAATTGCCAGGACGCAATTCCCAGAAGGGGGGAAGGATGTAACACCCCAGGTAAATAAGGAATATGACATTTTCATATTTATCCATATTTGTGAATAAAATATTTACATGACTTTAAAGGGGACGCTATGCTCGATGGCGTACCCAACACGCAACAACGAGTTTCTTGGGAATCTTATGTTGCACTCCAATAATAAAATTATATTATTTTAAATGGTAGTTAACATGTAGCCGTTGTAATGGAGGGAATGGATATAAATAACTAAAATATGATTATATATGTTCTTAAATATTTTTACATTTATACAATAAAATATAATGGCTTAAAATACGGAAAGAATTCAATTTTAGGCGTATATGCCCTAGTTTTCACTAAAGGTTCACTTATCACCTTTTAATGGAGAACCGTCATTAAATATTGTTTTGTTCACTCTTAAACATTATTTTGGACCAAATAAAACTCTTATTAAGAATCCGGACATCAAAATTTACTTTGTGTAAATTTTTGGTATCTTTCCGATAAAGTTCATTTTTTTAATGAATAGTGTAAAATGTTGTATTTTAATTCAAAACCAATTTTTAATCTAATTTATTTATATGATTATATTATATTTTGAATTGGTTTTAAAGTGAAATTAGAAAATATTTTTACCATTAAATCCAATAGTGGTCGTTGGAATCAATTTCACTTTGAAATCAGAATTAAACTAGTGTCAATCTTTTGATACTTATTGTTTCATAAAACACGCTATTTGTCATGACAGCGGGAATTAATTATTAAATTAATTAATGTGACTTATTTGTTTTGAATTTTGTAAAACGGACTTCATTTTTGAATTCAGAATATCAAATATAGCTTAGGGTGAATTTTTGAGATTTTTCTGAAAAACTTCAATTTTTGATTAATAGTGAAACCACTAAGAGGTACTTATAAAAACTGATTTTTTCGTTTAAATGAAATTTTACCACTTATGTGTTTTGAATTTCAAAAATCTGACATACATGGTTGTCCTTAAGAAGTAAAATGTGGTTCAATGGGATAAAAATAATTTTTTGGTGAATAGTAACTTAATAAGTTTTTAATCGCGATTAGTGGTAATTAGTGTAGTTTAAGGTATAAATAATGCTTTAATAATATGAAATAACCTAGACACATGTCCCAACCTTATTGGTTGTGTCATTGACGACCAAGAAAAGCCATGGGTCAACTTGGGGACCCCATGGAGACATTTGGGTTGAGAAATAACATAAATAACTTTTTATTTAATGTAAAAGTAAAAATGACACAGACATGATATGTTTTACTAAAACAATTTTTAAGTGGGGTTATACAAGTCATCTTTTTGATTATAAATATTAATTGGAAATCTAAAAAGATTTCCTACATCATAGTATTTTTTTATAATTTTTAGACATTAAATAAATTAAATTATTTATGACATAATAATGATGCAGTGATGACATCATTATTTGACGATTTAAATAAAATGGAAAGATAATGTAAACTCTATGAACTACACATGTCCAAAACTTATTGGATGAGTGTATTTCGAAGCCTTATCACCTTATCCACGAATTATATCAATGTGGGACCTTTTGAAACCGAAACACATTTTCAAATAAAGTAATATTTCTTTACTTTCCAAAAGTGCCCCTCCCCTCCTCTTATAAAAGGCCCCCACCTCTACCTCATTTAACACACTCCTCAAGACTTTTTCTCGGCCAACCCATGCCCAGTTACTCTCTCCACATCCCTCTCCTAATCCTAGAGGATTCCCTTTGGGCAGAATCCTTTTAAAGGAAGCCTTTAGGCTCAAATCAAAAAGAGTTACACTTTTAAAGGTAATTCATTCTCTCATGTTCATTTGTTTTATGTTGCTTCTCCAACCCCCTAAACTCTTTTTATTTACTTCTTTTGTAACAAAAACAGTATCTTAAATATACTAGGATGTTGTTATAAGATTTATTCGAGCTACACTCTCACACTACTACATCAAATGGTTAAATAACATACGGTTTCCGTGGATGGTGAAATTCTGCCTCCCGAAATGATGATTGTTCAATACTCATTTAACACCATCAAAGGTGGCCATTATGATGTCACTATTTTTATATATGATATATAATATGTTTATGTTTTATTTATGCTTCTGTATTTTTCATTTTTGTCTTACCTTTATTGCTTCCATTATGGGTATACGCGATATCTTCATTTAAGGAAGTGCGGACTACCGCCCCCTCAAAGTGATTTGATTCGTTAAATACCATATGTGGGATGTATAAAGGATGTAAATATGATATTATATATGATATTATACTGTAATTATAATATACCTTTATATCATTATTATTCCATTCTATAAAATATGAAATAGAAATGAAAGTAGCGTTCATGCGTACGTACGGCTTACCGTCTCCATGAACGGTGCATTTCATTTCGTACCTCTAAATGATTATGTAATGTTATAAATGCATTAATTTACTGGATATATATGACATATATGATATATACATAATGAATACAATTCTGGATATAATAAACATTTTTCCACACGAACAACATGTAATTGTAAGAAGTCCACTTTCGACTTAAGAACCAAATATCGGCAAAACAAATATTATTAACTTAAATGATTACATAATGTTTATGACATGGTAATAAGTGGTATAAAAGTAATAATGAACTTGAAAAAGGTTCTTAAGGAATTATAAATTAACCCAAGTTTATTATTCAGGAGATTAAACAACGATCGAGTCAAGTCGGACCCGAGGTAATTGATCTTACGCCTCTCTTTCTTTTTAAGTACACTCTTTTATGTCATTCCCTCTAAAGATCATATTTATTGTTATTGGGATGTTATTATATATTACACTTACTGTAATTTTTATGTTCATGTTATGAGAGACCCTATTCTCTCTCATAAATCCATTTTGGAAGTTTTGAGTGGCGCCGTTAGGCTGCCGAACTTTCGTAAGAGATCTAACCCCTCTCTTTCTTTTTAAGTACTCTCCTTTATGTCACTTCTTTTAAGCTCCTCTTTGTAATGATGGGGGATGTTCTTATATATTCCTCTTGCTTTACATTTTATTTTAATGTGATGAGATACCATATTTGATCTCATCAATCCATATTCGGAAGTTTTATGTGGCGACGTTAGGCGGCCGAGTTTTCGTAAGGGATTTTTCATCTCACTTTTATTCCCGTGAGATTTATGCTACATTTGCCACAAATTCCGTTGAGTGGTGTGTGTACTGCCATTATTATACTATTTGTGTAATATACTTTCCTTTATGAGTATTTACATCAATGATTTATTGTCCTTCTTTCATGGGGTGTATGTTTTGAAAGATACCCAAGTCGGTAAGGGAACCTTTCACCCTCCTCTTTTTAAAAGACTTCTTTTGTTGGGTCTTTTAATTTACATGTTGTTATGTTGGGATATGTTCTCATATATCCTTATTGATTTAAATTTTATGTCCAAGTTATGAGATACACTTTTTATCTCTCATCAACTCATTTTGATGTGATGCCGTTAGGCTGTCAAGGGAACTTTTTAACCCAATTTCGATTTCTTTGGGTTCAACGTGCAGTCATTGAATATGTCATCCATTGAATATGTGTGAATGACCTTTTATTGTTTTACACTTAATATCCACTTATATTGGGTGTATTTATATTTGTCACACATATTTTTGAGATTGATTTGTCCTTAATTTAAGGATACCTTCTTTGTAAGGGATTTCATTACATTTGACATTACTATTGAGGGTTCATTGTTGTTATGCACAAATTCACTCTTATATGGTGTATATACAATCCTTTGGAGTATTATATCATGAATCCTTTTATTCTGATGATATTATAACGTTCTGACTAAATGTTATTCCTCGATTATTGTTTTCAAGTGTCTCTAATTTTGGTAAAACCCCTTTAACCAAAATATCATTATAAATGTTTTAATTATTTGTTCTTATTAATATCCATGTTTTAAAAATGGTTTTAAGGATTTATTTATATGGATATTAATGGTTTAAAATGTTAAAAGCTTCAAGGTGGTATGTGACACTTTGATTCGAAAATCTCTTTATTAAATGTTTTAAATGGTTTTGGAAATGGTTTCTTTTTGAATGGATTCATTATTTCAATATCCTAAAATGTTATATTGTGATTGAAATGTGGAAATGTTATGTTTCCTTTATTCATGTTTATGTGATACGATTATGTTATGGTTCTTGGGCATTGTTATGAAGAACGGGTGGTTCCGTGATAAACTAAGGGCGGGTGAGCCCGATATAGCTCTCCAATGCATTGGGTAACGCGAAGGAGTGAAACATTAAGGTTTCTCTGAAGAGATTTTAGGGAATATACTGTGATGGGTATTCCAAACGTAACCAAGAGGGTTACTCCCTACGTAATAATGTTATGAATGCCTCAAGTTACCTTTATGTCTTATGTTTTCTATGATTTATTCATGGTTTGATGAGGTATGTTAAAGTACCTATGTTTTATGGGTAAAGTATGATTTCATTCTTATGTATATATGAAATCATGTTTCCTTTCCATATTTTTATAACCCTTACTGAGCTTTTTATGCTCATCCCAAGTTTTTGAAATGTTTTTCACAGGACAAGGGAAAGGTACATGATGTGACGATAGTGTCAATGATGTGTCAAAAAAGAATCCATGTTTTATTTTAAATAGGTTTCAATTGATGGGAAAAATGAATATTGTCTTTTATGTAACCACTTTGTTTAAATGTGGAATGTAATGCAAGTTTCATGATATAATTCTCTAAAACTCTAAACCTGAAAATATCCTCAATGTTTAATCTTGTAATTACTCAAGTTTAAGTAAGGTTTAAGGCTGGGGCCTTATACCTACAATACTTATTGAATGATAAATTTTTCCTATTCATTTATTACATCTAGGGTGAATCCCAATTTTGGTGTAAACTAATCAATAACATAATTTCTAAAGAGGATATTGATTCTATTGAATGGGAAGACCTCATAAAAATGACTAGTTTGGGAAGAAGAATCATGGAATATTTCAGCAAGAAACTATGATATGATTAAAATTTTGAAAATAGGTTCATCAGGATAACCAACGCTGGAGGGAAATGATGAAACCCACTAACGCAGATAAGGAAATGAAGGTTAAATTAAACAAACATCATGTGGTATACTGTTTAAACTATAAATAATATAGACAGAGTGTAAAGAGATTCCCCAATTAAAGGGAAATTAGAGGCAATCAATGACATATACCTATAATTCCTTGAGAGGATAGAAGAGAATATGTTATCACTACGATTGAAGGTGATCCCAACAAAGGTGGGGAGAATTTTATACGTGATATTCATTCAAAAATACAAAATTTACTATTTTATTTTTGTTCTCTGCATTATTTCCTTTCTTGTAAGTTTAGTAAAATTATTCAAGAACTATCTCGAACATGGGTGTTGAGGAAATTATTAAAATAAATAATGGTGAAACAGTTGCATCCCAATTGTATAACTCATCCTCACTCAATGTTTTTAGATTGAAGATTTCTAAAAATGTTGTCTTACATACTTTATTGGATTTTGAAGACACATTGGGAATGGATTGGATGTTCTCATATAAGCCAAACATCAACCCTTAAGATTGGGAGATCCCTATTTACATCCCAAGACATCCTCATATTATATAAAATTTTATGGAGGTGGTTGAAAAATAATTAGAATAGTTTTTCGAGGAGTGTATATTATTGCCTTATGAGAATGAATATCAATATAAAATTATCAAGAGAAATGAGATAATTAGGCTTGAATACATTCCCATTGTGAGGGATAATATTGATGTATTCCATGAAGTATTTCATACTCTTCTTTTTGACTAAGAGGTTGAGATATCAATTGAAATTATGCAATAATATCTTCCCATATTGATAAATATATATATATATATATGTTCCACTATTGGGTTGTAAGAGTTGTAGAAGTAACTACATGATAATATGAAAAATAAATTTTTATGCTTGAAAACTTTATTATGGGTTGAATCAGGCCTCTTTATCAAGAAGAAGGATGTGTCAATATGCATCTTCAATAATTATCATTATATCAATAAAATAAAGACAATGAAAAAGTATCCCCTAAACTAGATTTATTACTTGTTTGATCAAGTATGTGGGTATTAGTACTTCTATAATGTAGGCCTTCAGTCAGGGTACCACCAATTATGGCTGAATAATTAAGATATTCTTAAAAAAATTTCCTTTTGAATAAGTTATGGACACTATGTTTTCATTGTTCTTCCTTAAAAAATCACTAACGATCCAACAATATTTATGGACATAATGACAAGTGTATTTATAGATTAGCTTAATATGATTGTAGTAGTCATTACAGATGATATTCAGATATACGTTAAAAGTACGGAGGAGAATGAATATAATTTGAATATAATGAGAAGTCTCTAAGAAAGGATAATTTATATGAAAAGTGAAATAAATGTTAGTAATATATAACAAAAGTATCATTCCTGGGCTATATTATCACTATCAAAGGGAAATATGTTGACCCTTCCAATACAATGGTAATTGAGGACAATCCCAAACTAGTATCCATAATGGAGATACATAGTTTCCTTAGACTAGCAGGTTATTATAAAAAAAATTAAAAAAATTATCTTGGTTTACAAACCCAAAAACTAATCTTACATGGGTGGGAGTAATGTTTTTACGGACTAATTCATGTTAAGAGAGATTTAAAGAGTTGAAAAATAGGTTGTTCACTACATCGTTCTTCACATTGACCTCAAGTGGGGAACCATCTTTGGTATACATAGATTCATTGAAGAATTAATAAGGATGGGTAATTATAAAAAATGATAAATTGATATCCTTCAACTTAAGGTATTTGCAATTTCATTATCAAAATTATCCCTTACAAGATATAAAGTTGGTTGTGATGATATTTTCATTATAAATCAATTGACATTATCTTAATGAGGAGAAATTTGAAATATATATATATACCTCAAGATCCTCTAATATATACTCACACATAAAAAGATTAATATTTTCCCATGAATATGGTTAGATCTGATCATGGATTATTAATTCCCAATAAATTACTATCCTAAGAGAGACAACAAAGTGAAAGATTCTATATGTTGAATAGATCTAAAAATTTTATCAATAGTAATAATTGATAAGGATCCATTATTCTTATACATTCAAAGTTTGGGCATGGGAATCATGAAGGGGGGAACATCATCATTCTATTATCAAATAATTTCTCAACCTTCCCATATATAGAATTTAATGGATTCTCAAATAGATGATATGATAATTTAGAAGAAGGAAGAATCTATAAGAAATAATAAATACTTGGATTTCAAAATTAATGAAGAAGGAGGTGTAAATTTAGGTGATGAATATTTTTTCCACTAAATTTTTAGATATAGAAATAACTATTGAATGATGAACATAGATCTACCTTCCTTATAAACTAAGAGTGTTAATATGTTCTATGATCTATAAGATCACTATTAGTTGGAATATATGATGAAGGATGTCACATAATATACAAAAAGGATTATATTATGTAAAAATGTGAAATATTAATGATATAATCCTAAGGATATGATACAACCACATCCCATATCTACATGGAAATAGGAATACATCACTATATAATTTGTTACTAGAATTCCTAAGAGATCTAGAGGAAACAATTCCATAGGGGTGTTAGTGGATTGTTCTAAAAATATTGTTCATTTCATTGAAATTCAATGGGAATTATCACTCAATTAACATGAAATATGTACATCATAGATATGGTGAGGCTTCATAGAACACCAAAATATATTTTATTTGGATGAGATCAATGATTTACCTCTATGTTCTGGAATATCCTCTAACATTCTCTAAATACTGAGTTAAAATTAATTACGGATTATCACTGCTAAACTTATAGCCAGTCTGAGTGGACTATTTAGGAACTAGAAGACATGTTGAGATCATGCTCAATTTACATGAATGGAGGATGGGATCATCATTTTTCTTCAGCCACGTTTTCATATTAAAATAACTTACAATCAAGAATCTAAATGGAAACATATATTGTTTCTAATGGGAGATATTCAAAACACATTAATATGGGGGTGAAGAGGGTGAACACAAGATTTGTGGTCCTAAAATGGTTGAGGAAATTTTTGAAAATGTCAAGACCATTCAACATAACATCTGGACTCCACAAAATAAAAAATGAGTTTTGTTGATAATCATTAATGGTACCAAGAGTTTAAGGTCATAGAGAAACCATTTTTCTATATATCACCATTATATAGAGTCGAGAGATTTGAGAAAAAGGGAAAGTTAACCCCCTGGTACATCTTCTACTTCGAGATTCTTGATTGTTTCAGTGCAGTGACTTATATACTAGAACTCCCAACAACCCTTCTTGAAGTACATGTCTTATTCTATGAATCCCTCTTGAGGAAGTACATAGCAAATATCTAACATGTATACTATTCATATATAGTTCAACTAGAAAATGATATTTCTTATTAGGGGAATCTAATTATGATATTGAACTATATAATTAATGTTCTAAACCTAAAGATGAATCACCTCATCAGAACTATAAATATGAAGTTGCAACTTTTGAACTAATGGATCTAATGAAGTACAAGTACCCATATTTATTTTTCCTACGTCTTTGAATATGAATCTTTTTGGGTGAAATTTTTTAATTTTTGAATAACGTAACTCCCCATGTTTAAAAAAAATAAAGATATGTTCAATAGAATTTGTACTACAGACCAGAAGTTTTAAATGACCTAAATATAATAATAAAATTATTATCTAAATAAGACCGTTTTAGCCAAGAAATTAAATTTGGTGGTATGAATAGAAAATAAAATTATAAAAATTAAATAACCAGTATAAAGAAAATATATTGATAATAAGTTCTTAATTTTTATAAATTCATTTTAGGCTTTAAAAATACCTTTTCTCAAAAATAATTATTAATATTTTGTGAGAAAATAAAAAAGACAATTTTTTCTACGTTTAAAAAATTTATTAAAAAGTATATATTTTTATTTTTTATTAAACATGTCAAAATTATCTTTGGACTATGTTTTTGGATTGTTTCTTCAAAAAATTATTTTCTATTGAATAGAGAAGAATACTATGTTTTTTGAAATCTTCCTTTTCATATAAATCATTTTATAATTTATATATTGGTTTAAAATTGTTTCAATGTAAATTAATTCAAATTATTTTATTATTAATAATATTTTTTCATTTTAATCAATTTAATTTTTAATTATTATATAATAACTTTTCGTACTTATGAAAAATGATTCTTTGGGAAACTATTTTTCAACACTTCTATAGGTTTACTTTTAAATTAAATTTTCAATCTTATGTGAAATGAATTATGAAAATTTTAATCCAAATTTTTAGTCATCATAATTATATTTTATAATAAGGTTAACTAATTTTTTTTCATAATGATTAGTATTAATAAATTATCGTGGTTATGGTTAAAACTTGTTTACTGGGGATTAAATTTAAAAGATAAAGATTAAAATTATATAAAAACTAATCCAAATCCTATTTTATGGAAATATTTAAATCATAAATAATCTATGATTTTAGAATAATCCATCTTTTTTCCTTAATTAATGGAAAAAATGTGGGTGTAATTTAATGCTTTAAAAAATCCATGTGTGTCCTCTCCACCCCTTATTAAAGGGTACTCACTCCCCTCTTCTATATTCATAGAAAAATACTTTTGTAATGACCAATCCCTACTAAAATACCATCCATATTCCCTAACACAATTCCTAGATCCCTTAGTTTTATAATAAATCAAATCTAGAGAGTCTTTAGATATAATCTAAAAGAAGTGGTGCAATGAATATGTATCATTCTTAACTGAGAATCATTGATTTATTTCTTGTTACACGTCTTTAATATATAAATCATTCATAATTTTATGATAACATAAATACCTCCCATATTCAAAGATGTTATTTATTAAATTTCATAACTTAAACCCATCTTTGCTTCCAAAAAATGGAAAATGAAACAATTTTTCATGTGTACGGTGGAATACCGCCACATGAATTAATATAATTATTTTCCGTCATCACTTAACATAGATGTTCATGATAATAGATTTAATATTTAAATTTTATATTAATGAAATTTTAATAATTTTTCCAAATTACTATATCAATTACCTTATTTTAATACCATCCATTGAAGAATAATAATTTCATTCATGTGTATGATGGACTACCGCCTCTCGAAGCGATATGATTCATTTTTTATTTCCTAGTCACATAGATAATTTTTTTTTGTTTATTTAGATATTTAATATGATATTTAGGATATAATTTTTACTATGAAATGAAAAAACAACAATTACCTTATTTCCATTATGGTCATTAAAAAATAAGAACATGACACATGAAAACATACGACCTTCCATCTTTATGATTGTAATGAAATTAATTTTTCCTAACCATAACTCACTGTAATTATTAAAATAATTATTTATGTATAAAAATTATAATTATTTAATGGTTATTATCCTATATATGATTTAATATTAATCAATTTTACCTTAGTCAACATTCCCATGTGATTTTGGACATATACGCTGAAAATCATCAAACTGTCCAACATGAACCAAAATGATTAGGAATTGAATATAACATGGTAAGAGAAAATGTAAAATCAATAAAAAAACATGAAAAAAATTAAGAAATTTAATAAATATTATAACTTTATTATTCATTTATTTAATAAATATAAGTGGTGAATCAATCTCTTGATAAAGTATCTCCCGAATCCACCCTTTTCATCAGGTTAGGACAAATCATTATCTAAGTCACATTATCTATCTCTTTAAGGCTGTGGAATGGTTTAAATTATATATATATATGTATATATCATATAAATATATCTATATTTTCCTCCCATATTTTTATGGTTCAATGAATTCCTTGTGTTCATTTCTCAAATATGTCCATTATGATATTTCATTTGATTATGATATGAGGCATGATTATGTAGCCCATTTTATTTTCTTGGGTAATTATAATGTCATGAATTATGATTTAATTCCTTTATGTGGCACACATAGATCATAAACATGTTATGATTTGTGTTCCAAGATAGAGATCCAATTAATTGGATACTTTTTTATTCTCATGATATATTGTGTATGGGATTAGGAAGAAAACCTAATACATTATTGGACATTTTCCATAATTTGATATTTCCTAGGATGTTATCATGAACCCATTTTTATGTCAGGTTATATATTTCTATCACATTTCTTGTGTTCCCATGATCTTATGATACCATCTTCCTTATGTTATTACTCCCATGTGACTACTCATTGGCCTTCTATTTTATGATATCATGATACACCTTTGATGCACGTGTTATGTTTTATTCTCATGTTTATTCACATAATTGTATTTTTAGCTCACCCGTTTATTTTATTTACTCCCAAGGTAATCCTATGTAGTTTTTGAAGATCAAATGGATTTAGGAGATCATTATGGAGAATCAAATAAGGATATCATGGTTTATTTTTCATTTAACATAATTTGATGTTAGTCTTCCAAATACACTAGGCCTCATGTTATTTGGGAAGTACTTATTGGATATTAATTTTTTAAAATCATGTAATAATCTGTTTAAAATTATTGGGTTTTTATATTATACATCTTAAAAAATTGGATATGTAAGAATATATTTTACTTCAATTTTTGGGTAAGAAATTTATACTTTTGGGTTGTGTAAATAGTTACACATCAATATAGTCTGAACATAATGATTAGGTTGAGGGAACATGATTATCAACTAAATTACTAGATGTAGGAATATATAAATTTGAATAAAATGAGATTCGATAGTGAGTTTAAAATTAAATTCAAATAAAAATTATGAAATTTCTTCCAAAAATAAATCTTTTCAAGACCTCTATAATAGAATTGGGTACTTTTGTGCCAAATTAAAGTTCCCCAAGAAAATTATGAGTATGGAAAACATTTAATCTGTGAATCAAGATTGTATTCTCTGGTATTTTTGTGCCAATGATGAGAGACCTTGGATTGTCTTTGGTTAGCATATTTTTAGCGTATTCATTGGGTAATACTTCACCAGGATTCCCTAACTATTATGATATAAGTAGAATAATGTTGCTTTTATCCTTGCGATATATTGGATAAAGTATTTTCCAGTCTGCTATCCAAGAATAAAATATAATATTATTATAGATAATTCCCCCTCAAAATATTTATGTTTTGAGATGAACTCTAAAGGAGACTCATTGATTAGTGAAA
This sequence comes from Viscum album, assembly GCA_963277665.1. Classification (NCBI taxonomy): domain Eukaryota; kingdom Viridiplantae; phylum Streptophyta; class Magnoliopsida; order Santalales; family Viscaceae; genus Viscum; species Viscum album. The sequence goes on along the minus strand of OY728130.1, from coordinate 1,971,721,240 downwards.
CATGGATATTGTCCCACTAATGGTTATGATATACATATTGACATGGTCATTATTTTAGTTGGAAAACATTTAATAAAATTCATTATTAAGTTGACAATAATACATTGTTTCTGATTTATAAAAGTTTTTGTTGTATATAATATCATTGTCTCCATATATCAAAACATCCAATTATTTATAAAGACAATATTAAGGTAAAAATGTTTTAATACTTGATATATAAGAAACATTCATAAGAATGACTATATATTTATGAAAAAAATTCATTATTTAGAATTTTAATAATTAAATATGATTATATTATCCAAGATATACCTATAGTTGTTCCTAAAATTCTCTGGATATTCTATATATGGTATATATGTTATATAAATTAATTATTTTTTTGAAAGTTATCTGATTTTAATTGTATATTTTATTAATTATTATAAATATACATGAGTTAAAAATCAAGGGAAAAATTTCATGAGATTGTATTTTATATTCATGTGATGTAGTAAATAAGTACTACATTAATGATTTGAATGTAAAGGATTTATTAAGATCAATAAAATATAAGGAAAATATTTGTAACTTCAACTCATTTCTCTTAAAAAATTACTGAATTATCTTAATTAAAAATTGATATTTTGAAAAAGTATGAGATGACTAACTATATAATCACATATTATCATTGAATTATTAATATAACATGTTTTGATAAGAATATTTCGATAAAAGTGTTTTTCTAGGAAAAAACATTTATACACGTTTTTATTAAAATATGAAGAAATATGTTCTCACCCCCCATCGGTGGTAATTACTAACAAAAATTTCCATTTAAATGAAAAAATTTCCAAACCCCAAATATATCATTTTTGATATAGAAAAAATAGTTTATATATTTTTTATTACAATAAATATAAATCTATTTTAATTCATAAAATAAAATAATTTTTGTATCTTAGAAAGATGTTTTTAATATTGTATGGTGTTTAAGAGAAATATGGGAGTATATTTGGACATTGAGAAGTTCAAAATTAATAGAAAAAGGATAGAACCAATATTTAGTTAAGGATTGTTTCCAATTAATATCTTAAAATGATTAAGATATGTGATGCTAAAAAATTTAAATGTGTTACATTTAGTTACCATTAACAAGTGGGCATCACTATCTTCAAAAGAATTATACTAGATTAAGATTAACATTTTTTACTCAATATCCTAAAAGATTTTAGAATGTGTAATGATAAGTAAAATATAAATAATTATATTAAGTTAACATGAAATATGAAAGAAACTATTTCCTGAAAAATTTTACTAGTCAAAAGTATAGAGTGAAAAACATTTGATATCATAAAAGAGTTCATGTTTTTGTGGTAAAGATAAATGTAAAAAGTAGCATTTAAATACCATATTAAACTGGTTGTCACATTATCCTAAATGATTTTAGGAGTAATGGTAGCCAATAAAATATGTATTTATATTATATTGTGAAATAATTAGAAAGGAATAAGTTTCCAATGATGATGATGATAAATGTTGACGGAGTCATAATTAGAAAAAAACTTATATCCTAAAATTTAATGTTGTGATGTTTTGATTTTTAATATATTCAAAAAGTAAAATAATTAATATTGTGATTCATAAATATCACCATTCTTCAAACAAGAATAATCCATAGATGATTCCCACTAACCATATTACTGGGAGATTTTTATCAGATGGTCACATATATATATATATATATATATGATGGTGATTAAATATGATGTAATGATTTAATAAAACCCAACAATTGTAGAAACAATTTAATTGATCTATAAGATTATCATATAAGATATGATATAATCGATTTTAGGTTATTTTTGGTAAATATTATTAATGAGTCTATGAATATTAAATTGTATCATATTAATGGAAACATCTATTATATCATACTTATACATTGGCTACACACACACACACACATATATATATATGAATTTTTAAAAGTGAAATGATATGTTACATGTTAAAGTATGAATTTGTTTTTATCCCAAACCGATGTTCATAATGGATTATCATGGGTTATGAAATAATATTATGTTTATCATGAGTAGGTTTCTTATATAGAGATAGGGATTATGTTCATGAGGCACAAGTCAAAGAATATGATTCTTTTTTGTAAACTGGATGACCCAATATATATACCAAAAAGAGTTACATATATATATATAATTGGTATACTAGGGTTGAATGGATCATATTTGGTTCCCCAAAAATGGTAGTTTGTGAGATAATTATCATGAGAACATTTATATTTGATAAACTGGTTACACAATTCAGCATACTAACATAGATAATATGGGAGATGGTTGAGTATATTTATGATCTTGTCATTAAATGTATCTGTAGGGTCCTGAAAAATCTACAACGTAGATTTTACTCGAATTCCCCAATGAATTGGGGCAAATGTTCAAGGAAGATACACAAAGGACCGGTCCGTGAACCGGTCCATGGAAGCAAAACGTGGCTAGGAACCCCCCTCCGTGAACCATTGTCATTCGCGAAAATGGAGGCGGAGAGCCTCCGCGGTCGCGAGGAAGGATGGGTGGCAGTCTGGTTCACCATCGTGAACCACCCCAACTACGAACCACGTCGACCGGCTCAAGCTGCACCCGCTGTCGTTCACAGAATGGAGGCGGAACCCTCTGTAGTAGCGGAGCACTCCCTGAGTTTGCCTCGCGGAGGGGGGGGGGGGCATTCAATACCCACCGTGAATCGCGGATTGACTGAGTCAGCTGTGAACCAGGTATTTGGTTATGGGCCTCCTCAAAAGGTGCCGCATGACCACAGATACATTTCTTTCCCCACTCTATAATAAGAGGGCAAGGGGGAAAGAATAGGGGATCGATCGGAAAACTGGAATCGGATTTGGAGGAAGGAGATCGGTCGAAGAAGTCTTCGGATTTCTCAAACAGCAAAATTCCCATCCGCGAACCACAACAGGTATATGAATTAAGGAGGAATAGGAAAATTCATAATAATTTGGTGAACCACGAACCAAAAAATAGCAAAAAAGGATAACCACGAACCAAACCCCCTCCGCAGATGACTTCACAGCAGACCAAGGAGTTTATGCCTCTTTTCCCATCTGTCATACCACGTAGCACTTTCCTATGCGGGCGAAGACCTGACCGATGAGCCTCCAATCGGCGCTGCCCTTGGCCGCCACTGCCCGCCTGGAACCCTCCGCAAACCACCCTAGTTAGTAGAATGAACCCGAAGCCGCGAACCACCCTGGTTTGTAGATTGAACCCAAAGACGCGAACTACCCAGGTTCATGGGGAGCCAATCAGTCCACTGTCCACCCTGGTTTGTGGACGGCTTCTCCACCCACGTGGAACTTCCCCATGTGAAGGGCTCCACTACCCATACCAGTCGGTGGCTAGCCAAATAATTTGGTGTTCTCATTTCAAGAGCCAGGTAAAATCCTTCCGATCTAGCCAGGTCCTCCGAGACTCCCTCATTGGACTATTCATCGGCCCTAAGCCAAGGCCTCCTCCAGAGCCATCGGATCCGCGTGGTATAACTTTCAGGCACATCAGAGCGCCATTTTGAGTTCACATACCCATCGTAAGTAGGGGCAAAGAGGTTTCCCCGACCCTTGAGCAGATTCTCGAAGCATTCCTGGGTTCACATTCCCACGGTAATGTGGAGTCTGAGCTCAGGAATCCCCTTTCTGCCCCTCCACATATCTAGATCTCCTTGAGGGTATTAAAATACCCATCATAAGGAAGACCTCGTGCACTGTAAGAGAGGATATGGGGACAGGAGCACCCCCTTTCCCTCTCCCACTGGACTTTGTCGCCCCGGGAATCCATCTTGGAGTAATCCCCGACCTTCTCGGCCTCCTCAGAGTGTAAGCCCCAATTCATCACCATGGGATGCCTTTATGCATAATCCCCACTCCGCTTCTCATGGATGCACCTTTCGCGACGTGATCCTCTGGTCCCTACTGCCTCTTGTTTCTCAAACCGAGCATTAATCACACGGGTTTAGAGTAAGCATCGACCATGACATCCACTTATGGGCCGCCTCATAGTGTAAGCCCCAATCCATCATTCTGGGATGCCCCAGAGCGTAATCCCCAAGCTAAAGTGAACTACGTGGACTTTGATCCCTGCCTCCTAGGTAGGGTACATAGGAAGCCTCCACGAGGTTCAAGCCCAACACTCGGTCATTTCTTCACATTGAGTTCTACCCTCGTCCAGCATGACGTTAAACTATATATCTGAACAACGTGGACTTTGATCCCCACTTCCTAAGAAGGGTACGTAGGAAGCCTCCCTGAGATTCAATCCCAACAGTCAGTCGATCTGATCATCTCCACATTGGTTCACCACGCCATTCCTAGTGCTACCTCAATCGATTTCCAACCCTTCGGGGTCATTAATCCAACGAGGGATGGTAAACCTCAGGCATAAATGATTCTGAACCCCTGCGTCCAGTTGACCATGGTCCATCAGGGTTAAATTCGTGGATACTATGTTTGGGTATAAACCAAAGATTTGTGAACATATGAATACATTTTAAATCTATAAGAGAGTCCTGGAACAGGCAATAATTCCCCCCCAAAAAGGGTCAGATGAGCCCGACTTCCCATCCTCTCGAACAATGTGAGTTCTTAAGAGTCACTTGTCAGACCATCCGGCAAATGCCTGCCTTTGGAAAGCATGTCCATCTATCATTGGATACATAGCCGTGGGGCATTTCATGGCCGAAAACCAGAACGAGACAAAAAATGGTGAACTCGACATGAATCTTTAACCAATCATGACAGATTCAACATAATCCCACCCTGTGGCCCCTATTCTCCAAGGGAGGTCCATGAAAGGCCATTAATTATGCATGGGATTATGAGATGCTTCTTTGACGAGTTTGCTTCTTGTATTTTCAAAAAATTTTCGCAGGCACTACTTTCAGAACTCCCTTTGATTCAATGGAATCGCAAAGGAACTCACAAGTGTGCACTTCCAACGACGCAAGGACGAGACTTCCTCAACAACGGAAGACCCCGTCTCCCACCCAACATCTTCAACACTAGGTCTCGGAGGCGCTGATCCGAGAGTACCATGTGAATGGTACTCTCCCAACGGTGGAGGCGACCATGCATGCCCTCCAATCCATCAAGATTCGTCAGTCGCCTACCCAGCAACGACCGCAAAGGCGGACCCAGACAACCCCTGTCATTGTCTCCAACCGTTTCGGGAGCCTATCCCAGGAATGGGACAATGCGTACCTCCCTTATCTTAGGGAGGTGGATGAGGTCGATGTTGATGAAATCATCCTTGTCGAACGGGGGTTCCACTCTAAGGCCCCCGCCGGAAGGCGTCATCGCGGCCACGCCGTGACTCAACATCCTCGCACTAAGGAGGATTTTTCCACAAGGATTCAGGCCTATGATCCCCAAGCTCCAGCCCCTCGGACAACCTGATGAGGGCGGCATTTGTACAATCGGGAACTAGTCACCACCTTGGTCCCTGAGGAGGAGCTCCGCTGCTCAGCCACGGAGACGTACCATGAACATGCACCTACACCTGTTCGATCCTCCCAAGCCCGCCATCCAGACATGGTGGCATCATACGAGCCGACACACATCCCCTCTGAGCTCCATCAAGCCCGTCGATCACACCGGATGGCACTTACCAGGAAGGCACCTCTCCCTGCCCAGGGTGGTGAAGCCCACAAGCTTGAGGTTGTGGCGACCCGACACCTATAAGACCAGCTCCTGGTAGTTGCTTTAGATGCCCGCCATCCTAATATAGTGGCAATCAACAAAGCCCACCACCCAGATGTGGCGGAAAATCATAGGCGGGCACGTCTCCCCGCCAACAAAGGCCACCGACTCGATACGGTGGGAAACCAATATATGGAGGGCCAGCTCCCTGCGGATTCAAGTAAAGTCTGCCACCCCGATGTGGCGGCAAACATAGAGAGAAACTGGCGTATCCCAGTACATGTGTAGATTCGTTCACCTGCCTTGACACAGGAGAATTGTCAGTACCCACTGACCACTGGAGGACCGGCGCAGGATATTCCTACTCCGATACCGAAATGGACCTTCATACCCATTCCAGCCAAAGATGTATCTCTACATATCCTAGAATTGATGAAGGAGCAGGTATTGATCCCATATCACATCTTGCAGACTTTCCAGCATGTAATTGCATCGGTGGAAACAGCAAGGACTTGGGCCTGTGAGCCCGCCTCCCCAATTGTGGTGACTCATCTAAGAGACAGGATAGCCACCTCAGAGCAGATCTGCATCCCTACTTCAGCCCAGGAGGGTCTCCGACTATATTCTGCGACACAAGGGAAACCAGATCGAGGAGAATCACTCGTTCCAATTGGGGGAAACCCGTCCATCATGGTGGATGATCCAGAGCAGGCATATATCCTTGCTAAAAGTCAAGATGTTCATTGGCATATCCCGGAAACGTCATGGGACCCAATTAGAAAGGGAGGCAAAGGTGAAGTCTGTTGTCAATAGCAGACAGTCCCTGCTTCCCGTAAAAGAGCGCCTCGAACGCGTCGAGGGTAGCCGAAAAATAAAGAGCGGGTTCATGACTCTGCTCTACTGGAAGCTGGGGTTTTCAACAACACTAAGCACGCAACAAAGGCTCGAAATCCTGCCCACCCATTACCATATTATGGGAGTGACTGTAGCAGTTGCGAAGGTCCTCCCCGCTATGTCGATACCAGCAGATCTGAAGGTCCTCCCCAGATCACTTGTGGGAGCCTCCCCCGTGGGCATATAACAATCGGTCACGAGATCTTCTCTCCTGATGCGAGTCACGGGAACCCTCTACGTGACCAAAAGATCGAGCAACAAGAAGGTCCTCCACTTGTTGCGGTCCACCCTGAAGGTCCTCCCTGGAGTATACACTACAATCACTCTTCATGCGGTGGGACCACAGATTATGATGGTATTCCTCACTATCATAGTCACAACTATGGAGGTCCTCCCCGTAGTGATGTCTCATCACGACAGGAAGGCCCTACCCTTTCCGTGGCCTACCCGGAAGGTCCTGCCCAGGGGTTACGCTGCAACGGAACTCCACGTAGCCATGCATCAAGTCACGGTGGTAGTCCTCGCCACCCTGATAACGGAGGTCCTCCTCGTAGAGACGTCGAGCAATGAGAAGGTCCTACCCTCATTGTGGTACATTTAGGAGGCCCTACCCAGGATATATCCTGTAGATATTCTCCCTATGGAAGCAGTAATTGTAGTCCTCTCCATTGTCACAGCAGTGATGGTAGTCCTCGCCACCACGACCGCCATTGCGAAGGTCCTCCCCGCAATGGACCCAAGAGACAAGAAGGACCTCCCCTTGTCGTGGCATGTCCTGAAGTTCCTCCCCAGTACGCGCGTCGAACGTCAATCCATGATGGCTATCCTCACCATAATGGCAGTTGTTGCGAAGGTCCTCCCCGTAACAACGCTACGCAGCCAGAGGGTCCTCCCCTTGCTGCAACATGCCTTAGAGGTCCTCCCCAGGGTGTGCACTGCAAAATTCTTCTATGCAGTAAAGCATCAAGAAGTAACGGTATTCCTCCCCATTACTGTCATCATTGCAAAGGTCCTCCCCACAATGGAATATTATATCGACCGGAAGGTCCTCCTCCTATCGAATCAAGCACCGAAAAGCCCTCGTATGCCAAGGCATTCTGAAGGACGGGATAGAGCATGTCAGATTCCGATATTGTCGCTAACGACGCCCTTCTTCGATTAGGAGATGGTCTGGGGCCACGTTCATCTTCTGAACCACCTTGGAATCACTCACATAAAGATTCAGCACCTACCGGTCCCACTGCCTCTGATCGCCCTAGCAGTGAGCGCCTTAGCTGGGAGGACCAGGTAGGGGAATCACTGGAGGAGGAGTATGCCGATATGCTACACCTGAGTAAACGACTAACCAGGAATGATATACCAGTTATGTTTTGGCCCACGACCACCTCTCAGTACGACATTCCCAGGGAGTTGCCGGAAGAATGCATGCACGACATCTGCCATAATATATGGATGACCCTCCGCCGGATGAAGTCAAGATTCCTGCCCTATGATGGGTATGTAGACCACGTCAAGACGATAGGGGGCCTCCTATGTCACATCGACCTGGAGGCCCTTTCCTTGACATGACAACAACGCCCCAAGAGGCGCAAGGGGAATATGGAGGCAGCTTGCCTCCGTGCACTACACGAACTGTGCCACCTCATCGGTGACCCTCCAACGATAGTCCATATCAGGGGATGGGGAGAACACAAAGCTCTTCATTTCACTCTGCTCCCCACCCATAAGAACCCATTCGGCATGGTATCTTGTAACGTCGTCACATTGAGACGACAATCAGGTGGACCCCGTGTTCAGGAAAGGCAACACACCCAACAGAGTCGGGCCTCGAGTAAGTCCAAGAAGCGTTAGGCCTGGTGGGAACAAGTCATTCAAGAACTCCTGAATCAGGAAACCAAGAGAATACAACATGCCTCTCGCCTAAGAGAGGCCAATCAATGATCTCTGCCTGCCTCCCCAGAAGGGACTGATCCACAGGTGAATTCGGCAGCAGATCTGGTTCACCCCCGGATGGGGGCACGCGAGATCAGGCAGGTCTCGATAGCCGCAGCCACTGCCGCAATCCAGGGTCAAAACCAGCCTGCATGGCTAGGGGTATTTTTAACAACAAATCCCCCCATAAGACCAATAAAACTGGGAAGAGACTCAATGTCCAGGGAACGGAGCCAGCCCCATCCCTCAGGGCTGGGGGCATTATTACCCCCTCAACAACGACCTCCCCCATGAGAATTAGTATTCTCTCATCTAGGGATGACAGTCAGAAGAGGAGGTTCCCATCCTATCATGTCATTTGAATCATTATCCCCTATGAGAGGAAGGCGCACCGTAAGGTCGCATCAAAGAACTCTCTGCATCACCCTTCATCAAGAAGTATAAGAGAAATCCCAGGTCATGAAAGGGAAGGCCATCTGTAGACGCGGGATATAATATTCCCTTTTGGAATATTACGTCCCCTCCACCCTGAAATATGCATTCATAAATGCCATAGAGGCTAACCCCATAGGTGATATCAGAGAAAATTCAAATCCGGAAGGATCGGGAGACGACGGTTCCAGTCAGGTTGTGACTCACCATGAACCCCCAGGTGTGCACACCCGGAACCAGTGGGACAAATTAAATATGTCTGCCCCTTCAGCTAACCTCCCTCCGCCTACCCTGTGAGCTTCCAACAAGGATAATAACAAAAGAATGGTTACCCTTAACCCGTCCCCCTATCTCGATAAAAACGAGCCACTCACACTCGAAGAGAGGTTCACTCGACAGGAAGAAGAGATGAATGAATTGAGGTGTCTTAATGCCGAGATGCTCCAGAGGAACCGCCTTATTGAAAGTGCATCCCAAGAAGAGACACGTCATGCACTCCCAGCAAGTGCACCTCAAAGGCTAAGGCTTGCCCCGGAAAACGAAGCCTAATCAGGGCTTCTGTCCAATGAGGTGCCTCGTTCGTCCAACTACCTAATCATGGATGATGAATACCAGGATTTACCTCCACTTAGGAGGAAACCAGAGCAAGTATGCCCGCACCATATGAGGGTACCCCGAATGGAATATGCACCCTTGGGGACGGCCAATACGGATCCTCAGGCAATGCCTCGGGCTACGCCTACCCAGGACTGGGCCCAACAGGATGTAAACCAAGGACTCACCAATACCATCGAGGCAGTAACAGCTTGATTGGAAGCGATGGATGGTCGATGCGCTCCGATACAGCCGGAGCAGAAACCCTACCCAGATTGGGTGACCAACACACCACCTCCACCCAATTATGGGAGCCCTGTATTCCCCATATTCAATGGATCAGGCAATCCAGAGTAGAATTTGATGCACTATGCATCCCATTGCGACCGTATGATGGGGACTCCAGAATAGTAAGAAGCAGTGAAACTCAGATGCTTCGTATGGAACATGCAAGGATCCGCCATTGTCTGGTATGCGAGTCTATCGGCCCAGTCGATAAAGAGTTGGGAGGACCTCCGGCAGTAGTTCTTGTTCCACATCAGTTCAACATTCCCTAAAACAACAGTCAACGATCTCATGAACTGCAAGAAAATGGAGAACGAGAGGGTCTCAGATTTCATCGCCAGATGGAAAGGTTTGACCTATTCTCTGAAGAGGGCAATGCATCAAGATGAGATTCTAGCCATATGCATCGATAATAATAGAGATGAGTTGCGAACACCGCTCATACCAGTGGAGTGCACCACTGGCTTCCTCCATCTCTCGGCTATTGCCCAGAGAATCGAGGACTCCATGCAGCAGACTAATTCAAAGTCCTGAATAGCCTCACAAGCTCCGGTGAAGAGTGCTCCTAGAGCTGAAGCGTCCTCTATCACATTCAAGCCATCCCCTATGCTCGCTCCGCTGCTCAGGAATCCACCAAATCGTCAAGGCCTCCCTGCATATCAGCGGTCGCCCCCACCTAAACGGGATGATATGAGAGGACCGATGTGGAACCAGTTCGGGGAATGAAGAAAAAAAGTATACTCATTCCGAGTCGATCACGTTTGTGGCTACTTTATTGCTGCCATGAACTGCAACTTGCTCTGCCTCCCAGAGTCGAGGAGGCCTGATGAAGTCGGCCATGATGATAGGCCAGATTATTTCCCCTACCACCGAATGTTCAGGCACATTATCTGAGAATGCTTAATCTTCAAATACCTTCTGCAGGGGATGGTAGATTCTAGACAAGTCGAGCTGGGACCACCCCCAGCACATGTGGCATGTATCTCTACCACTGAATCTGAAAAAGAGGAGGGGTGGCAGAGAGTCACCAGCAAGCAGGGGGAAAAGTTTGACAACTGGATGACTCGGAAGACTATCAACCGAGCCCAGGGAATACTCCGAGCTCACCTATAGCAGTCGGTGTTGCCACCAGAAGCCCCTGGGGCCGCAAAGCCGACCCCATCGGCCTCACAACCCTCCACAAGCTGGTCTTCCGGATGGAGCCAAAGGAGGAAGTAATCAGAAGAGGAGTATTCCGTGACAGGGCTGAAGTTAGTCCCCACCCTGGCAGACATTATATCCTCGAATTTGGAATCACAGGCACCGACCCACCAAACGGCACCATCAGAGACAACCGACCAGGTTGACCTATCAGAGGATGAAGAGAAAATCTTTGGTTCTATCTGTAACACCCCGAGCTTCCACGATATGCTTCTCATTCAATAATGCAATAGCTTGCATTGTACGCAACTTCAAGTTCTAAAACACCGCGACTAATCAAAGTAGCCATTATGAATAGTAATAACCACTTTTTAAAATTATAGAAATTTTATATTTCAAAATGGACTTCATTTTTGTATTCGTAATATCGAAATTATCCAAAGTTGAATTTTTTGTAATTTTCTGAGAACTTCAAATTTTTATGAATAGTGAAAATTACTTAAAAACAACTTTTTTAATCAAAATAATTTATAGTGATAAATTATACTATTTATTGGTTTTAAAGTATAATTAGAATATATTTTTACCATTTTATCCAAAGGTGGTCATTAGAATTAATTTAACATTGAAATTGGACATAAACAATTGCCAATCTTTTGATATAAATTGTTTCTTAAAAACACGCTATTTGTTGTAACAGCGGGAATTAATTATAAAATTAATTAATTCAACTTATATGTTTGGAATTTTGTAAAATAGACATCATTTTTGAATTCGGAATATCAATTATAGCTTAGGGTGAAATTTTGGCATTGTTCTGAAAAACTTCAATTTTTGATGAATAGTGAAACCACTAAGTGGTAGTTAAATAACTGATTTTTTGTTTAAATGAAATATTACCACTTCTGTGATTTGATTTTCAAAAATCCGACATACATGGTTGTCATTAAGAAGTAAAATGTGGTTCAATGAGATCAAAATAATTTTTTTGGTGAATAGTAACTTTTAAGTTCTTAATCGCGATTAGAGGTAATTAGTGTAGTTTAAGGTAAAAATAATGTTTTAATAATATGAGATAAGCTTGACACTTGTCCTACTCCTATTGGATGAGTCATGGCCGACCAAGAAAACCCATGGGTCAACTTGGGGACCCCATGGAGCCACTTTAGTTGAAAATGACATTAATATATATTTATTTAATGTTAAAATTAAATTGATACAAACATGAGTTGTTTTACAAAAACAATTTTTAATTGGGGTTACAGAAGTCCAAATTTTGACTATAAATATCATTAGAAAGCTAAAAATATTTCCTATATCATAGTATTTTTTTATAATTTTTAGACATTAAATAAATTAAATTATTTATGACATCATTATGATAGAGCGATGACCTCATTATTTAACGATTTAAATAAAATGAGATGATAATGCAAATTCCAAGGCTTACACTTGTCCAAAGCCTATTGGATGAGGAGATTTCGAACCCTTATCACCTTATCCACGAATTATATAAGTGTGGGACCTTTAGAATCCGAAAATCATTGTATAATAATGTAACATTTCAATCTTTCCAAAAGAGCCCCTCCTCTCCTCTTATAAAAGGCCCCCACCACTCCCACCTTATTCACACCTTAAAGCCATTTGGCTCGGCCAACCTCTTCCCACATACTCTCCCAACTTCCCCCTCTTACTCCTAGAAGCCTCACTTTGAGCAGAACTCTTCCCAAGGATGCCTTTGGCTCAAATCAAAAAGAGTTACCCGATTTTGAGGTAATGTCTTCTCTAATGTTGTTTTGTATTATTTTTCTTCTCCAATCCCCCTAAACTCTTTTTATTCATTTATTTTGTAACAACACCAGCATCATCAATATACTAGGATGTTGTTATAAAATGTATTCTAGCTACACTTACACTCACCTACATCTAATGGTTAAAGAACATACGGTTTCTGTGGATGGCGAATTTCTGCCTCACGAAACGATGATTGTTCAACACGCATATAACACCTTCAAAGGTGGCCATTAAGATGTCACGATTTTTATATATGAAATATAATATGTTTATGTTTTACTTATGCTTATGTATTTCTCATTTATGGCATACTTTATGATTTCCATTACGGGTAAAACGCGATAATTTCATTTTAGGAAGTGCGGACTACCACCCCCTCAAAGTGATTTGAATCGTTAATGCCATATGTGGGATGTATAAAGGATGGAGTAAATTGTATTAAACACTATATTATACTGGAATTATATTATACATTTATATCATTATGATTTCGTTCCATTAAATATGAAATTGAAATGAAAGTATCGTTCATGCGTACGTACAGCTTACCGTCTCCATGAACGGTGCATTTCATTTCTTACCTCTAAATGTTACGTAATATTATAAATGAATGTATATACTGAATATATAAGATATATATGACATCTAAATCATGAATATAATTCTGGAGACAATGTATATTCTACCACATAAACAACTTGTAATTATATGAAGTTTATTGTTGACTCAAGTACCAAAGATCGACAAAACGACCATTATTAACTTAAATAATTACATAATGTTCATATAATTGTAATAAGTGATATAATAAGGATAATGAAATTGAAAATTTTTCTTAATAAGTTATATATTAACTCTAGTTTATTATTCAGGAGGTTAAAGAACGGTTGAGTCAAGTCAGACACGAGGAAAGGGAATTTCTTAACCCAATTTTCATTCTTTAGGTTAATATCCTACTTTCAAATTATGTCATGATATTATTATGTCCTATTTTGTATTTTTACTTTCTTTATGTGTACCTATAGTGAATACACATAATAGATCTATTTTATTTTAAAAATGATTTTTTAAGGACTTCGTCTCATTCTCCTTTCATTGAGGCATATTTGGTTTTATACACAACTTTCTTTTATACGGTGTATAAACCCCTTTGACTTTTACATTTATTCTAAAGGTTTTCTTTTATAATTATGTGATATTTAAATGATTTCAAAAAGGAGATATTTCTCTCAAATATATGAAAATCCAGTGAAAATGTATATGTATTTAACGCAAGATTAAAAATGTTTTCAGAAAACCCGACTCTCGAGTGTGGTAGACAGGAAGGGATTGGGCGTGGACCCATCATGGCCTGTAATTAGTAGAGCAGTCTCAGAATTAGTTATTTTGTTTTCAGAAGATTGCATAATGTTTTCAGAAAAACACTGGAGTATATTTGAACAATTTTAAATGTAAGTATATTCTAAAAAATTGCATCGGTAGGTCTCATGAGACAACTAGACGTGGAATTGGCCGAGGCCCTTTCCCAATTTGATTTGTGATTTTGGCCGAGGCCTTAATCATTTTAGACGTCTTGGCCGAGGCCTTGACAAAATGTTTCAGAATGTCTGGCATTATGCATTCCATCATTATGAAAGTGGTTAATGATATATCATGTGATTATTCGACTAGTATAATATCCATGTGAAGAAGTAAATGGCATTATCTCATTTTACTTTTGCCATATTATGTTGATGTTCAAGTTTAAAAGGCTTTTGTTTTAGTTATACATTGCCTTAAATGTTTATGTTTATTTATGAAGGCTTCCGCAATATTGTTATCCTTACTGAGCATCTGAGCTCACCCCTTTCAATGTTTTAATATTTTCCAGGATGTGAAGAAGTATTTTATGAATGACCTGCAGGGATTGTCAGAAGAGGATATGAGTGTGGACTATGGAGACTTTGTTATTGTAGTTTTTCACTTTATGATGTAATGTAACGTTTATGAATGTATCTAGTGTTTCCAAGGCTACTAAACTAATCGGTTTTTTGAGACTTGATCTTTTGTGATCATGCCAATGTTACGAAGTAATACACCGACTCTAGGTAGCTGGGGTCGGGGCGTTACAGTTGGTATCAGAGGCAGTTTAGTACAAACCTTGGAAGCTAGATTTAGATAAAATCTGATTAGAGCACATAGACCTAAGATGAACTTTGAGGATTAGTATAGAAGAACTTCCTAGAATTTTGGTATTGTGGAGATTTTGTGAGTTTTCCGAGCAAAACATCCCTGTCTGGATAGGAGCAGGTAGAGGCGGCTCTGGCACAGATGTTCCTAGGGGTAAAACCCGAAAACACCACTTTGAGCTAGACTCGAACAGGAACTGGTGCATGACAACGGGCCTTGCTGCACTCTTGGTTACGACACTCCCAGGGGATATGCTTAGGATAACTATCATTTTCTTTACAAATCATTATGAAGGGTTTATGAGTATATACTTCCTCAAAGAAAACATTTTTATGATTATGGATTATATCCATAAATAGTTCAATTTATGTTAAGTATTTTACAAGTATGGAATTATGTATTTTGATTCATAAACTAATCTAGTTTATGCCATTGTTTAGAAATGGCGCCTAGTGGAAGGAATGGAAGCCGTATCAATACATGCACTCCGTGTAGGGATTGCCCTCCTGCTCAAGATAATAATTGTGGATCTGGAGATACAACTGGTGCTGATCAACTTATTACCATACTGGGACAACTCACTCAGGTTATGAATAATAACATTACTCGTATGGAGCACCCTGATCCGTAATGTGGAGGATCAATGCTAGACCGTTTCATGAGGCAACAACCACCAACCTTCAATGGGAGTACAAATCCTATAGTAGCCGAGCAATGGATAAACTCCTTAGAGAAAATATTCCATCCCTTGGGGAGTAGCGAAAGGGAGAAGGTTGTCATGGCAGTTTACCGCCTCACTGGAGATGCCGATTAGTGGTGGTCGCTGATTCAAAACACAAATGAAGATGATGACGTATCGAATATGGAATGGAAGGAGTTCAAAGAGCTTTTCTTAGAAAAATACTTTCCTTGTGACCATCGAGCAGATATGGAAAGGCAATTTCTGAGTCTGAGGCAGAAGGAGGATGAGAATGTCGCAAAGTATGAGGCTAACTTTACAAGATTAGCTAGTCATGCTGCCGATTATATACGTAACCCAAGGAGTAAGATTGATCGTTTCTTTGATGGGTTAAAACCATTTCTCCGTCGAGATTTGGTATCACAATCCTTCTCATCATACGATGATATTGTCTCGTGTGCTATCAAGACAGAAAATTAATTCTCTAAGTCTTATGAAAACAAAGTAAAGAAAGAGAAGAAGAGAACGGTGGAACAAGAGAAAGATAAAGGGAAAAAGGGAAAGAAGGATTTTCCATTATGTGATAATTGTGGGAAGAATCACCCTAGTACTTGCCTAAAAGGAATGGGAGTTTGTTATAAATGTGGAGAAAAGGGTCACCAGGCTCGTGATTGCAAGGGAAAGAAAGAGGCTATCAAAGTTGAATTCTACAATTGTAGAGAAATGGGTCATTATGCAAATGAATGTCCTAAGCCTCAGGGAAACTTATCTCGGAAAAGGCCAAGGGATCAAGGACAATCTTATGTTGTTACTACAGTTGAAGCAGAATAACTAATGTATTGGTGCTTTTGGACTCATGGATTATATTCTGGTTATTAGAATAATGTGATATATATATAAGGATTGTACTGTAGTACTTGTTGATTTCAGTAAGATTTTAATATGATGAAGGTAATTATATTTTTAGTATGTGACAATAAGAGAAACTTTACTTTGTTTGGGGAATCTGATAAATTGATTTTGGAATTAAGAGACCTTTTAGAGAAAGTCTGGACAGAGGTATTTTGGATAACTATAAAGGTTGGAGTGGATTAAGTTAATCTTTGGATAGTATTGTTTAAGGTTAAAAAATTTATAAAGATTATTTTTGGAATATTATGATACTATAGTTTTAGGAAAAGGAAAACCTGCAGGGTGGGGCATAACCCGTCGCGTCGGAAAAAGCTGCAGGAATCGAACCCACAATCATAGTGCGACATGCCTTTATTTCCTACCACTAGCCTACAGGAAGTCCCTGGTTATTACAAAATAATTTTACTAATATAAATGTTATGTGTTATCATTTGGAACCTTATACAATTAGGATAAGTATAATATTTCTGAGTTTTATTATCTTTTTTAGTGAAAGATGAGTTGAACGTTGAAACTCTAATTGTCAACCATAAATATACTTATACCTATCTCTTATTCAATGAATAAATTAATTCTTAAACTTTATTAAAGGGATATTAAAACAAAAAATGTGTTATCATAATACCTTATGTCTTGTGGAACTGATGATATTTTAAATCAACATAGATTGAAGGCTTTGAAGCCCTCAATTTGACAGTTGATTGTGATTGATGACCTCAATCACTCCCTACAAATATTTACGTTTTTCCTCCAATTATATGTCTCTAATTGCCACCAATGTTCTCTTAATCGAGATCATAATTGGGTGGTGACTTTTTCATTTCCCTTTCCCTCTTATTAAGGCTAAATTTTATTAATCTTATTTCTGATGTGGGTTTTCCACAAAGGTATTTTCTCTTTTCAACCTATTATTTTCAAAGAAAAATTTCAAATTGCGAGGACGCAATTTATTGATGGAGGGGAGAATGTAACACCCCGAGCTTCCATGATACGATTCTCATTCAATAATGCAATAGCTTGCATTGTACGCAACTTCGAGTTCTAAAACACCGCAACTAATCAAAGTAGCCGTTATGAATAGTAATAACCACTTTTTAAAATTATAGAAATTTTATATTTCAAAATGGACTTCATTTTTGTATTTGTAATATCAAAATTATCCAAAGTTGAATTTTTTGTAATTTTCTGAGAACTTCCAATTTTTATGAATAGTGAAAATTACTTAAAAACAACTTTTTTAATCAAAATAATTTATAGTGATAAATTATACTATTTAGTGGTTTTAAAGTATAATTAGAATATATTTTTACCATTTTATCCAAAGGTGGTCATTAGAATTAATTTAACATTGAAATTGGACATAAACAATTGCCAATCTTTTGATATAAATTGTTTCTTAAAAACACGCTATTTGTTGTAACAGCGGGAATTAATTATAAAATTAATTAATTCAACTTATATGTTTGGAATTTTTTAAAATAGACATCATTTTTGAATTCAGAATATCAATTATAGCTTAGGGTGAAATTTTGGCATTGTTCTGAAAAACTTAAATTTTTGATGAATAGTGAAACCACTAAGTGGTAGTTAAATAACTGATTTTTTCTTTAAATGAAACATTACCACTTCTGTGATTTGATTTTCAAAAATCCGACATACATGGTTGTCATTAAGAAGTAAAATGTGGTTCAATGAGATCAAAATAATTTTTTGGTGAATAGTAACTTTTAAGTTCTTAATCGCGATTAGAGGTAATTAGTGTAGTTTAAGGTAAAAATAATGTTTTAATAATATGAGATGAGCTTGACACTTGTCCTACTCCTATTGGATGAGTCATGGCCGACCAAGACAACCCATGGGTCAACTTTGGGACCCCATGGAGCCACTTTAGTTGGAAAATGACATTAATATATATTTATTTAATGTTAAAATTAAATTGGTACAAACATGAGTTGTTTTACTAAAACAATTTTTAAGTGGGGTTAAAGAAGTCCAAATTTTGACTATAAATATTCATTAGAAAACTAAAAATATATCCTACATCATAGTATTTTTTTTATAATTTTTAGACATTAAATAAATTAAATTATTTATGACATCATTATGATGCAGCGATGATCTCATTATTTAACGATTTAAATAAAATGAGAAGATAATGCAAAATACAAGGCATACACTTGTCCAAAGCCTATTGGATGAGGAGATTTCGAACCCTTATCACCTTATCCACGAATTATATAAGTGTGGGACCTTTAGAATCCGAAAATCATTGTATAATAATGTAACATTTCAATCTTTCCAAAAGAGCCCCTCCTCTCCTCTTATAAAAGGCCCCCACCACTCCCACCTTATTCAAACCATCAAGCCATTTGGCTCGGCCAACCTCTGCCCACATACTCTCCCAACTTCCCCCTCTTACTCCTAGAAGCCTCACTTTGAGCAGAACTCTTCCCAAGGAAGCCTTTGGCTCAAATCAAAAAGAGTTACCCGATTTTGAGGTAATGTCTTCTCTAATGTTGTTTTGTTTTATTTTTCTTCTCCAACCCCATAAACTCTTTTTATTCATTTCTTTTATAACAACACCAGTATCCTCAATATAATAGGATGTTGTTATAAGAAGGATTATAGCTACACTTACACACACCTACATCTAATGGTTAAAGAACATACGGTTTCTTTGGATGGAGAATTTCTGCCTCACGAAACGATGATTGTTCAACACTCATATAACACCTTCAAAGGTGGCCATTAAGATGTCAATATTTTTATATATGATATATAATATGTTTATGTTTTACTTATGCTTATGTATTTCTCATTTATGGCATAATTTATGATTTCCATTATGGGTAAAACGCGATAATTTCATTTTAGGAAGTGCGGACTTCCGCCCCCTCAAAGTGATTTGAATCGTTAATGCCATATGTGGGATGTATAAAGGATGGAGTAAATGGTATTATACACTATATTATATTGTAATTATATTATACATTTATATCATTATGATTTCGTTCCATTAAATATGAAATTGAAATGAAAGTAGCGTTCATGCGTACGTACAGTTTACCGTCTCCATGAACGGTGCATTTCATTTCTTACCTCTAAATGTTACGTAATATTATAAATGAATGTATATACTGGATATATAAGATATATATGACATCTAAATCATGAATATAATTCTGTAGACAATGGATATTCTACCACATAAACAACTTGTAATTATAAGAAGTTTATTGTTGACTCAAGTACCAAAGATCGACAAAACGACCATTATTAACTTAAATAATTACATAATGTTAATATCATTGTAATAAGTGATATAATAAGGATAATGAAATTGAAAATGGTTCTTAATAAGGTATATATTAACTCTATTTTATTATTCAGGAGGTTAAAGAACGGTTGAGTCAAGTCAGACACGAGGTAAGGGAATTTCTTAACCCAATTTTCATTCTTTGGGTTAATATCCTACTTTCAAATTATGTCATGATATTATTATGTCCTATTTTGTATTTTTAATTTCTTTATGTGTACCTATAGTGAATACACATAATAGATATATTTTATTTTAAAAATGATCTTTTTAAGGACTTCGTCTCAATCTCCTTTCATTGAGGCATATTTGGTTTTATACACAACTTTCTTTTATACGGTGTATAAACCCCTTTGACTTTTACATTTATTCAAAAGGTTTTATTTTATAATTATGTGATTTTTAAATGATTTCAAAAAAGAGATATTTCTCTCAAATATATGAAAATCCAGTGCAAATGTATATGTATTTAACGCAAGCTTAAAAATGTTTTCAGAAAACACGACTCTCGAGTGTGGTAGACAGGAAGGGATTGGGCGTGGACCCATCATGGCCTGTAATTAGTCGAGCAGTCTCAGAATTAGTTATTTTGTTTTCAGAAGATTGCATAATGTTTTCAGAAAAACACTAGAGTATATTTGAACAATTTTAAATGTAAGTATCTTCTAAAAAAATTGCATCGGTAGGTCTCATGAGACAACTAGACGTGGAATTGACCGAGGCCCTTTACCAATTTGATTTGTGATTTTGGACGAGGCCTTAATCATTTTAGACGTCTTGGCCGAGGCCTTGACAAAATGTTTCAGAATGTCTGGCATTATGCATTCCATCATTATGAAAGTGGTTAATGATATTTCATGTGATTATTCGACCAGTATAATATCCATGTGAAGAAGTAAATGGCATTATCACATTTTACTTTTGCCATATTATGTTGATGTTCAAGTTTAAAAGGCTTTTGTTTTAGTTATACATTGCCTTAAATGTTTATGTTTATTTATGAAGGATTCCGCAATATTGTTATCCTTACTGAGCATTTGAGCTCACCCCTTTCAATGTTTTAATATTTTCCAGGATGTGAAGAAGTATTTTATGAATGAACTGCAGGGATTGTCAGAAGAGGATATGAGTGTGGACTATGGAGACTTTGTTATTGTAGTTTTTCACTTTATGATGTAATGTAACGTTTATGAATGTATCTAGTGCTTCCAAGGCTACTAAACTAATCGGTCTTTCGAGACTTGATCGTTTGTGATCATGCCAATGTTACGAAGTAATACACCGACTCTGGGTAGCTGGGGTCGGGGCGTTACACTATCAATGTCATCCATCTCATGGAATAATTCCCTGACGAAGGGTATGATTACGGACCCGAGTTCCCTGCACGAGGAGACGGGAGGATAAATCGTAGAGGCATGGGATACCAGGGGAGGTGCAGCCGCGGCCGAAACCAACCCTACGGTTGGACCCTGGCTGAGATCTTCAATATTTTGGAAACCCTTGGGAGAGCCCTTTAGCGGACTCAGCAGGAGAGAGAATACCTCTCCACCTCCACAAGAAGCCAGTCTAGCCCTGTTGTTCTGCGATACCCACCAGAGGAGGAGCAAGTCTTTGGTCACATAGTGCGCACAAACAGACTGGCCAAGCCAAGTCCTCAAAACGTGGGAACACCATCGACATCTGCCCCCGCAGCTGGTCCCTCCTCATCGAAGGCTCCAACTCCCAAAGTACCCGCTAAGACTCTCCCGCCAACGGAGAAGCATCGACCGCTGGAGAAAAAATAGGACATCCTTAAGTAGATGGCATCAGTACCAGCCAAGATGTCAATCTTGTATTCCCTAGGTTTGTCAACTAACCATAGGTAGGTTCATATCAAAGCTTTGATCGGCCCCCAAGAATTCCATTCCGAGGTAGCTGCCATCGAGATTTACCTAATGGAGACTGGCCTGGATGAATGTAATGCGGTGATTTCCTTCACCGATCAGGAAGAAGATTCCATCATGCAAGGACACATCAGACCGCTATATGTGTCTTGCACAGTGAATGGTATTGAGATCCGGAAAGTCTTTATAGACAATGTCTCTAGAGTTAACCTACTTCCCCTACATACACTCTGTAAGTTGGGCTATAGTGAGGACAATCTAATTCCCTCAGCCACAACTTGGTTAGGTTATGACAAGAGTGAGAAGAAACCAATGGGACATATTAACCTAAAGACCCATTCTGGTGACCTGGTAGCCTACATAGAATTCCTGGTGGTTTAGCAGAGCACATCATTCAATGCCCTACTGGGAAGGTCTTCGCTCCATAAGCACATGGTCGTTCCTTCATCCTACCACCAGTGTATCAAGTAATGGGTCAATGGAAAAAGCAGGATGTTTCACACCGACAAGGCCCCTTTAGATCTCTCCGAGTCACATTACATCGATGCCGGGTTCTATGAGAAAAAGAAGAATAAGCCTTTGATCGATGGCGTCGACTGGATCCCTGCTCCAAATGGCCTGGAAATGGTCCCTGATGACCCCATCAGGAATCTTTGTGGAGATTATGTCCTGCCCATCAACTATGTGGAGAGAGGGAGTTCATGTCCGGACACGCATTCGGATGTCCTCATGACTTTAGCCATGATGGTTGAGCACGACAACGCAAGGAACATCTACCAACCCTCGATTTGGGGACAAATACTCAAGCAGGGATGCCCACGATGCCTATCCCTCAGACCCTCGAAGGATCAGACTGGAAACACTCTCCTAATCAGATCAAGAATATGAGGAATTGGGAGAAGAAGAGGGGGAAGATCTCATAGATTGACCTCCCACATTTGAGGAGGGTATCTCCACCACTGTGGACGAGCTCAGGGAAATAAACCTGTGTATCAAAGAAGGCTCGAGGCCCACTCTCGTTAGCGCGGCCAGGTATCCCATGGAACACGAGGTATATACCTCCTTCCTAAGGAAACATCGGGATGTCTTTGCTTGGAATTACACGGAAATGCCAGGACTCGATCCTGAGGTATCGACGCATCACCTAGGACTTCCATAAGACCACTGGGGCTACAAATAGGCCGCTATAAGGACACACCCCTCACATTATTCCAAGATAGAGGCTGAATTCAATAAGCTCATTAAAGCAGGCTTCATCAGGGAGGTCCAACACCCCCTTTGGTTGGCCAACATCATCCCTGTCAAGAAAAAGAACGGGAAAATCCACATCTGCATTGACTTCAGAGATCTTAATCGGCATTTTCTGGAAGATTATTTCCTGGTTCCAATCACCGAGTTGTTAATTGATGCAACGGCCAGGTTTGAGGCTCTATCCTTCATGGACGGCTATTCCGGATATAATCAAATTAGGATGGCCCGAGAAGACAAAGAAGACACTACCTTCAGGGCCCCTCAAGGGGTATTCTATTGCAGGGTCATTCCCTTTCATCTCAAGAATGCTGGCACCACATATCAGTGTGCCATGCATCGGATCTTTAATCCGTTCCTGGGGAAATTCGTTGAATGTTACGTGGATGACCTAGTGGCCAAGTCCAGACAGCGCTCGGATCACCTGTCGGACCTTGAAACCGTCTTCAACAAGCTCCGATAGCATAGCTTGAAAATGAACCCCTTGAAATGAGCCTTTGGGGTTACCTCAGGGAAATTCCTTGGCTTTTTCATACGCCATCGCGACATCGAAGTCGACCCTAAGAAGACGAAGGCTATCCTGAACCTCCCACCCCCTCGAAATCTTCACTAAGCAGAGAGGATTCCAAGGACACATAGCCTATATTAGGTGGTTCATTACCAACCTGGTTGGAAAATGTTTTCCCTTAACCAGATTAATGAAGAACGGGGTCACGTACCAGCCGATGAATGACTGCCAAGAGGCGTTCGACAAAATAAAGAAGTACCTCTTAAGCCAACCGGTGCTCAGGCCCCCGGTCAAAGGATGGCCTACCATTTTATATTTGAAGGCCCTAGAATGGTCATTGGGAGCCTTACTAGCATAGAAGAACGACGCCGATAGCGAAAAAAGTCTCTATTAGCTCAGTAGAACCATGATTGATGCTGAGACATGATACTCAAATATCGAGAAGAGATGTCTGGCCTTGGTCTTCACGGTTCAAAAGCTGCGACATTATCTGCAGCATCATAAGGTCCATTTTATCTCGTAGAGTAACCCGCTCAAGTACATCCTCAGTCTCCTGATACTAACCGTACATCTATCCCGATGGGCGGTCATCGTGCAGTAGTTCGACATCCGATTCGTGCCTCAAAATGCCATCAAAGGCCTGGCATTAGCAGAATTTCTGGAAGAGCACCCTTCAACAGGGACCACTGCACCGGACGCTGAACTACCTGATGAAGATATCTTCTCGGTTCAAGAGGAGGTCCCAGCATGGGAAAGGTACTTTGACTGCGTTTCCCGAAGCCCCACCGGGAAGATGATGGAGGATCTGAGATTCAACAAAGTGGGTATGGGGATAATACTCGTGTCCCCAAAAAAGGAAGTTTTGTCGTATTCCTTCCTCCTATCAGAGGGATGTATGAACAATGAAGCGGAATATCAAGCCCTAATTGCAGGCCTAGAACTCGCACTCCAAGAACAAGTACAACACCTTAAGGTAAAAGGCGACATGGAGCTAGTCATCAAGCAAGTCAATGGTGACTATGCTATTAAAAAGGATGATCTGATCCCCCTGTTTGACCATGTCCGAGTGTTAATGGCCGAGTTCTCCACAGAACCAACATTGAATTATATTCCCCGGTCCCTGAACGCTCAGGCTGATGCATTAGCCAATGCGGCCACAGCCCTAGCTGACCCAGACCGGGATGAAATGGTTATTAGTATTGCACACCATCGAATGGTCTTCCTATTTGTTCATGCTAATATGGAAGAGATCCATGAATTCAATCCTATCCCCGATCCATATGCTCATACTACCGGATGGATGACCCCAATTACAAAATAGCTTCAACAGGGATAGCTTCTATCAGACAAGGATAAACGAGAGCAAATAAAAATAAGGGAAATAAATTTTTCCCTATATGGAGGCGCGGGCCAGCAAGAGGTCCTCTACAAACAAGGCCTTGATGGACTGCTCCTTAGATGAATTCACAGAGAAGAAACTATTGTCATCATGACTGAAGTACATGCAGGATCTTGTGGAGCACATCAACTAGGGACCAAGCTTTCCAATCACGTTCGAAGGCTTGGGTACTACTAGCCCACGGTGGCATGAGACTGCGAGCATTTTACCACGAAATGCTACTTATGCCAGATTCATGCCAACTTCATACACCAGCCCCTGGAGTTACTTCATCAAGCTAAGTACTCCTGGTTGTTTTTCATCTAGGGGATGGATGTCGTGGGACCATATCCTCCCTCCACGACCAAAAAGTTGAAGTATATCCTCACGAAAACCGACTTCTTTTACAAATGGGCAGAAGCCATAACCGTCAAGGAAGTTGGGGAAAGAAAAATTGTCAGCTTCATGAAGACCAATATCATCAACATATTTGGTGTCCCTCGTACCATACTGATGGACAATGACACCAATTTCCACTCTGATGAGTTGGAAAATCTATACCACGAGTATGGTATCAAGGCTAACCACTCATCCCGCTACCATGCAGTAGCCAATGGACAGATAGAATCTTTCAACAAGACCCTGTCCAACATCCTCTAGAAAATGGAGGAAAAATACAAAAATTCATGGCTGTATAAACTCCTTCATGCATTGTGGGATTATCGAACCACAATCCGCACTGCTACTCGGTCTACCCTATTCTCATTGGTGTACGGCACGGAGGCAGTCCTGCCCATTAAACTCCAACTTCCCTCACTCCAAGTTGCCATATGTGATCGATTATCCAATGATGAGAAGTCAGAAAAGAGGCTAGGTGAATTGGAACAACTAAACCAGAAGCGTCTACACACTCTGCACCCCCTAGAAGTGTACTAGAACCGGATCGCATGGGCCTTCAACAAAAAGGTCCACCTCAGGTCTTTCTTGGAAGGAGAATTAGTGTTGGTCCTCCAGGCCCCAATGATAGCTGGGAAAAAGCCTCCAAAGATGGAGCCCAAGTGGGAAGGACCATATGTTGTACACAAGGTCTACTCCAATGCAGTGTATGCCCTGATCTCAATGGATGAGCAATCCACCACGGCTCCTACCAATGCGAGATTCCTGAAGAAGTATTTCTCATAGAGATAGAGAACTCTTCGTCTGAGCTGTATGACACTAATATTCCAAGAACCTCGTCCTAACCACAACACGTTAAACTGTATGGACATCGTCCGAGCTGTATGAAACTAAACTGCCAAGCACCTCATCCTCACCGCATGACATAAAACTACATGGAATCTAATAATTTACCCTCGTCCTGACCACATGAAATTAAACTGTATGGATATCGTTCGAGATGTATGACATTAAACTGCCAAGCACCTCATCCTCAATGCATGACGTTAAACTGCACAGAATCTGATAATGCCCCTCATCCTCATCGTATGACGTTAAACTGCATGGATTTCACAGAACTATATATGGCTTGATTCCTGCCCTTGCAGGATACATAGCGACGCCAGGACTCCCTATCCTGGCCCAGCCACTTTAAAAAAATGTCCCCTTTTCCCCCGTGTACGGACCAGACCTGCACGGGGTGTATCATCTCTACAAAGAACTACACACGGCTTGATTCCTGCCCTTGCAGGATACGCAGCGACGCCGGGATTTCCTATCCTAGCCCAGCCAATTCAAAAAATAAAAATGCCCTCTTCCCTTATGTACGGACCAGACCTTCACAAGGTGTATCGTCTTTCAGAGAACTACATGAGGCTTGATTCCTGCCCTCGTAGGATATGTAGTGATTCCAGAATTCCACACCCAGGCCCAACCACCTCAAATAGAAAAACAAAAGTTCCCATTACCCCATGTACGTACCTGAATTGCACGAGGTGTATTCACGTCATCACCGCATGATGTTAAACTGGATGGATTTCATCCATACCGCACGACGATAAACTCCACAGATGAAGAATAATTAAGAATACCCCTCCCCCAATTTATGGACCAGACCTGCACTGGGTGTGCTCATCGTCCTAGCCACATGACTATTAAACTGTATGGACTCCGTCCTCACCGCGTGACGTTAAATTGCACGGATTCTAGAGAAATACGTATGGCTTGATTCCTTCCCTCAAAGGATACGTTGCGATGCTAGGATCCCCAATCATGGTCCAGTCCTTCAGAAAAAAGTGCCTTCTTTCACCCGTGTATTGACTAGACCGACATGGGGTGTACTTCTCATCCTTACCGCATGATGTTAAACTGCACGGACAATGATGTTAAAAATTCCCCTTCCCCCATGTATGGAATAGACCTACGTGGGGTGTATATCTTCGTCCTTACCGCACGACGTTAAACTGCATGGAGTTTGTCCTTACCGCATGACATTAAACTGCATGGAGTTCTTCCTTACCGCATGATGTTAAACTGCATGGAGTTTGTCCACACAACATGACGTTAAACTGCAAGGACTTCGTCACGACCCACCCAGGACACATGGTGATACGAGATGGAGATACTCCTTGCACCTTTGGATACATCCTTTCCATAAATCAGACTCCATAGCCCAGATAATTTTCGATCTTCATAACCACTCATGGCCATCGGAGGGGGAATGTTATCGACCCGTGGACACCTTTGTACGACTATGCATACCATGCCCTCAGTGGATCTGCATATTGATAACCCATGGACCATCTACCAATGGAAGGATTTCCATAGGCGACACACTTCCTAGCTCTGTACGCTCACCGGCCTCAGATCCCCCATACCACACCCCTTGATCCAAAAGTTTAAGGCGAAGAGGTTTAAAAGTTCATTCTCCTTTTCACATCCAGATGTTTCCAGATTATCCTTATCGGGCTAGCCTATGTGTTTTTCAGTGGTTCACATAGTGACCTGCATCAACGAACATCAAGCCTGGACTAGGCTACTTTGACACAATGACCAATTTCAGTGAAGATGTTTTCTGTATACCTGGGCACCATTATCCCCACATGATGAACTCTGCACTGGGAGAAATCACAGATTCTCATAATTATTCATGGACATCAGAAGTGGAAAGTTATCGACCTGGGGACACCTTTTTACGACTATTCATACCATGCCCTCAGTGGATCTGCATAATGATAGCCCCTGGCTCGTCCATCAAAGGCATGATTTCTTTGGGCGGTACTTCTCCTAGCTTCGTACGCTTACCGGCCTCAGATCCCCCACACCATGCCTCCTGATCTGGGAAAGCTCAAAGTTTCAGTTTACGACCTTCATCTCCCACCATGTTCTAAGTATATCAGAACAGCTTGACCCAATTATCCTTCGAGTGACTGCAGCAATAATCACCCAATGGTCCGAGCTGTATGACCGATAAACTAGGAGTAATTTGTCCTCACTGTACGATGTTAAACTACCTGGAGGCACACCCCTGCGATCAAGATAAATCAGCATGGGTGGATCTTTAAGATTTAATAGCGACTAGGGACGAATATCCCCGAAATGTCCGGATATTTCCTCGCCAGATGACAGACTTCGTGGCCTGGACAATTGCAGATCCTCATAACCAATCATGTCCATCGGAAGTAGAAAGTCATCGACCCATGGACACCTTTGTATGACTATGCATACCATGCCCTCAGCGGCTCTTCATATTGATAGCCATTGGCTCATCCATCAAAGGCAATATTTCCACAGGAGATGATCTTTCTGGCTCCGTACGCTTACCAGCCTCAGATCCCCCATATCACGTTTCTTGATCCAAGAAGCCCTGGAACCATGATTTACACCATCAACCACCCTTCCACGTCTGGGTCATGTTGAGGTATTCAAGGCCAGCTATATTCTGATGAAGAGCAGCCTTCACAATAATCCACCACGTCCTCACCGCATGACGTTAAACTACACGGCAACCTTTAAATATATCCTTGTCTTTACCACCTGATGATAAACTGCACGGAAGCCATCCTCGCTGCATGACATTAAACTACACGGAAGTCGTCCTCACTACATGAGATTAAACTGCATAGCAACCTTTAAAAATTCCCTCGTCCTCGCTGCATGACGTTAAACTGCATAGAAAACATTAAAAATTACCCAGTCCTCACTGCATGATGTTAAATTTCATAGCAACCATTAATAATTCTCCTAATCCTTACCACATGATGTTAAACTGCATGGTCGAACCCATCACAGGTTTAGAAATAAATAGAGGCTTTTCTCTGTCTTTCAGTGCACGGGTCAGACCTACACGAACCACCGCCTCACACCAGCGTGAGAAAGAATTACTTCGCATGTTCTCAGGAAGTTTATTCTAGGTATTTCTCCTATATTCAGGAACCTTCTCATCATAAACCATACTCTATACTCAGGAAAAGCCGAACTCTCATAAGCCACCCCGGTTGGTTCCAAATCTCGACATCCCTGAAGTTTTTTGGCTATCAGAAGTGGATAGTATTTGACTTAAGGACACCTTTTTATGAATATGCACACCATGACCTCTGCGGCTCTGCATATTGATTTCCCATATCCCGTCTACCAAATGGAAGATTTCCTTAGGAAATGCTTCTTTCCGTATGTCTCTCGGCCTTTGAGCCCCCATGTCCATCCTGGGATTCGGAAGCCTTCTAAGCAACAGTTTACCAACCTCTTTCACAATCTTATCTAAATACGGAGGAACTTTTTTGACGAGATTACCGAGAAGCAGGAGAAGTCGTTCCATTTCAGATGGTGTCCCAGGTGCATGACATTAAACTGCGTCAAGCCTCAACCATCCCTTACTCTAACTGAATGCATAAGGAGGTGGTCTCCAGACCATGCCCCTGATTAGTACGGATGCTACCAAAACCCTTTCAGATGTCACCCTACCCTTCCGAGCCACCCCTGGTGGTTTTCATAATTTTACATGCCACCCATCGTGGTTTCCATAAGACGGATTTCCATGAAGTCCCCTGGACATCAGAAATGGATATGTCTTTGACTTAAGGACACGATTTTATGATTATGCATACCATTACCTCAGCGGCTCTGCATATTGATTTCCCCTGGCCCGTCTACCAAAGGCAAGTTTTCCTTAGGCAATGCTCTTCCTACTTCTGTATGTCGAAATGGCTCCCATGCCTTGAGACACGACCAACATGCCGCTAAAATTAAAATATGTTTCCCCCACGTTCGTTTGATGGGTATTGATACATCTTTTAATCAGTTGAACCCCATTGGGGACATCGCCCCACCATATTTGGTCAAAACTGTTCGACCTAAAACATTAGTAATGATAGTCTTGTCGGTGGGACCTTAATCTGCTCACATAAGATAGAGGCACAAATCTTGTTAGGCCGAAAACCCAAAAAGGGCGACCTAAGAAAAATTCGGGTAATACCCGCTGGGTCCATACCGAATGGGCTCAGGAAGAATCATGGAATTAAAAGAAGAAAAAGACAAAAAGTTTGTAAGTTTTTCCTATAAAACCCTAGAAATAGTCAGACTACGCTCGCTGGATTCCATGGTCCAGGAAAAAGTTAGACCTTGATTTATTTTTAGTCCTGGAATCAGATTATTCTATGTTCAGGGAATTAAAATATGCGACAATCATACCAAATAGTTTCTATCATAGGAAAAGGTGACAAAGGCACTAAGGAGAAATGTTTCTTTGTTCCATAACAAAGTGGGTAAGAAGGGAATCGACAATCCGGAGCCTCCTCTAGTGCGAAAGGTGATTACTGGAGTTTTTTGGCAGATTCACAAAGCTGTATCAGGGGCTGGTGAGAATCCTCGATTGCTTGTGAGAGATTCTGCAGTAAGGTCGTATCATCTTCTGCACCAGCCCAGAATTCTTCTGCCTCCTGAGCCGCCTTTGTGCTTGCCCTTATTTCCTCCTCCATCCGCCGCTCCCCTTCTCCAATCAGGGCGGAGACGGTGGCCTCTTTCTGCTTCAGTTGCTGTATTTCATTTCTCAGCGCCCCCAGGTGAGAACGCTGCTCAACAACTTCTCTCTGATGCTCTGTGATGACCCCGGCGTGGTCATGATCCTCTGTAAGGTAGTGCTGCCGAGTCGCAGAAAGGTAGGATTCGGGTTGGGCTGCAAAAAGGCGAGATTCGAAATCACCTATCCTCTCTCGATCAGCTACAACCTGATTGACTATGTCATAAACACCATGATAGTCGAAGCCATAAAATCCCAGAAGCATAAAAAAATTGCGCAGCCTCGGTAATTTGGTCGGCATCTCGACCAAGGCCATTTGAGAGATCAGTATCTATATTTTATCTCAAGAACTTTGATGAGCGGGTCGAAAGCTGGAGAGGACTCGTTGATCGGGCTCTGAATCACTCCCAAATGAGGACACATATTCGGGGATGAACATCACCAAGGAGGGACCTGAGGCGGCCTCGCCCGTAAACTCTGGCATTGTGGCAGCTTTGACCCTGATAGATGTGGCCATAGGCACAGCCCGGTCTGGCGACACAATTGTCAGCGCAAGAGGTTGTGGTCCTAAAGCCTGAGAGTCAGTAAGACATATGAGTACCCCTAATTAGAGAAGGGAAGAAAAAGTAGTCAGTAACAGGATACCGAGGAACTTACTCCTAATAAATGAGGCATCTTCACCCGTGAGCTCTGCACTGCCATGACAACCACTTGAAGAGGATGTCACATCTTCGATAGGAAAGGGAATCCATGGATCCCATAGAGGGGTCCAAGGCCTGAGGTCATGCCTAAGGCTCGTAGTTTCTAAAGCCATCCCCAAGTGGTCACCCACAGAGACCAAGCTCAATGAAATTACTCCCCTAGTGAACAAAATAATGGCCCGCTCCGGGTTCCCAACAACTGGATTAATGGTAAGCTCATCCTCCATCGTCACGGGATCCGTTGAACCTAGGGTGGTTGGCTCCGTCAGTTCTGGAGCCCCCTCAGTGAACAAGGTCACCCTGTCGTCCTCCACAATTGAAAAAGTTATCTGATCATCAATGGTATCAGATACCAACAGTTCTTCCTATAGCATATCACTGACTGATAAAGGCGGGAGTAAAGCTTCCATATCACTGGCCCCTCTGGCAGGGCTCGCCATCTCCTCACACCCAGTAGTGGTTACAGGTGATTCCGTAGGTGACAAGGAGGCGGAAGGTAGAATCACTTGGGTAGCCACAACCAGATCCCCGAGTGGTCCTGCACGACACGTGAAATAGTGAACGACTGACGAAGTCTAAGAATAAAAGTTGGAGAATGAGAAAATGGAAAGTCATGATTACTCGGCGTTCCCTATTTTTTAGTCATTCCCATAAATGGAACGCCTGTTTCCATCTATGGATCTGCCCAGGGGACAATTCGCCCAGAATTCTGGAAGGGATGGGAGGAGGAAAGACCCTAGCTGAATCTGTGATGGTCGCCTCCATGAGCTCAGCTGCGCCATGGGATCCTTCCTCGGTGACCCTTGTGGGTGAATGCACATGCTCCCCCGCCACGATACCATGAGGGGTATACTCCGGAGAAGGAATCACCCCCTGAGATTCTTCGGCACCCTGCATAAAAGGATGAACCCTTAGAAACTCCACAACAAAGGGGGGGAGAAGTCAGAATGGGCAAGCAGAGCAACCTCTTCTTCAGGGTCAGACAATTCGTGACGTCTAATCATCATAGACAACTGAATGCTCTCATAGAGATGATTCTGAAGTGAATTAATGTATGCATCCACCTCATTTAATGAGGTTACTATTTAATCTAAATCCTCCTCTAACTGCAAGTGGGGTGGAGCGAAGATCATCTCGATACCCAAAAGTTTAAGAGGGCCTATTTGAAGAAACACCCAAACTTCTTCATCCAAACCCCTAACCCTCAGATCATCCCAAATCCTCCAAGCCTCTGGGAATGCGGCCATGGCATGAATTGCCGACTGGGTGGGATCAATCTGAGAAGGTCATGCGATGGTATAGGCTGGTAAGGGTGCCAATGGCTGTGGTCGCGTTACAGATTCCACCACCTCCCTAGAACTCTTTAGGGCTACCTATGGACAGGATCTCACGGGAAGGGAGGGTACTTCCCTTGCTTCAGTTGTGATAGGGAGATCATCGAAATCATCTCCCCCTGAAGATCGTTCACTTCCTTCTTCCTCCTCATCAGTAATTGGGTGCATCATGGCCTAGACTCGATGAGTCAACAGCACATACCCCCGGCGTGCGTGAATATAGACCTCAAGGTCCCGGAGATATCGAACGGCCCTCTCGGTGTCCGCATCATAAAGAATGTTGGCAGGAGAAGATATGTAATCCAGCACGTCAAAAGCTACCTCTTATTCTTGAAGATACTACCACAGAGGATGGGGGTACTAGTTGTGAAAGGCTGACCAGGCTTTGAATTCATCCCATTGGCCCCAAGCCGTTAGAAAGGCAGCATCAGTGGGGATAGTCAACCCCCTTCGAGTAGACTTGAGGGCGTGAGAGGATACACCCCTGTCTGTTAAAATCTTCCTAGGAAGCATGGGACCAGTCGGGTGATGAAGGATTTTTCCCGGCCTAGTTGGAGCACCGTCCTCCTTTCTCTTCCTATTGCCCTTTGATGGTTTTGGACTGGAGATGGTGGGCACTAATTTCCCTAGCTAGCCATTTGGGTATGATTGTACCCAGGAGTCAGCATAATTCTTTGACAAGAAAGGCATGCAGTCCGCAAGCGTGGGGGTCATAACCTCATAGCCGGTATCCTCCCTGGTAAACATTAACCACAGTTGTTTGGCCGCCATCAAATGAAGGTTCTCGCGGGCACCATTAAGTGCGGGGGGGACACTGTTCTTGGACGCAGCCAAATTGACGCCCAAATCTGCAAGGCGCGTACCCCTCACAGATCAGTTCTCCACCAATACGAGCCTCCAGAATACCCTCTCAGAGGGAGAGGAGGTAGCCCCTCTTGCTAAACTCTTCTGTTATGATGTTCGTAATTGCTCTAGTCGGGGAAGAAAATAGATGAAAGTTGAAAAAGTCATAATTCGAAATTCGACTTGATAACAGACGCTTGTTCAAAAATGTCTGTTGAATATCCTTCTCTTGCGTCACCCACTCTTCGGGCATAACCCCACTGGTCAGTTGCAAGTACGGTCGGAATGTGGTTCCCGGAATCGGAAGAGGGTTTATGAAGGTGTAGCAGTTCTTGATGTGTACGCTTAACCATCCCCAGAGGATTTGGAAAGGGCCGACCACTCGGTTTGGATGATTCCCGTCAATAATGTTACCAAGTAACCGGTAAATCTTGGCCAGTGCTGGAACAACTGGGTTGATAACGTTACGGGTAGCAAAGTGTGCCTCCATGATAAAATTAGTGACTTGCATGCCACCAACCTTGCGTACGGGTAATAACCAGCCACATAAGAACATGGCCAGAAAATCTGCTATGCGGAGCAATCGATCGACATCCGGAATAAGCTCCCAGCCCGAGCCACGAAAATCACCTTGCTCCAATGTCAGCCAATAGCTGCCCCCTACATATGGGACTCCATCGTAGGGTAAGTCGTGGGCCTATGTGGGAGAGCCACAGATTCATCAGATTTCATCTTTCTCACTAACGTTGTGACCCATTCACGGTATGAGATGAGCTGTTTTGGTGAAATATCCTCTGATTGCTTCTAAGCCTGGTTAAAGAGATGCTTTACTAGGGGGGAGTCCTCTCTTCATTCTCCCACATAGAGGAAGGAGGCAGGAACTCGTCATACATACTCCCAATGACGGGGACCCCCAAAATCTGAAAGACATCCCACAGGCTAATGCCCACTTCCCCATGGACCAGATGGAAGGTGTTGGTGTCTGGGATCCAACGACTCATAAGTTTCTTAGCGAGGGTGTGAGGACAGTGGGTATAGGTTTGGGACACCCAGGCATCTTCATACAAGCCCACGACTCACAAATCTACCCCAAATTTTGCGCAGCTCTGACGAACCCAGAAGGGCCACCCCCAATCTATGACTTAAATGCTCCTCCCGGTCGGAGATCCCGAGTCACCGGCCAGCCATGCTGGTCGCATACCATGGAACTGCGTGAAATACTCCGAGAGTAGTGGAATGTTCTTTCTTGTTGACATGGTTCCCCTGTCGGAGATAAAAGAAGGTGATTCAACACAGATCCGACAGCTGTACCCCTCAAGGCAGGCCGCCTGCCGGTAGGTATCACGAACTAGGGGATAATGGCGGTAAATATCCATGCTTCGGGATTATTGTCATGGGAGGGTTCCAGAATCGAGGTATCAGACAATAAACCGAATCCATAGGCCGGAAGGCTGTTAGAAAAAGGATATTCCAGCTGTGATTTGGAGAGACGGTTGGCAAGGAAGGAAGACGGCAGGGAGTGGCAGACTATATCTTGAATAGAGTCAACAATGTCCTTCAGGCATTGATCAGCAGTTGAGAAGGGCTCTGCAGTAGGCCTCGGCACAGAATGAGGGGGAACCATATTTTCTCCCTGCACAATGAGAGAAATCAGACCAGAATAAAAATCTGGACAAAAATAACCAAATGAATGGTTAGGGAGCCTTCATAATCAAATCTTGAAGGAGACCTTGGAGGATGGTTCGCGATGACATCATCCCACGAACCAGCCATTTGTGAAATCAGTCCGCGAAGCCCTAGCCCGTGGAGCATTGGCCAGGAAGGCGCGAACCAAGTTTCTCCTAGGAAATTCAATCCCGAGTTTATTCGGAAGGCTCAAATAGTTTCTAAAGTTCAAGAGATATTCAGTCCGCAGAGCATCGAAACTGTGAATCAAGTTCCTCTACAACCCTTCATCACTCACTTTTTAATTAATTAAGAGTAATGGTTCGTGGATGGGATGTCGGTTCGCGGGTGAAGGTAACCGTGAAGAAGAAATGGTTCGCAGAAGTTTCTGTCGGTTCGCAGACGAGGCACTTTGCGAAGAAGAAAACACGCGGAGGCGAAGGATCTCAGGTTTCGCGAAGAATTCGGTAAAGGACAAGTGAGGTCTCCCCATATTTAGAGGCATGGTCCCCTACTGGGTCCACCTTTCTACTGGAAACCATCTCAGTTTCAGTACCACTTTTCATCGGAATGGCCTCCTCTTCGTTCCGATCTGACACCATTCCGATGGGGGCATTTGTAGGGTCCTAAAAAATTCACAAAGGATATTTTACCCAAATTCCCCAAATAATTGGGGTAAATAATCAAGGAATAGACACAAAGGACTAGTCTGCGAACCGGTCCATGGAAGCGCAATGTGGCTAGGCACCGCGAGGCACCCCCCTCCGCGGACCATTATCGTTCGTGAAATGGAGGCATAGAGCCTCCACGGTCGCGAGGCAGGATGGGTGCCAATCCGGTTCACCATCATGAACCGCCCCAACCGTGGACCACGTCGAGTGGCTCATGCCGCACCTACTGTCATTCGCGGAATGGAGTCAGAACCCTCCGTAGCTGCGGAGCACTCCTTAAGTTCGCCTTGTGGAGGGGGGAGCGTTCAATACCCACCCCGAATCGCGGATTGACCGAGTCAGCTATGAACCAGTTATTTGGTTATGGGCCTCTGCAAAAGGTGCCGCATGGACACAGATACATTTCCTTCCCCACTCTATAAAAGGAAACCAAGGGGGAAAGAATAGGGGATCGATCGGAGAAATGGAATAGGATTCGGAGGAAGGAGATCGGTCGAAGGAAAACATCGGATTTCGAAAATAGGGAAATTAGCATTGATGAACCACAGAAGGTATATGAATTAAGGAGGAATTGGAAAACGTATAATAATTTGGTGAACCGAGAACCAAAAAATAACAAAAAAGGATAACCGCGAACTGAATCCCCTCCGCGGATGACTTCCACGCGGACCAGGGAGTTTATGCCTCTGTTCCCATCTGTCGTACCGTGTAGCACTTTCCTACGCGGGTGAAGCCCTGACTGACGAGCCTCTGATCGGAGCCTCCCTTGGCCGCCGCTGCATGCCTAGAACCCTTCGCGAACCACCCTCATTCACAGAATGATCCCGAAGCCGCAAACCACCCTCGTTCACAGATTTAACCCGGAGCCGTGAACCACCCTGGTTCGCGGGGCACCAATCAGTCTGCGGACCACCCTGGTTCGCGGACGGCTTCTCCAACCGCGTGGAACTTCCCCATGTGAAGGGGGCCACTACCCATACCTCTAAGTGGCTAGCCAAATACTTCGGTGTTCTCATTTCTAGAGCCAGGTAAAATCCTTCCGATCCAGCCAGGTCCTCCGCGACTCCCTCATTGGCCTATTCATTGTCCCTGAGCTGAGGCCTCCACTAGAGCCACCAGATCCACGTGGTATAACATTCAGGTGCATCAGCGCGCCATTTTAAGTTCACATACCCATGGTAAGTAGGGGAAAAGGGGTTTCCCCGACCCTTGATTAGATTCCCGAAGAATTCCTGGGTTCACATTCCCACAGTAATGTGGAGTCTAAGCTCTAGAATCCCCATTTTTCCCCTCCACATTACCAGGGCTCCTCAGGGGTATTAAAATACCCATCATAAGGAAGCCCTCACAGACTGTAAGAGAGGAGATGGGGAAAGGAGCACCCCCCTTTCCCTCTCCTTCCGGGCTTTGTCACCCCTGGAATCAATCTTGGAGTAAGCCCCGACCTTCTGGGCCTCCTCAAAGTGTAATCCCTAATTCATCACCATGGGACGCCTTCATGCATAAGTCCCACTCCGCTTCTCACGGACGCACCATTCGCGACGTGATCCTCTAGTCCCTACTGTCTCTTATTTCTCACAATGAGCATGAATCACATGGGCTTAGAGTAAGCATCGACCATGACATCCTCCTATGGTCCGCCTCAGAGTGTAAGCCCCAATCCATCATTCTGGGCTGCCCCAGAGCGTAAGCCCCAAGCTAAAGCAAACTACGTAGACTTCGATCCCTTCCTCCTAGGTAGGGTACGTAGGAAGCCTCCAAGAGGTTCAAGCCCAACACTCAGTTGTTTTTTCATGTCGTGTTATAACCTCGTCCAGCATGATGTTAAACGGGATATCAGAACTACATGGAATTTGATCCCCACTTCCTAAGCAGGGTACGTAGGAAGCCTCCCTGAGGTTCAATCCCAACAGCTGGTCGATCTGATCATCTCCACATCGGTTCACCATGTCATTCCTACTGCTGCCTCAATCGAGTACCAACCCTTCGGGATCATTAATCCAATGGAGGATGGTAAACCTCAGGCATAAATGATTCTGAACCCCTGCGTCCAGTTGACCGTTTCCCACTAGGGTTGAATCCGTGGATACTATGTTTGGGTATAAACCAAAGATTCTCGAACATATGAATACATCTTAAATCTATAAGAGAGTCCCGTAACAGGAAATAATTCCCCCCCAGAAGGGTGCGATGAGCCCGACTTCCCATCCTCTCGACCAATGTGTGTTCTTAAGATTCTCTAGTCAGACTGTCTGGAAAACGCTTGCCTTTGGAGAGAAGGTCCATCAATCATTGGATACAGAGTCGTTGGGAATTTCATGTCAGAAAACCAGAACGAGACAATATCTTAACTGATGTAGGATTTTCATCTCATATAACGAGTACAAAATTATGACCCTTGAATAAGATAGATGATGAGAGTGTGTTTCTATACCTATATATTTAATATCTATCTTGATAAGGGATATGTGATATGATTATCCAAAGGATGAATGATATGTTATATATTCATCTATATAATAAGTATATACTCTGAGAATAAATATTGAATGTGTTTTTTAAATGTGATATAGATATACATTGTACTACTGTCACTTGATGTCTTGGAAAAATGAAAAATATGAGATATTACCTTTTCATATGATACAGATTGGTGGACATAGGTATAGAGATGCATGTGTTTTATAGAGATCTTGTCAGATCTCTTTATAGCTTGAGTAATAATTATTACTCTCTATATTATTGTTTTTTCTTATATATATGGATCCATATATTTTTATTTATTTTTAATAATTTATGTTTACATGGGGCCGCAGATGTGGTTGACTGAATGGGGGATGATTTTTATTGATAGAGCCACTATAAAAGTGTTTTACACTTAATCTATATGTATTTTAGATGGGTATTCACAAGTTATTTGACATGATATAATATAAGGAATAGTAAATGATATCTTTCCAAAATGATTTTGGAAGATATCCCAAAGGAACTTTTGAAATGGTGTCACTAGATAATTTTTATGATAAAATATAAGGATAAATGGAACAATAGCATTAGGATTGAGAGTAAGTGGGAGATTAAATAAGGTATTCCCTGATGATATATTTATATATGATATATTTATGAGTTATATTTTTTATTTCAAGAAAATTATACTTCTCATGCATTGTGTATATTATTTCATGTGTAAGGGACACCCAAACCATTTCATCCATGTAAGATATCATAAAATGAAATCGTCTCCTAAAATGTATAATAAATAAATGAATATAATGCATGAACCATCCATAACATTTATATATTCATTTTAATGAATGATTTAATGAAGAAAATACATTTGGATAATCCTCATGTGTAATATAAATCATTTACATGTGATAAAAGTCTGTGTGTTTGGATATTATGCTTGTGACTCCTATGAACCCAAAGATATTTTAATCTTCCTGCTTTTCATAATGTGATGCTAGCATGTCGTGGAGGTTGGTGAATCATTCTTGAACATCATGTTATTCATATCAACCCATGGATTCATCATAGAAGTTATTTTATTTTACCAATTATTTCATATTTATCTAACTCATTTGGAGAAGAAAATGTTGTGGTGTAATCTATGGTGTATGGTACACAAGTTTTACCATATTCTTTAATTTAGAATTTTATGATCGTTTCATATATCATGTCTATGGGATCCACAAATTTGGTTTATAATTTATTATGACTTTCTATCATGTTTTATTATATTATTATAAATTTCAATATAAATTCTTTCATTGATTGGAATAAATTTATTTATTAAAAATTTTCTATCCCACATGAATATCTGAGATATCATAAGATTTGATCAAACAATCGTTTCTCTCTCATGGATGCAAATAGGATTAAATTATTAAATTTTTTATTTGTAATAATGATCATAATAAATAATTCATTGATAATTATAAATATTTTTTTCCAAAACATTTCTTATTTATATGTATATAGTTAAAAATATATAGGGCCAGTTCTCCATAGTAAACATAATGTAAAAATAGTAAGGCCAAAAGTTCCAAAGCACACATTATCTATTGGGTGATGTGACTAATACATTAAAATTTTATAATTAATACATTAATTAATAATAAAATACTATAATTTGATCCTTTAATAATGATGATTAATCTGATTATTTTAATTTTTCCTTAAATATTCATGAATGTGTTAAATGTTAATAATGGAATATCATAAATATTTGTTATAAACCTATATTGGAGGAAAAGTTTTATAAATATTATTTAAATATAATGATTCAAATTAACTCATATAATTTCATTAATAATAAAAAGACTCGATGAATTAGATTATGATAATGTAAGTACCATAAATGGTAGTGCTAAATCAATCTAAAGATCTGGAAAAGAAAATATATGTCATCATAGTGGTATAAAAAATATTTCTTTAATTAATCCAAATCCTTGATAAAACCCATTAATGTTTAATGATATTTTTAAAAATTAATATCATATGTATACCAAAGTAGTAAGAGGTGTAGATTACAACAATATATAGAAAACATTTTTGATAATAAAAATTTTATTATGGAGAAATTTTTAATATTTAATTTTTACTAGGTACAATCGAATTATTTATGGAAAAATAGAAACATACTAATCACAAAAAATTAATCATATGATATGATAATATTGGTTATATAATATCAATTATTATGAATAATATTGATTGATATATATATGAACATAAAGTTAAGGATAAAATATTAGACAACAATCTAGGGGAGAATCATGAATTTAATTAATGGATGTATGCCTATAAAATTTCCACTCATGTTATTTTTTTTCTTTTTCTTCATGATATTATGAATACTCACTATATGATAACTTACCATGTATTACCTATTATTATGGAAAATTATTTATCTCATCCCCATCTAATATTTATATAGAATATTAATTGTGTAATAAATATATGGGTGCACTGTTAGACCATGTGAATCATATAAATGTTTTATGAAAGATACTGATATGAAATTATTATATTTATTTTCATTTTCTAGTGAATATATATTTCATTTTTTGAATTATTGAAAAAAAATAAGTAGTGATCCTCCCATACCATATGCAAAATTATTGAGAAGAATAAATTATATGATACTCACAACATTTTTAGAATAATTAAATACTAAAGTGTTGAAAATCATTATCCCAATATATTAATTACAATTACTAGAAGTGGGATTGAAATTATTTGCTAAATTTATTTTCTATAATTAGTAAAAAGTAATAAATAATTTTTTTCATCAAATGTATTTTTAGATTTTTTTTCTTAGAAGTGACACTAGAACCAGGTAATTATGTGATCTTCTTTATTATTTTTGATAAAAAAAATTTTTCTGTTTTTCAATGATTTAAAAACTCATTGAAAAAAATTTACAATGAGTTATGAATTAATAAAGATAATTTTCTAGGAATAATTGATGAAATATTATCTATGATAATATTATATAGTTATAGATTATTTATCAAAACTACTAGACCTATTAAATTGAAATGGAATTATTGTAGAAGTGTTATTACTTTTTAATTTAGTTGTATGTAAATTTAGATTATATCCAAATGAGAATTCCATCGTTTATATATATAGTAAAATGTATTAATTGATCTATATATTAAGCGTTGGAGGGGTTAAAATTACCAATGAATATTGGAAACTAAAAAATGTTCACTCAACCTGAAAAAGTTTTAAATGGGTTAAACATAATAAGTAATTTTTAATACAACCATTTTAATTCATATAAAGGTGAATAGAAATATTATATTATGATAGAATTTTTTGAAAAATCATTAAATTTTAATTAATTATCATATTTATCTATATTTTTTAAAAAATATTAAAACTATTAAGGATTTTATAAAATTAGTGTAATAATAGGTGATCAAATTATAAAGATATTACCTTTTTTGAAATATTCATACAGAAGAGAAAATCTTAAATTTCTAAAAGATTTTTTAGAATCATGAAAATTCTATTAATGAATAATTAATTTTTTTTATTTAATGAGTTAAATGTTTCAAAAATTATTAGATATCAAAAGGCTTATTTATCCCAAAAATATTAAATATAAATACACATCTTATTTATCTCTAAATGATTACAACAAGCATGTGCATATGTTTCTTGAAAATAATATATGGTCTTGTTTAAATAAATATAATACAATTTAATGTTCATCCATATTCATTATGATTGAAAATGTATTAGTATTTTTTTTTATTTTAAAATTTAGAACCAGACATGTCTAATTATAAATACATGGGATTTTTTTCTCATCAATATAAGTTTATATTTCAAACTAGATATTAATTTATATATGATGGAATTTTTATACCCTCATATTCTATAAAAACCAATTTCACCCATCTAAAAATATTTTAGAGTCGATTATAATTGATGCAAAAGAAATTATAATGTGTTTTGATGAGATTAGTTAATCATAATATCAAAAAATTTGATTCATGAAAATAAATAATGTAAAGACTAGGAAATTTGAAGAATTTTTTTTTTCTTAATTTCTTTGGAATTTTACGAGTCCGTAGTTTCTAACGGCGCATGATTCCGAGGCCCAATGTGCCCAGAATAATTTTCTGTAGTTTTGTTTGGGTACGTTCAGTAAACGTACATGCAGGTTTTTCTATCTTTTGAACCGATGCTCAGAATTGAAATCCAAGGACACCGATGAACTCGTAGCGCCGATATTCTCTTAAGAGGACCTTTACCGCAGTTTTGTTTTATGCGGGTTTGAAGTTGTATTTTGTAGTTTAATCTTAAATTAAAAAAAATTGTGTTGCACACAATTTTATTTTAGTGTTGGTTATATCCTACAAGGGGGAGGTTGTTTGTGGGGCCCACACCCACATAACCCCCCATGTGAGGATATTTGGGAGGTGGGGCCCACATGAAACCCCAACCTTTCAACACCCTTGAAACCCCGCTTTAACTCCCTTGTATTTATTATGACATCCTTTCTCTTTTATTAAGTATGTTAAACTCTCCACCTTCCTCCATATTAAATTTCCAACACATTATAATTATTTAAGTGGATTCTCCAATTAATTAATTATAGTGTTTGATTTTTAAATCAATTGTTGTGAGAAAAAAATAACAGCAATAACTATTATTTTAGTTGGGAAATTTTAGTGTTGGAGAAAACCTAGGAAAGCTCTGATGATATAGATAATGAAAGTGTTCTTCTATTCGACGAAGAACGCCTCCAACGAAGAATGACACTCCCTTCGACGAAGAACACCGGTTCCACAGAGAACGATGACGCGCCTTCCATTCATTTCTCCGTGACGTCGTTCTCCGTGACATCATCTATCGCGACACCCGTCTTTTGTGACTCAACGATCTGCGATGTCAATTATCGAGGTAGTGGGATTTTGTATATGTTATATATGTGATTATACCCTCGAGCATGGGAGTTTAATTGGTTGGAGAATTATTTGGACCACTAATGCGGTGGTTACGGACTAACGAACAAGTCTGGACCCATTGTCGTATCGTTAATGATGTGCAGGTTGACGAGTTATGATGAAATGGGACGACAACGGCGATTTGGAACTTCCACAGTGGAGTTTGGGTTCCGGGAGAGCCGCAGGCGCAGACGGTGGGCGAAACGGACCACCAGAGCGCTTCCGGTGGTCTACAGAACGCGGTGCCGGCGCGCCCTGCCAGCTCGGCCACACCGACGTCTGGCGGTGGCACACTGCCGGAG
Source organism: Viscum album (assembly GCA_963277665.1). NCBI lineage: Eukaryota > Viridiplantae > Streptophyta > Magnoliopsida > Santalales > Viscaceae > Viscum > Viscum album. Next base: position 1,971,677,440 of record OY728130.1, on the reverse strand, counting down.
CAGACTGTCGTGGCTGAGCCGCAGTAGAGGGAGGAAACCAGAACGACAATGCCATTCTGGATAATAAGGGGCACGACTTGATGTCGTGCCATCTAGGGATGTCGTGCCCCCCGCTCGGCCAGCTGGCCAAGCCAGCGCCCCTCGCCCGGGCCGGGGCGGGCCACGCAGGCCGGGCAGCGCCAGCCGGGCTAGGCTGCACCAGCCAGGTCGGGCCGTCCTAGTCGGGACAGGCCGTGCCCTACCGGGTCGGGTCTCCCCCGGTTTGGACCGACCCAGGGAGGGTCGGGCCGGGTCGGACCGAGCCCACACCCCCCCCCCTTTCAGACTATTTTCGGTTAATTGCCCATAACATGAGCTACGAACGTCCGATCGATGCACCGTCAGTTGTGTAGGAATCCTTGAATCGAGTCGGTCATTTCAGTATATTACACTCTAGGTTTCGGCGAAGTTTGAGAATATCTGGGTTGGTTCGAACCTGAAACGAACCGGGCCCTCGGAGCGGAAAAACTTATAACTAAAGGATCAGACATCCGATTGACGTTTCATCAACTAAGTTGGATTCCTTTTGATGAGATGGTTCTTTTGTCTTACTCCTCTCGAGATTCAGACATAGTTGGAGTACGGTCGGGTTGATTTTAGTTTAAAAACCTACCGGGCCCCTGGAACGGAAAAGCCAATAACTCTCAGACCGGACGTCCGTTTGACAAACCGTCGATGCCGTTGGTAATTTAGTTGAGAAAAGGTCCCTTATTTATACCCTATGGGATTTCGGGGTACAGTTGAGATACGGTCGGGTTGGTTCGTACACGTAACAAACCGGGCCCTCGGGACAAAAATGCTAATAACTCACAGACTGATCATCTGATTGACGCGCCATCTGTTGCGTTGAGACCCCTATGACGTGGAGGACCTTTGAGATACTTTTACGTGAGACTTCTTAACACACAGAGTATCGGCTTGAGGCTCGTGTAATGTGCCCTCCCAGTGACGAGCGAGTAGATTTCCGAGACCTAGTAGCTGGCTAAGACTTAACGACTGTTGATCGATCGACTCGGAGTGATTCGGATGGCCCCATGGGGTGAGCTTGGTTGTAGCAACAGACCCACGACAGAGGAGCGCTTGGTTGTAGAGGAAGACCTATGGTACTCGAGAGAAGGAATACCTATGTAGGCTATAAGGGTGTAGGATTGGTTGTAGCGGCAGACCCATGGTGGGAAGTACTTCGTTGTAGCAGCATGCCCACAGTACTAGACAAGTGGAGTACTTCAGGAGTCCAAGGTTAGTGGGAAGCGCTTGGTTGTAGCGGTAGGCCCACCGTACTCGACAGTGGAGGAGTTCTCCAGCAGCCATGGTTTCGACACCGTGAATAAAAATCCTGGTTTGATCTGAGTAAATGAACTTTGTATTTTCTTCATGATTGAGATGGATTACATGATAAGTTAGGTATATGTATGGGAATATACCTATGTAAAGGTTATCTGTTGATATCTTTATTTTTGGTTTGTCTTTTTTGGAATTTGTGAGTCCTTGAGGGTCTCGGGGTCCCTACTGAGTATCGTTATACTCACCCCTGCACGGGCTATGCCCACACCCCATTGTGTTGGATGCAGATGACGGACTGCGCTGACTGAGGCAGAGTGTACGAGGAATGTACGGTACCTGGAGTTGGACACGCGGCGTGACGGCACACAGAGCGGACCGATAGATGCGGATTGCTGAGGATTACATATGAACCTACCCTTCAGGTAGGAACCCCGAGGACGATCCATGAACTACTTCGCCATTCAGCTATTTGTCTTTTCAGTTGAACTTTCTTTCAGTTGTAGTTGTACCATTCCATTGGGCTTATATTTACAATCCCTTTGTTCTATCAGCACACTTGTTAATGATTTACTTAGTATTTTCTTCCCCTTTTACTCTAGTTGTGTGTGTTTTTATGTTTTAAAAAGTCAATCCCTTCCCGGTTTTTAGGGAGTTATGCCTTTGGTGGTAGTCGCCAGCCCCTGGCCTATGGAAGGCGGGCTTGGGGTAGTCACAATACGGGCCCCAGGGGATGAGTCATGAAAAATTGTTATCATAGGAGTCTGTTCTACCGCAGAACATAGGACTCTAATATTTTATTTTCTGTGATGAAAGAGTCTTAAGTGTACTGAGTGTGGTTTTAAGTACAAGGAGTCCAGTGTTGGTGCGGAGGCCAATGTATCCATACACCAGGACCATGACTACTGATTTCTAACTTAGTGCACGAAAAAATGTATTGTGGGTGTGTTTCCAAAAGTTTTCATTAAGTCATATCAAATAGGTCAGCTCACCAGGTATAGTCTTTTGACCGTGTCGCATCTGATCAGGATGCCTCCACCCAGAAAGTCAGTTGGAGTTCTGATAGAGTCCACGATGATGGCCCACTGAGCGATGAGGCTCTGGTGCAGGGCCCTCTTGCTATGTTGTCACCTTTGGGTGGTGTAATGGCAGCACCACCACCCATTGGGCAGTAGATGCCACCAGCCGTACTAGTAGACAGTGCACGCCGACAGAGCACGTTGCACTAGTTCCAGCAACAGAGGCCTCTGAGGTTACGAGGTGAGACAGATTCCCAGGAAGCCGTGGACTGGCTGGAGGCGATTTCTAGAGTTCTACACCTAGTTCAGACACTATTAGAGAAGTTGGGGATCTTATATACTGGTGTTTCCCAGTGATTGACCACGAGGTTGGTCCGCATAGTGATGAGGCTTTGGTACGTGGACCGGTGCTTGAGATAATAGCATCGGGTAGTGCGCCAGTTATATCACTACCTGTTGGTCTGCAGGTACAACCGGCGGTACCGGTAGATGACACATGTATGTTCAGTGCCTTACACATGTTTCAGCCTCAGATACCCCTTAGGTTCTGAGGAGAGACTGACTTACAGGCGGCTGAGGAGTGACTTGAGGAGGTGGCTGAGATTTTTCTAGAGCTTATATAGCTTCAGCCGGATGACATGTCGGTAGCTGGGTATTCATTGAGGCGTACCGATCATTCTTGGTACTTGATGACTATGATAGAAATAGTGATTTAGAGCTCAGACCTCTGAGAAAGGTGTGTTTAAGGACGTCTGATCTAGAACTTTACCTCTATGAAATTCTATTTATGCTAGGGTTCAAGAGAGAACCTTTGTGGTTGAATGTTATTTGGCTGAATGGATATAGCTAGAGAATGTTAGTAGTGGGAAAGTTGGGAACTGACACTAGTCTCTGAGACATGGGCATGTAAAATGTTTCAAGAATAGGAAGTGTTAGGGATATAAGAATTTTCAGAGCAGCAGACGTGGAAGCAGAGCTAGGAGAGCAGCATGAGGTGGTGTACATTTGGACATGTTACAACCACCTCCCTTTGTAGTCCTTGCCAGGCTCAGGGAGCAAGAGGGAAGAGGAAGAGTGTAGCTGCATGTGGTCAAGGTGTTTGACCCATGGGCTCTAGGAATGATTCGATGTACGGTCTATGTCTACTACTAGCTTCCGTAACAATAGACATTGATATGAATCATTCCTTCCTTCCACAAATCTTGTCCCAAAACTAGAGTTTCTGTTTAAGCCATTGACTTGAACCTCACGTCTGGAGATACCTTTGAGAGGAGACATGATAATCATGCTTACGCCGATGGTGTGATCTGAACCTTGAGGCAAGAGTTTTGGTTGGAACCTCTAAGTTGTAGCATCGAGGCCTTATGACATTATTTTGGGTATGGACTAGGCAACCACAGTTTATACAACGATTGATTATATTAAGAAAAAAGGTTGTGGTTTACCTACAACATTGGGATGGGTTTTCCTTGGTCGGTGAAAAGGAAACCCAAGGAAGCACCAGAATGAATCATGCATAAGTGGGTACAGTCGATCACTCATGGGTCGACCAGACTTAGATTTGTGCCAAACTTCACCAGAGTTGCTGCACCACTTTTCTTTTTGATGAAGAAGGGGAAAACCCTTTAGGTGGTCAGAGAGATGCCAGCATAGATTTTTAGGAATTGAGGCAGAGGTTTACCATTGCGCCCATTTTGATGGTACCGAAGAAGGTGCAGATCATACATGAGCGGATGAAAACTGCACAAATCATATAGTAGTCCTATGACGATAGGAGACAGAGACCACTGGAGTTCGAGGATGGTGACCACGTCTTCCTACGGGTCTCACCTTGATGAGGTATATAGAGTTTTGGCCGAGGTGGGAAGTTATCTCCATGTTTCATCGGACCTTTTTAGGTCATCATCATAGTAGGCAAGGTGGATTACCGCCTAGCCCTTCCACCTCAGCTGCACCGGGTGCATGAATTCTTCCATGTATCTTAGCTGAGGATATACGTGCAATACCCGTCTCACATCATCGACCACATGGAGATGGACATCGATGATGGGGCGACATTCATAGAGGTACCAGTGGAGATTGAGGATCGACTGGAGTGGGTCCTATGTGGATGGTTGATTCTTATGGTGCGCATTCGCTGGTAGCACATGAACCTCCAGGGAAGCACATAGGAGCAAGAGGCTCAGATGAGTGCTCAGTACCCCTTTATTTTCCCTAGTGTGTGTTTTAGATTTATGGGGATGTAAATACCTAAGGTGGGAGTAATGTAATGACCTGAAAAGTTCAAAGAATTTTTTTTCTTAATTTCTTTGGAATTTTACGAGTCCGCAGTTTCTAACGACACCTAATTATGAGGCCATGTGTGCCTTGAATAATTTTCTGAAATTTTTTTCGGGTCTGTTCATTCAACGTACGTGTGAGTTTTTCTATCTTCTGAACCGGTGCTCAGAATTGAAATCTGAGGACACCGATGAACTCACAATACGGGTATTCACTTAAGGGGACCTTTACCGTAGTTGCGTTTTATTCAGGTTTGAAGTTGTATTTTTGAGTTTAATATTAAATTAAATAAAAATTGTGTTTCACACAATTTTATTTTGGAGTTGGTTATATCCTACAAGGGGGAGGTTGTTGGTGGGGCCCTCACCAACATAACCCCCCTTGAGAGGATATTTTTGAGGTGGGTTCCACAAGAAACTCCAAACTTTCAACTCCCATGATACCCCACTTTAACTCCCTAGTATTTATTATGACATCCTTTCTCTTTTATTATGATGGTTAAACTCTCCACCTTCCTCCCAATTAAATTTCTTACACATTATAATTAATTAAGTGGATTCTCCAATTAATTAATTATAGTGTCTGATTTTTAAATCAATTGTTGTGAGAATAAAATAATAGCAAGAGCTACTATTTTAGTGGGGCCATTGTGGTGTTGGAGAAAACCTGGGAAAGCTCTGGAGATATAGATAAAGAATGTTTTCTTCTCTTCGACGAAGAATGCCTCCAACGAAGAACAAAGCTATCTTCGACAAAGAATGCCAGTTCCATGAAGAATGAAGACACACCTTCCTTTCTCTTCTCCGTGACGTTGTTCTCCTTGATTACATCTACCACGATGATCGTCTTACCTGACTCAACGACGTGCGACATAAATTATCAAGGTAGGGGGATTCTTTATATTTTTATATATGTGATTATACCCTCAAGTATGGGTGTTTAATTGGTTGGATGATTATTTGGATTACTAACGCGGTGGGTACCGACTAACAAACAAGTCCAGACCCATCGTAGTATCATTCTTGATCTGCCGGTTGATGGGAGATGATGAAATGGGACCGAAACGTCAATTTGGAGCTTTCCATGTTGAGTTTGGGTCTTGGGAGAGACTCAAGCGCAGACAGTGGGTGAAACGGACCACCAGAGCGTGTCCGGTGGTCCGCAGTAGGCGGTGCCGGTGCGCCACGCTGGCACGACGAAGTGAGGAAACTGGAATAGCAAAGCCGTTCCAGATTAGAAGGGGTGCAGCTTAATGCCGCACCAGCTGGGGAGGTCGCACCCCCCGCTCGGTCGGCTGGCCGAGCCGGCACCCCTCAGCTGGGCCGGGCCGCGCCGACGGGGCTGGGCCGCGCCCAGCCGGGTCGAGCCGCTCCAGCCGGGCCGTGCCAAGCCAGCCGGGCCAGGCTGCGCCATCCCATGCCGGACCTGGACCTGGGTCGGGTCGCCCCTGTTCGGGCCGACCCAGGTCGGGTCGGGCTGGGTCGGACCGGGCCCATACCCCACCTTTTTGGACTATTTTCGGTTAATTGCACATAACATGAGCTACGGACCTCCGGTCGACGCACCGTCAGTTGCGTAGGAATCATTGAATCGAGTCGGTCGTTTCAGTATATTACACTCTAGGTTTTAAAGAATTTTCAGTATGTACGGGTTGGTTCGAACCCAAAACCAACCGGGCCCTCGGAGCGGAAACACTTATAACTTAATGATCGGACGTTCGATTGATGTGTCGTCAACTATGTTGGATTCCTTTTGATGAGACAGTTCTTTTGGCTTAGTCCGCTCAAGATTTGGATATAGTTGGAGTATGGTCAGGTTGGTTTTAGTTTAAAAACCAACCGGGCCCCTGAACAGAAAAGCGAATAACTCTCAAATCGGACATCCATTTGACGAACCGTCAATGGAATTGGTAATTTCATTGAGAAAATGGTCCCTTGTGTATAACCCATGGGAGTCCGTGGTATAGTTGAGATACGGTCAGGTTGGTTCATACACGAAACCAACCGGGCCCCCGGGACAAAAAGACTAATAACTCACAGACCGGGCGTCCGATTGACGCAACATCTGTTGCGATGAGACCCCTATGACGTGGCGGTCCTCTGAGATACTTCTACGTGAGACTTCATGACACATGGAGTATCGGATTGAGGCTTGTGGAGTGGAACATCCTGGTGATGAGAGATCAGATTGCAGAGACCTAGTAGCTGGCTGAGACTTGACGACTACTGATCGATCGATTCGGAGTGATTCGGATGGCCCAGTAGGGTGCGCTTCATTGTAGCAGCAGACCCATGGTGGAGGAGCGCTTGGTTGTAGAGGCAGACCCGTGGTACTAAACAGAAGGAGTACATCTGTAGGCTATGAGGTGGTGCGCTTGGTTGTAGTGGCAGACCCACGGTGGGAAGCGCTTGGTTGTAGCAGTAGGCCCACAGTACTCGACAGGTGGAGTACTTCAGCAGTCCAAGGTTAGTGGGAAGCACTTGGTTATAGTGGCAGGCCCACTGTACTTGAAAAAGGGGGAGTTCTACAGCATCCGTGGTTTCGACACCATGAATAGGAATCCTGGTTTGAGCTAAGTCAATGACCTTTGTGTTTTTCATCATGATTGTTATGGATTACTTGATAACTTAGGTATATGTATGGGCATATACCTTTGTAAATGTTATCTGTTGAGATATTTCTTTGTGGTTTATACTTGTTGGATTTTGTGAGACCATGAGGGTCTCAGGGTCCATACTGATTATCATTATACTCACCCCTACATGGGCTATGCCCGCATGTCATTGTGTTGGATGCAGACGACAGACAACGCTGACCGAGGTAGAGTGTATGAGGACGGAATGGTACCCGCAGGTGGACACTCAGCGTGATGGCACACGGAGCGGACCGATAGACGCGTAGTTCTAAGGAGGACATCTGTACCTACCCTTCAGGTAGGAACCCGGAGGACGATCCAGGAACATCTTCACCATTCAGCTGTTTGTCTTTTCAGTTGTACTTTCTTTTAGTTGTAGTTGTACCTTTCCGTTGGGCATGTATTTCCATCCCCTTCGTACTTTCAGCACACTTGTTACTGCTTTACTTAGTGTTTTATTCTTCTTCTTGTACTCTGGTTTTGTGTGTTTTTACGTTATATAAAGTTAATACCTTCCCCGTTTTTAGGGAGTTACACCTTTGGTGATAGTCGCCAGCCCCTGGCCTATGGAAGGCGGGTTTGGGGTAGTCACGATACAGGCCTCGGGGGATGGGTCGTGAAAAATAATGATATTTCCATTAGTTTACATACATATAACATAGTTTTTATTATTCAATTGAATGGTGGGTATATCAAATGTGATAAGATAAATTGTATTTCACCAAATTTTTCTTACACTTACGATTTTAAAATAATTTTTTGATAAATATCTAGTAAATTAGATCAGGTGTTAAAATTTCATACAGACATTAATAATTGAATATTTTGAGAACTATATATATAAAACTAGGATGAGAATAATTTAAAGTCAATAAGGATTTAATAATAGATAGTTATAAATGTTTTAATAATTTCCCCTTTATCATGTTTTTCAAACTGATTTTTTTTAATATAGGTTCTAATATGGAAGAATAAAACCTGTGCATAGAATTTAATTATTTTTTCCCTACTTGGTTTTTGTAAAAAAATTACTATTTAAAGGATAGATAATTTTCCATTAAATTTATTATATACAAGCGGTACTATTATAAGTAAAACTAATGGGTGCCATATTTTTAATTCCCAACCTTGAAATTTTATATTCTAATTTTTTATTTCCCAACCTTTCATCATCTTCTATATATTTGAAAAAAATATAGTCATTAGGTTTGGCATAGAAAATAAATACTAATTTTGACTATTTATTATATTATCATATATCTTTTATATATATTGGTATATGAAAATAAAATATAACTTTTGGTCATAATTACTCTCTCAACTTTCATATGTCAATTAAAATTACCTTTTCAAAGTGATTTTATATCTATGCATGTTTATTTTCAATTTTTTGTTCAGTTTATATTTTTATTTTTTTTATAATCGGAATCTAAACTTTGAAAATATTTTTAATTTCAATTATCATTTTAGACAAGTTTTTAATAAATATTTCATTTATTAATATGTGTAGTTTTAAAAGACACTTTCTCATATTCAGTGAATGGCATGAATCATCTAAGAAGAGTATGAGTTTAATATTTTAATAAAATAAATAACTTTATGTTCATTACTATAAATATGATTTTTTATACATCTTTAATGGGATTTTATCATTCACATAATTTAATCAATATATATTTTTGAATATGAAGTTCTGTAAATTTTAGGTTCAAAAATTTTGTTCTGTTTTATGGGCCCCTATGATTTTATCCATATCTAGTGTTATATATTTAATTATATTAATTAAATTACTATTTTTTATTTATCAAAATATTTTGATATATTATTAACTTCATCACTACAATTTATAATTCTTTTATTATATTTTTTGAATATTAAATGCTTACATTTTTTTATAGATGTTATTTTACTCGTTTTTGATTTGTTGATTTTTATTCAAAATATGTTTTTTTAAAATTTTGTATAAATTCTATGGTTATTACTTGAATAACAAATGTAAAGTATTATTATCATTAAATATAGTAATTTATTTTCGATAATTCAAATAACTGACATGGAAGAATTTTTTTTCATATATGTTATTCAAATAATATATCTTAAATTTCAAATTCAATGTTTTTCATTTGAATAACCTTCTTGAAAAAGTACGTTTTTTACGTTAATAAATACATCTGACTTTATTTTATACCAAATGCATATTGAATATAGTTTACATTGGATATAATTTTTATTAACTAACATGTTAAACAATTTTTTCAAATATTAAGAATTTTTGACCATGATGATTAATTATATAAACATCTTCACAAAACCTTTTTATGGTAAAAAATAAAAGCGATGTGATTTTTAATCTCTCTAAATGTTGATAATTGATAACTACTGTAAAATTTTGAAGAATAATGACATAAAAAATGAAAATTCCAATTAGGAGTATTCAATTATAGAACCAAAAATAAACCACAAACATTCTTTTTTCAAGACTAACATTTATAATATGAATTTTGACTCAATTATCATTCAAATTTTCGCATACACCCTCTAAATATAAGAATAAAACATGGGAAAAGAATATAAATCTATGAATAGGGAAAACGGAGAGAAAAAATATAACAACCAATACATTACATACATTGTTATTAATTCAGAATTGAATTATATTTATTACAACATATAACAAGAACATGACAGGGCCGTATGGGTATAGTGTCTTTAGAAACTGGGAAACATAAACAACCATTCCATAAAACATCTATATTTTCTCCCATTTATTAGATCATTGCTAGATTCCTTTTTAGAAAATCATATTTAAAAGCCTTCTTCATGACCTGGGAAAAATAAACATACAAAAGGGTGGGCTTAAATTTTCAGTAAGGGTAATCAAAGAAAATATCAATCATATCATATTCATAAGACGATAACATTTGAAAATCTTATCCTACAAAATAGATCATAATATTATGTTTTTGAAAAAATATTGACGTGAAATTTAATCCCAATAATCATAACCTAAGACATGAAACATTGTGGAATACACACATAAGAATATAAAATCATTTCATATTAGTCAAGGCACATTGCCAAGACAATCATAGCAGACAATGTCCATTATCGAACCAAGTTCCCTCTTCATTCCAGTCCTATATCACTGAACCAGATTAACTTTCTATTCCATCCATGTATATCTCATGATATATAAATCTTTAAATAATTCATTGGGGGTAGATTTTGGTCTCAGACATCACATAATGAATCAATTCTTATGCATTCCACAAAAACATAAATCATACATCATAGCCTAACCCAAGTAATAAAATGGGATTCATAAACATCATGTCATAATGACATAATACATATAAGAAAAAAGGACTTCATAAAAATAATTCCATCATAACATAATCAAATAAAAGTAATAATAAGTATAGAAACATAACCTTTTATCATCTTAGATGAAAAATAATTCTGATAAAACACTTGGACTTAGTTCTTGAGTAAAATATTATTTCTTCTTCAAAAAAATTTACTTTTCTATATATGTCATTAAATATTAAAATAAAAGATGTTAATAGAAAAAAATCATTATAACATGTCAAAAATATTCATAGAAATAATTCTCAATGAAAGTGTAAAAATCTGTTCATGCCGTATAAGTTAAAAAAACATTCTCCTCGAACTGTTTTTGAAAAAATTAAAAAGTACCTCACATGGTAAACAATTGAATGATTCCTTAATTACCATGTGGTAAAACTAAAAAAAGGGTAAAAATGAATTTAAACCTAAATGGAACAATATTAATAATTTTATGGAAATAGTTTTACAAAACATGGACTTGGATGATAAATATTACCCTAGTAAATATTTAAGAATAAACAATCTTATATAAAAATGAGATTGGAGAAGTTTTCCCATACGTTAGGTATAATATGGTTAGTATATATCTGAACCTCCTATATAATGAATTTTGAATTTATGGGTTTATTCCATAATTATAATCATTTTTATTATAACATTTATGATCATATTTTCATCTGTTTGTTAGTAACATTTCATTGTTACTCGTTATTCAGGTATTAACTGCTTTATGTTCTTACATATGTTTTGTTGGATAAATTCTTGATATTATTTTTAGGATATAGTTATATTATTTATATAATGGTATTAGAAAAATTTATATAATATTTATTCATTAAATTCATTTATATAATCATGGTTTAATGAATATCATGTAGAATGGATCACATCGCACCGTGGAGGCAGTAAGTCGTATATATGCACGAGCGACGACATTATTTCCATAATTGCTTAATGGTATTAAAATGGATGATTAATTATATCTCATATTTATAAAAATTTTATATTATTCATATTAAGGTATTATTTAAACCATCATACCCATCCATGTAAGGTGGTGGTGAAAAAAATATTACACCACGGCGTGGAAACGGTAAGTCATACGTACGCATGTGCAGTGATTTTGTTTTTTAATTGGATGGATAGAAGGTGAAATAGGTTTGTTTCATATTTATAATAAAATATTAGTATATGAGTGATAAATAAATTATTATTTTATAATTAAAAAACTAAAGAAGATGAAAAATAAGAAGAAAGAAACTTGGAAAATCGGTAGAAGAGATTAACTCTTCCTCGATGTGCCTTCTTTGAATATAAACATAGGCACTACAGTTGGACTTATGAGAAGAGAAGAACCATCAGACTGTTACTAGGGAAATTTATTAGAGTAATGGGTTGTGGTTTTCTGAGCCTGATGGTCCAAATGGAGTGAATTGGAATTGGATGTGGTTCCCTTTTTTAATAGAGGAGAGGGGCGCTTTAGAAAATTCCCAAAAATATTAAATTATTATAAAACTGAACCCAACCAAAAAACCAATAAAGTGACCCTAATTAGAATATGAGATGATATATGGTTGAAAGTTAATCATCCAATAAATTTTGGACAACTTAGCTTGTCAATTTAAACATTATCTTCTTAATTGACCATAAATTATTCAATTAATGTCAAATTTTTGTAATAACATTATAAATATTTAATAGTAATGAATATTTAATTATGTTATGTTCATTGACAATAAATGGATAATTTATGATATTTTTTACATTATAATTTCCACTTTGTAATTTTTAAATATTTTTATGATTTATAAATAATTTAAAAAAATTTCAAGTCTATAAAATATCAATATTGTCAATTTTGACACTATTCATTTAATAGACTTTAAATAACATTCACACATATGCTAAATTCGAACAGAAATATTAAATTAACTCTAAAATTTCATAATCACCTAGAAAATTCATAGGGAACATTAATTAGTTCATATGATATTTATTTTATCATTTTTAAAAAAATTTATTTGATATTTCTATTAATAAAATAATTTCTACATCACTATTGTGTAATCATTAATGGTTCTTATTTAATCTCTCAAAATTAAAATTAATTTTTTATGATGTGGATATTTTTTTTATATTTATATAGACTATCTATAGTAGATTTTACCTTCTATTTATCCATATATTAAAATTAATACACTTATATAAAAAGAGATTGTGACACATTGTCTATTTCATTAGTTTTTTATTACATTCATGTAAATTTTAAAGGTAAGTGGTAGTAAAGTGATTCCATTTCGAAAAATAGATGAAACGGGTAGAAATGAATTATCCAATAGGATTTTTATAGGTTCTAAGGTAATTTTGTAATATTATTTTTACCCCTAATTATCGAATTCACCTTTTACCATGGTTATAAAAATAATTAACACAATTACTATTCATAATGCCTAAAAATTAAAGTATCCTATTAAAATAATTTTTACCTAATGATTAAAAATATGAAAAACATTATCCAATATTAAAAACACATAAGTTGTAGTAATTAATTTTAAATTAATCCCTTTGTTGAGAAAACATGTTTTAAAAGTTAAAACATTGCAAATGATTGAAATGTTTTGAACTATTAATTCAATGTAAAATTAAGGATAATGGCATACATTATATTAAATGGTAAAAATTTATTTTATTCATACTTTAAAAAAATTCAATATTATAATTTAACCATATTAATTATCTCAATAAAAAAGTTGTTTTTAATTAATATTTAGAGTATTTTTAATATTCATCAAAATATGGACGTTATCAGAAAAATATCAAATTTTTATTCAAATTAAATTTTTATACCATGCTTCAAAATTTCATGTTTATATTTTCTTATAAAAATCATTAATGTTTAGAATACTTAATTTACGATTGGTTTTCCATTCAAAGGTGCGAAGATAACCTTTTTTAAAAAATACATCAAATAGGGATTTATTAATAACCTTTGACTAAAATATCCCTTGAATGAATATAAAAAATATTTTATTAAGTATATAACACATATATATCTCCTTAATTTCATTACCAAAAGTAATTCCCTCTTAAAAAAATATATATAATTTATTTATATTTATTATAATGCATTTTCATAAGTTAGTTATAATTATTCCCGCTAACCTAATGGCTAGGTTGTACAAATAATTTTATTATAAAGTAGTCCCATAGTTCATTTAAACTAATGATTTCATGAAAAGTAATATACTGAAGGATATAAAGTATTTAATGAAAATATTTAATAAACATGTCTGGGTGTTACATTCTACCCCCCTTAAACTAGTTTTCACCATTGAAATTTTCCCCATGGAAATAAAAAGATAAGGATATCTCTCCCTAGTCATATCCTCATTTTCCATTGTTTCATCTCGTAATTGGTGGTTCATCCATAAAACTTTTACCAAGTGAGTGGCCTTGTTTCATAGAACATTTTCATTACGATCCATAATCTCTAACAGTTGTTCTGCATAAAAAAGATCATGCTCCAGTGGTACGACGTCTGAGCTTAGTACATGTTGTAAAGACCCATATTTTTCCATGTAATTTTTTTATTATTTATATTGAATTATTATGATTCTGCATAAATTGATGGTGCATGATTCTGAGGCCCAGTGTGTCCAGAATGAATATCATAACTATTTTTTGGTAAGTTTAGTAAACGCATGAGCGACATTTTCTAACTTTTGAACCATTTCTCTAATTAAAAATAAAAGAGAACTATTAAATCTGTAGCACTTGGATTCACATAATGGAGCCTTTACTTTGACCGCAGTAGGTCTAGGGAAAATATTATGTTTTGCGACTTTTTTTAAATGAAATGAAATTAAAAAATATTTTTGTTATTTTATTTCATAAACCTCCAACAAACCAATTAAAGGTAAGGGTTGGCAGTGTGTCAATACATTAAATGGCATGACCTTCCAACCTTAAGTAATGACGATGTTGGGGAAATTAGGAAGCTTCCTAATTTATGAGTCCCATTAACTCCCCACATAATTACATACTCTCCACCTTTGTTATAAAAATAGAGCATGGGGGAAGGGGTATCAGACAAACTTCACCAAGAAATGAAGTTCTGTTAGAGTGCCATAACACAAGGCCCTTAGAGGATAGAGCAGACCCCAACAAGTGGTGATGTGTAACACTGAAACCCCGAACTATATTTTGATGTTCGAGCGGCAGCGAGGACAGATTGTTGTGGGGACGTCGAACAACTAGACTCCCCAACCATGATATCTCTCCAACGTTTTAAGGTTGGGTGTTATTTTAGTTTGTGCATTTTTTATTCCCTCTTCCACATTCATGAAATTATATGAATAATGCAGGTCAACCGACTAATGGGTTTACCCACAATTCATTCATCTTTTTAGGAGGTTATTGCGCGGAATATTATGGGGTCAATCCTATTATTTAATTCAATTGTTTTTAAACCTTTAACCCCTATCATATTTATGAACTAACGCGGAGGGAATGGGCTTAACGAACATGGCCCGATCCCTCCTCTATCATTCTATCCTTGGGCTACCTTGGAAGACCACAAGCACGATGACACATGTTGCAAGAGGAAGTCTACGGCTCATCAACCGTAGTGAACAGCGTTGGCAACCGACATGACGACCAACCGCAGGAAAGAAGGTGGCGTGATCACCGCATCATCGGAGAACTAAAGCTGCGACTGAAGCCACAATAGAGAACGAACCCACCTCTAGCAGGTTCCACGGTGACTGAGTGGTGGCCACACAGCACCACCGCCTCATCAACTGAAGGGCCTTCGAGCTGTTCGAAAATCAGGGAGACTGGAGGGTTGACCCCCACCCCCTTGTGTTGGACCAAAATGGGCCACCTCTCTCAGGGATAGGCACCCGCCCTCAGAGTAGGCTGTCAGCCTCAGAGCGGGTCACTGCCCCTGATCCGGGCTACCTCCCTTGAGTCGGGCCTCCACCCGCGGACCGGGCTGCCTCCATCGAGCTGGGCTGCCTTCCTTGATTCGGGCCACCGTCTTCAGACAGTGCTGATGCCCTCGGTCGGCCATCCACCCTTAGTCGGGCCGCCGCCCTCAGACCTGCCTGTCTCCCTTGAGCTGGGTCGCTACCCTAAAGGTTGGTCACTTCCCTCTGAGTGAGATTCTAACCTCAGACTATGCCACCGGCCTCACACCCGGCCATCTCCCTCAGAGCCGGGATGCCTCCCTCAGAGAATGTTACGACCCGCAAATCGTGCCCTTGCCCTCAAAATGGGCACCACCCTCAACCCAGGCTACCGACCTTAGAGTGGGTCACTACCCTTGGACTATGCCACCACCCTCAAGCAAGGATGGCTCCCTTTGAGCCAGGCCATTGCCCTCGGACTGGGCCGCCGCCCTAGCGGGCCGCTTCCCGAGGGGGCTGCCACCCCAGACTGGGCTACTGCCCTAGCCGGCTGCTGACCCACATGAGTCGGGTGGCCTCTTTGTGGGCCACCCTATTTAGGACAAGCTGCCCTTGCGGGATGCCCCACTTGTGGGCCAGATCAGACATCATCCCATAGGCAGAGTCCACCTTGGCCCCACCCATAACGGGTCAGGTCAGGTCTTTCCGACCGAGTCGGATCGGACTTCGGACCATGTGGGCCCAAAAACAATGAAGTGGGCTTATCTCAAGGACCAAACACCCATTTTATGAACTTTCTATGGTGTTAGACTGTTGGAGAAAGGATATCTTTTTTCCTTACTCCATAAGAGTTCTAGAGAATCTTGGAGTATGGGCGAGTGAGATCGCACCTGAACCCAACCAGAACCTTAGCACTGAAATTCCAATAATGCACTGGCCAGGCATCCGACTGACGTTGCTTCTATTGCGTTGGAAACCTTATGACTTAGCAGATCATTAAGTTACTTATTTTTGAGAATTTTTTCTAGTTGAGATATGACTGATGGCTTGGGGAGCGGTTCTCCCAAGCGCAGTTGCTACGGAACCCTGCAACTGGCTGAGATCTGGAAACTGTAGACTTTTTGACTCATAGTGACTCAACGACCATGGTACGCTATGGGGAGGAGTACCTTCATAGAACATGATGAGGGTGGGTAGTTCTGTGTGACCTGGTAGGCCACGGTGGGGAACAGCCGTGGTACGCGATAGGGAGGAGTACCATAACATACCACAATGGGGGTGGATGGATCTGTGTGACCCGACAAACACATAGTACGTGATGGGTAGGAGTACCTCAGTAGATCAAGGTTAGTGGGAAGTGGTTCAGAGTGACCCGGCAGGCCATCAATAGTCGATAAAGTAAGAGTTATCTAAAAGATGAGGTGTTCAACATTTTGACTAGGGATTTTACTTTTTACTACCCCTAGAACAAATCCTAACGTGAGCATTCTTTACTTTGTGCTACCTATTAATAATATGTTATGTGGTACTTTACCGGTTTGGTAATCTACCTTTGTAGTGTTCCCCTGTGGTTATTCATTGTGAAACTCTAGGAGACCCTCGGGGTCTCAGGGTCCCTACTTAGTATCATTATACTCACCCCAGCATGGGCTTCACACACACCTTGTTGTTTCTTTTGAAGACGAAGTACAACATTGATTGAGGCTAAGAGAGAGAGGACTGGATGGTCTTCGGAGGTGGACCATTCGGCGTGATGAGATACACAGGAGAACAGTGGACATGGGGTGTAGTTGAGTCGATCTGTACCTACCCTTTAGGTAGGAACCTCGGAGGATAACCTAGTATCTATTTTCATTTATCTTTCATTAGTACTGTACCTCCAGTAGTACTTGTACTTTTATAGTTGGTCTTGTATTCCATCCCCTTTTATTTTCCTCACTCTTTTACTAAAGGATTTTACATCACATTTGTCTCTTGTTGTGTTTTCAGACTGTGTGATTGTACAGGTTTAAAAGCAATACCTTCCCTTTTAAGGAATATGCCTTTTGGTTCTAGTTGTCAGTCCCTGTCCTAAGGAAGGCAGGCTTGGGGTAGTCACAACACGGGCCCCAGGGGATGGGTCATGACAAAGTGGTATCATGGGATATCTTTTTTACCAAAGAACAATGACTCTAATATTTTCTATGTGTCAATAGTGTTATGTTTTTTGAGTTTGGTTTTCAGTTTGGGGTGTCATGTGTTCATTTATCGGTCGATGTATCCATACACTAGGACTTGGAATTCTGATTTCCAACTATGCGCATGAAAACACTGATTACGTATGTTTTGAAAAGACTTGTGTTTTCATGAGACAGCTCACCAGGTATTAATTTTTACCATGGAACACCTGTATCTTTTTAGGAAGCCACCATGATGACAGCAACCCAGATTCCCTGAGAGTGTACGTGATGATGGCCCACCATGTTATGAGGCCTCAGTGCAGGGTCCCCATATGGCATTTGCACCTTTGGGTGGGGTACCTAAAGCACCCTTTACTGTTGGACAGTCATTTACACCAGCTCCACTTGTAGAGGATTCACACCAAATTAGCACATTGCAATATTTCCAGTGGAAAAGGCCTCCGAGGTTCTGAGGTGAGATGGACACGCATGTGGCTGAGGACTGGTGGGAGGTTGTGGCCAAAGTTTTCTGGTTAGTTGGGACACCAACAGATTTTATGGTGATCTAGGCAGCCAACCATTTTCAAGCATTATTAGGGAGATGGTGGAGCCTAATTCTCTAGATGAACATGAGGCAACCCTCAACTGTGAGGACTTCAAGGGCCTTTTTATGGAAGAGTTCATCCCAAAAACCTTATTATCTCTGTGTATACAAGATCTGCTACACTTACAGTAGGGCAGCAAGGCAATGGCCCTGTACTCAACGAGGTTCACTAATCTCTCCCACTACCACACCAACATGGTACGAGACCCTTTCTTCAGGGCCCGAACCTTTTTAAAAGGTTCTCCAATGGGATATCAGAGCATCGATAGTATCCCTTAGCATTCTGATGCAGGCTTGGGTGCATGAGTGATCTCCTTTGGTGGAGAGATTTATAGCTGAGAAAGCACCGACAGTGAGAGCTACCACTAGATGGCTGGTAGCAGAGTCATATGTATGAAGAAATAGGAAGATGACATAGAGGTCCAAGGGGACTAGACCCTCTGGTGGACAACCCCGAGATGACGGGTAAGAGGTGCGAGGCTCACAAGGCCGAGGGAGACGGGCGAGGGTCACACGATGTTACATGTGCGGCGAGCTTGGTCATATTGATCAAAACATACCGACCTGTTGTACTGAAGACTAGAAGACGATCGAGGGACCACCAAGGAAGAGTTATAGGTTCGATCAAGGAGGTCCTCAAGGTGGTGGACGTGGAAAAAGAGCTGGCTGTGCAGTAGGTTGTGGGCGGCGTTTCGAGATTCTACCACCGCCATCGCTAGGTGGTCCACCCCCACCATAGGGAGTAATTGGATAGGGATTATCTGAGCTCCAAGGAGCTGAGGCCTATTACCACAGTGCTCTGGATATGATTAGAGGTGCGATCTGTGTCTACTACACCTTATCTACAGTACTTATAGACATATGTTCCAGTCACTCTTTTATTTCCACGACCCTTATTGGGAGTTCAGGGTTTCTGATGGAGCCTTTGGCTCGATCCTTATAGCTAGAGACACCTATGTGAGTGGATTGAATAATTATGCACATGTTCCAGTGGTGTTTAGATTACTCTAGGAGACGATAGAATCTACTGGGATCTCATAGTTGTGGCGTCGAGGCCTTAAGGAGTCATCTTTTTTATGGACTGGTTATATATATTCCATGCTTAGATTGATTGTATTAGGTGTAATGTGCCATTTTTTCACATGAACAGGACTAGGTTTTCCTTCATTGGTGAGAAGGGAACCTTTGACGCATATGATAGTCTTACCCAGAGGAGGGTGTATCCGATTACTCATCAGTTTTCTAGCCTTACCCATGGATCAGATGACGTTGAGAGTCCATGCTATCATGTAGTGGTGGACCAGTACGCTGATGTCTTTCCTGATAGTGTTCCAAGACTGCCTCCACGCAGATAGGAAGACCATTAAATCGATCTATACCTCTGTATGACACCAATATCTACCCAAGCATATTAGATAGCTCCCACGGAGGTTCAAGAGTTAAGTGTACTGTTGGAGGACATATAGGGAAAGGGGTTAATTTGACCTAGTGTTTCTCCATGGGAACACTAAATTTGTTATCCAAAAGGAATATTGGTGTTTGGGATATTGTGTATACTATATGGGCCTGAACTAGGTGACCGTTAATAACATGTATTGAATCCTGACGATTGATGATCTTTTCAATCAGCTGAAGGGAGATCACTGGTTTATGAAGATAGAACTCCGATCAGGCTATCATAAGCTCAGGATACGAGATGAGGATGTGAAGAAGATGACATTCATATGTTAGTATGGCCATTATGAGTTCTTTTTTATGCCTTTTGGTGTGACCAACACCCCAGCAGTGTTCATGGGATTCATGAACATGATCTTTCAGCCATACCTCGATCGCTTCGTAGTGGTGTTCATCGATGAGATCCTGATATACTCGGTGATGGAGGAGGATCATGCCTATCATTTACAGATGGTTCTGGATACACTCTAAGAGCACCAGCTTTATGGTAAACTCTCTAACTCCCATTTTTGGATATGGGAGGTCCAATTTCTAGGACATTTTATCTCAGAGGCTGGAGTTGTAGTGGATCCAGCGAATATAGAGGTTGTGCTAACTTGGGAGCCACCCAGGAGCATGATAGATGTGTGAAGTTTCCAATGGTGGGATGGATACTACCAGAGATTCGTGCCTAACATTTCCATAGTGGTAGCTCCCTTTTATGCTTTGAGAAATAAGGGGTAACCTTTCCTGTTGACGGAGATATGCCAACAGAGTTTTCAAGAGATGAGGTAGAGACTGACAAGTGCCCCCATTTTAAGGCTTCCAGAAGATGGTGTTGGGTATGTAGTCTACTGCGATGCATCAGAGACTGGGTTAGATGTTTCATGACGTAGGAGCGAGAAGTGATTGCATATGGTTCATGACAATAAAGGAATACTGAGCCGAACTATGCTACCCATGACATGGAGTTACAACAGAGTTCTTTTCTTTGAAGATGTGGTGACATTACTTGATGGGTGAACGTTTTACAGTCTTCTATGATCACAAGAGTCTCAGGTATATCCTTTCTCAGAAGTACCTAAGCCTAAGACAGTGGTGGTGGCTAGAGTTCTTCCAGGACTATGACATTGAGATAGTCTATATTCTTGGGAAAGGGAACGTGGTAGAAGATGCACTTAGAAGGAGATCTGGTCTGTAGTTGTTGAGTGAGGAAACATAACAGCTAGTCGTGTTCCATATATCCTTTGTGGAAAGAGATGAATCAATATACCGCTAGTATTTGACAGTCACACACCCACTCCATCAGCGAGTCAGGGAGGCACAACATAGGGACCCATACTATGAGGTTCGATGTTCTAAGATATCCTCAGGGCAGGCACCCGATGGATTTTCTGAAGATGGAGAGCATGATATCCCCTTTAGAGAATGAACCATGGTATGAGTGGTGCTACGGGATAGTGTATTGAGGGAGTTCCATACGTCCCCTATGATAGTGCATCATAGTGTGGAGAAGATGTACCAGGACCTCCGACATCAGCACTGTGTCCATGGATGAAGAAGGTAGTTGTAGAGTTTGTTTCATGATGCCTCACTTGTCAGCAAGTGAAGGCCTAGAACCATGTACCAATAGGCTTAGCTCAACCACTAAAGGTTCCAGAGTGGAAGTGGTATGTGATATCCATTGACATTGTGACAAGGCCTCTGCGTACATCCAGTGTAAATGTTACCATATGGGATATCGTTGAACGACTCACCAAGTCAGCCCACTTTCTACCTATCGAAGAGTAGGGATCTGTAGAGGGCTTGTGACGCCTCTACGTATAAGAGATCGGGAAAATTCATGGGGTTCCATCAATGATTGTCTCTGACCGTGATGCAGATTTCATATCCCGGTTGTGGAATGGATTGCAGGAGGCGCTCGGGACATAGTTGTGTTTGATCACTACCATTCATCCTCAGACAGATTTTCAGATAGGGCAGACCATTCAGAGACTAGTGTACATGCATCTTGCATTTGTCCTAGTTTTGGGACGCAGTTGGGAGGATCAATTTCCCTTTGTAATGTTCTCTTACAACTATAGTTATCAATCCACCATCAGTATGGCACCATTCGAGGCACTTTACAACCAACCCTACAGATTACCTCTATGGTGAAAAGACCCATGGGAGTTAGCACTTATGGGTCCAGAGTTGGTATGGGAAACCATTGAGAAGGTGTAGATCATCGAGTAGTAGATGAGGACTAGATATAGTAGACAGAAGTCCTAGGCTGATAGAATAACGGGACATTTGGATTTTCAGAAGGGGGGCCTTGTTTTCTTCCGAGTCTCTCTTCGATGAGGACTGCGGAGATTTGACCAAGCTGGAAAGTAATCACTGAGGTTTATCGGGCCATTTTGGATACTTCAAAGGATAGTTGAGGTGTCATACTGCAATGCACTTCCACCACAGTTGAATAAGGTTCACAACATTTTCACCATATCCCAGCAGAGGAGATATGTGCATGACCCATCTCATGTCATCGAATACAACGAGCTGGACTTAAATGATGGTGCGACATTTACAGAGGTTCCAGTAGAGATTTAGGATTGACATGAGCGACTCCTTCATGGGCGATCAAAATCCATAGTGCACGTTAGCTGGATTCACAAGAACCTCTAGGAGAGCTCATTGAAGCTGGAGGCTCAAATTTGTGATCAGTACCCCCATTTGATTCCATAGTCTATGTTGTGTCTTTCAGGGATGTAAAGACCTATGGTGTGGAGAATGTAAAGTCCCCGATTTTTTCATAATTTTTTTTTCTAAATTATATTGAATTATTACGAGTCTCTGAAAAATGACAGTGCGTGATTCTGAGGGCCGATGTGCCCGGAATGAATTTTTAAACTTTTTTTAGGTACGTTCAGTAAACATGTGAGTGGTGTTTATTTTTATTTTGAACCATTACTTGGATTAAAAATATGAGGGAACTGTTGAATTCACAGTGCTGGGATTTTTTTAATGGGGGCTTTACTTTGACTGTAGTAGGTCTGGAAAAAAGATACATTTTGTGACTTTTTTTAAATGAAACAAAATTAAATAAATTTTTTGTTATTTTATTTCATAATCATTTAGTGGACCAATTAATGGGTGGGTTCGGTGGTGTGTCAAGACATTAAATGGCTTGACAGACTGAACATATGTAAGGAAGATGTTGGGGAAATTAGGAAGATTCCTAATTTATGGGCCCCATTAACTCCATGCGTCATTTCATACTCTCCCCCTCTTCTATAAATATAAATCATGGGGGGAAGGGTATCAGAAAATAATCACCAAGAAATGAAGTTCGGTTGGAGTTCCATAACATTGATCACTTAGAGGATGGATCTGACCCCAGCTAGAGGTGTCTTACGACGCCGAAACCCCGAACTAGAGTTTTACATTCGTGTGGGGGTGAGGACAGCTTATTGTAGGGATGAAGAACAATGATAATCCCTCATCCGTGAGCGCTATCCAACATTTCAAGGTAGGGGTTATTTTTTTTGTTCATTTTTGATTCCCTCTTGCCTGTTCTTGAAATTATACGAAGAACGTGGGTCAGCCGACTAACGGGTTGACCCGCAATTCATTCATCTTTGCGGGTGGTTATTGCGGGAAATCTTGTGGGGTTAATCTTGTTGTTTAATTTGATTGTTATTAAACCCTTAACCCCCCTCATGTTTATGAGATAATGCTGAGTGTGTTAGCCAATAAAACCCAGCCCGAACCCTCCTCTATCTTGCTATCCTTGCACCAGCTTGGAAGACCGCAAGCACGTCAACGCACGACACATGAAGAATGACACGGGTCCTCAGTCGCGGAGAACGGGGGAGGCAGTCGGCACTATAGCTGGTCGCGAGAAGGATGGAAGCACAACTGTCATGCTGCAGGAGAACGGAAGCTGTGACCGAAGTTGTTGCGGAGGCCAAACCCACCATCGGCGGTTTCTACGGCGACCGAGCGGCACCGAAGCCTTGCCAACTGAACGGTCATTGGGTCATTCTGGAATCCTCATGTCCAGGAGGTTACACGCCCCTATGTTGAAACAAATCGGGCCACCACCCTTGGATTCGGGCTGCCGCCCCTGGAGCGGGCTGCCACCCCTGGAGCGGGCTGCCGCCCCTGGAGCGGGCTGCCGCCATCGGATCGGGATGCTGCCCTCGAGCTGGACTGCCGCCCTCGAGCCAGGTTGGTTCCCTCGCTGCGGGCCGCTGTCCTTGAGCCGGGCTGCCAACCTCAATTCAAGCAACCACCCTCGAGTCGGGCCGCCATCCTCGGAGTGGTGGTCGCCAACCTCATGTTGGGTTTCCTCCCTCGAGGCGGGCCACCACCCTCGAGCCGGGCCTCCGCCCTCGAGCCGGGCCGCCGCCCTCGAGCCGGGCCGCCGCCCTCGAGCCCGGCCGCCGCCCTCGAGCCGGGCCGCCGCCCTCGAGCCCGGTCGCCGCCCTCAAGCCGAGCCGCCACCCTTGAAGTGGGATGTAACACTCTGAGATCTCATACCTCTTGTTTTGATCAGTTAATGTTTTCTTTTGTTTGAATTCCTTAGTAACCAAACAACCTTGTTTCTCAAGAGAAAGTGATAATATGGTTTTATTTTGATTTAGAATTCAACCCAGTAAAACAAAAATAGACACAAGACTTTCCTTAATAAAAAAGAAGAACAATGTAGTCTTTACAATATTTTAATGTCACAAGGAAACTTTCTAACCAAAAACGCCTAATAGAAACCCTATCAGAACTATAGGGAGGCCCCAAGCAAAGACAACAAGAAACTGTAAATAAAGTAGTTCCTTTGGGTTAATGAAAATGAATTGAAACACCACCATGACCATATAAACCACACTGAGTATCAACAGTATGACAAGCACCATCTTCTTGTTATTCTTTTTTCCCCTTCTCCTTCTTCTTCTTCTATCACTTTATGTTTGACACCTAAGACAGGGTTTTATAGGGGATCAACCCGACTGTTTCCCCGGTGACCGTTATATATATATGACCATTGGGTTTAAATTGATAAAGTTTATCTTTTATAAAAAAATTGGTTTTTATAATGCTCTTATAATATTGTGGTATTTCAAATATTTTAATTAGTTCAAAAGCCTTGAATCAAATCTTCAAGTACCATAATTTTAAAATAAATGAATATTCTTGAAAGTGAATCTAATTAATTTTTCAAAATCCTAATGTTTGCCTACATGGTTGAAAACATAGTATTTTTAGAGTCACATTTAAATGGTATCTGTAATAATTTAAAATTATATCTTATTGGATCTCTAAAACTATCTATTTTGAATTAAGAAAACTATTGGTCTTTTAAAAGAATTTTATGAATCAAATAGTAGAGTATGTTATAAATAGGATTTTAAATTTTAAAAGATATAAGTTCCTAATATTTATAAAAGTTTATTATGTTAATTATGAAATGTATATCTTTTAAAAGAGTTATATCCCATAGTAAAGTATTTTACATAATCTAAAATGGATTTTAAATTTGCATATTTTAAGTTTAAATATTTATTTTATAGTATAATTTTTTTTCAATTTATAAATATTCAGGTTTCTTACATTTTTTAGTGAAGTATAATATTTACTGTACTGTTTTGTTTTTTTATATACCTAAATAAATTTTTAATAAAAAAATTAGGAGGGACCCGACTACCAGAGGGCAGCCCTTGTGGACAAGCCCTCAAGGCCAAGACTGAGCCCCTAGGGACCCAATGTATCGACCAGTGGGATCCCGGGCATGTGTAGAGGTTGTCAACTAGGTCTGGGACAAGTAGAGTCTCGTCCAGGTCATGCGTGGGCCCGTGTCTAAGGCCCACAGGGTGCGATGCATGAGGGTGGGCCAAGGTTCGCAGGGGGCCATGTATAAGGCCCCAGTGTGCATGTGTTTGTGTTATTTCCATGAGGGTAGCACACCTAGGCTTATAACCCGTGCCTCTTCTTCATTTTGTTTCGATGTGGGATGCCAGCCACGCGATCTAAACCGTTCGATCGAATCATGCATCAATCACAACCGTCCAATCCCTTTGCTGCTCGATCGGCCCCATCGTATCCCTGTGTCTGTCCGATCTCTCCCGACATATAATCTTGGCCGTTGGTTTCATTAAACCACTCAACTCATATCCCGTATTCCCTTTCTCAACCGTCAAACATTTTTTAAACGCTCGTTTCACGCCACTTTAACCTAGAACTGTCCGATCTTCTCGATCATATTCTGACCGTCATTTCAATTTAAAACCCGTGACCTCCGTCGTCTTCTTCCTCACAGCGGGGTCCCGCACCAGCGAGCTTTTACTCCCGAGGACACCACGACCACCTCCTATGTCATTTTTTCTTTTGACTCTTGCACACCCCACCTCCTAGGTTACTGCTTTATCATCTCCTTGACGCCGGCCTACGACTCTGGTCAGTCTCATAAAGAGCTCATAAGGGTCTATATAATCCCTCTCCCTGTGAGTTCCCTCTTACCCGAACACCACTCGATCTCGCCAACAAGCGAGCAAGATTCCCCTAGCCGAGCTCCCTCCTCAGTCTCTTTAAGGGTGCTTTCATGTTTTTTTGTTTTCATTTGGAGAAACCTACTCTATTATGCACTCGGTATATACAGTTTATATATGTATATATACATAATACAATCCCTCAATTTATATTTCTTTCAAGGGTGTTTTCCATTGTGTTATCAGATGGGTACATATGTAAGGATTTTTTTAACGACACAGTTTTACAAAACCTAAAAACCTATATTTACGTATATTGTATATATATAGTTTTATATATATAATTATATATATTTATAACTCAAACCCAATCTTTTTTAGGGTATCCAACATTATTCACTGTTATACTAGGTAAATTAGGTTTATAAAGGTTACTTTTGAACCTACACTTAACATGTATATTATTTATGCAAACCTTTATTTAAATAACTATATAATTGATCTATGTTTATGTATTTTCAAAACAAGATTGTTATGGTATTAAGGGATGAATACCTATCTTTGAGTGATATTTTAAATGAAAACTAGGCCATTAGTTTAGGTAAAATTATGTTATAGGTTAAAACCAATGTTGATATATATTTATGTATTTATAGATTCATGAACATTAAACCCCCATAAGGTTTTGATTTTCAACTAAATAATTTATAATAAATTAGAGGTTTTTAGAACTCACGAAATTATAATGGAATTGTTTTTTTTTTGTAAAAAAAGGGACAACCCATATATATATTCTTGGTGTATATATGTATGAGAATAATTTCTAAACCCTAATTTCAATTAATGGTTATAAGTATTTGTATTTATACGTATAATTTCCGAAGCCAATTTTTTAGTAATAATTACCAGGACTTAATTTTTGGTTTGATACATGTAAGATTATAATAAAAGATAATTTTGGTGTTTGCTAAACCAACATGTATTTTGTATATAAGTACACACAAATGAGTTTTTTTTATTAAAGAAGTTTATTTGATATTACACATGATGTGTTTTATGATAAAGTTCATATTTTGACTTGATTAAAATATATTAGAGGATTTAAGATTTAATGGATCATGATATCATGTTATGTTCATTTATTGTCTTATTACACATTGAACCTACATTGATGAATATTATTGGTTAATGATGTTATGGTTTAATTTATTTTCAAGTTCAAGGACCTGTTTATCACCATAATTGATGGAAAGTGTTTTATTTAAGTTATTCATTCCCGTGAAATACTAATTTTTAAAGAATATTAATTTATTTTTTCATGTGAAAACCCCTTTTCATTTACCATTTGATGTGGTTTAGGAATTGTCCTTTGTATATAGGATTTTTACTAAACTATGCCATCTTTTGATTAATTATTCCATGTTTGTAATGTTTTCCGTCATGTCATCGGTTGGTAGACCAATTTCATAATGGTTTTTCTTTATCTATTGAACGTCCTACATGCATATGACACATCATAAAAATGAACCAAGAATCAAGTTACCCAAAGTTGTATGGGACACCTTGGGAAATATAAAAAAATGAATGAATTATTCAAGGTGGTATAAGATATCTTGAATATACAACCCTGTTGAAGTAAAGTATGATCTATGTGGCTCACAGGATTATAAAGACAAATTATGGGTGCACCCTAATAGCGCTCCAATGCATTGGGTACAGACTTAATCTCTAGAGATGACCTTTTTAATGATACCTTAGTGAATAACCGTGGAAATTTTTATTTTTTATGACACCTTGGGGATGGAACTTGGTGATAAAGAAATGATTGACTAAGTTAAATGTTGATTCCACATATTCAAGTTATGTTATATGTTATTTTCAAAATTATCTGCCTCTTCTTTCACTACCCATGTCCTTATGTTTTTGTGAAATTTATATTGATGTCGTAAGTAAAGGTTTAGGGCATGATTTTTGTTTATCACTCAGTAGCTTGTAAAAAAATTATGAAATTGAAGTTGTTTCCTACATTCAAAACTTTGATTATTTATTACTCTTAACTGTTTAATTTTTTCATAAATAATTATATGTCATACTTTTTTATGAAGAACCTTTTTACTCATTTGAAAAATGTCTTAATTGATTCATGTATTCCTTGAAAATATTGACTGAGCCCTTTTATGTTATGTACATGTGTTCCAGTTTTCCTTAAGAGAATGTTCTATGGATACTTTTAAAGAATGTTTTCAAAAGTTACATTGGTTTATTCTTTTTAAAACCCCTTAATGGGAATTCTTATGCTCACCCTATTTTTTGATATAAAATTTTAAGGAAAAAACTTTTATCAAATAAAAAATCTTGGAAGTTGTCGGTTTCTCAGAGCCCGAACCGAACTCGTTCATCTGTATAGGATGTGGTGTGTGTTTATTAGTGCATGTTTTTATTTCAAAAACAAATATCATGTTCAAAAGGCACCGACTCCTAGTTTTTTAGAGTCGGCTCCTCACAGTTGGTATCAGAGGTTTGGTTTGGTTAACTGTGGAAAACCAGAACTGAAGCAAAGAAAAAATATACCTCAGCATTAAAAAAATGTGTTTTCTTAATTATCATATGGAAAACGAAGGTACTAATCTTTTTTCTCTCCCCACTGTGGCCCTAGAGACCATTGTGTATTTAGCTATCTGAGAGAATTTTCAAAACTATGCCCATATCCGAATGACATGCAAGCACTTATACGACGTGTCAAACTCACCACGGTTCCTCTAGCTACACCAGGGGTTTGGAATGGATTACCTCCTTATGATGATGACCCAGTTTCCCTCCTATGTATGTCGGGGAAGGTACCATGGGGGAATTTTCCGAGTGTTAATGGTAGGTGAGGACTTTGGCTTTATGACCCTCAACACTTTTTAAGAAGTAGCTGCTGCCGGTGACCTATGAGAGGCCTATCACTTTAAAATCTTGAACTACAGCTTATGGGGTGAGTTGTTGGACTTTGTGATGTTATACGATGAGTCCACATGACTCTCTTATAGACAACAAGTGCATTTTGATGTCTCCCAAATTTATACCCTACATGCTAAACTCAGGAAACATCATAGGTGCCCCCATGAGTTTAACCATGAATGCTCAGCCTATGTTTGGTTTGAAGAGATATGGATTTTTACCTCTTTGTGTGGAGTTCAAGTAGTAAGTCATTAGGGGAAACTCAAGCACTAATGTTTAATAATAAACTTATGTTTATTGAAATGTTGCCTTTCCCTTTCCTGTCTTTGCTTTGTTTATACCGTTGAATGGTTTTCAAGTGATTGAACTCTCATATTAATATTTTATATGGAAGGAAAAACTCAAATGATATCTCTTCCTAATAAGATATTGGAGATCATTGCAATCAAAACCTATGAAAATGTGTATCGTCCCTTCACAAACCTACGAGGAACGTGCAAACAATTGTTTGAGGTGACAAACGGTCCCGAGATTCTCCGCACCTGTCTAGGGAATGCTTCTATATTATACTACATTGGCTCAGCACAATTGGATGAGAAAAAGCGGATGGGGAAATACCACGAAGGGCTCTTCCTATGTTTCACCCTAGGCTGGTACTACATGGCCAGAGTAAAATTTTAAGAGGGTGCCTTAGAGGGAAATATTTGTGTGACCTTCATGTACCAACTCCTCATCGTTAGCATGTATGACAATGTATATAATTTAGATGTTCTCGAACGGGAAATAATTCGGTGATTCCATTGTACGTTGGTCTATATAGACATTTTCAAACTCTATACCGTTCGAGCCTCCCTCTAGAATCCCAAGTGTCTGGTGAATGAGTTCAACCCCTTCTGCCTCAAGTGCATATGGATCAGAGAACTAGAGGAGTTGATCATCAATGTGGGTCTTCTGATGAGCACACCTAATGATTACACATGATAGGGGATATGGTAGGATCAACTGGAAGTTTAATCTTAGTATGTTTTTATGAAAGGAATTGCGAGGATGCAATTCTCGAAAGGGGGGAATAATGTAACACACTGAGATCTCGTACCTCTTGTTTTTATCAGTTAATGTTTTCTTTTGTTTGAATTCATTAATAAATGAACAATCTTGTTTCTCATGAGAAAGTGAAAATATGGTTTTATTTTGTTTTAGAATGTAACCAAGTTAAACACAAATAGACATAATAAATTTCATAATAAAAAAGAAAAAAACTGTAGTGTTTACAATTTGTAAATGTTACAAGGAAACTTTCTAACAAAAAATGCCTAATAGAAACCCCATCATAACTATGGGGAGACCCCCCAGCAAAGACAACAAGACATGGTAAATAAAGGATATCCTTTGGGTCAATGAAAACGAAGAGCAACACCACAATGACCATATAAACCGTGCTGAGTATCTACGGTATGGAAAACACCATCTTCTTGTTCTTTTTCTTCATCTACTTCTCCTTCTACTTCTTCTGTCACTTTATGTTTGACACCCTAAGACGGGGTTTTATAGGGGATCAACCCGACCATCGTCCCGGTGACCGTTATATATATATGACCCTTGGTTTTAAATTTATAAAGTTTATCTTTTATAAAAAAGTGGTTTTTATAATTCTCTTATAATCATGTGGTATTTCAAATATTTTAAAATATTCGAAAACTTGAATTATATCTTTGAGTACCATAATTTTAAAATAAATGAATATTCTTGAAAATGAATCTAATTGATTTTTCAAAATCCTAATGTCTGGCTACATGGTTGAAAACATAATATTTTAAGAGCCACGTTTAAATGGTATCTGTAATAATTTAAAAATATAACTTGTTGGATCTCTAAAACTATGTATTTTGAATTAGTAAAACTATTGGCCTTTTAAGAAGAATTTTATGAATCAAATAGTAGAGTATGTTATAAATTGTATTTTAGATTTTAAAAGTTATAAGTTCCTAATATTTATAAAAGTTTAGTATTTTAATTATGAAATGTATATCTTTTAAAAGAGTTATTTCCAATAGTAAAGTATTTTACATAATCTAGAATGGATTTTAAATTTGGAAATTTAATGTTAAAGTATTTATTATATTGTATAATATTTTTTTTCAATTTATAAATATTCATGTTTCATACTTTTTTTAGTGAAGTATACTGTTTATTGTACTATTTCTTTTTTATATATATATATATACCTAAATAAATTTTTAATAAAAAATAAGTAGGGACCCGGCCAACCGAGGGCAGACCTTGGGGAAAAGCCCTCAAGGCCAAGAACTGGCCCCTAGGGACCCGAGGTATCGACCATCCGGATCCCGAGTGTGTGTTGAAGGAGTCAACCAGGTCCGAACCGAGTAGAGATTCACCCCGGTTGCGCGCGGGCCTGTGTCTAAGCCCCGCTGGGCGCGATGTGTGAGGGTGGGACAAGGCCCGCAGGGGCCCATGTATAAGGCCCCGGTGTGCGTGTGTTTGTGTAATTTCCATGAGGGTAGCGCACCCAAGATTATAACCTGTACCTCTTCTTCTTTTCATTTTGATGTGGGATGCCAGCCACGTGATCTGAACCATTTGATCGAATCCTACATCAATCACATCTTTCTGATCCCTTAGCTGTGCGATCACCCCTGCGTATCCCTGTGTCCATCCTATCTCTCTCGAGATCTAATCCAGGCCATTGGTTTCCTTAAACCGCTCAACTCATATTCCATGTTCTCTTTCTCACCCGTCAACCTCTTTTTTTTAAACGCACGTTTCACACCGCTTTAACAAGTATCCATATGATCTTCTCGATTAGATTTTGGACATCGTTTCTATTTAAAACCCACGACCTCCATCAAATTATTCCTCACGACGGGGTCCTGCACTAGTGATCTTTTACACCTGAGGACGCCACGATCACCTCCTACTTCAATGTTTCTTTTGACACTTGAAAACCCCACCTCCTAGGGTACTACATTGTCATCTCCGTCATGCCAGCCTACGAATCATGTCAGTCTCATCAAGAGCTCATATGGGTCTTTATGAGCCCTCTCCCTACGGGTTCCCTCCAACATGAACCCCTCTCGATCTCGCCAACAAGCCAGCAAACTTTCCCTAGCCGAGCTCCCTCCTCAGTCCATGTAAGGGTGATTTCAGGTTTTTTTGTTTTCATTTGGAGAAACCTACACTATTATGCACTCAGTATATAAGGTATATATATATATATATAACACAAACACTTTAGTTTGTATTGTGTTCAAGGTTGTTTTTTATCGTGTTATCAAAAGGGTACATATGTAATGATTTTTTTAACGATACAGTTTTACAAAACCTAATAACCTATATGTATGAATATTGTATATATACAGTTTTGTATATATAAGTATATATATTTATACCTAAAACCCAATCTGTTTTAGGGTATCCAAAATTATTCAGTATGTTATACTAGGTAATATAGGTTTATATAGGTTAGTTTTTAACCTACTCTTAACATGTATATTATTTATATTAACCTTGTATATATATAACTATATAATATATATATGTTTATGTATTTTTAAAACATGAAAGTTATGGTATTAAGGGATGAATACCTATCCTTGAGTGATATTTTAAATGAAAACTATGCCTTTAGTTTAGGTACTATTATGTTATAGTTTAAAACCAAATTTGATATATATTTATGAACTTATAGATTCATGAACATTAATCCCCCTTAAGATTTTGATTTTCAACTAAATAATTGATAATAAATTAGAGGTTTTGAGAACTCGTGAAATTTTAATGGCCTTGTTTATTTTGTGTAAAAAAAAGACAACCCATATATATATATATATATATATATATATTCTTGGTGCATATATATATGAGAATAATTTTTGAAACCCTAACTTCAATTAATGATTATACATATTTGTATTTATAGGTATAATTTCCAAAGCACTTTTTTTAGTAATAATTACAAGGACTTAATTTGTGCTTTGATACGTGTAATATTTTAATAAAATATAATTTTTGTGTTTGCTAAACCAACATGTATTTTTTATATAAGTACACAGAAGTGAGCATGTTTTATTAAATAAGTTTATTTGATATTACACATGATGTGTTTTATGATAAAGTGTGTATTTTGGATTGATTAAAATATTGTAGAGGTTTTATGATTTATTGGATCATGATATCATGTTGTGTACATTTATTGTCTTATTACACAATGAACCTACTTTGGGGAATGTTATTGGTTAATCATGTTATGTTTTAATTTATTTTCAAGTTCAACGACATTTTTATCAACATAACTGATGGAAAGTGTTTTATTTAAGTATTTTGTTTCCATGAAATAATAATTTTTAAAGATTCGTCATTTATTATTTCATGTGACAACCCATTTTCATCTAACATTTGATGTGGTTTAGTAATTGTCCTTTGTATATAGGACGTTTACTAATCCATGACTTCTGTTGATTAATTATACCATGTTTGTAATGTTGTCCTCATGTCATGTGTATGTAGACCAATTGCATAATGGTTTTCCTTATCCATTGAACATCCTACATGAATATGACAAATCATAAAAATGAACCAAGAATTAAGTTACCCAAGTGGTATGGGAAACCTTGGGTAATATGAAAACATGAATGATTTATTCAAGGTGGTATGGGAAATCTTGAATATACAACCCAGTTGAAGGAAAGTATGATCTATGTGGCTCACATGACAATAAAGACAAATTAAGGGTTCACCCTGATAGCGCTCCAATGCATCGGGTAAAGACTTATTCTCTATAGATGACCTTTTTTACGATACCTTGGTTAATAACCTTGGATATTTTTATTTTTAATGACACCTTGGGGACGGACCAAGGTGATACGGAAAATATTATCAAAATTAAATGTTGATGCTACATATTCAAGTAATGTTACAAGTTCTTTTCAAAATTATATGCCTCTTATTTCACTACCCATGTACTTATGTTTTTATCAAATTCATATTGATTTCGTAAGTAAAGGTTTAGGGCATGATTTGTGTTTATCACTCAGTAGCTAGTATCAAAACATTGTAATTGAAGTTGATTCCTTCATGCACAACTCTAATTATGTATTAATCTTAACTGTTTAATTTTGGCTTAAATAATCATATGTCATACTTTTTTATGATGACCCTTTTTACTCCTTTTCAAAATTTCTTAATTGATTCATGTATTCCTTATAAATATTGACTGAGCCCTTTTATGTTATGTACATGTGTTACAGTTTTCCTTAAGATAATGTTATATGGATCATTTTAATGAATGTTTTCAAAAGTGACTTTGGTTTATTCTTTTTGAAACCCCT
Organism: Viscum album; assembly: GCA_963277665.1. Classification (NCBI taxonomy): domain Eukaryota; kingdom Viridiplantae; phylum Streptophyta; class Magnoliopsida; order Santalales; family Viscaceae; genus Viscum; species Viscum album. The sequence goes on along the minus strand of OY728130.1, from coordinate 1,971,642,985 downwards.
TACTTGTAATTCTTATGCCTACCCTACATTTTGATTTAAAATTTTCAGGTAACAACTTTTATCAGATAAAACATCCTGGAAGTTGCCGGTTTCTCAGAGCCCGAACCGCACTCGTTCCTCTATATGGGACGTGATGTGTCTTTATTAGTGCATGTTTTTATTTCAAAACACACATCATGTTTAGAAGGCACCAGATCCTGGTTTTCTTGTGTCAGGTCCTCACATGGACCACATCCCTTGGCCCGGTCCACCACCCTTGGATTGGCCCACATTGCTAAAGTCGGCCCTCCACCCTCCAGCCGGGCGACCTCCCTCTGAGACGGACCACTGGCCTTGGTCTCGGCCGTCTCCCTTGCAAGCCGCCGACCTCGCACCAGGAAGCTACCCTGGAGCCAGTCCACTTCCCTCAGAGTTGGGCCACTACCCTCGGACCGGGCTTCCGCACTAGAGGGGTGCTGCCCTTGTGGGTCGCCGCCCCCGGACCAGGTCGCTGCCCTAGTGGGTCGCCTCCCCAGGACCAGGCCTCCACCCTATCAGGCTGCCGCCCCATGTGCGCCAGGCCGCCCTTGCAGGCTATACTAGACATCATCCTAGTAGGCAGAGTCGCCCTTTGCCCTGCCCCGATCGGGTCGGGCTGGGTTGGTCTGACCTGGTAGGACCAGACCTGGGTCCCACCGGTCATAGAAACAATCAAACTTGCTTATCTTGAGGACTAATGGACCATTTGATGAACCATCTACGTAGTTGGGACCCTTGGAGAAAGATGGTCTTTTTTCCTTAATCCATGATAGTTTTGGAGAAACATGGAGTACGGCCGGGTTGGATCACACCTGAACCCAACAGGGCCCTCGGTATTGAAACTCCAATAATGCACAAACCGGGCGTCCGACTGATGTGCCGTCTTTTGCGTTGGAACCCTTATAGATTTTAGGATCACAGGGTAAATTTATGGTGAGACTTATCCCTGGTTGATATATTACTGATGACTTAAGGATAAGTTTTCCCATGCGCACTATGTACAAAACCCTACGACTGGATGAAACCTCACGACTACTGACTTTTCGACTCAGAGTTACTCAATGGCTATAGTACGCGATGGGGAGGAATAACTTCTCAGAAAATGATGGAAGTGTTTGGTTCTGTGTGACCTGGAAGGCCATGGTCAAGAGAATCTGTGATAAACGATGGGGAGGAGTACCTTAGCAGTCCAGGATAGGGGTGGGTGGCATTGTGTGACCTGGAAAACCCATATTACTCGATGAGGAAGAGTGCCTCAGTAGTTCAAGGGTAGTGGGATGTGGCTCGGAGAGACCCAGTAGACCCACTGTACTAAATAGTGGTGGAGTTATCCAACAGCCGAGGCATTCAACGTTTTTACTGGAGATGTTACTTGTTACTACCCATAGATTAAATCCTGGTGTGAGTTTTCCTTACCTTGTGATTGTGATTGAGGATATGTTATGTGGTACTTTACCGATGTGGTAATATACCTTTGTGGTGTTACCCTGTGGTTTTTCATTGTTGAACTCTAGGAGAACATCGGGGTATCAGGGTCCCTACTGGGTATTGTTATACTCAACCCTTCACGGGCTTTTCCCATTCCTTGTTGTGTCTTGTGCAAACAATGTAAAACATTGATCAAGGTTGAGGGAGCCAGAACTAAACGGTGCTTGGATGTGGAGCATTTGTCATGAATAGAAACAAAGGATATGAGCGGATGTGGGGTGTAGTGGAGCCAATCTATACCATCTTTTTAGGTAGGAACTTCGAAGGATGAACCAATAAAAGTTTTCCTTATTTGTTCAGTTGTACTGTAATTCTATTTGTACTTGTACTTTTATAGTTCGGCTATTATTCCAGACCCTTTTACAACCATCAATCTTTTACTACAACAGTTTAAATCCTAGTTTCTTTTTTGTGTTCTCGGATCAAGTGTTTGTATAGGTTTAAAGGAAATTCCCTCTCATTTTAGGGAATATTCCTTTCGATGTTAGTCGCCAGCCCTTGGCCATTGGAAGGTGGGATTGGGGTAGTCACTGCACGGGCCCTCGGGGATGGGTCATGGCACATGTGAAGGGTCAGATATGTACTTTATCAGGAGGGATACATGTACAACATCATGAACTTGAGATAGATTATGTTGAAGCGCCACTCGGTAATCTACCTTCCCAACGTGATCCAAATTTTCAAAAGAACTGAAATACATAGATCTCAACTTTCCGTTCCTTCCAAATATCATTACTCAATTATAGGGGGATATTTATAAGAACAACATAAAAAGAACTTAAAACTCTAGGTCTTTTCTTCAGTTATTAGTATAAATATTTTTGGAGGCTTTGAGCTACACTTATGTGTTATTGAATAAATCTGACCTTTTCTGCCCTTTCATCAACAATTCCTGGTCCCAATAGCTTTCTTTCCCCATCATCATCACAATATGTTGGAGTTCTGCTCTTCTTTCCAAAGAGGGATTCATAAGGATCCATCTGAATACTGGATTGAAATATATTATTGTAAGAATACTCCACCAATGGTAGGTGTTGATCCCAACCACATTTTATATCCATAGAGAATGCTATCAAAATGTCTTCCAGAGTTATAATTTTCCTCTTAGATTGACCTTTTGTCAGAGGATAATAAGTAGTGCTGAAACATAACTCTATATCCTGAGTGTGCTGAAGACTTCATGAAATATTTTAGGTAAACCTCATATCCCGATCAGATATAATGGAAAGTCATACTCCATGAAATTTTACCACTTCCTTTATATATATCATAGCAAGATGATCAAGAGAGAAATTATCTTTAATAGGAATGAAGTGTGCCAATATCATAAGATAATCAACTATAACCCAATTAACATTATTGCCTTTGGATTTTTTAGGAAGTCCGATGTCAATGTCCATTATGATGTTTTCCCATTTCGAATATGGTATAGGTAATGGTTGTAACATCCCCTTAGACTTCTATCATTCAGCCATAACTTTCTGACAAACCAAGAATCGAGAGACATATTCAGTGATATCTCTTTTCATGCCATCCCACCATAGGTACCCTTTTAGGACCCTGTACATCTACGTGCTTCTAGCGTGAATATAGAATGAAGAAATATGAGTCTCATCCAATATCTCCTTCATTATTCTGGTATGGGAGGAACCCAAACCTGATTCTGGAACCTTATTTTTTCTTCACAATAAATGTTGAATTCAAGAACATTTCTCATTATATTTTGTATCTCTATATCTTCCTCTTGATCCACATTAATATTCACATGTATATATGGTTGAACATTCATTTTTGAAAGATAATATTTATCCCCTTTCATTATAATTTTAAAATTCAGCCTTTGAAAAGCCATAAATATTGGATAATTCATGATCCCCATCAAGGATATGTTGGAAAGGTATTTTCGACTTAATGCATCCGCCACTTTGTTTACATTCCTAGGGTGGAAATGTATTGAGAATTCATAGTATTTAATCAACTCCAACAATATTCATTAGCAAATATTCATCTTCTTTTGTGAAAAAAAATACATTAATCTTTTATGATTAGTATAAACATCATACCTTTTACCATAATGACCATGTCTCCATGTCTTTAATGAAAATATTTCTGAAACTCTCTCCAAATCTAGAGTTGGGTGATTTTGATTATTAAATTCCAACTATCATGTGTAATAAGCTATAACAACTTCATTTTTCATGACAACACACTCCAAACCCTTCATGGATGCATCACTGTAGATCGCAATCCTATCTCCACTATAAGGCAGTGTGAGCACAAGTGAACTAGCCAACCTTCTTTTTAGCACTTTGAAATTCCTTTCACATTCCTCCTTCCAAACAAACTTAATACCTTTCCAAGTCAACATGGTGATTGGATTAGAAAATTGTGAAAAATATTTCACAATGAGTCGATAATATGTACCCAAACCATAAAATCATCATATCTCAGTTACTGTTGTTGTTCTCGACCGTCTTTCAATAACCTCTGATTCTTCGAGAACCACATTTATCCCCTCTCATAAGATTATGTGTCTAAAAATGAACCTTTTTGAATCCTAAATTAACACTTGGAAAATTTGGATTAAATATTATCCTTTTTTAGGGTCTCCAATACAATTCTCATGTAATATCCTTTTCCTTCATTCCACTTTGAATATACTAGAATATTGTCTATGAAGACTACAACAAACTGATAAAGATAGTTTTAGACGAATATTTTCATTAGATCGATGAATATAGAAGAATATTAGTAAGAATGAAATCCATCACTATAAATTTCCTAAATGAAGATAAATCATGGAAATGTATTTCTCTCCACGTAGTTGGTCAAATAAGCCATCAACGTGGGAGAGATGATATTTGTTCTTGATAGTGATCTTGTTATTTTCTCGATAATCAATACAGAGTCTCCTTGATCCATCTTTATTCGTAAAAAATAGAACAAGTTCTCCCCAAGGTGATGGTCTAGGGCATACAAATCCTTTATAAATATTCTCTTGGAGTTTCATATTTAATTACTACAACTCAATTGGTTCTATTCTTTAAGGTTTCTATAAAAAAGGCATAAAACCGGGTAAGATTTGTTTTGAATACTCAACATCATGATTTGGTGGAAGACATGACAGTTCCTCTGGAAATACTTCATCAAACTCCCGTAAAATGGGTGTATCCTTAATTGTGAGTTTTTCTCCAACCATTTGAGATAAATAAGATTAATTAATTTGAATCATGTACCTTAAGATCGATGAAATTTCAACCGGAAGGTTATATTCATCCTTGCATCGAAAGATGATCATAGATTGATCTGAATATGAAATGTGACTTCCCTTATTTTGAAATTCATATGAGATCCATATAACAAAATCCTATACCTGATAAGTACCAGATCAAATTTTACTATAGGAAGGATCCAAATATTTCTCGGATGCACATTTCCACAAACTTCAATGGGAGAAGAATTGTAAACTTTTTATGAGACCGTTGTTCCATTAGATGTTGTCACAACTAACTCAACATATAATTGATGAGGTAATATGGTGATACCCTTAGAAAATTATTCAGAAATAAAAGGGTGGTTGGATATAGAATAACAAAACCATTTACTACTTTAGGGTAAATGGTATGTGTAACATTCACCACTTCATTATTGTGCTCCACATCATTTGATATAAATTGAATGTGACATTCCTTTGACTTTGGTCTTAAGAGTTTTTTTACCTCGATCATCATCAATAATCATTGGATTCAGGTATTTATTGGTATATTGGCCTATTTCCTTGGACTTGTAACATTTATGTGTAGGTGTTGCATTCTGTGTAGCCTTTTCATTGTTCACATCATTAGGAATATTTTTCTAATCACTTCGGTATTCAATTTCCCGATGACCTTATTTTACACACTTAAAACATATTTTTTTCCCATTATGAAAATTCCCTCTAGTTTCCTTTCCACACATTGATCTTGAGGGAAAAATCATTTTCTTTTCAGTGTTTCCTTTATTTTATTCTAATGAATTCCATTTCCCACTTCTTATCAAACCCATATGATTGATATCTTAATCCAATATCTATCACAACCATGGGAGCACCTAAAAAAAATTCCTTATATCTAGTGAAGTCTTTTTTGGCCAATTCCCTTTTGAGACATTGTTTTAATCCAATAAATAATCGATCAATATTACATTGAAGTTGGATAAGAATTTTGCAAGCATACCTTGAAAGTATTGTAAAATTTTTATCGCAGGTACAAACAGACTCAGAATCCTTTTGCTTCAGTTCAAGAAACTCCTTCTACATCTTTTTTTGAAGAATAAAAGGGAATAAATTATTGAAAAATATGTTCTTAAACACATCCCATTCCATGGACTCAATTTCATATATTTGCCTTGTATTATTGATAATATTCCACCATTGATCATCATCACATTCCAAAAAATATACTGATAAGGTGAATTTATCATGTTGAGAACATTGTAAAATTGAAAATATATTTTCAGTGGTATTGATCTCATGTTCATCCACTAATGGATTAGAAGACCCACTGAATGATATTGGATGTTTCCTCATCATGGATTAATGAGAATGTTGCACCTTCATTTTATCTTTTGGGAGTCTTATATGATTCATATATTGAGAATTTTTTGTGATCATGGCTACATGATTTTTTATTCCAGCACCCACAACATTCGGTTTCTCAAGGGGACAATCATTGAATTGCTCTTCACATTCTGCATTAATGCAGTTCCTTTGCGTTATATCCATTGACTAAAACCAAGAAGCATAGTGTGATAAACATATATCATAATAGGAAACCCACAAAATCAAGAATAAAATTTCAATTTATCACACATTAGGTTTTATCATAGGTTATTCATGGGAATTTCTAAAATACTAGGATTGTATACAATACTTATACATATCCTTATAGTTCTTACAAAGGATTTCCCATCCTAGTTTCCAATGGTTAACTATTACTTTTCTCTGATACCAAATATAATGACTGGTAATTTACATACATTTTTATTACTTCATAATTGAATAATATTTATTAAAAAATATAAAAAACCATGACAAGACCACATAGGTATAGAATCTTTAAAAACTGGGAACAAAAAAAACTAGTCCATAAAACATCTACATTGTATCCCGTTTATTTCATTATAGCTAGACTCCATTTTGGAAAATATTATTTAATACCCTTATTTCTGACCTAGGTAAAAGAAAAAAAAGGGTGAGCTCAAATGCTCCGTAAGGGTAAACAAATGATATATCAATCATATCACATTCATAAGAACATAACATTTGAAAATCATTTCCTTCATAAAAGATCATAATATCATGTCATGGGATAAAACAAATAAGTGAAATGTAATCACAATAATCATAACATAAGACATGATACTTTTTGGAATACACACATAACCATAGAAAATAATTTCATATTCGTCAAGGTTCATTGGAAATACCATCATAGAGGTCAATGTACATTACTGATCCCAGTTCACTCCTTGTTCCAGTCCTATATCACTGAACCAGATTAAATTTCCATTCCATCTATGTTAATCTCATGAGATATAAATCTTTACCCAATAAATTTGAGGTAGATATATGACCCACCCATCACATAATGAATCCAATATTAGGTGTGCCCCCAAAAAATAAATCATACATCATAGCATAACCCATATAATAAAATGGGATTCCAAAACATCATGCCATCATAAGATAATACATTTAAGATAAAACTACTTCATAAAAATAATTCCATCATAATGTAATCAAATCAATTTAATATCCAGGATTGAAATATAACCCTATGTAATTTTATTTTCATACTAATTTTGATAAAACACATGAACTTAGTTCTGGCGCAAAATATCTATTCTTCTTCAAAAGAATTTTATTTTCTCAATATGTTGTGAAATTTTATAATAAAAGAAGTTAATTGAAAATAATATTGAAAACATGTAAAGGAAGATTCATGGAAATAATTATTTATTAATGCATTAAAATCCATTTATGTCCTAAAAGTTAAAAAAACATTCTCCTCGTACATTTTCTGAAAAAGTCAAAAAGAACCTCGTATGCTAAACAAAAGAAAGACTCCTTCCATCGCATGCGGTAAAAGTAAAAAAAGGTAAAAATGACATTAAACATACATGAAAAAATAATAAACATTTTTTGAAAACATTTTTAGAAATCGTGGAAATTGATGATAAATATAACCCTAGTAAATACTTATTAATAAACAATCTCGGATAAAAACGAGATTGAAAAAGTTATAAATTACCTTAGGAATGATATTCTTAGTATGTATCTGAACCTACTATATAATGATTTAAATAATGTTGCAAATTTTTTCCAGAATCATAAATATTTTTATAATAACATTTCTAATCATATTTTCATCCGTTTGTTAATAACATTACATTATAACCTGTTATTCAGGTATCAATTACTTTATGTTCTTTTTTATGTTTTGTCAGGTAAATTATTGTTCCTATTTTAAAGTTATAGTTATATCATTTAAATAATGGTATCATAATAATATATATCATATTTATTCATTCAATTCATTTATATAATAATGGTTTAATTATGATCATGTTGAATGAATCACATCACACCTTAGATATGGTAAGTTGTACGCACGCACGAGCGACGATATCACTCCCATAATTATTGAATGATATTGAAGTGGACAGTGTAGAGTAGTATCAGATTTAATATAATGTTATATTATTTATATATAGTTATTATTTACACCATTACACCTATATATGTATGGTGGTGGTGAAAAACATGTTACCCCACGATATGAAGACGTTAAGTCGTACATACACACGCGTGGTGATTTCATTTTTCTTAGGATGGATAGAAGTTGAAATAGGGTTGTTTCATATTTATAATGACATATCAGTATATTAGTGGTACTGATGTTATTATTTCATAATGAAACAACTAAATAAGAGGAAGTATAATAAGAAGGAAACTTGAATGTATCGGTAGAAGAGATTACCTCTTTGTTGTCATGCCTCCGTTGAATTTCCCCTTAGGGAAATAGAGTAGGTCTTTTGAGAAGACTAGAACCTCCATAATTTTAATAGGGAAGTTGAAAAAATTAATGGGTAGGGTTCGGCTGATCATGATGGCTCAAAATGGAGTGATGATGAGAGGGATTAGGTTCCCTTTAATGAGAGAGAAGAGGGTCACTTTAAAAATTCCCAAAATATTAATTTATAATAAAATCAAACCATACCAAAAAACAACCAATGTGTCCCTGATTCAATTATTATATGATATAGGGTTGCTATATCTACAACCAATAAATTTTGGATAACTTATTTCGTAAATTTAATCCTTATATTGTTAATTGAACCATAGTTATTCTATTAATGTTTAATTTTTGTAATAACATTCTAAATATTTAATGTTAATGAATATTTAATTATGTGGTGTTAATTGAACATAAATGTATAATTTATGATAAATATAGACCTTATAATTATCACTTTTTATTTTTTTTAAATTTTTTATGTTTTAAAAAAAAATTAATAAAATGATATGCTTATAAAATATCAAGAGTGTAAATTTTGACAATATTCATTTATTCGACATTAAATAAAATTAACCCTGAAGATAAATTCATACCAAAATATTAAATAGACTCATATAATGTCATAGTCACATAGAAAATTCATAAATAACAATTATTAGTTCATATTATATTTTTTTATCATTTTTAATACTTTTTATTTGATATCTCTATTAATAAAATAATTTCAACATCACTATTGTGTAATCATTAATTGTAATTATATAATATATAAAAATTTTAAATAAATTCTTAAGATTTGGGTAATTATTTAATATTTCTAGAAACATTCTATAGTCGATTTTATCTCCTAGTTATCCATATATTAAAATTAATACACTTATTTAAAAAGATATTTTGACACATTTTCCATTTCATTAGTTTTTATAACATTCATGTCATTTTCATGGATATGTGGCAATTAAGTGATTAAATTTGGAAAAAAATATTATAAGGTTAGAATTTAATAATCCAATATTATTTTTACAGGTGTTAAGGTTATTTTATAATATTATTTTTACCCTTAATTACACTATTCACCTTTAACCATGGTAATAAAAATAATTACCAAAGTTACTAATCATAATTCCAAAATATAAAAGTAGAATATTAACATAATTTAGAAATAATGATTCCAAATATGGAATCCATTATCCAAAATTCATAACACTGAAGTTGCAATAATTAATTTAAAATTAATCCCGTTGTTGAGAAAATGGGTTTTAAAAGTTTTTTTAATAGATGAGGCCTTGCCTAGTAAAGATTGAAATTTTTTACCAATGAATTCAATGTAAAATTAATGATAATGGAATATAGTATATTAAATGGTAAAAATATATTATATTTATACTTTAAAACCATTCATTACTATAATTTAACCATATAAATTATCTCAATGAAAAAAGTTGTTTTTAATTTAAATTTTTCGTATTTTTACTATTCATCAAAATATGAATGTTATCAGAAAATATCAAAAACTTATCCAAAGTAACTTTATATACCCTACTTCATAATAAAATGATTATATTTTCATATAAAAATCATTATTCTGTCAATTTCTTAATTTCAAATGGGTTATCAATTGAATGTTCTAAAATTAACATTTTTAAAATAAAATACATCAAATAGGGTTTTATTCATAACCTATGAAAAAATATTCATTTAATGAATATAAAAAATATTTTATTAAGTATATAACAAATATATATCTTATTAATATCATTACCAATAGTAATTTACTCTAAACTACAAATATCTAATTGATTTATTTTTTTCATAATGCATTTTCATAAGTTTGTTATAATTATTCCTGATTACCTAAAAGCTATGCTATAACATTAATATCATATTAAGGGAATCTCATAGTACTTTTAAACTCATGATTGCATTCATATCAAGCCACTGAAGAATAAATTTTTTTTGGAGAAAATATTTCATAAAAACATAGAGTTGTTACAAAAAACATTTATATATTAAGTAAGAAAAACTTATGAATATTAATTCAAATTATAGAAGATATACAATGAAATAAAATAAGTTCCTAAACCTGTATTCAATCATGAAATAAATATAATGATAAATTTTAATCATATATATAGAATTAATGTAGGATTATGATGAAAAATATAATGCAAGAAAGAAGACAATATAATAATTATATGATTTTCTTAGAACATTATATTTATATCACCCATAATTCCTCATAATGACACATATTAAAATAACATATCCATTTATTTGTAATATATATTATAAGTAATAAATCATTTCAGCATACAATGATGGGATAAATCCTAGGCCCACTTATTATCATATGTATTTTTTCATAATAAATCATGAATTACATAAATAGAACATTCAATAAGAATAAAAGTTAACTAAAGGAATGAAAATGAATGAAATATAATTAGATATCCAATAAAAAATTTGTAAAAATAAATAAATAAAATCATAACATAAATATGAAAGAACATAATTAGTTAAAAAATATGAGAATGTGTATTCTTATAAAATATTACAGAGAGAGTTAACAGAAACATAAAGAGGAAGATTATGAAAAGGCTATGGAATAAATTAATAAACCCATTAAAGAGTTCGTTATAAACATTAAATTGTATTTTAAAAAAATAATATCCAAAATTTTAAATGATAGATATATTAAAATACATAAATAATTTGACAACCTAACTTGGGTACCTGAATATAAGGACCTAAATCGGGCCACAATAAGGATTCAAGTGTAATCCTTGATATCTTGAGGATGGAAATGAGTATTGAGGAATAAAATTTTTAGGGGGTAATTTTGTGTCATATAATAACAAAAATTACATATCTATATGAAATATAACTCTTATATCATCTAAATTTATGTAACAAACAATTATAATGATTTTGAGTTTTAGATGCCAACAACAGAAACCAAAAACATAAAGATGAAAATATAATAATAAGGCTCAATCCCCATGAAAAAATACCCCTCCAATCATATCCCCACCATGGATTAATAGAGAAAAACTAATATGGAATATTGTATTCATTTTTCTTACAACATGACAAACGAAAATTTCAACTCCACGGAAATGAAAATGTAGGGCATCCGAATAGTATTAGTAGGATTTCCCCAATACCCCCTAATAAACCAGACCATGGGTAATATAAGAATATGAGGCAAATGAATGGTTTATTAAATATTATATAATTATTTTTTTATAAAAATTACATATAAAACTTTTACTACATAAATAAATAAAGAAATAATTAAATAAGAACAATATTTCAGTTTAATCACAATAAAACAATAATCATTTCAAAACCCTTACATCATAAAATTAATTTTATCAAATAACATATCATTATATCTATTAGTTATATATTTTATATCAAGAATATTATACTTAAATAAAATATTTATTTATGTATAACCCTTCCCCTGAGATTGAGATTTATATGGTTTCAACCCTTTTTGGTTGTACATTACTCAACCATTATGAATTCTATTTACATGTTCTGACTACATCATTATCCATGTAATCGAAACAATGACACAACCCTAATTATGATGTTTTAATCTTATAATATTTTATTAAATGTGACTCATGTAGCAAGTATATAGTCATATTTTTTATTAAAAGTAATCATACACCCTTTTACTCAATTATTACCAAGCATGCAGTCTTTAAAATAGACATATATGGAAAACACCCATCGAAAAAATTTCATTAAAGTGAAAACTAAGAATTGATTATCATATTATAATTCATATATCAAATCCAATATATAAATAATTTGAACACCCTTTAATAAAAACCACTTAATTTGATAGAATCAAGAAGAGGTGTAAAAATAAGGAAGTAATGACCCCTATTATAATTAATTTCTCCCATATTAAAAATTATCCAACTATAAATAAATCATCTCCTCACCCCGTAAATTAACTCATTAATTCCTAATAAATATTTTCCCTAGCAAAACCAAATTTTTTAATCTCCAAAAATTCCTCTCATTCATGGAATTTGACCAAAATTAATATTACTTAATCATGAAAAATATTGGAGCCCATAAATAATTTCATAAATTAATTCTACATCATAACCCCCATTATTCTCTAATCATTTTCACATAATTATATTCACTGAAATTATCCTCAAATTTAATCAATTAATATCCCTCAATGAAATTTTGATGAATTAATATTTACGGTTATAATTCCAGGTAAGTATCTCAAAATTAATTCTCATTGAAAAATTATTTATCCTATATAATTATATATTTTCACGAATTATGTGAAATCAAAATTAAAATCCCATAATTTGTGATTACGTAAAAAAAATATAACTACACTTCATGTTAGAAAGACTTTAATTATTGAATGAAATCAATATTTTTATTTATTAAATAATTTTAAAAATAAGGGTGTTATAATTCACCACACAATAAAGACTTTATTAATTATCAATGGTATATGGTTTACTAAAAAATATCTTAACATAATTACTACATGAATTATTTCATCTCTACTGAATGAATGGCCTGAAGACCTAAATTTTTATTGATTTTTGGATAAAAACCCCTTTTAAGGAAAAGGGAGGGAAACCATACATGACTTCAAATAAATAGATACTTCAACACAAAAAAGATCAAATCCAAGAACAATGCTACTTGGAAATACGCCCTCCCCAAAAACATAATCAACGTGGAAAACCTCCAACAATGCATAACTGTTCTACTATCTGTCATGTTCATTTCTGCCTCATTAAAAATTCCCATTGGTTATTTACATGTAGGAACAATTGATAAAATAAAAGAATAGACTTTTTACCAAATAATTTCACTTTCTTATCCGTGATTTGAGTATATCATTCAATAAAATTAGTGTTTAGTTAGAACACCATTGATTTTCAAACAAGAATATGAAATAGATCATGCAATTGACTCTTTTTTATAAAGCATGAAAAACATTATCAATCACCCTCTATAATGGTGGTAATTACAAATATAATCCACTTCACTAAACTAGTCCATAATTTCAAAATTAACCAATAAATAGTAATAACATCCATTTATTACCATGTCTCGATTTTCCCAAACGAGGGGATAATTGTAACAAGACCTAATCACCAAAAAATGGTTCATCATTTATGATCAATATATATCTTCAATAAAATTTATGATATTTATAATAATTTAAAAATAACATTAATTTGATATTTTGTTTCTTGCAATAAAATCATCGCAATTAGAGATCATTCACACATTTAAACCTAGTACATGGGTGATAAATATGGCCTATCATTAAAATATTAAAATTACTCTATATGGATTAATTATTGATAATAATTATTATAATATAATTAATCCAATGAAAAATGGTCTTCCCATGATTTCCCAAAATAAACAAATCATTGATGAATAATATCTTTTATAATTTGAATAATATCTTTTTATTTTCTATTCATTTGGGGAAGTAAATCATTAACCATCAATAATTGAGTATCCAATACATTATGAAGTCCTATCTAGAATTTTTAAATAAAAATAAGTTATATATCATAAATTATACACTTAGTAACTCCATGAAGCATAATAATATCCTTGACATAAAACATTCCAAGACTGTAAAAATAATTTGTCTTCTAAATGGATATAAGTGTTACTGAAATTATGATTTGATCCACTAAAACCCACGTAATATCTTTTTTTTAATGTGAATTTGGTAGATGCATAATAAATTAAATATTAATACATTCCCATTTTAAAGATTGTATACTTTAAATTTATATAAATACATCTTCTTATTGATTTTTTCCATTACCCATTAACAAAAAAAATTGTTAATTATAATCAATTATGTAATTTCTCATGCTTAACCACTAAAAAGACACATGATTCAATTTTATGTGATTATAATTCTCAGATACACAAACCAACCAGAAGGATGAATGTTCCCCATCATCTTAATTCTAAAAAACAATGGTTATACCATTCACACATAGTAGTAGAGTTAAATTCACTACCAAACACCACCTGTTAGGGGTATCTCCACTTAATATGTGTATTATGTTACCTTAAACTTAGGTTATGATAAAAATGAATCACTAATTTTTTAAATTATAAAATAAAATCATATTCATGCATGAAAAAACCACCTAACATAGTAATTTTTTATTTCCAATTTAAATTCACTTACATTACCATTAATTATCATTACTCTTCAAATTTTTATATATATTAAGTTTGAGTCATCCATATCGAATCTACCACTACAATATTACCTTTTATAGGGGTATATGAAAATTATAAATAAAAGTTTGAAGATACTTCACCCAAAATTATTGTCTCAAAATAAAGATAATATTCTGAGAGGATATACTAAAAAGCCTAATAATTGATATATACTATATAATTATATCTTCAAATATGATTCCTCTAACTCATTAATGTGTAAAATCATATATCAAATTATAAAAAATGTGTAGTATATTTCTTCTCATGTGCTTATACTAATCTTGATCCAAATTCCATGAAAATACCACCTTGCATAAGAAAACATGATACACCCACTCCTGATGCATCATAATATACCTCATAACAATCATCACAGGCTCATAATATATTTAATGTATTTTTGTAACTTGTCATCCCATTCAATCAAAAATCTTTTATATGTTTAATCTATCATTGGAAAATTTTGATTATAGGATTATTTGATAATCTTCAAAGTATATCTATCCAGCATAAGAAAACTAAGTGTTTAAAATACATTCTTTATCCACTCTTAAGACATCACAACCATTACCTTACTATTATCAATAGATATTACTTTATCTAAAACAACATGTACCAGAAAAATTACCTCTTTAATCCAAAAAATGTCATTTTTTGAACATTATATATAGTTTATTGAAAAGAAAAAAATCATAATATAATTTCTTGATTTTTTTCATTATCGGGTTTGGATCTCAAATAAATAATGATATATGAATACTACCAAGAACGCATTTAAATATTTTTTCAATATTGGATCCATTGAAAAAACAATCAATGAATTGAATTAGCCATACTAGTATTAGTGACCAAGAACTCATAAAGTCTATAAAACATTGAAAATTTATCTTCGAATTGTATTTCTCTTTCAACTTCACTTGAAGATATCAATTGAAATAGTCAATCTCAAGAAACATCCAAATACAACTTATTAGATCAAAAAATTATCTATAAAAGGAAGAGGATATTTATTATTTATCCCCACCAGATTCAGTTTATAATAGTAAATAAAAAATCAAAATACACCATAATCCTTATTTATAAATGACACTGGATTTGACTATCGTGAAACACTACTAAAATGAATTCATTATATTCTAATTCTGCCCAATATGTTTTTAACTCTTGGAACTCTAATATTTCTATGTGGTATGCTGGTAAATAAATAGTTTTAATTATTGGGTAAAATAGAAAATTCTACATATGTTTTCAATGGTAGCCTATGGAAATCACTAGAAAAAATATCTGGGCACCCATACAAATAGTAGTTAACTATGGATGACTACCTTTTTCCATGGTATCAAAAAGTTATCCCAATATCTAAAAATAAATAGAATTGATGTTTTGAAAAATTATTCCATTAATTAAAACATTAGTATCCAACACTCTTTAGAAGGAAAAATTGATCCTTCAAGGGAGATTGAAATCACTCTATGACCATAGAAAGAAATTTGATCTTTATATCTAATAATCCACCATTCTCCAGTGATATGGAAATATGTTTTCATCTAAAGTTATGAATTTTTTTTGAATTAAATGTTAGAAACCACAATGGTACATGAAATACATTTGAACATTAATTAATTTTTTTAGACAAAAATTTTAATTAATTTATTTGTATAATCATTTTCTCAATTTGAAATGATAAAATTTCTACTAATACAATAAATATAAAATAATTATATGCCATATTAAAAATATAATTAAAGAGAGTAAATTTTTAGGGAAATACCTTTGAAAAAATATGGGGATTCATCATTTTCATCATTATCACCTGTTTACCGCACTTTGAAGAGTCATAATTACACCTTCTAAATTCTTTATATTTCTACTGGGCTTCTATAAATAGAATATTTTACCTTATTTATTGAAAAATTATATCCCTCCACTGGGATGGATTCTCCCCAAATTTCTATATTATAAAATAATTGATAAAAATTATTTTAGTGGAAAATCATTAAACACATATTGAAAGGTAATTGTGTATTCATATAATTTATCATTACCGGGACCTTCATAACTTATTATAAAATATAGGATACTTTCTCCATTGAAAAAAATATAACTATATCCCTAATGTTATATTTTTTTGATTCCATATACTTCCCCTTATGACCAATGAATTATATATTCCCTTTATTGTGTTATAGTTGTTATGTTGTAGAAAGGCACAATTCCACTATGTCATCTTATACTTAATCATACTTACCACCTTTGTATAAGTTTTTTATATTAGTAAAATTATTCATCATTGAATCTCTATCATGTACCACATTTCAATGCATTGATTCTTGATATTAACATTTTTATCAAACCGAGCTCATAATAGACATGGTCTATAAAACAAGATGTATATTACAACAACATCTAATTAATATGCTAAAACAATAGAACTTTTATATACTAATAAAACATCAACTCATATAGAAAATATTTTCACATGAAGAGTTTTTGAAATCCATTTTAAAAAGGATCCTTGTGAAGTTAGGATTTTATTATCACTTAAGACCACATACAAGCTATCCCATCTATAAAATAAGATATAATCCCAATACTCTATGTCTCTGAAATCCATAAGAATCAAAATTGGTCATTAATTTTCATCAACTATTCCTTCAATAGCTGCAGTCAATCGTTAGCTTTACATGATATTAGATTATACCATAGGAAATTTACCAACCAGTTAGTTTTTTCTTTCTATGTTACCCAGTTTCTCTATCCATTTCTTTGATAGATTTCATGATCATTATTAAGGTCAAAGTATCCACATAATCTTTTTCTTTTTCTCCCGCAACTTACCCAACATGAATTTTTCTTAGGGAAATTATTTTCCAATTACCCAAGAATATCCTAAATGTATATTACTTGTGTATCTATTTTAATATAAATATAGGTGGAACTTTAGAATAAATTTCTATCATGAAAAAATATAAATAAACAAATTACTTTTTTCTATGAAATTTTCCAATAACTTTTAAAAATAAGTAATCATTAATTTATTGGAAATCTATTTCCAAAATAATATTCAAAATTTTCTTCATGTGATTTAGTTAAAACATATCTATAATGATGGACAAATAAATTTCTATCTCAATAAATCATGGTAAAATATTTGGAATGAGTAAAATCAGTGTTTTCAGTAATATTAATTTCTCTTAGACATTCTAAATACTCAAAGTTCATCAAAAAAATGTTATTAGTGTTCTTTATTGGTCTTTATTTATTCCCAAACATATTATTCTCCATCTATACTATACATTACATGATTTAACAATTCATTTATATTATTCTTTAATTAATATACTTGAGTAACCAAATCTCACAACCAAAATTAGATAACCATATGACCTCAAGTTTTCTTTACGATCCCCAGAGGGTTTCTAAAAGTCGTAAAAGATAAAAAATAAACCATTGGGGAATTATTTTCCCTCAAATAATAATAAATCATATATATACATGATGTAAAAATTATTTTTTAAAAATAAATAAATATAAATAACATTTAATTAAAAAATAATGATTTTTACAGACTAAAATAAAACAAGATAACATGAAGACAGAAATATAGTATTGTGACTGAATATCTATGTCACCATACCTCTCCTTAAATATCTCAATCAGTGATCTATGTCTCACAATAGATAAATAAATAATTATTCCTCTTTTCAGATCATGTCCAATGATATCTATAGGTCCACCAAAATTCAAAAGTAGGGGTGGTTATAAACATAGTAGGATTTTACAAAGGATAAAAAATAAACCCAATCATAAGTACTATAATCATTGTTAGTTAATATAAGGTTTATAAAACATTTAAATAAAAAATTATTAAAACTTTTTCATAATATAATATTTTATTTTATTAGGAAATAATAAAATTTATAAATAAGAATAGTCTTTTATTTTAATCATATGAAAATTATAACCACGGTTGACACCCTTATTTAGAAACACAATATATCAAAAAACATATCATTATATTTTTTAGTTTTTAAATTTATATATATAAGTAATATCATAATTTAATCATAGAATTTTGGTTTTTCATAATCCCATCCTTGACCATGAGTTTCCTCAGGTTTTTGATGATTTCATATTTTATGTAACATGGCCCTCAAGCCTGAATTTTACATGATTTAATGTCATGATACAACTTGGGATACCACTAATATGATTCATAAGCTATTCCATGACATGAACCAAATGGTGTTACTGTTCCCCAATAGATGGGTTTTTAGTGTGAGACATTAGTTTAAAAATATTGGAAATGATTTCACCCAATGATTCAATAATATATAAAGTATTTCCACACAAAAATATATAATTTCCATTTTTTATTGAATTTCCACACCATAAAAATAATCAGTTGAAAAATGTAAACGAAATCAAAAATAACATAGAAAATAAACATTTCCCAAAATAAATAAGTTGAAATCAATGATATAACTTGTTAAAAAATATCAAATAAATAGGTGGTGTTCAAGGTAGCTGATACAATAAATATTCCAAATTAAATCAAAATAGTTAATCCAAATATTATTATCTCCATTATCAAGTGGAAAACTTTCTCCATCCACCACCATGTATGCGAACCAAATCCCAATGATAATCAATTAAAACCTAATACAACCTAAGAAAACATGTAATGATGATAAGAGTGGCTATAATTTCCTATTAGGTATCCCCCCACATCTCATGCAAACTCGTTAAATATAAAAAAATCATGATTTCTTTAAAATACATATGAAAACTATATTTTCAATTTCATTACAAAATAAGTATCATGATAGTAACATTCAAAACTATTTCGATTTCTAATTAAAATAAAACATAATTTTATTAAGGAAAATCATGAAACTTGTAAAATCAAAGTGGAAAAAAATAAAATGAAAACCTTTGAAAGTAAAGGAAATATTAATAATAAATAATATTTTGAAAATTGTGTCACATGGTGATAGAAAATATAATACATGAAAACTTAGTCATCATGGTATCCAGGAATCTTATGGAGAAATATAGTACATGGCTAAAATATACAACATAAATAAGTAATACTATTATATAAAAAATGACCTACCCTAACACCAAGAATTTCCATTGCTGGCCTACTTAAGGGGAAAATACTATAAGTACTGTAAATTATATCTCATGTCACCTAGATAAAGAATGATTGTAAGCTAGTATAGTATGGGTCTCTATACTTCAGATATAGTAACTCATTTCTTCCCATGACAAACAAATGAAGTTTTGTTCAAGAAATAAACACATAATAACATGTAATAAAAATAAAAAATAATTCACACCATTTCCATTGATATCATCATAAGAATCATCCCAAATATTATCCGGGACACCCTCACAAATATATATATATATGTACGTAATCGTCTACAACAGGAACTTTATATTATTATTAAATCATTAAAAATTCATTTTCCACAATACAAGGGGTAGGTTTTAATGAATTATAATCATTGAAACCCACATATAATGTTTCAATTAAGAAACATGAGTTATCATTATAAAACTAACTAGAAAAAAAATTCCAAAACAAAATACCTGAACATCATTAAATCATCAATAGTTTGAGGGGATTTCTGCCATTTTAAAATTCGAAAGACACTTATATATCTTGTAATATTTCATTTATTTTCATTTATGAACCAAAACACCCATCATAGTAAGAATTTCATTTAAAAAAAAAATCCAAATAGTCATTTATTTTAACACTTGGGGTTTATTTTATTTCAGAAATATGTTTTACACATTCTAAACTAAGTGAAATCCCATCTGTATTTGATGATTTCCCAAGGGAAACAACCTTCCTAAAACAAAACCCAATAATATGTACATTATTATTTCTAAATATGTAAAAATCATGCATTAAATACAATAATAAATCATAATTCCCAATTATAAGAGTTATTTATGGGACAACAAAAATTATATCTTGTAGTTTTCCAAAACCATTGTTTTAAATGCCAATACAATGTAAAAGAGGACCTAAAATAATAAAACAAACCTACATGAACCATAAAATAGTAACCACTCCCAAATTAAAAAAAAGAAGAGGAACACTATACCTCTATGACCATTCATGGGATGGAATACGAAATAAAATGAAGAAATGAAGATGAATTGAGACCAAAACCAAAACATGATAAAATGTATTAACCCGGTTATAAAGATATAATTTTTTTCAGGAGCCTAATAGATTAAAATGCCATAGTTTATAAATCTTGGATTAGAGTAATGCTAGGATGGGTGACCACTTGGGATATTTGTTAAAATATCTATGGCTAAAGAAAAGGTATTTTGAAATAATTGTTGATAGCCTATGGGGATAAAAATTAGTCTTATAAGTAAACATTAAGTGTAAGAATCTATGATGTGATGTGAAGGAAAACAAAAAAAATATAGTGGACCCATATATTGAAAAGATCATGTTCATAAATTGGGGATATCGGGTTGTAAAAATTTGGATCAGATCTAATACCCAATTGGAAGTGCGTAAAAACTGATTGGGTTTGGGTTTTGGGGCCTATATTGAGAGTGTTGTGCTTTAAAAGGAGGGAGAGAGTAACACCCCTTGAAAATTGATACTTAAAAAGTCAAAATATTATTACCAATTTCAATATGATGTTCCTTTAATTTTTTGATCCTACCTGATTTAAACTCTATAGTTCGACATGCTTGGCCTGGTGTAATGTTTATATGGGTGGTGTGACATCTAAATATTGGTATCTATAAATGTTTACTAGACTGATGCCACAAAATGACCTTAGGAACCCCCGTAAACAAATGGTTGTTGACTAGAAGAGGGGCTCTAGGGTATCCCTATGGGGAGACTATACTCTTATACCAGAGTTTACAATAACAAAAAATAACCAATGTTAATTAACAATATTAAAACATCATTAGTGTATATAGAATTAAGTGAAACATAAAAACATAAATAACAACAATTGATATGAAATAAAAATTCATACAATCATACATGTGTGGTTTTTCACTTGGAAAATCATATATATAGGAATAAAAAATAAATTAAATAAAATATAAAAATAATCCTAATGACAATCATCAGCTCATCACATTCTCTAAACTCTAATCCATCTTGATTGATCATTAAAAACATGATCCTCTATGAAACCTATAAAAACACCCAAGTAATAGTTTACAAAGGTAACCAAGTACAACAGAGGACCACATAGGGTGTGAGTACAAAAAAGAGTAGGGAACCACCAATGTGGTCCTATACATACTCGAAATATAGTGATATGTCTATGTGTCATGATATGAATAAATAAAAAATTACTAGACAAATATAAAAACATCACTATCAAACCTTAGGTCTTTTATTCCAATAAAAAATACATACATCATTTAGTGCTAGATTCTATCAAAGAATGTCATGATGAGAATGCCAAAAATAATAATATCCTAGGGTACTTTCAATTTATTATATAGTCATAATAGCCAAATGGTATACACTCACCCTTGTATACATTAGGAAAACATGTGGAATGCTTTATCTTAGTATCACAATCACAGGAATGCTCTATATTAGTATATGATAGTTCCCAAAATAATAATATAATAAGTGTATGAGATTCAACCATTCCCATAAAATACCTACAACCCATCGACAAATGAAACATTTTGGGATTTTTCTAATCTATTGAAAACGAAAATTTTCATCTTGGAATCTAGGGTAGCACCACCAATAGTATCACAGACCTCACTAATGAAATTTTTTACAACCACCCTGAAGGGAGAATTCATGACCACCCCCATGGGGGTTTTTCATTTTAAATAATAACAACCACCCCGAGGGTTTTTCTATGAACACTGTAACCAACATTAGGGTAAATGTAATGTAACAATATAACATCCTCCAAGGAATATACTACTGGGTCACACCCACATGATATGAAATTTTTATGTTCTTTTTAAAAAATAGAGGAAACATGTGTTATTGAAATTCCACAATATGTCATCACTTTCCCTATCCAATCAGATCCCATGTAATGTACGAGATTTAAGGTGACACCCATAACTATCTTCTCCCTTATCTCACATGATTCTTGATAGAAAAATAATATTTTGAGTAAATACATAAGTCCCCAAGATCAATACATATGAGTGGTACCCAATGTGGGGTCCTCTAGATCATCCCATAAAATCCACCTTACCTGGGGTCCTCTTCAAAACATATCACACTAGGATTATACCTTTAAATAGGGAGATCTACTCACCCCTCCCTAATCAACAATGTAATGACTGAAATGTGTCTCAAGGTTCCTCATCGAGCCTAATCAACCCACTCAACACACATCATGACACACCTCAATATAGAGGTGGATAAAGGTACCCCAGGGAAACAGAGTCACAATAAGCACAATCAGACCCCTCACGGTGTCTAGATTACATAATGAATCACCAAGATATCCATATATTTATTCATTTGAACTTGAGTAATGAATGATGTTTCTTAAGGCTCTATCGTGGCCCTAAAAATTCTTCATAGTCCATGGGTATTCATTTTAATTATGTAATTATCGTTTTTAGAAAAAGATTTAATTTATATAGGATAACACCCTTGGTTTAAATGATACACATCACATTCCCCATAAATACCA
This sequence comes from Viscum album, assembly GCA_963277665.1. Classification (NCBI taxonomy): domain Eukaryota; kingdom Viridiplantae; phylum Streptophyta; class Magnoliopsida; order Santalales; family Viscaceae; genus Viscum; species Viscum album. The sequence continues at coordinate 1,971,619,479 of OY728130.1, read as the reverse complement.
TTCCTAAAAAAAGGGTGAGTACCAAGTGTTGGACCGGCTTATACCAAATAAACATAAGAGGGGGTGAATTGTGTCTTTTATAAATTCTTCTTGAATCGTGATGATTTTCCTGTCTATTCATTTATCTTTATCAGTGTGTTTATGAAGCATAAAATAATTATTTGAAGGATGATATAATTTATAGTATTTCGGTGAACATAAGGCCTCTAGTCCACTCCACCAATGCTCTACCCCATGATCATGGTGATTTTCACTATCTTTTCCTATTATCAACAGACCGTCCACAACTGAGTGCAGGAAGTTGACACCTTTACATGTTAAGGAAAAGACAAATTCTTCTGGTTCATACATAGAACCAGATTCACAACATTGTATGAGAATCCGATTACTCAAAATAAAAATCGTATGGAAAATAATTTAGAGTTTTTCTTCACAGTTGCAATTACACACCACTAACAGTCGGTGGATCGTCATCTTCAGAAACAATGGTCTTTAGGTCGTAGTAGTTTTGAGTAGATCCAGTTGCAATAGATATAGAAATATATTCAGCAACTCCATCAACAATGGATTCACAATAGATCTTTGATGTATAATAATAATCTTTAATGATTTCCTCTTCTTCAGATAAATAGAGTATGATAGATCGTGGGAGTAGAAGATCTATATGACTCGAATGTCTCTGTAAATTGTAGTAGTGGAAAACATGAGATCATGTTATTTTGATCTTATTTTAGATTATTCACCTCTATTGTGTAATAAAAGATATAATGGATACATAGAATAAAAATGGTCACATTCCTTTCAAATTTTGATACAAAAATTATACCTTTAGAATCCTGATATTCAAATGTTTGAATAAGAGAGCCGTCATAACTCCCATGAATATTCAGCACATAAAACTCCTCTAAAATCTATCCTTTGAAACATAAATAAATTTATTTGAATCATTCATTGACATACTTTAAAATCGGGCTTCTAATCTAGCTTGAAATCAGTTTAATAATTTGTATAAAGACTGTTGCTTGATAAAGATGTATTTTAAGTCTCTGATACCAAATGTTGGGTTGAACTGCATAGCATTCATTCTCAGAACGTAAGATTCACAATGTAAGTTTGATCATCCAAACTTTTCTCTTCAACTCTCAAATGTACGTTATATAATCCATAATATTATCAGCTTCTAAACATAAGGTATAAGATCCATACTTTTTGATAAAATGTAATGTTGTTACAAAAGTAAGGTTGATGAACCATACTTTTGAGAAACAAACGTAATGTTCCATACTATGGTAGGGTTCTTCTTCCATAATTCTCTAATTACATATTGTTGATTAACCATACCTTTCCAATAATGTAGGCATATATTTATATACTTGCGCTACACCCATCAACGTATAGTATGGATAGTGTTTCTAAAACATGCTAATATGCTAAAATGATTTACGAACATGTAGAGCATGAACAGTTTTTCCAGAACATGCTATAAATATTTCCAAACACTTTGTCAAATATTCCATGCATATTAAACACATTAAAATTGTTCCAAAATAGTGAATATAAAGAATATATATTTCCTGAAATATACTCATGGTAAAATCATTATAATAACAAACAAGGGTATTTGTGAACATCCAAATAATAATTAATAGATAGAGTATTATTCTCAACAATCTCCCATAATAATAATTAAGTATTATTGAAAACAACACTTGATCAATAATCTCCCCCTTTTTGATGATAAAAAAACCCATGAAATTAACCTAAAAAATGAATTGCATATAATTTACAATTTATCAAGGATAAAGACAACATATAATGTTAAAAATACTATTTAAATAGGAAATATACATTTATCCAATGTTTTATATATAAAAATAAACATTCAATTTTTTAAAAACTCCACCTTTATCAAGTAAAATAATATCTCCTCATTTAAAAATTAAGATAATAAAAGTTTTTTGTTTATCCAAACATTTCTCCCAAATAAAAAAGTTATGTTTATCCAAATTTCTCCCCTTTATAGAAAAAAGGAAAAATAAAATGTCTTTTCTCCCCCTGAGTAAATGAATCAAAAGCATAAAATAAAAATTTAAAAACAAAAATTAAAATGTTGGGTTTATCGAAATTTCTCCCCCTATTTGTGATATAAAAAATAATAATAGAATAACGAATATAACACTTTTAAATGTAGCACTGAACTTATGTAAATTCTATAATGAACAAATTTTCAATATTTGAAGCTCGTTTACTAGAATTCTAACATAGACCGTACAATAAAACAAATTAATAACACATAAACATGGGATGGAAATATTATTTTTTGGAAATATAAGTACAAGGACAATGGGAATCAAGGTTTTCCTTAACAAGAGATTAAAATGAGTCTCATATTCTCTTGATTATTTCCATGATCTTTGGTAACTGATTCCCTAACCTCATCATAAATTCATCTCCCAAATGTACAATGAGATCACTTCCCTCTTGAGTCAGATGAAGATCCAAAATCAAATTGACTCTAAATAACTCATGTAGCCTTTCTTCCTTTTACATAAAAAGAGTTAATTTATCTATGAACATATTCAAAAAAGTTCTTATTCCAGTTTCATATGAAGTTAACTGCTCAAAATGATGATTTTGGTTGTCTCACTAGACCGACAATGGAGCATTGTTTCACTGGAGGTCCTGTAATCTGTCATTTATATTGCTCATTACTGTTGTAATGGCCTGAAATATTCTTATCATATCATGCGAAGTAATTGAGGTACCTACTTGATTGTTCCTAATATTTGTGAATTGGTTCTCCATGAAAATCATAAAATCTACCAAATCTGACTTCATTACAATCTCAGATTTAAAATTTGTATCTTCAGCCAACAGATACTTCTTAAAATATACAACTTCATTTTCTGAAATTTCATTGGCTTTCAATTTCTAAAATCTCAGATTTTTCTTTTTCAATTATCTTCTCAATGCATTACTTTCTGAATCAACTCTCGTAAACATTATATATACCTCCTCAACTTCAGCATTCATAGAATCATATGCACCTTGTTCTCGATTCACAGTCTGAGCATCCAATAGATTTGACAGAACTAAAGGTAGGGATTCATCATTTGATTTCACTTATTACTCTCTCTGTACTGACTTCTCTATTGATTTTTAGTGGATTCATTCTCTGAATTATCCATAGAAAAATCCTAATTAATAATTTTATTTGGAATTTCAGAAAGGTTCTCTTCTTGATTCATAATAAAATTTTCTTGATCCTCCTAATCATCATCTTCATTAATTTCCCCAATGATTGGATCCTCTAATACAGGTTCCTCTTGAGCTAATTCCACTTGAAAAATCTATGTAGACTGTAAAAGTTGAACAGATTCAGGTCTAGCCACTTCAACTTCTCCTGGATTTTCAATAGTATGAGGCACAATTTCTTTTTCAAATGGAGAAGTCATCCCAATCTGAGAAACTGTTGGTTGTTTAAATCCATGTACTACAGATTCTTTAATAAATATATAACTTAGTAGATCTGTTGTTGTAAGAGCTAGACATGTAGTACATTCCTTAATAGGAATAATCTCTCTATTTATTTCAATATGATGTCATATTTCATTTGTATGTGCATCAAAATCTTCAAATATTAATCTTCTTGAAGTTACAATTACTATATATTCTTCTATTACTTCCATATATTTATCTAGATGCTCCCTCTGAGCTGAGTCCTAGTCTTCCTCAGCTCCAACAAGCATAATAATGTCATTAACTATACTTCAGAAGAATCCAATCTTTCTTATAGTTCCATCATTGTAAACATTGTTGTGATGGAATCTTACTCTCGCATCCACTAATCTGATCTTATATTTTTTGAATTGATGTTTTGAAATAAATCTTCCAAAGGGATATAAGTTAATTTCTACATTTGGTTGAAAGAAATAGTTGAGATATCTTAATATATATCTCAGAAAATTAATCTCGATTTCACTCATAAACAAAAAAATTATATACATTTCAGGAAACAAAATATTATACATCTCTAACATCATAGGTGCAACCACAGTTTGCACAAACATAAAAAGAATCTTCTGACCAGGTTTTAGATCCTTCAATAAAATTTTTCATTCATTCATAGAACCAAAAAGAAATGAATAAATTTCCTCAGACTTATGTCAATTATTACCAATATTCTTTTAGTTTAAATGAAAATGTCCCTCATGAGGGCAGTTCAATATCTATGCAATTTCAATAGTAGTGGTAGAAAAATTCTGATCTTTGATTTTTGGAATTACTATATCTTCTTCTAATCTCAAACTAAATTGAATTGATTTGAAGAAATAACATAGTTATACCTCATATAGAAATTCTTTATTTTCACCACTGAATGTTTTCTCGAGATTCTAAAATCTGAAGGCATTCATCTGCATTAGATCTATTTGATACATCCAGTCCTAGTCGATTATTTTTCCCCGTAGAATCTGTCATCATATAATTCCCTAACACTTGGCATTTCTAGATTCTATTTCCTCGACTCTATTTTTCTTTTCCACTTCTGTTGTATATTTATGAAGGTTCGAAGATCTGGGGATTTGATGGTTCATGTTTGGGTAGACAAGAGTGTTAATATTTATCAGTTTCGAATGGTTTTTAAAGAAATTAATGGGTTTAGAATTTGAAATAGCTTCTCACATCATTTATTCTCATTTCATTACATACATAGTAACTATTAAATTATATAAATGTAAAAACATACATGGAAAAAATTTAAAGTAGTATAGATGAAATTTTAAATCATTTTAAAAAAAAGTAATTAAATTTATTTGAAAAAATTGATTAAAATAAGAGTTAAATTAAATAAATAAGAAAAATTATAATTAAAATTTCCTTTATAAATAAATAAACATGTCTATTCTTTAATAAAATCAAACCTATCAGTGGGATGTGGTTTAGTGAAAATATCAGCTATTTGAATTTCAGTAATTACAAATTCTAATTTTTTTTTAGAACATGGACTCTTAAAAAATTATGTATGATATCAATATTATTAGTTAAGGAATGATTAATAGAGTTTTTTGAAATATTTATAGCACTTGTATTTTCACATAAAATATGTTTGTTTTTAAAATTTAGTCCAAAGTCCATAAGAGTGTTTTTCATCCATAAAACACGTGTACAAAAACTGTCTACAGATTCATTTTCTTCCTCGACTGTTGACATGGAAACTGAGTGTTATTTCATACTAGACCATGAAAATAAATATATTTCGAAAAAGTGACAAGCCTATGAGGTGCTTTTTTTATATAATCTTCAACTTAAAATGTCCGTATCTGAATATTAAACTAAATTAAAATCTTAAGGTTTTTAATAGAGATAAGATTGAAAAAAAACCTTTTAAATATAAAAAAATTATTTTAACATCCCTTAAGTGAGATGCTATAGGATTAGGTTGAATTCATACAAAAATACATACTGTGTACATTATATTTGGCATTATAGCAGAAATATATAATAAACGTACAATAATACCTCTATATAACTTGTTGTCAACTAATTTTCCAGTTTCATCAAAATAATTTTTTATATTAGTATACATAAGAGTTGTATAGGTGTTACTACTTTCAAGACCAAATTTATTTAGTAAATCAGTAATGTATTTTATTTGATTCAAAACATTTCCAAAATCCATTTTATAGATTTGAAGTCCTAGAATGAACTTTAATTCTCCCATCATACTCATTTCAAATTCTTTTTTAATTAAATTTGAAAAATCATGATAATGTTTTATGTTTGTTGATCAAAAAATTCTATCATCAACAAAAATTTGAACCAATAAAATATTAGAGTTTATAGTTTTCTTAAATAATGTCCGATCATCCATTCGAACAGAAGTATAATTTTTCAAAAGAAAAAAACGTAATCTTTCATACCAAGAACTAGGTGATTGTTTAGGGCCAGAAAGAGCTATATTATGTTTAAAAACAGAATCTAGTTTTTGTGAATTTTGAAAACCAAGAGGTTGTTCAATATAAATATCTTCAAATAAATAAACATTTAAAAAGGCAGACATAACATCCATCTAAAATAATTTAATGTTTATATGATATATATAGGCTTAATGGATTCTAATCTTGCTAATGGTGCAATGGTTTCATCATAAACTGTACCATCTTCCTAATTATATCTTTTAGCTGTTAGGCTTGCTTTATTTATAGTTATTATACCTTAATTATCTTATTTATTTCTCAAGACCCATTTATTTCTTATAAATGAATAGTTCTGTGGTCTTTCTAATAATGTTCAAACTTCATTTCTTATGAACTAGATTAGATATTCTTACATTGTTATCATCCAAATTTAATCAATTACTTCTTATTCTAATGTCTTAGGTTATAAATGGATAGATTGTAAGAAAACTCAACTAGATTTTCTATGTTCCTTATATTTTTTTTCCTATTTATAGGTCTCCTATTATTGCTTCTAAAGGGTGACTTTTCAGGGTTCTAGACTGTCTAGATGGTAAATTGTTAGGTTATTCAATGTCACGTTCTTATAAACTGGACTAAATTTCATATATATCATTTTCAAAGTCATCTTTTATGTTATTAAGTCTCATTTTATCATTAGAGACAAATTCATCAATTTGGTAATTCTTTTTCTCAAATGGAGCATATTCATCAAATCTCATAGGAACTGATTCTTCTAAAATCCTTGACAATTTATTAAGAGCACTAATAGATTTGGAAGTAGCAGAATATCCTATAAAAATGCCTTTATCAGATTTTGGATCGAATTTATAACGATTGTCCTCGGTGTTTAAGGTGTAAAGCTTCCATTCAAAAACAATAAAGTAATTTACTTTAGGTTTTCCATTATTCCAGAGTTCATATGGTGTCTTCTTAAAAATTGGTCCAATTAAAACTCTATTCATTATATAACAGGTTTTTCATATAGATTCTTCCCAAAAATAGGATGGAAGACTGTATTCATTCATCACAGTCCTTGCCATTTCCTCAATATTTCTATTTATTCTTTTAACAATTCCATTTTATTAAGGTGTTCTTGGTTCATAGAATATGTATTTAATTCCCATATTTGAGAAAAAGGAATTTAATTCCAGATTCTCAAATTATCCACCATGATCACTTCTTAATGAAATAATTTTAAATCATTTTTCATTCTGAACAGATTTTCAAAAACCTTCAAATATAATAAAATATTCAATTTTATATTTTATAAAATAAATACATGTAAATCTAGAATAGTCCTCAACTAAAACACATACATATAATTTACCAGCCAAGATTTCTATTCATGAAGGTCAAAACAAATCCATATGGATATGTTCTAGAGGTTTAGATGTAGTAATTTCATAAATATATTTGAATGATGATTTGTGCTTCTTGCCAAGTTGACATCCATCAAAAAGTCTATAACTTCAAAATTTGAGACTAGGCAAATTAGAAACTAGTTATTTCATAGTTTACTTATGTAAAGAATTTTTATCGCAATGAACAAGTCTTTTATGCCAGATCCAAGATAGATTTATCTTAGCTGTTAAGTAGTTTAATTTTTTTTACACATGGAATTTAATTATAGGGTATAAACACTATCAGTTCGGGGTGCTCTAAATTTAAGCAATTTATGTTTCAAAAATAGAACAAGAGTTGTTAGAGAAATCCACACAATAACGATAATTTGAAAGTTGAGAGATACTTATCTAGTTATTTTTCAATCCTTTTACATATAGAAATTTATTTATTGAGATATCTAATGGTTCTACAAAAATTCCACTAAAAATATTTTTACGTTTGGAACTATCACAAAATGTGACTAATCCAACTGACTTTTGAGTTAGTATTTTAATGTTTGATGAGCTTCCACTCATATTCTTAGAGTAGCCATTGTCCATATACCATACAAATTTAATGTTTCTGTGTCCTTCATCATACAAAGACATTTAAATAAAGGTTTGTTTTGGTACCCATATTCTATAGGGTCTAGAAGTGTTAGCCAGTAATGACTTGGGAATCCATAGATGCATTGTTCTTCTACAATCAATAGAATCATATTAACTGTTTGCAACAATGTTTTTATTAATCCCATGTATTTGAAATTTCCTTAAATAATTGTTTATAGAAATGTGACGTTTGGTTCCACATTAGTAGCAAATCATAACTTTTATACTTGGAAAAAAATAGTTCTTATACACTTAGGGTTTTTCACCTCTACTTCTTATTGTATATCTTTCATTTTTAATCACATTTATTCCATGAATTTCATTTAGTGTAATTTCTCCTTTTTCAAAAACAAGAGTTTCACTTTTGTATGTTTCTACTTATATTTGCAGTGTTTTTATTTTAGTTTCATTATCTGTATAGTTTTTATTTGGTGAGTTATATTTTTCAAATTTACTATTGATGTTGTTTTAGAAGAATGTATCTTTCTTCTAAAATATTAGTGCGAATATTTTTCAGTGATTTGTGTTTCTTAAATAAGGAATCATATTTATCTTCCAGTATATTCTAGTAGGCTAAATGTTTATCAATTTTCCATCTAGAACTAGAATCTGAATCAGATGAGTAGAGGGATTTTTCCTCATTAGCTTCTTCTATAAAGTAGATATTTTCTTTTAGATTTGAATCTTCTTTTTCTGAATCTAGTTTTGATGAGCTTCTAGAGTCTTCAAAAAAAATTCCAAGTATCATTCATTTGTGTTTTTTCTTTCTTCTCAAAATCATTGATTTTGAAAAATATCATTTTCTTTTCTCTGTTTAATTGTGGAAAGTTAGGTCTGATGTGACCCATATTTTAGCATTCATATCATCTGAATTCCTTTAGTTCCTTTTCATCCTTTTTGAAGGATTTTCTGAATCCCTTCTTCCTTCTATAGAATTTACCAAACGTTATTTCTATTTAATTCAGTTCCACATCTGAAATAAATGAATCAGAAATCTCTAATTTTACTTTAATTGCATTCATCTTCTTTGATCTCTTCTTTTGATATGTTACTATCAAATCAATATTTTTTCTCTTGATTAAGACTTTATGCTCATTTTCTCCAACATCCATCTCAACTTATTACATCATCTAGGTTCCCATTAATTCTCTCATTGTACAATCATTGACTGGTGATGATTTCGTAATAGATACTGAAATTCCATTCCATCTAGGTGGTAGTACTCTCAGTAATTTCAGGTAATTGGTCAGATTGTTTGATAGGATCTCCCAAGGCAAATTTTTTTAACAATTTCTATAACTCCTCCACTCATATTGGTGATGCTTTATCCTTAATACATTCTGAATTTTTCTAATTTAAACCTAGCTATGGAATACCTCATTAGGCTAACATTGTCAGTTCCATCATAAGTAACTGCAATTGTCGGCCATATTTCATAAGTAGTCGGGCACTGAGATACTCTATTGAATTCATCTGGTCAAAGAACACATATGATATCATTCATTTCTTTTGATATTCTGTTGTATTCTATTTCATTATCAGAACTCCATGTTTTATGTCACGACCCGCCTTCACCGTGATAAGAGAAGGGATAGCTGATTGCCAGACCCTTCTTTCTTCAAGATGAATGAGAGATAATGACCCCAAGACCAACCTTCAATTGGTCCCGGAGTGGCGACTAGCACCAAGGGTATATAATCACACATAATATAGAAGGAATTACCCTATTTTTAGTAGGATCAGAACATAAGATAGTAATTCCCAAAAACACCAATGGTGGAAGTACATGTAAATATCAAAAAAACCATTCACATATGCATGTTCCAAAAGTAATGCAAAAAAAGTACAAGTAACCCCAAAAGAAAGTACCAAAGAAAAGAAAACAGCAATAGAAACCGTCCCAATGTATGAACTAGTATGATCTTTCACGATCCATAACGTCCTCCTAGAAACCTGAAAGCAGTTTTATATACATTGGGTGAGATTACAAGTATACTCAGTAGGGAAAACCAAAAGCTCTCGAGCACAATTGGGGAGGCATTCTAATGCCCCGTGAGAAAAGAGATGACTGAAACACCTAGCAGGGAAACCTGCCAACCCATGCCTCACCAAGGCACACTCCCCAAATAATTCAAGTCAAGTAATATAATAGTAATAACACATCTACGTTTGGGTACCCCGCACCACTTTCCGACAGGTTATTGAAGACATCCTATGCATCGAACCTCTCTTGCCATTCTCACTGCAGTCCCACTGCCATACCCCGCCTGCACACACCTGGGCCATCACCACACATCTCGCTCGTAAAAACATGGGCTATATCAACCACACGTAACCACACCCATAAAAACATGGGCTAGAACAACCACTGCCACGCCCGAAGACACCTATGCCTCATCTCGATGACACTTGGGAGATAACCTGCCCGCACACACCAGGGCCAACCACCACAACTACCCTGACCGAAGAATCTTGGGCTATAATGGACATCATGCCATCACAGCATACCCGATAAGAATTCGACTATTCATGAAAGGGAGAAGAAAAAGCGCTAATAACCAACCACTCATAAGAGTGTTGGGAAAACACCCTCCCCGATGAAATGGGGGTGTTTGACACGAAGTTATCAACATGGGCGGTGCACGAATAAGAAACATAAAACTACAAATATATGTATAGGTAATAAGAACTCATCCGAACCTAGGGGTTCCAAAACCACCCTAAGCACAAAAACCCTCGTTACTATTCATTCATAAAAGGGCACACCACTCACAGTCAGGTCACAACTCATTCCTAGAAAAAATTCACCATTGAACCCATTTATGATTTCATGTTCAAGTGATTCCATTTATGTAAATTCTGCACTACTGGGCAACTAACTAGCATAAACACAAGCCATGGAAAGGAAAACAGCCAATCAACGCTTAATCATTCACACCCGATCCTCTTGTAATGTTATAACAAAGGGATCAGTGAGATCCTTCAAAGCACTGAAACCATACCAAGCCCTAAGATACAACCCCACATGGACTCAGATCCACAACCAACAGTCGCATAAAAATAGAAGATCCCATCCCCATCCATATAACCCCACAAGCATCAAGCAGAACAAACAGACATACCACCATGACAGATCAAGGAAGTTTCCAGACTCAAGTAAATCATTCATTGAGTTTCTTCTTTCTCTTTGGTTATCCGGGGTGATCACATAAAGACTATTTTTCACTGGTCATCCATTTAATCGGTCAAGTTTAAATGATTAATCAACCCTCAAGTTACAGTCATTCAATCACATGAATATCAAGAAAAACATGGGTTCATTAGTGTTTAGGAAAAGACCCCCAATGGCCATGAATTTCAATGGATGTAAGCCCGTACAATTCACAACACATAATCAAGGATAGAGAGTACAGTAGAAACCGAGAACACCCACTTAATTCTTTAAAGTCCCCTTTAATATCTTTATTTAGGTTTGGTTTCATCCATCCCCACATAAACAATAGAATAACCACCCCACATGATACACAGTAAAGAGAGATGAAGGAAAAACCCTGCTTGGGTTGATCAAGGATCAACATTTTAACTATGCGTGCCAATAACTAGGGATGTGCGACCTGTAAGGGAGGAACTCTGGGGACTCCAAGAATGAGTAGGGAAGCTCCATCACAGGCACACCAATTTCCTCGGGAAGGGGGTGTACTTCAAAGGAAGGAAAAAGGAGACCAGCCAATATGAATAAGGAAGAAATTCTAGCGTGATATAAAGATGAAATATCGTTGTTACATGATATAGAATTTTTAACAGGTTTAAAGTCAGATCGTGGTTTTCCACACGGTTGGATGGCTATTCACGATGGAATAGATTGTAATTTAATAATTGTCATCGGAGAGGTGTCCATAAGAACTGTTCATTTAAACAGTTTCCCTTAAATCGTGCAACATGGGAAGAACTGGAAGTATGGGGAAATGGTGTGACACCGAGGAAAAGCCACGTGTTTTGGTAAGTTAAGGGTCACCCGGCTCTTGGGGTATATTTAGTATTATTTATGGGATTTAAATGGCTTTTATAGGGAATATAAAATCATTTTTACATCAACAGATATGTTGTGGGAGCAGAAAACGTTGGAAGTTGGAAAAAGAACGAAGACCCTCGGTGAGGACATGATTCCACCGTCATGGTGTCACCCTTACGGTGACATTGTCACAGTGTCACCCAGACAGTGCCACCGTCTCAGTGACACCGTTATGGAGCCACCATCACTGTGTCACCCTCACGGTGCCATCGTTTCGCTGTGAGACCATGACCGGTGCCACTGTTCTGGTGGGATCGTTTGATGGAACCGTGTTTTGGAAAAGCACTGGACCAGGAGGGTCCATACCATTACATAATATAACTCTCAAACTATTCTCACCCTTGAGAATCAATACTAGGAAAGGAGAAAATAGGGGGGGTTCCTAATAACCACCTAGAAAGATACCCCTCAGGAGTAAACCTCAACCATTTTGCGAACAACTATGGATACACTACCTCACCTCTTCCCCCAAGTAAGCACACTAACATTCTAGGGTCAAACCATCTAGTCATATGGATTAGGGAGTTTTCTTCCTCCATGTCAAGATAATATCTGCTTTGGGTGGCACTGACTCACCCGCACGGGTTTAATAGCATCCACCTTAATGCATTTTGATTAGGGATCAGGTCATCCCCTCCCCATAGTCAGTACTCTTCACACACATTCAAAGAATAATGAAAAAAAATATTCCATAGTTAACAAAGTAAAAACGCTTCATCAGGAACCAGTATATAAAATACAAAAAAATAGATCTCAAAACAGATTGAGGTAATGGGCACACATCTTTTCCTCCCACTCCTAGGTACTCTCTTCGAGCCCACCATACTTCCCTAACACACGAACAAAAGGGATGGTTCGGTTACAGATCACATTCTTCTCGTGATCCTCGATCCTCACATGTCTTTATAAAAACATAGTTTCATCCTCGATATCCATATTTCCCTAATTGTAGATGTATGAATCACTGTGTAGATACCGTCGGGGCTGAGACACATGGAAGACATATTGCAGTATCAATAGCGGTGGTGGTAGCGCTAGCTTACAAGCCACTTCATCGACCCGCCATAGCACTTTGAACGGTCTGATGAACTTGGGAGAAAGCTTACTTCTCCTGCTAAACTGCATTTGCCCATGCCGAGGGGAGACCTTCAAGAACACGTGGTACCTGACCTCAAACTCCAAGGGTCTCCCCCTATCATCGGCATATGACTTTTTCTTGTCCTGGTCCTCCTTCATCCTCTCCCATATAAGCTGAATCTTCTATGTCATGCTCTACACCACCTTCGAGCCAATAACACCTACCTCCCCGACCTTTATCCAGCACACGAGTGAACGACACATCCTCCCATAAAATTCTTCGAAAAGAGCCATGACAATGGTAGAGCGATAACTATTATTGTAGGAAAACTCTACCAGAGGCCAGTGTCGTACCCACAATCCCCCAAAGTCCAAAACACATGCCCATAGCATATCCCCCCTCGTCTGGATAGTGCGTTCTATTTTCTCATCTGTCTAGGGGTGGAAAGCAGTGCTAAGGCATAGATGGGTGCCAATAGCATGTTGCAGTCCCTTCCAGACCCATGAGGTAAACTAGTTATCCCGATAAGAGACTATGGACCTCAGAACCCCATGCAACCGCACCACCTCATCCATGTTCCTCTATGCTAGGGAAACTACTGTACTCGACTCCTTGATCTCCTGGAAGTGAGCTGATTTCGTCAGTTAGTCGACCACTACCCAGATAGCATCGCAACACCCTTGAACATTCTTTACTCCTGTGATGAAATCAATCGATATGTCATCCCACTTCCACTCGGGGACATCTAAAGGTTGTAACAGAACTCCAGGGACACGGTGACCAGCCTTCACCTGGTGACACACATGGAACATTGCTACGAACTCTGCCATTTCCCGTTTTACCCCTGGTCACCAAAACTGACCCCTCAGACTCAGATACATCTTTGACACTCATGGGTGCACCATTAGGGGTGATTTGTGGAAATCACCATGAACTCTCTTGTGCATTCCCAAGGGGACGGACAACTTTCCATTAAACATCATTCAATTCTTCCCATCTTCCGAACTCCCATCCGGAGCCTCACCTTGGTTAACCCTATCACGCATCACTTTAGTCTCTAAGTCTTCCCACTGAGACTCCTCTACCTATTGTGATAGAGAGGATTGCACTGTCTTCTGAAACCGGCAACCTCTACCACCATCCGTCCTTGCATCCAGGTGTAGGGCAGCCAACTCCTCCATCGCCTTCCAAGCTTCTGCCGACTCTCGAACTGCAACCTTCTACGACTTCTTACTCAAGGCATCAGCCACCACATTCCCCTTTCCTGAGGTGTAAGATATTTAAATGTTTTAGTCTTGGAGGAAATACATCCACCTTTGTTGCCGAAAATTCAGGTCCCACTGAGAGAAGATATACTCCAAGCTCTTGTGATCAGTGAAGATTTCAAAGTGCTCCATGAAGAGGTAATACCGCCACAACATCAGTGTGAACATGACCACCACATGTTCCAGATCATGGGTGGCATAGTTACCCTCATGGGGATGTAACTACATAGACCCATAAGAGTTCACCCCTTCTTGTTGCATTAGAACACACCCGAGGCCTTGTCCTAAATCATCACCGAATACCTCATACGCTACCCCTTCTTCTGGAATCCTCTGCACTGGGGCACTAAACAACTTCCCCTTCAGATAGTTGATTGATGCCTCTCACTTCCCATTCCACACGAAATCCTGGTCTTTCTTGGTCAAGGCTGTCAAAGTTGATGTATCTCGGGAGAGGTTACGCACGAACCTCCGGTAGTAACCTGCAAAACGTAGGAAACCCCGAACCTATACCATGATCTTGGGTGCTTCCCAAGAAACAACCACCTCGACCTTCAATGGGTACACCACTATTCACTACTCAGACACCACGTGTCCAAGGAGGTGCACTTCTCGCATCTAGAACATGCACTTGGACAATTTCCCATAAATTTGGTGCTATTGGAGGACCTCTAAAACCGTTCTTAGATTCTCAACGTGATCCTCTTCGAATCTCGAGTAGATCAGGATGTATTCAATAAACACAACTACGAACCGGTCTAGGTATTCTTGGAAAATGGAGTTCATGAGCACCATGAACTTAGTTGGAGCGTTTGTAATGCCGAAAGGCATGACCACAAACTCAAAGTGGCCATATCTTCACCTGAAGGAACACTATGAGATTTCATCCTCCATCACCCTCAATTGGTGATATCATGACCACAGGTTGATCTTGGAGAACCACACTTCCCCTTTTAACTAGTCGAATAGTTCGTCTATTCTCAGGAGAGGGTAACAGTTCTTGACCGTTACCTGGTTCAGTCTTTGGTTGTCTATGCACAGTCCGATACCACCATCTACCTTCTTTTCGAATAAGACTGGAGCACCCCATGGTGACGCACTTGGGTGAACAAAACCTTTCTTCATTAGATAATCAATCTGAATCCGCAAATCCTGCAACTCTGAAGGCTTTATCCAGTAGGGAGCCATTGAAATCGGACAGGCACCTGGTTTCATGTCTTTCCCAAACTCAACATCACGTCAAGGGGGTATAGACTCCACCTCTTCAGAGAATATATCCATGAACTCATTGACAATCCCTGGGACTTCCACCATCTCTGTATCCACCGACTCTAGATACAGTTCAGCTAACAAGGAAGGTAGGGGCTCCACTCACTGGTTACCTTCTTGGTAACCCCACTTTCCAATGAAAGTCACACTTCGGCCTCCGAAGTCTGAAAACACGATCCTTCCTCGGAATCAGTAAATAACAGCACATCCAGAGAACATCCAATCAATTCCTAGTATGAGACCGTATAGATGTATCTGCAATAGTAGAATATCCCTGGTTGATTAATGTGGCCATATTATCAGTCTACACCCTCGGAAAACATATAACAATTCAGTCTAACCTCTGACTGGTGTACTCAACACCAGGGGCACTGGAAGACTGTCAGCATCTAGACCCAGAGCACGGGCCAGACTGGGTGCAACAAAGGAGTATGATGCTCTTGTATTGAAGAAGGCACATGCAACAGTACTAAACATGATTATCGTACCTCGAATGACTTCCAGACCTGTTGGAACTGTTGCCTCCACGGCGTGTAATTGCCCACGACCAGCTCCCCATCCCCTCAGTTGTTAGTCATCTCCCCGACCATGCCCTAGTCGAGGTCCCTAAGGAGTGCCCTGAGGTGGGCCTCCTCCTACGATGTCTTCCCTCAGAGGTGTGAGAGCTCACTATCCCTGCTGCTGCTGAGGTGGGTGCTGCATCGGCCCACTCCCACTATACTGCACTCGGTCCTGGCACTGGTTCTGAAGGTGCCCAAAATTGCCACAAATGAAGCATCTCAATCATGGGCCTGAAAGGAAAGGGTTAGGATTGGGAGATCAGAACTAGAACTGATGAGGCCTGCTTCATACTGGTCGAAACGTAGAGGTCCCTGATGCTGGAGGCCTACTGCTGACGGCCTTCCCCTTCGATGAGCCACACTGGATTCCCTCTCGCGATAAACCTCCCAGCGTGTGCATCCTTCCACCATTTCATCCTTTTTCTGGAACTCCAAGTATGTCGGTAGGGTGATGGGGTAACCACATACTGAAGGGATGGTCGGAGTGCCTCCTCTGAACGTCTCACCCGAGTTTCCTCATCTGGAAAGAGGTCCGGAGGGAAGAGAAGGAGATCCTTGAACTTGATCCACAACTCCCTCACTAACATACTCCCATGTTGGAGGGAGAGTAATTCCTTCCACTTCTCATCTTTCATTGTGGAAGAGAGGAATTCAGCCCAGAACACCCTCTCTATGTCAGTCCACATCACCTCATCCTCACTCTTCCCTACAAGATAAATCCTCCACCACTAGCACACTACTCCACGCATATGGGTTACATCCAGAGGAACCCAGTACTCCATCAAAGCCCAGATCAAGCTGAAATATATCACGATCTTTTCTAGCCACCTCTCTGTCTCTACTTCAGAGATTTCCCTCGTACTCCCTGAGGGTCTGCTACTGAAAGGCATGAAGTGTTCCCTTCCACTGATCATCCTCCTCCTCTTAGTCATCCCTTTGTAGATCAGCCAAATCAAGCACTTGGGCCTCGATCATCTGCACTAATGTTGGTCGCCATTAGGGTGCCATAGCTGCAATGTAAATAGAGAATGCCTATGACCGAGTAGTGTAGAAGATTGCTTTTAAAATTTTTTAGAATTATTATTCATTTTAAATCCCCAAAATACCCAAGAAAGTCAAAAACACAAGTCATTATGATGAATGAACATTTTCTAATGTCTGTACCTTGCAATCGGTGTAGACTCACTTGGTCATTCGGTAGGCTCAGAGTCCTTGCATCAGATCATGGGGGTCCCTAAAATATCGTGTCCTAGCAAGTCTTCCCTGGCCTATTTTATACACCATGATTGTCCAACACTGTTTCTCTACCATCCCATGCAATCCTCACTATGGCTAACTCTGAACTCCATCCTACCTCTCAACCTATCCCTATAATATCATTCTTTCATGACCCGCCTTCACCAAGATGAGTGAATGGAGATCTGATTTCCATACACTTCCTTCTTCATGTTGAAGGAGAGATAAAGATCCCAAAGACCCGCCTTCAATAGGTCCCGGAGTGGCAACTAAAACCAAGGTTATAGAATCACACATAAGATAGAAGGAATTTCCCTTTTTTTAGTAAGATCGGGAGATAATATAGTAATTCCAAAGAACACCAAAGGTGGAAGTACAAGTAAAGGAAAACCCAACCAATCTCCTATGCATGTCTCCAAAGTAATGCTACAAAAGTAAAAGTTACTCCAAAAGAAATTACCAAAGAAAAAAACAAAAACACCAACCGTCTGAACGTATGAACTAGTATGATCCAGCACAATCCCTAATGTCCTCCAGGAAACCTGAAAACAGTTTTATATACGTAGGGTGAGCATAAAAGTATACTCAGTAGGGAAAACCAAAATCTATCGTGCACAAGTGGGGAGGAATTCTAATGCCATGTTAGAAAATAGATGACTTAAACACCTAGCATGGAAAATATCCCACCCAAGACTCACCAAGGCATACTCCCCAAATAACGCATGTCAAGTTATATAATAGTAATAACACATCGATGTTTTGGTACCCTGCGCCACTTTCCCATGGGTTATTGATGACATTCTATGCATAGAACCTCTCCCACCATTCTCTCTTTAGTCCCACTACCATACACTTCCCGCACACACCTGGGCCATCACCACACATCCCGCTCGTGAACACCTGGGCTATATCAACCACACGTAACCACGCCCATAAACACCTACGCCAGAATAACCACTTCCATGCCCAAAGACACTTGGGACTTATCCCGAATAAACTTGGGAGACAACCTGCCCACACACACCTCATCCAACCACCATAACTACCCTGCTTGAAGAATCTTGGGCTATACTGGACCTCATGCCATCACAACCTGCCTGATGATTCTTGGAATATTCAGGAAAGGGAGCAAACAAAGAGCTAATAACCAACCACTCTGAGGAGTGTTGGCAAAACACCCTCCCCAATGAAATAGGGGTGTTCGACACGAAGTGTTCAAAATGGTTGGGGCACGGATAAGAAGAAAAAAAACTAGAAATATATGTATAGGTAACAAGAAATCATCCCAACCTAGGGACTCCAAAACGAAACTATGCACAAACACCCTCGTAACTATTCATTCATAAAAGGGCACCCCACTCACAGTCAAGTCACAAATCATTCCTAGAATAAATTCACCATTGAACCCATTATTGATTTAATGTCCAAGTGATTCCATTTATGTAAATCCTGCACTACTGAAAACTAACATGAATAACCACAAGCTGTGGAAAGGAAAAAATCCAAGCAACGCTTAAGCATTCATACCCGGTCCTCTTGTAAATTTACAACAAAGGGATATATGAGATCCCTCAATGTAATGGAACCAAAACGTGCCCCAAGATACAACCCCACATGGACTCAAATCCACAACCAACAACCGTATACCAATAGAGGATCTCATCCCCATCCATATCACCTTATAAGAATCAAGCAGAAGTAATAGACCTACCACCAAGACATATCAAGGATGTTTTTAGACTCAAGTACATCATTAATTACGTTTATTCTTTCTGTTTGGTTGAACGGGGTGATCACACAAGGACTGTTGTTCACTGGGCATCCATTTAATCAGTCAATTTTATGTGATTAACCAATTTTCATGTTATAGTCATTCAATCACATAAATATCAAGAAAAACATACTTTCATTAGTGCTCATGAAAAGACCCCCAATGACCCTGATTTTCAATGGACGTAAGCCCATACAATTCACAACACATAATAAAGGATAAAGAGTACAGTAGAAACTGAGAACACCCCCTTCATTCTCTAATGGTCCCTTTATTATCTTCATTAAGGTTTGGTTTCCTCCATCCCCACAGAAACAATAGCATACCCACCCCACATGATACATAGTAAAGAGAGAGAACAATAAAAACCTACTTGGATTGATCAAGGATCAACGTTTTAACTCTTCCCACCAAGAACTAGGGATACACGACTTGTAGCGGAAAACTTTGGGGACTCTAAGAATGAGTAGAGAAGCACCAGCACAGGTGCACAACTTGCCTTGAGAAGGGGGTGGACTACCAAGGAAAGAAAATGGAGATCATCCAAGAAGAAGAAGGAATAAATTCTAGCATGATATAAAGATGAGATCTTGTTGTTACATGATATTGAATTTTGAACGGCTTTAAAGTCAGATCATGGTTTTCCAAGAGGTTGGGTGGTTACGACTGATGGAATATATTGTAATTTAATAATTCTCATCGGAGAGGTGTCCATAAAAGCTATTCATTTAAACGGTTTCCCATAAATCATTCAATAAGGGAAGAACTGGAATTATGTGGAAAGGGTGTGACATTGAGGAAAAGCCATGCGTTTGGGTAAGTTAAGGTTTGCCCAACTCTCTTGGGATTTTAGATATTATTTATGTTCTTTAAATGGATTTTAATGGGGGTATTAAATCATTTTTACGTCAAAAGATACATTGCGGGAGCGGAAAAATTCGAAAGTTGGAAAAAGAATAAAGAACCCTGGTGAGGACACAGTGCCACCTTCACAGTGCCACTGTCATGGTACCACCATCACGTTTTCACCCTCACAGTGCCACCGTCACAGTGTCATCCCCACATTTCCACCTTTTCAGTGTGAACCCGTGATCGGTGCCACCAATTTGGTGAGACCATTTGATGGAACTGTGTTTTGAAAAAGCAATGGACCAGGAGTGTTTGAGACATTACATTTATGATTCTGTATAATCACATAGGGAGTTATAATTTTCAAGTACACTCTGTATCCAATGATATTAAAGTAAATGAACATCCTTGATTTCTACCGTCAATACTTTTTACCATTGATATAGGGAGATCAAACCATTGACATACCCTCTCGTGTATCAACCATTATGATTTTAGTATAATTATTAAAAACAATCAGCTTTTTATTGTTATGACAAAATCTCCAGCATCTGATACCAATTTCTGGATCGGGTTATACCAAATATGCACAAGTGGGGGGTGAATTGTGTCTTTTATAAATTCTTCTTGAATCATAATGATTCTCATTTCTTTCCTTTTACATTTATCATGGGTTTTATGTAGCATAAATGAAAATGTTAAAGGATGCAATGATGTATAGTGTTTCCATGAACATAAGGCCCCTAGTCCACTCCACCAATTCTATACTCCAAAATCTTGGTGATTTTCATTATCTGGTCTTCTTATCAACATACCATCCACAACTGAGTGCAGGGAGTTGACACCCTTACATTTTAACGATAAAACAGAGCCTTATGGTTCATACATAGTACACAATACACATCATAGTACAAGGAGTCAATTACTCAAAATAAAAAGTGTATTGAAAATAATTTCTACTTGTTCTTCATAGTTGCAACAACATGAAACTAGCAGTCGATAGATCGTTATCTTCAAGAAGAATGGTCTTTAGGTAGAAGAAGTTCTATGTTGATTCAGTTGTAATACATATAGAAATAAATTCATAAAATCCAATAACAACGGATTCACGATAGATCTTGTATGTACAATAAGAATCCTTAATGCTCTCCTCTTCATTAGAAAACAGAGTTTGATAGATCTTGGTAGAAGAATATCGTTGTGACTCGGATGTCTCTGTAAACTATAGTTGTGAAAACTCAAGAGATTATTATTCTGATATTGTTTTTGATGATTTTATTCTTTTGTGTAATAATAAATATCATACATATATAGAATAAAAATTAATGGTTTTATTTAAAATTTATATCCACAAATGTCGCCTATAGATTAGAGATATTCAAATGTTTGAATAACAGAGCAGTTGAAACTCCCCTGAATATTCAACATGAAAAAATCTTCTTAAATCAATCCGTTGAAACATAATTAAATGGATTTGAATAATTCAGAGATGTGATTTAAAATCGGGGTTTTAATCTGGCTTGAAATCATCCTAATAATCAGTATAAAGACCGTTGCTTGATAAAGTCATATTTTAAATCTCTGACGCCAAATGTAGGGTTGAACAACATAGCATACATTCTCTGAACATAAGATTCACAATGTAAGGTTCACATAGTATGGTCGATCATCCATATATTTCTATTCAAATCTTAAACTTATGCAACATATTGCATACTTTTATCATTTTCTAAACGCAAGGTACAAGATCCCTAATTTTTGATAAAATGTATGGTTGTTTACAAAAGTATTGTTGATGAACCGTACTTTTTAGAAACAAATATAACATTCCATACAAATGTAGGGTTCTTCTTCCATACTTTTTTGATAATGTATTGTTGATTAACCATACATTTACAATAAATTAATCATAGATTTTTATCCTTATAAAATGGTTGTCATCGTATAGTATGAACAGTGTTTACAAAACACACTAATATGCTAAAACGATTTCTAAACACATAGAGTATGAACAATATTTCCACAACATGCTAAAAATATTTCCAAACACATTGTCAAATATTCCATGGAAATTAAAAACATTAATATTATTCCAAAATAATTAATATTAAGAATATTAAGTTCTTAAAATATATATAAGACAAAATCATTAGAATAACAAAAAAGGTTATTTGTGAACATCAAAATAATCAAAAAGATATAGATTTTTGTTCTCAACAATCTCCCCCAAATAATTGTAAATTATTTTTGAAAACAACTCTTGATCAACACTAAGGACCACGTACATCATTTTGAATCATCCCCATTTATTTATTTCCCAAAAACATGCTAACCAATCTCATCTAAGCATTCCATATGTCCATCCTGGACATCTAGACATTAGAAACTCATATGAGTACCAAACTCATGCCCTATGATCTAAGAGAATCAATTATAATAATAAAATTAAATTAATCAAAAGTAGTCATAATGCCTAAATTATAATTAGAACATCCCATTCTATCAAAATAGGGCCCATTGGCACCCAAAAGACTAGTAAATTTCCCCTAAAACTATCCTAGAAAAAATCCCCAACAGAAAGCATTAAATCAAAACTAAATTGAATTAAATATTAAAAAAATATTAGAAATAAAATCAACATGGTGACACACCTAATAAAAATGTCATGTGGGGATGAGCAGACATTTTCTTG
The DNA here is from genome assembly GCA_963277665.1 of Viscum album. Taxonomy (NCBI): domain Eukaryota; kingdom Viridiplantae; phylum Streptophyta; class Magnoliopsida; order Santalales; family Viscaceae; genus Viscum; species Viscum album. The sequence continues at coordinate 1,971,596,736 of OY728130.1, read as the reverse complement.
CGGCATCCTAAATCATTACTACATGAAATACCCCTCATATTGGGATGATTCCACCATGCTCTGATAGAATCATCAATGAACACAAACGTAGAGAAATCTAAAATTATAGGATAATAGAGGAGGAGATCAAGGGGGTATAGAGGAGGTTTCACACCTTGAATCCTTAGAAATCACTTACAAAATATACCTTAAAATAAATGGGTAATGGAGGAATACAGGATTCAAGAATGGGGTCCAATTATGTGAAAAAATAAAGGGAAAAAGGTTTTCACCATATAAAAACATGAGGGGGGTAAACATTTCTTTCCATATTCTTTTAATTTCGAACATCTAGCTACTGTGACTATCTAGCTATCTGGTTCATAGGTTAGCCTACTAGATAGTCTGTGGTAATATACTAAAGACCCAAAACTCAGCCTCCCTCTAGTACTCTCTTATTGATCCTAACTATATCTTGATCCTTAATCCCTATATAAAATACCACACTAAGTATTCTTACACTCTTTTAATTACTACTTTTAGTCCTAATGATGACATGTAAACGAAATTAAAAGTTCAAAAATCCCCAATATTTGACACCATAAAATATGTTTGGGGTTTTACAACATCCTCCATAACACTTTTCATATTTGAGAATCCTTAGTGGTCATCAATACCACATCACCTAACCAGTACTGGTAATTAATTTCCATTCATATGGTTGTGTTTCACCTTTGAATTCCAAACACACTCTCATAGTGAAGCATTAAACATAACGTACTTGAATTACATAACCATGATACACCACACAATTTCATCACTAACACACTGGAATGAGCTGACACACACAAATCAATCAAAAGACACCCAAGGTGTCTTCATCTTATTTTTCACATAGCTGATGGTTCTCCCAACCAAATGACCTAGGTGAATTCTACCAACTATGAGTTATGTTACCCTACTCCATTTTAATTTCTTATATAAACAAGATCTCAGTGTCCTAAAGATTCTCGTAAGGTGGATTCCAATATTCCCACTTAAACATAAGTAAAGGCACTAATCCAACAAAGCTATAACTCCTTTTTTATTTTCTTTTAACTTAGTTGATGAGTCCCTATCATCCACAGATGATAAAAATTCCTCAATCTTTTTAAATGATCCCAACCAATTGATAAACAACACATTAAAATCCCGAATGATTCCCATAATATGCTTTATATCCCATAGTATCTAATTTAAAAAAACCACCAGTCAAACAATCTCCAATGACCTTCCATCACAAATAATCAACTTTATACATTTACGCACTACTCATGAACATGGTCATAGTGACTTAAATCATTAAGCCATCTGATTACCATCCACACAATATTATTGAATCTCATTCCAATATCATGGCGGAAGTCTTCATTCCAACCACTTACCATACAAAACTAGCGTTATAAACCCACCTGATCACTGATATATCTCTAATAAAATAAATTTGTGAAATCATAAATCATCTCAAGCCTCATTTACATATTCATAATCCACCTTCTACCACACCTAAATTTTTATCATGTATACATTGATGATCTTATTAGATTCAAATCATTTGGATCACTAGTATCCAAATATTGTACCCACCATCTAGTGGCATGTTCAATTCATGAATGATCCCTTTAGCATGAGCTTCACATCCCCACAACCAACATCACACTCCCCACGCTATTAATTTTCTTTTCCATTTCATCCCTAGATTAAATTTTCGACAGATGAGGCCAATGATTCCTTGGTCACTAAACATAATGGTCATGCATGAACACCCTACAAAAATATGATCACCATTAAGAAACATGAATCCAAGGCCTATTATTAGCACAAAGTCACATAATCCACAAATCATATGTATGTGTATCCAATGAGGGGGTCACACTCACCAACAACATAAGGTGGACTCACCACTATATGTATTTCCTCATATTAATACTCGAACATAATTCCTAAAAGATCCCCATATCACAAATATTATACTAATATTGAGAAACCCTCAATGAATTCCATTTGGAAACATTGACACTTAGCTATCTCATGACCATAACTGATTTCCATTTCAACTAATCCCACATATAAAAAGTATATGTTTCCTTGTTCTGATTGAGACCCCAAGTTTCATATATTCTCCATGTACCAATATATCATGAACCATGACTATAAGTGTATGAATTATTCAAAACATGTATTACCATGCTCTATGACATGTCACATCCACCTCACCAGTCCGCCTCAATCACTTTTAATCAAAAAATCTCCACTTTACCTATGCAACTGTGTAACAAATGACTATCATCCAATTATGTTTCTTCAAAACCATAAGTGTCTATATATTCTCTCACTACATATTAAAATTAATTTAAAAATGTTTTTATTGTAACCCAAAGGTTCCCACCCTTGAATGAAATCTTTTATATCAAAATAATAATCACATTCGGTAATTTTCCTACAATAAATATGAAGGAATATAATGATAATTTTCCCTCAATACCCTCCAAGAAAGCTCAAATTCCTTGTATTACCCATACCATAGGATTCTCTCTTAAAAAAACTCATTAAAAAGTTTTATTTTCATATCATGGGTCTCTAGATATCTTTACCTTTGCCAAGTACATGACCCACATAATTAACAAACCAAAAGGATTCTAAATGTGTTCCTAAATCGAATATAATACGACAAGAAAATGTACTAAAAACTACTGTAGAGTCTTTTAAATACACACAACTGGAATCCCATGCCAAAACCATTAGACTACTAGGGCACTAATCCTTATCGAAAATCCATATTCGGGACTACCCCTCAGGAATATTATCTCATCAGATATCATATCCATAACCAACAATATTATCGCACATGTTTATATTATAGGAATTATAAATATCATCTTGGTTATTTAGAATGAAATTCCATACTAAATTGGAAAATTATATATACGTTTTGTCTAGAACATTAAATAACTAATCATTCAAAATAGTCAACATTAAGGGGGCATGTAACTAAGTGGTATTCTACTAATGTCCCCATCACAAATTTTATCATTGTAGATCCACATGTCATTACAGAAAAATAAAACATGTACATGTCAGCCTAGCTGAGTAGAATACCACAAATAAAATATATGGGTTGTTTTTTATATGTTGTTTTCCACCCATTAAATTGTTGTACCCCTATCATCAGTGATAAAATCACGAAAAGAAATTCATATACTATTGAATTATTTTTATTTTCTGTGACAATTATTGAAAAGTTGTTGGATGGTAGTGTTTGAATATGAATAAATAAATTACAAAAAAAATATTTTATTAAAATTTTAATAAATTAATTTATTAGTTTTCAATTTTTTATAAAATAAAATAAAATCATTTAATGGTAAAAAAGATGATTTTCTAAAAATGGTGGTTTTACTCAAACATTATTTTTATCTTAATAAATTAAATTAATATATAGTAATGAATGACCTTAATTAAATTTGTACACAATATATTAAAAAAATGATTTTAATATTCATCTAAAAGTTTTCCATGGAAATGAATAAATGTAAACTCTATTTTATGACTAAAAATACAATTTTTTAAAAACTGTTTTATTGTGTTATGTGCACTTATTTTAAAATAATTTTTTGTAACATATAGAAGATTAATTTTTAGAAATATATTAAATAATTAGAGTAATAATAATTAATATAATTTAATTGTTTCAACATCATTTTCATCTATAATGAACAATTAACATTATAACAATCTTGTCACAAGAGTAAGGGTAAAATGGTTAAAATAGAGGTCAATCGTAGCGATAATGTTTAAAATATAAAAAAACATTATTTAATTTTATTATTTGATGGTATTTCATAAAAATATTTATTATATCATATTATTTGGTATTTTATATAAATTTTACTTCAGTATGACATTAACATATTTTAATCTATTAAAAAATTATTATTCTATCCTCTTCTTTTCCTTATAAGAAGTCACCAATTATCCTTCATTTCTAATAATGCATAAGACTTATATCTGGACCAAGAACGACTTAAATACATTATTATAATCCCTATACATGTTTAAGAAGACTTTTTTTTATCATAATACCTTCCATTCAAGGGTTTAGATATAATCTAAAGGGCATTTCACAATGAAGATGTACAACTATAAATTGAGTTATTTCAATTTTATTTCTTCTTAAATCTATTTTAATCCAATTTTATACACCATAACATGATGAATATAGTATCATTAGAATAAATATATGTTATTAGGATGATTTCACAACAATTTCCACCTATTTTCTATCAAATTTGAATTGAAATTACCTCTTGTACATACGTGTGGACCGCCACCTCCACATAGCTATATGATTCATTTTCCATCATCACCTCACCTGAGTATTAATTATTATTGATTAAATTTTTTTATATAAAAATTGTGAAATAATTATTCTTCAATAATTATAATATATTCTCTACCTTTTTTACTTATCCATAAATTATAAAATGATAGCATAGCTCATGTGTACATATGGATTTCCACCTCTACGAAATGATGTGATTAATTTTTCATAAACACTTATGAGAACTATTATAAAAGATTTTATGTTCAATAAATATGATAAATATATCATTAATAATATTATATATTTGGTTGACACGTGACCAAGTAGCATGTTCTAGAAGAATCGAATTGAAACATGTTAGGAAAATTTACCAGGATTCACCTTAATGTTCATTTTATTAAATAAATTATTAATAGAATAGTAATTTTAAATTAAAATGTAATAATGAAAAATATGTTATGTATGGTTACAGTTCAATTATATTTTTATAATAAATATATGTTTATAATCTTGGATAGTTAATTGTGTATAAGGTAAAACATGACTTGAGGTAAGCGATTAATGGTACAATCACATTTCCTTTCATGTTTTACTATGCTAAATTTACATTGAGTGAAATTATATGGTTGTGATACTTTATAAATATTAAATTTTCTTATCCTATGGGGTTTTAATTTAATTTTAATGTATTTTTTACAAATTTCTTATCTTTGGTACTGAAAATTATATAGAAAATGTTTTAATATAATTGTTGACCTTATTTTCTTTTTGTTTGATGATATTATTCATCTATATCGATGCTCTTCAATAATTTTTTTTTGTTTTTTCTTATAATTGTAATTTTTAAAAAATTCAATTTCATTACCATTTATTTTATATATAATATCATTAAAAAATCATTTTAATGAAACATAATCTTAATAAGTTTTTATTAAAAAATTTCAAAAGTGTGAAAAGAATTTTCTATTTTAACATATATGGTATGGATAGATTTTTCCACCATCATGGTTGTTCTTTTCACGGAATATTACTTTACAATTTTCAATTTTTATTTTTGAGGAAAATAAATTTCTCTAGATTATAGACACCTTTTTTAAAATATCATAATATAAAAAAGATATTTTTCACATCTTTTCAAAGAGAGGTTTGAATTATCATTTAAAGGAATTTTCATTTATATCAACAAACTTTTTGAATTTTTATGCTTCACATTGGATATGATATTATGATACCATCAACTTTATTTCTCTAAATGTATTTTGAAGAGTATTATTTAACGAAGAATATATAAAACCCATTTCATTCCCATGGTTTAATTATGTTATGATGAAACATTTATGAAATCCGTTTCTTTTCCAGGGTTTATACAAAAATGAATTAATTTTATGTTATTGTAACCTATTTCATTTCTATGAGTTAATATATAGTGATATGATGAATTATTTATGGTATTATAGAACACATGTGTGAGGTTTCAATTTTTTGATTGGTGGAACCAATATAAAATTTCCATATAATGTTGGATAAAGATGGATATATCACAATATAATAAGATAAAGAATGGAAATTAATCCCAGTTCTGTAATAGTGTATGTTTAATAAGATAGTCTTGGGAGTGAACCTTGACTATGGAAATAATGGAATAATGAGTACTCTAAATCCACTATGATAGTCATGGAATTGATCCTATAGTAAATAATTAATTCTATATACATATCTCTATTCTAAAATGTTTTTTATAATGATTATTACATGTTATAATAGATCTTGATTGATTATTTATGATTTCATACACTTATAACATATGTATTTTTTGGAAAATCCTTTATTATATGATTTATGATTTAATATATTTGATCGGTTATTTATGATTATCATAAGTTATGATCATGTTCTAGTACACTTATCTTTTGATAATTGTGATCATTGATTGGTCTTCTATGTTTTCCCTTATAGAGCATCTAAGATCACCCTTTGTTATCATATATTTCCTAGGGTTGAGGATAAACTTTTTTAAGTATGGTATGTCTAAAAATTTCACTATGTGAGAAAATAATTGCATGATATTTTGAATATATTATATGAAATAAGATGATTATTTATATTTTATCCAATTAATATAATCATTTATGGTCCTTAGGTGTGTATTATTGTGAAATATATATAATATACGTTTAAAATGAAGAAATATTAATGTCTAAAATTTTTAGGTCAACTTAGTTTGTATTAGAAAAGGTTTTAGTTATTTTTTCGGATTATGAATAAAGAAATTTATTTATTAAACTTTGGTATAATTTTATGTATATGACGAAATCCTGAATAATTGGTAATATAGAGACTTCATGGTGTTCCTAGAATACTCATCCTTTGATGGATACTGGAAAGTAGATATGGCTATGACACAAATTCACAGAGTGCTAAAAACTATGATATTGTAAGATATGGTATTAACTCGATATTCCCTTATTCAAAATAAGTTGTATTAAGACTAATAATATATATTGACCCCACTCAAGGATTTTCATAGGTTAATTCACATTTTCATTATGAACCATTATGAATTATTTTAAAATATAATGACCATGAATGACCTAGGTTAAACCTAAGGTGTCTTTGATTGAAATGGTGTTCTAATTTAGACGTCCTAGAGATGATTTTTTAGGATTGTATTATTAATCAATATGATTATTGTTGCTCATTGTTTTTTTCAATAGCTGGAACCCTGAAGAATGACGTGATCAATGAATATAATGACCAATGTAATGAGTATACTCATGAGAAACCAATTGAAATGGGAGATGGGATGTGATATCATGTGTAAATACTCCCCAATTATATCTAGATATTAATGGTAACATTAATCATGATAAATATAGAAGCATCCAAATGAAAAAACTCACTATTGAGAGTTTTTATATAGATATGGATACCTTAATTCAATGATTACATAAATGCATTTATTATTGTGAAATGGATAACAGTTATAAGAAATAGATTCTTTTATTTCCAATTCCTAGACCATTCGAATTGTATTTTCATGTATGTTTTAGATTTTTAAACTAATTGATGGTGGACTCTTATCAAGAATACAAGGAAATATGAGGAAATTGACTCCACGACATGGTATGAGTTAAAGAATATATTTCTATAAATGAATTTTCCTAAAACTCTTCACACAAAAATGAATATAGAATTCCCTGAATCTAATAAAAGGAATGATAAATCCATAAGTTCCTATAAAGAAAATTTCAGAGGACATTCAAGGTGTGATCTTATTTTTACCATCAAACCTAAAAGAAAAATAAATTGATTATTCAGTGGGTTGAGACCACATCTCAAAAAGGTATTATCTATAAGAGAAACAAACATATTTGATGAAATTAATTATTGCACTCTTATATTATAATAATATATGGGAGACCCTCATTTTTCTCTCGGTATTAGAGATAGCGATATAAATATGGCATTTGAATGAAATTTTAATAACAAAAACAATAATACAAAGAAATTTAATCATCCATTATATTATAAGCACGTAAGGATGCATGGTGTAAACATCCTTATAGGGTCTAGTAAATGTTTTAAGTGTTAAAAATAAGGTAATTGATAATGATACTTATAATGTAATGTGGGGAGGATATTTAAATAAAATAATGGTGAGAAATTTCAACATAATGTGATACCCATACTCAATTTCTTTAATTATAAGGAGTGTGGAAATTATACCCATCAGTGAAAATTTAGGAGGGTTAATGCTAATAATTGAAATTAGTATCCTATTAATAAAAGAGTCCAATGGAATGAAAATGTTATCAAAACTGTTAAAGTGATTAATATGAATAATGTGATGAAATGTACACATACCGTCTACTCTGCAACTAAAAAAGTTCTTTTGAATATATATTTATTTGATAATTCATAAATGAATATTTTTCTTAGTGTATTATTCCACCACACTAATGATTCTATATTGGGTTGGAATTCAAAAAACATAATGATATGATTAATTAATCTCATGTTTATAGCTTCAGTATGATAAATGTTTTTCGGAATATGCTTCCAATAAATATTTTTATTATTACTATAGTTAAATTTGATATGATTTTAGGAATTTATTATATATATATATCCCCTGTAAATTTTTGAGGAAGTTAAGTCACATTTTACATTCTAAATCAACCAATAATCATCATTCAGTGAAAGGTTGAATATAAAATTACAATCAATTTTAATTCTACTATATGGCTATTACTATCTATTCACGAATGATATTTATCCAAAATGGTTGGAAGGAACTCATCATCCAATATATGATAATTATTTAGGATTATGTTAACTTATTTATTAAAAAATTTCTTAGTCTTCTCCCAATCAATGAAGATGAGATTTCAATTGAACACATTTCTATTGCTTTACCTATTTTAATGAATCAATATAAATGGACCAAAATGACATGTTCTAATTGAATAATCAACTCATGGAGAATATTGATAAGGGATTGATATGACCTAGTGCAACACTATTAGGTGAACTAGTTATTTTTTTAAATATGTATTATGGTTCAATAAATCAATTCCATGATTTTTGTAAATTTAAGAAGATCACTATTGAGAAAATATCATATACCTCATATCATTTAACATCATATTCAATTATAATGATCTTAATATTTTTACATGATTGATATTATATATGTATATCATCAGTTATGGGTCAAAATAAAGTTTCTACCCAAGAAAATATTTTATACATGGTATGGTCATTATAAATTTATAATAATGCAATTTTGACTTATCAATTCTTCTAAATATTTATAGTTTTAATGAATAGGGTCGTTATATATAACATTGAATTATTTTTTATAGTATTTATATATATGATGTTATTATATATTCAAAGATAAATAAAGAGAATGAATAATATTTGAGGACTGTATTAATGATACTGAGGAAGAAGAATTTGTAAGCTAGAATTACCATGTGTGAATTCTAGTTTAATAATGTTCCATTCATGGGATATATAATCATAGGTGTGGGTATATCAGTAGATCCTTAAGAAATATAAATTAATGAACAATGTTTCTTACCATCTATCATAGCTGATATCAATATATTTCTAGGTTTATATAGATAGTATTGGTTCTTTATTAGGGATTTCTCAAGGATATATATTCTAATAGAAATGTTGAATTAGATGGCACCTAAATTGTTATAGTTAAATGAATATGATGAGAATCTCAAGGAGTTAATGATATGTTTGGTTAGAAAACCAATTCTCACACTATCTATTATTAGATAAGGGTTTTTGATCTATTGTTATGCATAAAATAAAGGAATTGGATGTACCCTCATAACTAAAGATAAGGTGATAGTTTATACGTCTCACCAACTGAGAATTCATGGGAAAAATTATCTGACTCGTTATTTGGTGATAACTATGGTAATTTTTGAATTGAATATATCGAGGAATTATCTATATGGTAGAACATATGATATATTTACTAATCATAAAATACTGAATTATATATTCACATAGGAAAATTTTAATATGCTCCGTAGAATATAGTTGGAGTTTATTAATGATTATTACTACTCAATACATTAGATCTATAGGAAGGAAAACAAGGTGGATGATGCTCTAAGTTAGAAGAACCACGCTATTTTTTCCATGATGGGTATTTAAAGTTATCCAATAAATTTGGATTCTTATAAGTTCAACCTTAAAATAATTTGGAACAGGGACATATCATATATTTTATGATTATTGAACCATATATCGATGTGATGATTAATGAGGTGTAGAGGGGGGATGTGGGACTATATAAAAATAATAGAAATGTTCCTGAGCTCAACCATGATTGTGATGGAAGGACAAGGTTTGGGAACTGATTTTGTATCTTATCAATACTAGACATTTAGAATGAGCTGTTGGATAGTTCTCATAGTTCATTATTCTTCTTTAATCCTAGAAGTAAAAATGTTTATGGATATCTAAAACAGTGTTTATGGTTAGATAAAAAAAAGTTTATTTCATAGTATGTATCTAGATTCTTGGTATATCAGTAAGTTAATTTTAAGAGACATAATTCTAAGGTCATGGTACAATAATTACCCATACTAGAATTGAAATGGGAAAACATTACCATGTATTTCATCATCAGACTCCCCAAAACATATAAATGGAAGAATGTTATTTTAATAGTAGTAGAATGAATTTTAGATTCATAAAAAGTCATTTTCATTGGAGAAGATATCTCTTATAAGGGTATGGATCTGTCATGTCTATCCCTTTTGTGTTTTTAAAGACTGAGGTTCTTAGAGGAGGATATGTAAATTTTGGGAGGTGTTTGGATGTAAAAACATAGAAGGAGAATCCAAAATGTGTTTAGGATTCATGTTGCATTAATGTGGTTCCATGCCAGTCGAATATAATATATGGAGCTATCAACTATGTAGAATCATCTGTAAATGGATCGATCATCCACATGTGTGATCAACAATATGAATTGTTTACATGGTTGGATCAACTATGTGAATCAACTATATGGATGGATCATCAATGTGAATTGACTAGGTAGGTAATTCGGATACATAGGGTGTTAAGATACATGGGGGATTCAGAAATATGGAGGATTCAGATAAATGGGGGATTCAGCTATATTGAGGATTCAACTATGTGGGGGATTCATATACATGGTGGATATGACAGCATGGTGATTTTGGAAATGTGGGAATTTAATTACGTGAAATTGTCTAAATGATGTCATTTATAGTTTCTGGAAAATAGAAATGAAAATATTTTGATATCATGAATCATGGGAATTCAAAGCCTGATTCATCAATGATAATTATATCCTTAATTTTTTGAAATGGTAGTGGCTGTAAACATGTCCTTGTGCATATATTTAATGACATTTTCAAAAGGTGGAATTAAATATTTTTTGATATTGGAAATAAAATAATCCTATATATATCAACTCCAAAATTATGGTCCCTACCTTAATTTATTATTGGTCACATTCTCTAAGGACCAAAAATTCGAAATCCCATCTCTGGGAGTTATGGAACTATTTTTGGGGGCTCTAGTTCTCCAGTTGTGATTCCATCTAGTGCACAACCCTTATTTTTTTGGAGCAACGTGTGATGTGGATATTCTTTATTTATTTTTGAGGATTACTTTTTTATCCAATACATTTATGAGAAATCATAAAGCTATAATTTTATATACCATTGGATGTAAATGAAAATAACTAAAAAAAATATTAAACCGGATTAATGAAAAATTGGTTCTTGAGAGCCCATGGTGTAGCTTTCAACATTGGTAATGGGTTGACTCTAGAATTTCTAGATAGTTTTTTATCTATGATATTCTTGTTATCATGTTTTATTATAATATGGATTTTCATTTTTTCATGATGGAAATTGTTACTGAAGGTAAAGATGAAATTAATTGAAAATTAATTGTCTATAGAATAAATAGGAAATTTTAATGAATCCTAAGTGGTTGTAATTTGATGATGATCAAATTTATGTGAGCATATATGTTTAATTCAAAATTAATTTACATATATTTTAGGATTTAACTAAATAATATAAATCAGGGTAATTCTTATTGATCATAAAAATAAAAGTAATGATAACAAGAATTGGATTAATTCAAAGAGCATGATTAACTTTTTAAGGATTTTCATAGCTTGATGCCATAACTGTTCTATAGTTGGAACCTATGAGTAATTAACCAGTTAAATCAAGATATAATTAGTCTCAATTGGGTGATAAATATAATTTATAGTTCATGAGTTACCCATTTCCATGAAAAGTTCGAGTGCCTTTTGTTGGACTTAAGAGAGATAGTTCTACATGAAGGTTAGATGCCTTATTTTGAGGGCCCATATGCGTTGTTGAATGTTATTTTTTATTTTTTTATTATTAAATGATGTTAGATAGATAAAATCCTTGTTATGTGATTTGGACGATGCCTCATCCTTGGATGATGGTTGTGATATGGGGATGTGAGGATAATATTATGTGGTAGTAGTTGAAGCTTATGATGGAAAGATGCATCAGGATATTCATGAGGGTGTTGGGGATGACCCAGATGATGGTGGAATGAGTTGAAGATGGGTTACCTATTTTTTATGTGATATTGAGAGTTGTGATTATCTCTTATGAATTCATTTAATGGTTAATGTCTTGGTTTCTTGTCTTATCTTCATTCGTTGTCCCACAACATGAGGTAGATGTCTATTCTTGGTTGCATGTTTCCTCTCAGTGGTAACATATAACTCTTTTGGTTGGAGTTAGTATCACATGAGGGGTTGAATTGAGTACCCAATTAAAATTATTTTAAAAATGGATTGAAATAAAATCCCCAAATTATTTAATATATAGCCATGTTTACCAAAATATTAGTTTGACACAAATTTTTATCAATCAAAATATTTTTTGAATGATTTATTATGTATCGTTTTAAAAAAAATACAATATTATTTTATCCATAGAAATCAATTTACACAAATAAGATCATTTATAAACACATATTAAGATAAACTATCAAAGTAGTGGTTTTTTTTGATTAAAAATTCATCAGATCTAATGAAATGAAAAAATATAAAACAAAACACACAATGGAAATTGAATACAAGAGGTTCAGTGTCATGATGATACATATTACTCTCCACTAAAACATCACCTGATGATATGTAGTTTATATAAAATAATCTTTTTATCCACAAACTATATAGGGTTTTATAATAGCATACCAATTGTCTTTCCCACCAATCCCTCTTCCACAGTTTTAATGGGAGTAAAAAAATACAACAGGTCACACAATACCTCTTCCGAAGTTGTCATGAGACAATCATACAAAAGAGAGTATTAGAAGATATCAGGTATATTGCAATTTATATAAGGGGACACTATGTGTAGAAAAAAATATTAACACTCTCTTTTCTTAATGTAAAGATAAATAAAACTAATAGAGATACTAAGAATATAGAAATGTCATGTTTCTATAAATGACATGATCTATAGCTATTGACTCCTTGAAATTGATTTGAACTAAGGATATATTTTAGTTTCAGAAGGGTCATCAAAATAGAGTGTTGTAGTCTCTTGGTTCTTTACTATAGGAAGTTAATAGATAGAATATTTTCTTCAGCATCATCATTAGATTGTAAGAAATACGTAGTAGGTATGATATAATGGTTCTTATAATGAACTCCAGGCTCACTTCTCTTGTGAGACTCTCTAATTGTGTCCAAAAAAATTCATTTTCATAAGGGAGTCTACTTCTTCATTTAAAACCGAAGCAACAACATAGTGATTCGTCCGGATACTCTACATCCTTGGACAACATGTCTAACACATACATCAAGGTAATTTATTGATCAATTAATAAAAAATCATTAAATTAATCATTTCCATAAAATTCAATAAACAAGTAGTTAGAAATATTAAAATCAAATTCAATTGAAACAGCGATGGTCATTCAATGAAGCTAGTGATGTCCAACTCTGGTAGTGACACATTAAAATAGTTTTTCTTGGAATAGTGACACTTTATTGGCTGTATGTTAGACTAGCGGGGTATCATGTGGGTGGTGTGTCTTATTGGCAGTGTTTCATTCTAGTAGTGTGTCATCCCAACACTTTTTAATTTTTTTACTCTGGACATATGACATTCTTAACAATGTCTCAATGTGATGGTAAGACATCCCTAGTGGTGTATCATATTTTTTCAATTTTCCATATTAATAGTGACTCATTATTTAGGGTGATACTTTCCTTGGCAGTGAGTTTTCTTGGCGATGAGTCTTATTAACAGTTTCTGATACTTAGGAAACATTTTCTAATATTTCCCATAACATAAAATTCTAACATAAAACATGAAACTCATTAATTATCATAATAATCATGATTTGGTGGTCATTAATAAAATTATTTAAATAATCATCTCCTTTTTTATTATGACAAATCATGGAATTTTATCTTCATGTAATCAAAGGTATATCTTGACACTTTTAGAAATATAGTATTAAAGATAACGAAATATTCAAAGAAAGAAAGGGAAATACATAGTATTAAATGGAACACATAGCAGTATGGTGTCAAAGGAAACTAATGAGAATAAAAAAAATAACGGTAAATTCCATAGATATTATCCCCATTTTGGGATTATAAAATAGTGAAAAATTAAAAAAAAATTGTTAAATAATAAGTCTAAAATAGGAAATTCTAGAAAAATTGATTGAAGAATAGCATTATAATTATAGATAACTCTATAATAGGTTTACCAATAGAAGTCTTAACTATTATCTACTCACAAAAAATATGTTAATCCTCTAGGTTCTCATCAATTGATGTATTTCAGTAAACAAACACATCTATCAACTATACCGCAATATCTTGTCCAAATATTGGCTCATGAAAAATATACTCTAAACTCTCAACTTCAGTCTATCCAGCCACATCCTACTCAATAATAGAAATAATTCTAATTTTGTTAAATACATCTTGATTTGACTCATTCTGATCATCAAAAACATATACATTGTTTCCATTAACAACAACATGTATTTGAGGACTATCATGACTTGGGTATTGCTCCACTTCAACCGATGCATCTCAATTTTTTCGTGTAGAAACATCCATTTAACCAAAAAAACTATGACTTTATCTGAATCTAGAAATAAAAAAACCAGGAGATGTTAAAAGATATTTAAGATTCTCAACATCCCCTCATCTAATTTTACCGCTATAACCATCAGGATCTGATCCACCACCATCATCATTTCAATTTCCTTCTTCGTTATCTTCATTACCATTATCTGAATCTGATTTAGAAATTATTTTACACTTATGGTCCCTAAATACTTTGGTCTCTTCCTCATCACATTTTATAAATTTATTTATTTTATGGAGAGTTTTAGGTGGGCTAAGATCCATAAAAGTGATATTATGGGAACTATGAGATAGGTCAGGGTCACTACCTTAATCCACTATATATTCATATTCTTCATTCCTACCAATAGAAAATTATTCTTTATCATCTGAATATTCAAAAATAACATCATGTTCAAGATCTGGTTCAAAAAGGTCTCTTTGTTTATATGGGCATCCAATTGGATTAAAGTCTTCATATATATTTTCACTATCATCTGGCCACTACATTTTCCGATGGTTCTATATAGTCTTCATCCTTCTACATTGAATAATTGTGATACAAAAACAAAAAATATATGCTATAGATTCTTTATTTTTATCAACATATCCATTTTCATTAAAAATATTAGATCTAAACTTAATATAAATCATTGAAATTGATCTAGAGGTAGGTTTGATAGTTTCTTAAATATGAATAACAAGATATACATAGATATTTATCTTCTATAATATTTTGATAAGACAAAGAATATAGACATCTTAATACCTTATAGTTGAAAAGTAACCCTTTCTTGAACACATAATATGCTTGATAAACAGAAATAGCATCCTTCACTCTCTATATAAATATGAAGAAATCTATCTTCTAGCTGTTCAATCTCCAGCCAACTCCAGAAGGGATTCTTCTTAGATGAAATCATCACCATCATATGAAATAGTTCATTGGTAATCATTAAATACACCATTCTGTTATAATTTTAAATAGATAGCTCCATTCCATGAATAATATGTGAATATATGACCTTTAAGCGTTCTTATTACCCAATAATAATCTTCTTCATCAAAACCAAACTCCACATATTGGTAGAACTCATACACCTGATTAGGATAAAAGGGTATCTTATTAGAAGAGAACCAATCCATTCACCATTTTTTCTATTTAAAATTCACTAATAAGGATCTAATTAAAAGTATCTATTCTGATTCAACTCCCTTTTTAGGTACAACAAACCTCTCAGAAATATTGGGGTTCGCTGGTTTGATAGGTACAATACGATTCCGTCTTCTTATCTACTTAATTACAGAACATAACTTATCAGGAGAACATTGTAAATGTTTCTTCACTCTATCTATGGAGTTTTTCACACATGGATTAGTAAAATGTGGGGGTATTTTTGAATTTTCTAGAGAAAATTATCACACAGTGATTGAGAAAATGTCCAGAAGAAATAATGTGCATATAAACTAAATAAATTTTCATATATAAAATTTGGGATTATTAGTGATTCAGAAAAAAAATCAAGAATCAAGATAAATTCAAATTTTAGTCATTAAATAGATCACAAATAATTTAAAAAATGGAGGTTTCAAAACACATAATTAAAAATTTGACAATATAATTAAAACACAACAGTGATACTTTCAACGGCGAGAAGTCCAATAGTTAGAATTTCCATAGTGAGAATTCCCAAACTGAGAGGACGAATGGTGAGACATTAAAAAATGCGACACATTCCCAATGGTGGTATATTCAAAATGGTAAGACGTTCACAATTGTGCGAAATTCAAAATGGTGAGACAATCAAAATTTTAAGACAATCATAATGGTGAGACATTCACAATGGCGAGACATTCATAATAGTGTTACATTCAAAACAGCGAGTCCTAGACAATTAAACATAACCAAAAATTATCATTTGTAAGTCATGTTGGATACAATTGATTCTCTCATATTTAAAAGGATTTTTGAATATATCATCAATATGAGGTTCTTTACAAATGTATTTAAGAGTGATATCACCCCATTGATAATGATCTCTCAAAAAGTGATGTCTTATATAAATATGTTTTCATATAGAATTTGATACATGATTCTATGAAATAGTAATATCACTTGTATTATTTCAATTTATAGGGAAATGTCAGAATTGATTTCAAATGTCTAGTAATTTATGCTTCAATTTCATATTTTTTTCATAGCAGAAACCTACCAGTATGTATTAATCTTTATCAAAAGTCAATGTAAACAAATATTAATATTTAAAGATACTATTGAATTTCCATAATAGTGACATGTTCAATAGTTTGTCTCTATATTTAACTATAATCCCCAAAAATAGGCATTCAAACAACTAAATAAATAAAATGATTTAATTCTTGTGTAAAACAATCTTAAATTGGTAATATATTTTAAGTATTTGAAAATTATCATTACATCAACCAACTATGAAACTTTGGGATTAGTTAAAACATAATCACATATATACACACTAATCATAATATCATGATATCTATCATTTAGGAAGAGAATAATTCCCATAATTCTTTTATAATTGGTTTGATCAACTATTTTACTAGCTTTATTAAGATACAATTTACATGTGGTAATCGTAGGAGTTTCACTACTCTTAGTTCTTTCCAAGATAAAATGTTTTCAATGATCCTTTCTATATTTACTCTTATTTCAAATTATTCCATCTTTATTTTAAAAAATATGAATACCATGAAATAATTTTAATTCACCAATAAAACTCATTTCAAATTAATTTTGATTCATTTTTAAAAAATCAGTACATAAGGACTTTTTTTAGATCCAAAAAAAATCATCATCATAAATTTGAATAAATAAGAAATACATTGAAATAAATTTTATAAGAAGTAAAGGTTCAGATATACCATTTGGAAAATATTTTTAAATAAGAAAACTATTGAACCTATCATACCAACCAATGGGGTATTATTTCAAACCATATAAATATTTTTTAAATTGAACACTCTTTTTGGAAGATATGGATTTTGAAAATTAGGGGTTGTTCAATAAAACATCCTCAAATATTTAAAAATTTAACTAAGAACATTTAACATCCATTTGGCAATGTTTGAAATCAAGATAATCTATATTGGATAATAAGATTCGTATAGATAAAAATTTCGCTATTGGTGCAAAGGTGTCTTCATAGTAAATTTGTTCTTCATGACTATAACATTGTGAAAAAGTTTATCATTATTTATTAATGTATTTCCCAATTAATCTACCTTATTTCTAGACACCCATTTAGTTCCTATAGTCAAGGTTTCATCGGGTCTCTCCTCTAGTTCTGACAAATTATTTATTTCAAATTTATTTAATTCGTTTTTCATTTCTATTACCTGGAATTCATAATTAATTACATCATTTATGTTCTTTGGGTCTATGTGAGACAAGAATACATGATGTTCAACTTGATTTTGTAGAAAATATCTAGTATATATACCTCAATTTGGGTCTACAATTGTATCATCTTGAGGATGATTCATAAGAATCCATATTACATCAGAAAAAGTAGGTCTAGTCACTCCTAGTATTTCTATGGGTTCATGTTCTAGAAGTTGTAGAAATTCCTCATAACTTGATGATTTTTATAATTATTTTATAGTATAATCAATAGGTTAGGAATTTAAATTCAATGAACATACATCATACTCAAGGTTTTATAAAGAGATCTTGGAGTCATGTGGATCTGTCTCATAAAATATGATATGAAATGATTCTTCCACAGTATTTGTTTTTTGGATAAAAACTCTATATCATTATTTAGATATTGAGTATCCTAGGAAAATTCCTTCATCAATTTTTTATGAAATTTTTTCTCCATTATCCTTATTGTTAATAGTAACGATTTTGGAACAAAAAATGCTAAAGAAGTAATCCTTATGATTTCTATTTTAACAATGTTCTTAATAATTATTTTTCCAGATAGTTCTAATTAAATATCTATTTATTATATAATAGGTTTTGTTTAAATTTTCTTCCAAAATTATACTAGTAACTCATATTAATTTATCCTCTTTAAGGCTATTTATGGATAGTTTTATTCCTAATTTTTTTAACTCCAATCTAAAAAGAGGTCTTAGGAACAGAGAAGTTATGACTATATCCATTTTGTGAGAAATATGATTCAAATCATTGATTTTCAAATTCATGACAATGGTCACGTCTTAAGTTATTCATTCTATGTCCACTTTAATTCCATACATATCTATAATACTTGGTAAAATATAAGAATTATTCACCATTATGAGCTGAAAGGAATACAGAAGTATACATATTGAATTTATCTACTAGTTCATAAACATAGTTCTTCCCATTTATACTTGAAACTCTAGAAGGTCTAAATATCTATATGAACCAACTCAACAGGTTGATTTGCTTATTCTTATTCCTTTAATTTAGAAAAAACTTGGGTTATTTCTATTTCTGACAAGGGTTATAGACTATGTCATTTGGGAACTCAAGTTTGGATTGATCGTTGACTAGTCAGTTCTTAGTAATCTTACTACATGAGTGAATATTTCAATGGAATTGTCTCTTATTCCAAAGGAAAGATTATTTTTTAAAGTCACTCAAGTCATAAAAAGTTTGAAAAAATTATGAATTAAGACCCACAACACAAACAATTACATTTCTTAAAGTAGTAAAAACTAAAATATCCTATGAATAAAACAAAATTACAAGAATTTTTATAAAATTTAACATGAAAAACATCATCACATAATTTTTATATTCTATGTAATTTATATTTCAATCCATCTAGAAATTGTAATTTAAACATTAAAACTGAATTTTTGATACCTATTTTACCAAGGTTGATGATTTTCCTTTTACCATTATCTACAAAGGGGACATAATCACCATCAACCATTATTATAGTCTTGAAGCTATAATAGTCTTATTTAATATTCCTTAAACATCTGTGTTCCATGAACCATAGACTTACTTATGAGGTCTTCAGGCAATTTTCCAACAAAATAATAATTACAGAAGAAATGATTTTGGTGCCGAGCATTTCTTAGGTCCATAAGTGTTAGTAATCAGGGTATTAGTAACCCATATTTTTTTATCATGTCTCTTTTAAACAGATTGTATGATTTTGGAGATAAAAACATTATTCATCTTTTTGAAAAATAATTTTTAGAAAAATATTATGAATTTGACATTGGAAGAAATGTGTTTTTACTACTATTATTTGTCCATGTTGGCATCCTATACAAGATATATTTTTTTGAGCAATATGTTTTCCAAAACTCATTTAATGAGTTCATTTTCCATTGGTAAAATTCTCTAATTCATTCTCTGATTTTTCACTTGAAATTCTATGTTAAGAATTTTCTTTTAAAAACAGAGAATTATTATCACTTTAAATTGACAAATTATATTTAATATTGGTAGTTAAATAATGTTTTCTCTTAATAACATTATAGTTGTCCTTAAGTTAATTATGATTATCCTATTTTAATCTTCAATATTCAAACATCTCTTCGTGAGACATGTCATCATCCTTATTTCCATTCGTAGAATTATCAAAATTAAGAACAAGAAAATCATTTGAAATAAAAGGTACATCAAAGACATTATTCATGAAGCACATGTTTCTACGATTCAAATTATGTTAATGTGATGAATTTTAATTAGTGGATTAATACTAAAAATCACTATTATGGTCTTTCATTACATTCTTAATCCTTTAGTCCTTGTCATCATACTTCATTAGGTATTTTATTTTTGGACTATCTTCCATGACATATCCTATTATAATTCATTCACTATAAATAATTTCACTAGTGATACCATAAATTTTCTAGTCATTTTTTAGTTTAATTCAGTGTCATAATTTCGGTTATAATTAGTATTTCAAAAGAAATTATTTTTCATATAAACCTTCTTGAGAAATCTTTCCAGGTGGGTCATCTCTTTATCACTGTTTAAAGGATACTCACTACCAGTTGAACATTAAGCTTATATATTTACCTTTTATTTTTCTCTATGTTAAGATGCAGTAGTATTAATGGATACTGACATTAATTTAGTCTTATCATCTTCCTCTTGATTGACTTTAAGTTCCTATTTATACATCATCAGCTTACCAATCGGCTCCTTCACTGACAGTTTTTTATGTCATAAGACTATATAATTGAAATAGATATTCCTCTATATCTTTGTAGAAGGCATGTTTTTAGTCTCTTGATTTATTTCTTGTTAGACACTAGATTTACAAGTGACGAAATAGTGTTCATAATTTCAATAAACCTATGATATATGTCAGAAATTAGTTTATCATGATTAATTTTAAATGAATCATACATAATAATATATGTATTTAGAATTATCCCATCAAAATTAGTTATTCCCTCAAGTGAAATAGATAATGTATCTCAAATCTCAAAATAGGTTTTTAGTAGAATTCCTCATATCCTAGATCAAAAAAATGGAATTCATAGCTTTATAGTTATTGTTTTAAGAATTCTTAGTAGCTTCATCCCAAGTAACTCTAATAATTTGATGAAATTTATATTTATCTTTTATTATGTACATATTTCAAAACTCATTGTATTCATATTCATTTTCATATTTATCTTCTGCAGATCATAATTGTTTCCATTGAAAAACTATGGTTTTTTAGCAGAACCTTCTTGACTTTTATCAAATGTTGAATATAAGAATTTGTAAATTTCTTAGTGATAATAATGATATTCTCTAAATCTTGTGAATCCTTGAATTTGATTTGAACTAAGGCTCGGGTCGAGTTTGATAGGTTACAGTAAAAAAGAGTTTCATATACTATTCTTTCTTGTCATTACGAGGGTACTGGATGTAAGATGTGTTTCAGATTCCTCAGGTTATTATATGAAAGATGTTGTATGTAAGCTCTTATAGTTATTTCAATGATTTCCCGGCTCACCACACATGTGAATCCCTCTACATTAATCTAAAAAATAATTTTCATGAGGGATTCTACTTCTGCATTTAACAGAATCAGTAGTAGAAATGGGAATCATTTGAATCCTATGCATCCACATACATCATGAATGAAAAATACATCAATAAATTATATCTAGAAAATAAGAAATTGTCATTAAAATAATTAGTGGAATTTAATTCAATAAACTAGATGTTTGAAATATTTAAATCAAAATAAATTGAAACTTTAGTGGTGAGTCAGTGACACTGGGAGTTTCTAACTCTAGCATTGGAGCACTTGAATATTGTTTCCTTGGATTATTGGAACATTGTTTTGTAGTATTTCAGGATGGCAGTGTGTCATGGTTGTCATTATTCGGGCTGGTGGTGTGTCATGAATGCATTGTCTCACCCCATCACTTTGTCAATTTTTCATTTTGGTGGTATGCATTTTTTTAGGGTTTCTCAAGGTGATGGTGAGATATTGATGGTGGTGTCTCATACCTTGTAAAATATCCATCTTAGTGGTGTCTCTTTTTGTGTGGTGTGACTTCTCATAGGTAGTGAGTTTTCTTGAAGGTGTCTCATACTCAGGAAAATTTTAAAAATATTTCTCATAATATAATTTGCTAATATAATACATGAAACTGATTAATTATCATATTAATACTGATTTGGTGATCATTAAAATATGGAGGTCAAAATATTGTTTTCTTAATGTACCTGTAATTATGAAATAATGATAATAATTTTTAATAATTAAATTAACCTATGATGTTTTTGTTTTTATTATGTTACAATTGATAATATGTTAATATTGATAAATTATTGTCTTGATTGGGATTATGGTGGGAGGGCATGGACTTTACTCTAAAAATTAATATAATGTAATGTAGAATAAAATTAATTTTTAAAAAATGGATAATGAATTTATTAACGAAAGGAAAATTATAAAAAAAATATTTAATTAATGTATCTCTTTGAAATTCATCTCTACTTATATGAAATATGGTTTTATTAGTGATAGTTTAGAGTTTGAGTGGCGTTAGGTGCATTTGATTCTATTAAATGGTTATTCCCCTAGTGTTCTTATGAGTTATATTATATCCTGTATATTTTTTATTTCATTCACAACCCCACCCATGCATGTTAAGGTGACCAACACCTAGTGGAATCTGAGAGGGTGTTTTCCCAAACATCATGGTGGGTGGATGGATGGATTACTACACCCTCTAGCCCTTCACTCTTCTCCGGGTAGTTATATGTTCTAGTATGCATGGTTTTTAGTTGTACCATATATTTTTGTACATGGACGTGATGGTTTATGTTTATTTCACCTACATGTATCCACAAATATGGTATCTAATGGATTATTGTAGGTATTACGTTTAATGTTTGTGATAGATTGGGGTACTGACTCGGTCTGTGGGTTGTAATGGCTTCGAGTATAATACCGGATGCATGATACATGTCATACGGGTTGTGGTATCTTCTAGATAGTAATTGATAGTTATATGTGGAAGAGATTATGGTATTATGTGATGATGTGATGTATGAGGTCCATGTTGTGATACTTAGACAAGTTTTCTTCTGGCTCACTTATTTGGGACAGAGATAAATCTAGACGTTTTATGTTGGGGTATTGCATCAAACCATTGGGGAAGCGGGAGTGGGTACCATTGATGTTTATTTATTATATCCTATGATATTATTTTTGAAATACATGACATGAGTTTGACATGGTGTGGATTAGAACTTAATGTTCCATTTTAGGTGACATGTTATTTTCACTATTTTTCACTTTGATTTAGCATTCATTATTTATCTTTTTCATAAGAGGCTCAAAGGAGGAGGCTACTAAGAATATCATTATGCTAACAATATCTAAATATAAACAATTTTTTAGGTTAATTAGTGCCGGACGGAGATTATAATCGATATTACTCTCTTATGGTTTTGTAGGAGATGTTAGGGATTCATGGACACTACCATTCTTACCTTAAGGTACTTCTAGTTCCCCTTTCATCTTTTTTAGTACTATATGAAATTTCATGTATGTACATGGTATTTATATCATATATATATATATATATGATCAGGTGTTAATTGGTGTATGTTTCATATCTCTCTCTTCTATATGTTCTTTTAGAGGGAAATGCCTCTCGCATGTATATGAATTATGCTCTTGGTTCTAGTTTCCAACCCAGAGAATAATAGAGGTGGGACTTTGATAGTTATAGCCTATCTTTCCTAATTTTTTCCCAGTTGGGGTACCCTTTGGGTGGTGGGGTCATGACTGAGGGATATTAAAGGCTTAGGTTTTAGGGATAATATGAATTTGGGAATTAGGCATTGGTACATGGTTGGTAAGAGAAATGGTGTCAGCTAAGATTTTTTACTGATGTAATTATAGAAGAACTATTGAGTAATGGTTTTTAGGGACCCATGTAATATAATTAATAGACATTTATGTTTATTGATACTAATAAATAAAGTGATATTGGTTTTAGGATATATACCTTGGAAAGGATCACATCCCTTTCTTCTTTACGGCTATGTTTGAAATGTGTAGACCTTGGGATAGGTTAAAACTAATATAATAAAAAAAATAATGTTAAGTATTGTTTTTACATGTTTAGGATTCTAAAGGTTTGTTCTTTTGATGGCCTGGTACCAGGTAGACATTTTTTTCTGGTTCATGCTGAAGATGTTCAGCGTGTTGTGCCAATAGATCAACATAGAGTGGAGGTCAATGATAATGACATAAGGAGGGGGACACTTGTAGAGTTGTAGTTCCACATTATGAAAAAGTGTGAGGGTATTATTTTAGACTTAGTCACAATAGAATGGTTAGAGGAGGATTATATAGAATTAATTTAAATTGGTGTTTGTAAATAGAATTGTGTTTGCTAGGCTAAAATGATGCTTCTTGGAGCAGTGTGTCAATGGCGGTTCTTATTATATAGGGATCATAATTATTCAGCGGTCTAGTGGGAGAAGTTCTGAGACATATTCTGTGTAGTGTTTCAGTCTTCGACTAAGAAGTTGTCCATTAACTAAGAAATACCTAACCATCAACATGGGAGTTATAGTGTGTGAGAGTTTGGGATCCATTTTAGGACCCTTTTGTGATATGCTTCAGACCTATTTCTATGTGATGAGGATATAGTGATAGTTTTTAGTTTGTTTTACATCCAAAGATTCGTATCCATGACACCATGTTTATATTAAAGATGTATATTGAGGTTATATAAAGAACTTAGGTTATTGGGAGGACGATGGCCAGAACCGGATCATCCAGAGAAGGGAGTAGTCAAGATTCATTATGAAGTAGAGAAATGGTCTGTGGTTCCCATTTTCCTAGACATAACACATGTTGGTTAGATGGGGGTAGGTCCCATCCTTGATCATTTCATATATCCTAGGGTGAAGTCTCTCATAACTATTCCAAGGGATCAAATTCAATTTTTTATTGTAGAGGATGAGGTCATTAGTGGTGGGAGTGCCCGACCTTTTTGGGCAGTTATCTAGAACAGGGGTTACTCTTTAGGTTCCTTATTTGAGGCAGTTTCAGTAGAGGAAAATGTAATATGGTGTTCCAGTTTTTGATTAAAATATATTATATAGGGTAGGTAGAGTAAATCTCCAAGACACTTCTCTTCCTCAGAGAGAAGAGTGTGATAATGGAGGTGGTCATCATTAGGGTTAGAGAGGTAATTGAGCAGGTTATAGTTTGATTCAGTTCCTTGAAATTAAAATATTAAATAATATCCAATAATTTGTACATAGAAATAAAATTCAATAATTACATACAAATATGGTACATATGTTGATGAGTCAAATATTTCATTAAGGTCCATCATTACAATGAAATATTTTTGGCATATTCAAGTGACCTGGGGCTTGAAAACATGTTAATGTATTTTTAGGGAATAAATTTGGACATATAATGATGATAAAATGAATATTTATTTTTATGTTTTAATTAGTAGAGGTAAACACCTATTACAGAAAAGGTTTGCAGTCATTTGTACAGATACCCATTCCGTAATAGTTAATGAATGGAATTTATTAAGTAAATTAAATTAACAAAATAAAAAAGGAATGTAGTTCATGAATCCAATCCAAATATGTATAATATTATGTATTGACGATTTTTTATTTAGAAATCATTTTTACTATTATATCATATTTATAAATACTTTTAGTTTTAATCATGTTATTTTTGTTCAAAAATAAATTAAATATCTAGGAATTCAAATTTTAAGGTTTATTTCATTTTTTTAATAACCATAATTATCTAATAAAAAAATTAATGTATTATACATATTAAATATAAAAAATCAATTCACCATGTTATAATTTTCATATGATTCAAAATTTATGAGCCAACACTATATATGAAACCATTTTTATCCTTTCTCACGATAAACAAAAACAACATCAACATTACATGATGACTTATAAAATTATTGTGGCATATGAATTAATTTTTATTAACTTGAAACTATTGAATTTACATTTTAAGTATATTATCTTGTCAAAAGGGTCCGTGTTTTTAAAAAATATTTAATATCATTCAAGATATAAATTTGATAATATATAGTAGAACTTCATTTAAACTTAAATTATTATTTTTAAAGGGAGTTCAAAATCAATACTCAATATATAAAAAATTGGAATTCATATAATAAATTTAAATGTGATAATATTATTTATATATATTATTCACACATGTTCTATATCATTCTCATGTGATCTATGACCTTCGAGGAATATTTTTAATAATGGGCTATAAAGTTTAATTTCAACTCAAACTCTAATTTTATTAATGTAATTCGAATTCAAATGTAACACTCATATTATAACCCAAATAAACATGGATATTTTCGTTAAACAAATTTAAACCATTAAAAAAGAAATTTAAATATAAAATAACATATAAAATATTCAATGATTAAAAAATATTTTTATTGTACAACAATTATAAAATTTAATATAGTGCTTTATTGTTTATAATGTTTTTATAAAAATACTTTCAACATAATTTTTATGTGAGGAATGAAAATAAAGAATTCAATTTATGAATATAATTATTTAAATATTATTAAAATAATTTTTAAACAAAAAATCATAATGTATTTTAAAAAATATTTCTATTATAAAATATTTTTTTTATAATGAAATCCCACATTATTCTTTCATAATAAGCCAAAAAAACTTCTAAAATGGTAATAATGTTAAATTTAAATATGAAAAAATAAAAATTAAATATACATATATAAAATAACTAATAAGGGAAAATAATAAATCATGATAAATAAATATGTTTAACCATATTTAAAAAATAATTTCTGCCATGAAATATGTATAATAGTCTTTTATGTATAAGGACTGTCTAATTTATGAAATTAAATTTTCTTAACTGGACTTATAATGGGTATCATACAAAATATTTTATTTATAATATCATGGATACAAAAATGGTAATATATTGGACATCTATACACCCAAGGACTATATATCCAATATCTATATATTGTTCATATTAACCTCTTTTCATTTCAATAAACAACCTTACATACTTCTATAAAAAATCATTCAATTCTCTTCCACAATTTTTCTTCAATATTTATATAAAATTTTATTATTTTCCATTCTCTTAATATTCACACTCAGTGGTATATTTCTCTTGAGACTCCATGAAGAGGAATATATCATGCTTTCCGTATTTTAATTTTTTAGAAGAATCCAATATCTATTCCATATGTATTAAAAGTTACAAAGTACCATGAAAAATACAATGAAATTTTTCCCATGAATACAATATCTGGATCCAAATATGCACCTAGACAAGGATGAAAGAAAACCCACATGACTTCATATTTTAGGAAAAAAATAGAGGCACAAAAACAAATTTATTCCAATAAAAACCTATCTAAAAGGTCAGAAAATAGTAACAACATGCTTCAAAATGACACAAAGTTTATTCTTTAACTAATTGTGTCAGAAAAAAAATTACAAAGGGTAAAATAACAAACAATAGAATAGGGTATCTATAAAATAAATTAGTATCTAATCATCCATATAAACACCATATAACAAATAAATAATGCTAACAACTAATTTGGGGGAAATTTGAATAATTAAACTATTAAAAATATACATAATGATATAATGAAATTGTACTATGGACAACATTGATGAATGAAAACTCATTTATAGACCAATTACATACTAAATTAAACAATAAAATACACCAATAACCTCAAAACAGTCAAGGAATAATGACCACTCAACAATTTTTAAAAAGCATCAATGAGAGATAAATAACATACATCACATTGAATATCGTGAAAATCAAGAGACGTCAATGAAATGATGGTCAACATTCTACAAAAAAGACAATCCATACTTCTTTGAAGATAAAAATTTTAAGGATATTGAAAAATTTTGGATGAAATTAAGATCACAAGAAAATGTTCAATTAAACTGGCTGTTCTTATGTTTAGTTATCCCGAAAAGGATCATTTTAAGTGAAAATTGATTCTTTGTAGATAAGATGTAAACATTATGATACCCATTATTACAAAAAACATAATATTTTCTAGATTTCCATTCATGATACATATCTTTTCTGACCAATCTCAAAGAATAAAAATGAAAAATAAGATAATAACTAAAATTTTTAGTAAAAACGTTATGGGAATCAATATATTTGTAGATAGGTAGTGACATATGAAGAATATCATTTATCTTATTCACCATCTGAGAGGAAAAATTAAAATGAAAAAAACAATAGGTCCATGGTTTAGGGTTTCAAAACTTTTAAACCATTTCTCAGTGTATGTATGTAATCCTTATGTTAGGGAGATGATAAATAATCACGGTTTCTTCTACAAAACGTTTCCCTGATGTAAGTATCATGTAATATATTTTATACACAGGTGTAATTATATAGAAAAAATAATTTAAAAAAATATAATTTAGGAAAATAAAATGCATAATAAATTCCATGAGTAACTCCCCCCTAAAATAAAGTGTGCCTTCATAGTTTTGACTCATTTAAAAAAAGGGATATATAACCTCTCATATATCTATATAAAAACTTATTAAGAATATTATTCCCCTATTTATCTATGGAAAACTTATAGTCTTACTCTCTATTACATTCTTCTTCCAATCAAATATTTATAATACCTCCATTAAATTAATGATTCATAAAATAATATATATATATATATATATATATAAACCAATATTATAAAATAAAATTCTAATCTTATATATAATCCATTATTTTTTTTATCCAAGAACAATAATATTTCTAGAAGTATAACATTAATTCGTTTTTTTCAAAAATAACATATTTCTTTTTTCCAATTTCTTTTAGTACATGAATATCTAAATTTTATTAAAAATGAAATTGTGAATAAGTGTTATTTTGAACATAAAATTTTAAAATATCAACATGAACATGATTTCTATAAAATGATATGATAGAATCTGATTTGAATATTTCGAATCATTTTTGATTCAATACAATAATATTTTTTCAAAAAAATACAAAAATTTTAAACTATGAAAATATAACCTGTTCAAATATATCCTTGCAATGATGTTTATTAAAAATAATTATGTACATTTTAATAGTGCGACACTATAAAAAATTGATAAATGTTTTGGTGATACTTTCCATGAAGAGTGAGATGAAAAAGTTGATAATTTAAAATGTGACCAAAATAATTTCATATTGCTTGAAAATTTCTAGATAAATTAAAATAGTTTGGAATATTCTATGTTTTTTATAAAGGATTTGAATAAATTAAAATTTATTGAAATCAATGGAAAAAAATTCCATAATTATTTCAATTAAATAATCAGAAATGGATATCAATTTTGTGAATATTTTCTACCATCGATCATATAAAACTTCTTTAAAAAATTGATTTCATTAACTTATTGAATTTTGTAATAAATAAGAAAGAAAAATAATTAATAAACTAACAATAGTCAAATAATATTTCATGTCAATTTTATCCAAAAAATAATGAATGTAACACCTTGTACACAATGACCTATTTTATAACCCCTAAAATTATCTGAAACTCTCTAACTTATGTACACCATCCAACATACCTATCCTTAATGTTACATAAACCCCCACACTTATATTTATCAACTTATATTCTAACCGGGAATATAATCTAATTTATCTTAACTTATGTTAATCAATCTTGATTTTATCCACTAAAATTATCTAAAACATTATTTGATGGAAACTATAACAACTATTATATATTTCGAAAAATATAGATTTTTCCACAAATATTACATAACTAATGTTACTAATTAAGGGTATATGTTTAAAAAAATCATCTTTTTGCAAGACTAACATCCATAATTTGAATTCTGGATTTTTTATTATCCATATTAATCCATAAAACATATAAATATAATTAAAAATGTGGTATGCGCATTTAAATTTTAATAAAGGGTATAAAAGAGTATAATACTACTTTTCCTCTGAAATACATGAAAACTATTGAAGATGAATATATTTTATAGAAAGATTAATTGATCTTTTGTAAGATCATAAAAATATATTCAATCATGTAACATATATTAGGATAACATTTACTTAATTTGATGGAATTTGAAAAGTATCATAATGAAAACCTATATACAAGCATAAATATAATAGAAATATCATGATGGTTTTTTGAAATATCATATTCACATAACCCATAATAAATATTGATTACTTATAAATGGAAAACCAATCTTGTTAGCTCTAATAGAAAATATCTACAGAGAAAATCACAATCCAATGCATTTGGGATATATCCTAATTCCAACCACCATCATCTATAATTTCCCGAAGTCATGTCATGAATAAAATACCTAAGAGATTGCATTTAAATCCTTATGTATATGAATCCAAGTTTAATGAATGAAAGTAAATTTATAAAATAAAATGTGTTTACCAATTCCTTTCCAATAAAAAAATAAATTAAAATCATATCATATTGAAAAAAACAGATAATATTGCAATAAAAAGATATCAAATAAAATTCTAAGATAATGATACAAAGATTTATGATATATGTAAAGATAATTATTATGAAATAGTAAAGGGAAATATTAAGAAACCACTTATAATTTTTGTTATTAAAATAAAAGGACATTATGAAAAAATAGTATCCCAAAAAGAAAGGATAGATGAAATAACATAAAAAATTATGATGAAAATGACAACTAAATTTAAAATGGGAAACAAAAGTAAATATCAAACCCAAAGGGAGGTAATCGGTGGAGAAACCCCACGCCATAACTTATGATTTATTTTAATTCACTAAATTCATTATATAATCTACTTATGATTATTAATCAAAATTTTAATAACCCTACAGTACAAAAAATTAATGTTTTATGATAGTTTTTTTCTGATGCACTATAATTTCATAAAACAATTGTCTATGAGATCAACTTATTCATGATGGATTTGAATTTCTATTGTAAAAATGTTTCATGTGAAAGTTTTTATGAAAAATGAATTCATCTATTCCAAAACGTTTTTCCTCTAATGCACGCACAGTAGCGGGAATTGCCTATTTACGGTAGGATAACATTTCTATCACAAAGATTTCATCATTCATGATTATCTTAGATGAACTCATACACTTGTCAAAAACAAATTGTTCTAATAACAAATATTTTTTATAGATTCATCATATACAATCCTCCTGAGACGGGGTATTTGCAGTGGATCCATAATAAATTAAGTTGTGATGGATCTATTATAAATATGCCAATGACTGTATATTTGTGATGGATTTTTTCACAACAATAATTATTTTCAAGAGATCCTTCCCAAAAGCACTCACAGTATGAGTATTTAAAATAAACTAGCCAATTGAAATACATTTTCATTGTTCCAGAAATTTTTTTTGAGAGTGATGTTTGGCAACTGATAAGTTATCTGTTGTAAATACCTATTGAAAATAAGAATCATGTCACTAATTACTGTTGCAAATATTCCAAAAGAAAAAATATTTATGATTGAATTTATATTACAAAAAGGCTATAACAAAAAAACAATAAATATGCACACCCCTCACCTCCCTACAATATTCTTACAACCCCTATATTTTTATAAAAAAGAACCCTCACATTTCATCTGTAGCCTTCAAAATAGGATATTTTTAACCAGATCTAGAAATTGTTTGGCAAAGTCTTAATTTTTAGGTATTTATTAAACATTATTTCCAATTTTAATTATTTTTTCTATTTAACTATTTTTAATTATATATAGTTTGATCGTTATTTTAATTTATTATATTGGCATTACGTTTTTAAAGATTAATGTAGTTTACGACATCTTGTTATAATTTTTCATAAATTGATATAATTTCATAAGAAATTAGTTATAAATAATAAAAAATATATTATAATTGCATATAATTTAATAATAACATGTATAAATTGATATTTATTAATAAAAATTGATATAAATTAATAAAAAATGGTATACATTGTTGTAATGTAATAATAATTGTTATACATATTTATAAAATTGAGAAACAATATATATAATTTTGTATAAATACATATAAATGTTTAAAAGTTATATTAAACTCTAACCAAATTAGTTTAAATTAATATAAATTATTTTACGTTGATATAATTTAGTAGAAATTAGAATAAATTATTAAAAATTAGTATAAATTAAAAAAATTAATATATAGTATAATAAATTTATAGAAAAATAGAAAATTTTATATTCTTAGAAATTATTATAAATTCATATAATTTAATATAGTTTGATACAAATTTTTTTAAATTTTTTTTAGATTTGTGTGAATTAATATACATTTACAAGAAGTTGATTTAATTCTATATAAATTAAGAAAACAAATTATTTCTAATTATAAATTACTACAAATTGATATAAATTACCATAATGATGTATTAATTCCTCCTATGTTTGTATTAATTAATTTTCATTTCTATAAATTCAAATAATTAGATTTAATTAATACGAGTTAGTATAATTTAATAAAAAAATTTATAATTTAATATAATTTTAAAAAATAGGTATACTTTAATACAATTTAGTATAATTTTATAAAAATAAATGTATATTATAAAATATTAGGAAAAATTAATATAAAATTGAATTAAATATGATAAATTTTTATAAATTTGTATAAATTAGTACAAATTAATGTTAATTAGTAAATTTTTGTATGAACCCCAATAAATTGTTATTCATTAGAATAAATTAGTATAAAATAATATATATCGTTATAAATCTTTATAAATATTTATTAATCAGTATAAATTATTATAAATTACTATTAATTCCTCATAAATCAGTATAAATTAGTATAATTTATAATTAATTGATATAATTTAGTATAAATTAATAGATATTGCAATTAATTAATAAAAATTAGTATAAATTCATAACAAAAAATATAAATGAAAATGGATTTGTATCATTTAGTATAAATTAATGAAAAAAGGATTTAAATTTTAATAAATTTAAAAAAGTTATTATATATTAATATAAATTATTATAAATTAAATAATTTACTCAAAATTTGTATTAATTTTTAATAAATTATTATAATTTTATGTAAATTAATATAATATAGTGTAAATTAATATAATTTTCTATATAAATTAACATAAATTATTATAAATTGATAAAAAATCATAAAAATTAATATAAATTAGTATAAAATAATATTGTTTAGTAAAAATTAATTAAAATTTAAATAAATTAGAATGTATT
This sequence comes from Viscum album, assembly GCA_963277665.1. Classification (NCBI taxonomy): domain Eukaryota; kingdom Viridiplantae; phylum Streptophyta; class Magnoliopsida; order Santalales; family Viscaceae; genus Viscum; species Viscum album. The sequence continues at coordinate 1,971,562,994 of OY728130.1, read as the reverse complement.
AATAAAATTTATTATACATTAGTATAAATTATTGTAAAATAATTTATATTACTATAAATTACATTTATTTCTAGGAAAATTACTATAAATTGATACAATTTATTATAATTTCATATAATTTAATAAATATTACTATGAATCTTTATTAATTTTTTTCGAATTATTATAAATTGATAGAAATTTTTATGAATTTGTATCATTTAGTATAAATTAAATTTTTTTATTAAATGGTATAATTTAATATAAATTAACATAATTTAGTATAAATTACAAATAATTAGTTATAATTCATCCTTAATTAAATTAATATAATATTAATTCTTAAAAAAATTTATCATTTAGTATAAATTAATCAAAAAATAATAAATTAGTATAATTTACTATACATTGATATAATTAATAATGATTACAATAAATTAATATTAATTCCTCTAAAATTATTTAAAATTAATTTAAATTAGTATCATTTGTTATAAATTAACAAAAAAAATGTTTAAATTGTATAGTTAAAAAAATTGATATAATTAAGCATAAATTACTTTAAATTAGAATGAATTATCAAAATTATCATAAATTCATATTTTAATATTTCTAAAATTGTAATAATATTGAAAATGTAGATTATATGGTAAATAAATGAGCTACGGATAAGGTTATACAAATATTGAGTAGAGAGTAGGATGGGTAGGGACTATAGTAGGAAGAGTAGCAATGATATCATGAATTGAAACAATAAGTAGAGGAGAAACAGTGTGAGGAGATGATGGAGAATATGCATTGGCTTACATATGGTTTAGGGATGTATTTCCCTCCATAATTTGGACATGATCCCCCACCACCTTTGTGAAATTATATTGTATTTTTTGAATGTAATATTTCATATAATTTATTATCTATAATTTTATAATGAATGTTTTTTTATTTATTATTATTATTTTTAATGTATAATTTTATATTTAGTTAATTAGGAAAAATTGATATTTCCTTACGAATAGTCATAGCTTTTTTTGAAGGATTGTCTATTCGTTAGTGAATACATATTTACATTAGAGTAAATATTCTACCACTGAAAAGTATTCTCAAATGAATCAACATTTAGCCACAAATAGTATCTCTATAAGGTTTATTGTGAATGTATATCATAAATAATAGTATATTCAATGCAATTTTCTATATTGAAAATTTTCTATAGAAATTCATCAAAAATATACTATCTCAAAAATTTATTTTCCTATAGTGATTCTTATTTTGTATTTAATTTATTATGAATCATATATATTAAATTTTTACTAATATATTAATTAGAGGAGGTGTATATTGATAAAAAGATATTACTAGATTCAAGTGTTTTATGCAAGTTTCATTATAGTGGTCTTAATAATCATTTCTTGTTCACGAGTTAATCATATCAAGAATAGTAAGTGAAATATAATATTAATTTTAATTTTATTTATAATTTAATATTTTCATTTATCAGGATTTACAAGTATGGTTCATATTGGACCAATAAATATCTTTTATTGTTTCTATAACATCTCTAAAAATAAAGAGTTAAATTATCATGAATATTTATTTGATTATTATAATTACATAAAAATAATAATAAAAAACTCATCTGAGGAATCATAAATAATCAATATTCAGATTTTTCATAAAATTCATATTTATAATATATAAAATATAGTAGTAGTGTATATGTAGTATTTTAAACAAACCATAACCTAAACTTTATATAAATAAGGTATGATTATAAACCAACCAATATTTTATTACTACACTATCATTGTCGAAATTTATTAATTAAAATTAATTATTATTAAATTTTTAAATAATATTTAATAAGTGGTTGGGGTAGAATGTAAATAAATAATAGAATAACTATTTGGAACATACATTTAATATATAGATATTCCCTTACGAAAGATCATTGTTAGGAAGGATTTGGGACATATTCATAAGAAAAAAAAGGATAAATTGTTAGAATGAATTGTAGGTGAAGGAATTTGGATAGATCATGGAGGGAAAAAGGAACATGATGGGTGGTTTAGAGTTGTTAATGGGAGGCCCCTTTTATAGTTAATATATATTGGTATTTATGTAAATACCTAGTATTTAACAGTTAAAGAAGTTAATTTTGGGAGGAATGAGACATATAAATGAAATAAAGTTTGGTGGGGACACAACCTAACCCATCAGGGGCCCCACCTATGCTATTAATAATTAAATAATGTCACACTAATCCAACGTTCAATAGGTTTAGGGATTGGAACTTGAACCGAGTAGGAAAATTACACAACATATGGGGCTATATCCCATGAGAAATTGTGATTAACACATATCATTAATAAATATTTACAACCAGTAAATACCAATAATAAATTTATAAATAACTGCACTATATATAAAAAAAATTTATTAAAGAAAAATATTCACACCCCATGTAATAAAATACATAAAAAGTAAAATATATTAACAACCCTCGAATCTAATAGACATAATACTCTTGAAATACCCCCTTAGATGGGTGTATCCCAAGATCGATTTTCATCCACAAAATATATTGTCATTATCATAAACCACCAATCGTCATTATGAATCACCATGAATCATTAGAAATTAGCTCTTAAAATAGAATAATAACACTATTTTTAATATAAATACCGCTTAACTTGTGTATTTTCTTCAAAGAAAAATATGTGTGGGAATAACACCCATGTAGGGGTGAATATAACATACACATTTAGACACCACAAAAACTAAAAAGGAATATCAAATTATGGTTTCATCTCATACTTCTAGTAGGAGAGAATGAAGAAGAGAGAGAAATATTGGAAATTACCAAATATTTAGTCTTCTCGAATATCTCAGTATTGAATTTAATCCAGAAGGAATACAAGAAACAACTAGCTAAAATATTTCAATAAGGAATTAACCAAAGGATTATAAGAGTAGGTGATGTACATAGTCTCTGTAAATATCAGGTATTCACGGAATTATCAAATTATCAAAACAATATATCTTCGAAGTCAGATTATTTGAGAAAATAGGTTATTTGTGAACCCTTAAGAGTACACAACTCATGAAGTCGATATTAAACTACCTAATGCATCATAATATCAATCCATAAGGTGTCTAGGTGTTACATGTCCAAGGAAATATGAACTTTTTAACCCTTCTATTTACCACAAAAATGTTATAATATATATAGTGATGCCTTCATTCACTAAGGTATGATATGTAGTCGATGGAATGTTGTATCCTCTTTTCGTCCAACACCATACCATGAGTCAAGAATATGAACTACCCAAAACATCCACCCTAAAATGCACACAGTTCCTCATGGTATTTTAATAACCTAGTTCAAATAACCCTAGTATCTAATAGTTCCAAGGGGTTCACATACCCAATTATCTGTACAGTTCACAAGAGGACATTAACTCTGGTATCCAAAAAATCCCTAGGGGGTTACCAACCCTGCCTAAACCACCCTAGTATCCCCAATTATCTAAGGGTATCACATACAATATTATCTATATTATTCTCAATGTAAGAGTTTTTTAGTGAGAATCAGTAAATAATCTCAAACATCTATAACTAATCCTATCACTTCCATCATCCATAAAAGGATTATCCACCTAGTTAGGTAGTTAACCCGAGAAAATGCTAACCATCTCATTGAAATCCTGTCACCAGCCCAATATGTATGACTTCAAAATCCACATATATAACCTCAAAAATGGCCTTAGATGTATGAATTGAATTTATCATTAGGATCTATATGGTAATATACTTAGGAGATAATATTTATTTATTGAAAACAAGTAATAAATGAAACATATTCGTTTCATCATAACATAGCTTTTTGATGTTATTTGGTTGGACCAGGATCTTTGGCCAGGAGTTGAAGTTATAGATCACATATAGTTCTTTCATTTTTCACCTCAGTGTGTGATTCCACATATAAATTATCTTTCTTTATTAATAATAATAATATTCCACTATATAAATTTTAATAATAATAATAATATTTTTTTTTGTGTTGTATAATATTAAATATAATTATATATGTATTTGAATGGGGTGAAAATCACATGACCCCCTCTCTAAAACATACCAAATTTACTCCCCAAAATATTTTTAATTTCATTTCTCTTTTTTCAATTTTGTTTAACTAAAAGGAATATGGGGGAACCTTCAATGCCCGTATAACAAATTAAACTCGAGTAATCCAGAGCTACTATTTAAATAATCATATTTATACATGATACAAGGGATCATATGACCTAGTATTTTTTAGTTTAGATGTCTTGAGTGAATAAAAACATACATTATTTCAATATTACATTATAAAAATAAACCATATAATGAAAACAAATTCTTATATCCCTGATAATGAATTAAATATTCCTTCTTCATACCCTAGGTAATGAATAAATATATAAAGGGTCTTCTAAAATTATTATTAAGGGGTATGTATAAAGGAATCTGTCATGATTAGAAAAAAAAATGAACAACATTAAAGAGTCGATAATCAATATATATTACATTTAATCAATAACTTTAACTTCAAAATGTTTTCATATAAAATAGCATTATAACAATCACATAGAGAAAAAAATGAAATCTTAAGAAAAGAAATTCATAATAATGGATTTCATGATCTTATTATCAAGGGATTATTCCAAGATATCAGAAAACATACCTTCAAGGTCCTATTCCAAAACATTTTAATGAATGGTTAGGTATACCAAAAATACCAAACTAATTAGTTCAAAATTTTATCTTATGAGACTCATCAATGCATTGAGATTCTCTCTAATATTCTTCCCACCCATTACATATATATTCTTAATATATTCCCCATATATTGAATCAAAAATTTATTACACAATTAATATTTTTTATTAATCAATAAACATATATATTTTATAAATAATACATAACATCAATATTTCACTAGAAAATGAAATAACATTCTTGTTATGATTCAATCAATTAACACCATATATTGAAATGGTATACATTTAAGACAATATCAATATAGTAGAAATAATACATAATATATCCATGATACTAAAAACATGTAAATGATTGAGAAAAATATTTTCTACTGAATATTGTTGTGTGATAGAGAACCTGATCAAAAGAAAAGGAATGATAAAAAAATAAGGTACAATCAATAAATAAGTACAGGATAATAGAATTCCATAAATTCATAAAAAATGATATTTTTTAAGTAAAGGATGTTATTTATTGAATTATAGAATAAAGTTTAAGTTAATGTAAAAAAATAATTTCCATTAATATTTTATATATTTTTTGTAAAAATAATGTTTCTAATCATTTCCCAAATCATTTTTAAAAATAATAAATTTTTATATTAATATAAAAACTGAAAATTTATAGAATAATGAGATAAGGGATTTTCTCTAAAAATAATGGAAACTCATATAGGGATGTTAATAATGAATAAAAGCTATGATTGTGGGAATTTTTGTATATATCATATATGATAAAACATAATATTCATTTTTCACATTTGTAATGAATGTCAAAAAACATGTTCAAAAAAATTTAAAAATCTACTTTTAAGAAAATAATAATGAAAGAAAAATGTGTTGGAAATGAATTTAAAAAATCATTTAGGAATATAAAATAACATTCCTGAAAATTTTATAAATTCTTAACATTGAATATAAATATTTATGAACAAAAAGAAGAAAAAACGTCATTTTTTCTTAAAAAAACATTCTATCATTCAGTAAAAAATAGATGAAAATATGAACGAAAAAAATGAAAACCATATAAAAATTAGATAGAAAAAATAGATAGTTTTTATGAGGAGAAAGATCATATAATTATTCCAATATAAATTTAAATTTGAATAATGTGAATAAGAGTGAAATTATATATTAATCTCTTATGACTTTAAAAAATATTGAATCCAAACCCCATTAAATTGAAAACATGAATTGAATAATAAATATCATGAATAAATATAAATTAATGATATAATATGTCAAATAAGTAATATATACACAAAATAAAACACATTTTGTGCATAATATTAAATATCTTTAAATAGAGTGGAATTTAGAAGAAAAAAACCCTTACCGTGGATTCCTACATGGTCGGACATATTATATCCTACTAATTGATATATTCATACATATTAAGTATTTTCATAATAATTCTTTATATAATCCTTTATTATGGTTATTTTATAATCATTGGCTAAATAACCATTGTATATATCATGATTTTGTTTCCATTTAAGATTGTTTGATCAAATTTTTCTAAAAATTTTTCCGTTTCATAAACATTATAAATGGTATTATAAAGTGGTTCCTTCATCTACAGAATGTTACTTATTCCATGAATATCATTTTTTTCATTCTATACTATTTTTGAACCACCCAATCTAGGTGATAAGAGAAAAAAAAAATATATTTTTCATAGATGTGTTGTTTTGCACATACCCATGATGATTTTTTCATTTTTTCTAATAGATAGTAAGGTAAGAAAGTATTTAATTCTTAATTAGTACATACATCTATCCATGTAAGATGGAAATGAAACACGAATCATATATCTTCTTGGAGGTATTATTCCACATGTACACACGAGGGATGTTATCATTTTCCAACGGATATAAGAGTGAGGAGGTAAATGATATATTATATTTATAGAATAATAATTATGTCTTCAATATCATATATATTAATTAATTCTATTTTTATAAGAATTCAATTTAGTTCATGATAAAAAACTTATTAAATCTATTTATGGATAAGGTAGTTCATATATAGGCTTGAGTGATGTTTTTATATTTAGCAGCAATTAAGGGATGTATACAATTGATGTACTATTATCATAAAAACGTATAATAATTGTAAATATTCTAATGTAATTATTTTAATTTTCTTATAAAATATTTTTAGGAGCTTTAAGAAGAAAGTAACTAGGAATTACTTTGTTAGAATATATACTTATTCATTCTGAAATCTCCTATTTCTTAAACCATAATCCTTCTTGAAGTGGTATTTTAGTGAGAAAAGGACCTATATGTTGAGAAACAGATATAAAGGTATGTTTTCAAGGGTTAACTGATCAAATTTACTAAATAATTGCAGAAAAGAGGGAAGTCTAGGTTCCCTTTTATAAGTGAGTAGGGGGGAAAATGTAAATACATGAAACATGATTGTATAATATATTTATTACTCATGTCCAATATCTCAAAAGTATCAAAGATTTTAATATAAATGTTTATAGTCAAAATAAGTACAACCAATGAGACTTAATTATGTTTTTGGAGTTATCTTAAAGATCTATCATTTTATTTTGACCCATTTAACCCTTTTCACCCCTAACCATGGTGATAAATTTTTATTTTGGTCACTATTTATCATGAATAATATTGAAATTAATATTTAAACAAAAAATTAAATATTTTGATTCAAAAAAAATCCATTTTTTTATATTCAATTTCAGGATGTGGTAAAAATTAATTTTGATATAAGTTTCCAAAACAAAAAAAAAAACCTATTTTTAGAAAAGTTCCAAACCAAAAAAACTGGAATTAACATTGTGAATACTTGGCTAATAAATAAAAAAATAATATTTTTTATTCGAATAAAAAATTACTTACATTTCAAAAATATCAATCAATGATTTTTCTGTTCAAAATTATATTTTTAATGATTTTATATTACGTTTTAAATATATAATATGAGTTTAATAAATATTTCATAAACATTTGAGTCATTATTATATCATGATAATTTTATAAAGGTTAAATTTTTATAAAATCTATATTTTTCACTATTCAATCAAAAATTAACTATTTCTAAAAAATCAAAAATATTCACCCATAATTATTTTGACATGCTAAATTCAAAAAATAAATTCATTTTTTTAAAATATTTTCTATCATTTATAAATTTAGATTTAAAATATATATATTTATATAATATATAATAAAAATGTTTTTTCAAAATAAATTTCAATTGAGTTATGACATATTAAAATGTAAATTATACAATAGATTAATTATTATTTAATGATTACTTATTATAATTGAATCATCAGTGTTATATTCTATCTCCCTATAAAAATTAGTCCTTGAAATTGAAAAAGTTTTACCTCATAAACAGACGTGGGTAGTTCTTAATCATAAATTATTTAGGTTCTCTCTGTACCTCCTCTATATTATGATTTCTCTATAATACCATTACTTGTTGGGTCATCTAATTCTAAAAAACTAGTTACATGGTGTTAAAAATCCGGATAGGCTCTATATAATAAGATAGACTAAGAAAAATTTCTATTTTATTAGAGGTGAATACATGTGTTAATTCTGACATATAATTCCTCACTAAATATATATAGATTACATCATGAACTTAGAGTGGTTAGTGGTAATTTCCAAATAATAATCGATGAATATAATTCTTTATAAATTCTTTAAATTACTGAAGTACTTGAGACTTAGTTTCACATTCCGTCCAAACATTATAACACTCATTGAGGTAGATACCATAAAGAAAAACTGATTCCATACTTGATATTTGAGGTCTTTTCTCCTGTTATCAGCATATCTCTTTTTCCTCCTTTGACTGAAAATGAACATTTTTATTGATTTTGAAAAGACACCATTTAGAGGAAACCAAAAGAAAACATCATGGTGGTCTAAAGTAATGTAATCCCAAAGCATCATTGGCCACAAATTCCATCCCCTCTTTTGGAAAAGAACCCAAAATAAATAAATAATGCATTCGTTGATTTGCAGATATCGTAGATACCAAAAAACTTTCCACCATGTTCCCCTTCCGCCATGTGTGGGATACCTCCATATGATTGCCTATGAGTACATTCCATTTTTTGATAGTGTATGCGATGTTCCAAGGAAAATTTCCCTTGCCTGATAAATCATTATACAGTATCATGGAGTCCGTCTCCAGCATGTTGAGATTAATTTGCCTTTGGTTGCATATCTCCAGCCTGGTTGCCAAGGCCAAAGCCTCTTCCTGTAATATATCACCTCTTCCATAGAAGGTAGCGAACACTACAATTACGGAGCGCCTATGTTCTCTAATAACCCCGCCCCCACACATCTCCCCACTTAGTAGGGACCCATCTATATTAAGATTTAACCCTTGTCTAAGAGGACACCAACAGACCCAACATCCCCTCCCCTAATTGCTAGCCTGATTGTCGCATTAGAGGATTGGGAAAATTGAGTTCACAGATGGTGCAAATTTACAATCGGGGCACAACCGAACGAGAACCAGCAAATTATTTTTCATGTTAAAGATTATACTTGCCTGAGATCCTAAACTATTTTTGTGGCGAGCAGAGTTCTTGGCCTTCCATATGGTCCAACAACCTGCAATAATAATGATAGCCATAGCCCTTCTCTCGTCCCTGTGAGACCATGCTCCTCTAAACCATGAACTATGAAAATCATCATGCACCCCATCAGACACAGCCCAGCCAATGAAATCCCTGAAGATCTGCCATACCCCTTTGGCCCATTCTCTATCATAGAACAAATGTACCACTGTTTATTGGCTAGTGGACCTGCAACACCAACACCTAGAATCCACCATCACACCCATACGTTACGGATTCTCATCATTAGGCATGGATATTTTACTCACACGCCACAGATAGAAATTAAATTTGGCTGGTATCTCCATACCCCACAATTTCACCCCCACTGATCCTAATTCATCACGTCCCTTATCAGATGCACACAATACTTAATGAAAAAAATACCCAACATCGAGCCTGTGAAGATGATTTTATCAGGATTATCACTAGTAGAAAAGTTGTTAAAAACTGCAAGTTTATTCACATCATGAATGGCCTAGAGGAACCTGGGGTAACCACTAGCCTCTCTAAAATACATGACCGAGTTGGGGCATCTCGAGAAATAAATCATACCCACCCCCAATCGTTCTGCCAAAAATTGATGCTCCATGTTCCCACTAACCACCACGAGTGATGTTGAATAATTTCCGTGTAAGGGTGAATCAGGTTTCATATCCTAGATGGATGTGCTCTCAGATCACACATGTTCAGACCATTAATGTCCTGCATAGTATTGACTCAAAGGGATCTACCTTCCCGAGACTCCCATGCAAGCTTTTCATGAAGCTCGTGCCTGGTTGAGGAAACACTCCTCAGGTTAATGCCCCCTTCGGAGAGAGGTCTAGCAAGACGTTTCCCTAATGCCCAATAAAGTCTACCTTCCATCTGCCAATCCCATATGAAGGACACCATAATATTATACAGAATGGAAATCAATGTCTTGGGAACCTGCATGGTGGAGAGAATGGGAATGATAATGGAAACCAGGACACTGTTCACTAATGTTATGTGGCCTCCAAAGGAAATGAATCTATTTTTCCAATTGTAGATGTGTCCCAATATTTTTATTATGAGTCTATCAAAATGATGGAACCTGGTAGAGGAAGGACTAATCAGATCCCCTAGGTACTCCATGGGAAAATATCCTCTCTCTATACTCAAGCTAGCGATGAATTCCCTCTCCCTCCTCTCATAGATATTCAGGTTAATGTAAAAAATACTTTTCTCATTGTTCACCACTTGACCACTCCACTTGCATTATTCCCCAATAATCCCATTCAAACCCCGCACTGACCATCTAATTCCATTGATAAATACAATCATATCATCTGTGAACATCATGTGAGAGATACCCCTTGTAGCAGGCCTATTAGGGTAAGGGAAAATATTACCCATGTTGAGGCTTTGAGTAATATGAAACTGAGAGCATTTTGGGAGATAATTAAATGAGTGGGGGAGAAAAGAACCCTTTCCAGAGGCCACGATCTGCCTTGAAAAACCAAAATTGTTTACCCATAAACGATGTTGAATTCCATGACGAGATAAAGCATTGAAAAAGAAGGTCAGTGGTCCAATTTGAGAACCCCATGCAACCCAAAACTCGGAGAACAAAGCCCAATTCCACCCTATCGTAGGCCTCGATCATGTCTAACTTTTCCACCAAATTTCCTCCATAATATCTATTGTTGATGCCGCATACCATCTATTGGACCTCTCCGATTTCACCCTGAAATGACCTCTCATTAATAAAACCATGCTTCTCTAAGACCATTCATGAATCTAGGTGAATAGCCAGTCTTTTGTTGAGAATGCTGGATAGAATCTAGTACGATACATTACACATACTTATGTGCCAATAATCATCTATAGAGTCTGGATTACACACCTTAAAATAAAAAACCATTTTGGTTACACAGGCAATAAGCGGTAGATCCCCACCCTGAAAAAAATCATGGACATCTCTCACAAGATCCCCTTTAACAAAATCCCACGTTTCCCTGTAAAAATACCATGGGAAGCCATCAGGCCCTGGTGCACTATCTAGGATCAAAGACCAAATCTCCTCTAGAACATCACTCTCACATGTAGTACTCCTCAAGCCCCAATTAATGTCCTCGGAAATAAAGCTTGGAAATACCTCAAAGAGCTCAACAGAACCTCTCAGATTCTCCCCCCCTCGTCATACTTGGGTTAGGAGCATCCAAAAGAAATTTTTATAGCCCCACTGACCATGAACCATACCTCATTGCGGTCACTGGAGTATGAGCCATCATCTCTGTAAATATTAGGCCGCTAAACACATTGAAGTTATTTAATTCATGCGTGAAAGTATCCAGAACTCTGATCCCCCCAAGAAGCCATCTGACTCTTACTCCCTCCTTGGCCAGCCACTTTTGTCTCAAAAGGGTATCAGTGAGATGATATTGTTTACCTTTAATTCCATTAAACAGAGAGTCATCCCATTATTGTTCCACACAATTCTCCATGAGCTCCAACTCTTTAAATATCTCGATCAAGTCATGATCACAAGTAGGAGACTTCTTTATCTATGTTCGAAGAAACTTCTTGAGTTGTCTTATATTATTTTAAAGAGTGATCCATAGATTCCACCGGTGATAGAGATACCAATATTCCCTAACCACATCCAGGAAACCTGGTTCCTCCATCCACATTTTGGAAAATGAGACATAATACTTCCTCGACAACCCTGAACCTAGAGAAATGCAAAGAGGACAATGATATGAAAGTCACCGAACTAGATGAACAACATTGGAATCCAGGAACACGGCTATAACAGCCTCATTCATCAGGCACCGATTAAGTCCACAGTAGGTGCGTCGTCCTCCATATTGGTTATTGAACCAGGTGAAGCTACTTCCCTCATAGCCCGCATTCAAAAGTCCTTTCCTCGTTGACGATGAAGTCCGACTTCACCCTAGCCCCAATTCCACAGGCGTTTCATATTATGACATTAGAAATTGCATTGATCTCACCAGGATTTGGCCTCAGACTCGTGGCCCATTACATGATGAGGTGAGATTGCATATACGATCACATCCTATTTAGGGTGAGATCGAGTTCGAATACCAGCATGCCCGTGCAAGGTTTCTCCTGGAGAAACCACACCTCTATAAAGTGCCTTGTGATTAACTCCTGGAAAAACAAATCCCTACCCTTCCATCAAACTGTGGTCCAACATCAAGTTCACTGGGGTACATCGAGGAGGGGAAAGAGAATAAAGTGGTGCTGGTGAAGATAGAGGGGAGGACACCACTGGATGAGAGGACAATGCCTCAAGGGGAAGCTCCCTAGTCAAAGAGAATGAGGATACTTCATGTTCACTTGAACCTGACTCCATCAAGGTGATCTCTGAGATGAAAATATCAAATGAAACCCAATTCTCAGCAGGAAGAGAGCACAACCAATAATAAAAATTGAGGGTCTTCCCCATGAGAGAAGGACCCTCCTCTGGAAACTGAACCCAAGAAGCCCCACCCATGCCTTAGAGAGTAGGAACCCAATCGCAAGAGGGGGAAACACAACTATCATCGTAAGAAAGAAGCATGTATGTGGATGCCTCTAACACTTGAACAGAGGTAACAGAAATAAAATCATTACCCCAATCGAGTCCCCCAGGACCTGAAGGGAACCATGAGTGAGGATACTGGGAGAAAGACCTCAGTAACTCCTTAGAATTTAAATCCTCCATTTGAGCATTGCAGAAGACCTATAGAGAATGACTAGATATGTGGTAGAGAGTGAAAAACTCAGGAAAGGCCGGATACAGCAAAGGATGATGACGACCCATCATCCCTTCGATCCTGATTACATGGCGGTTCTAAACCGACCGATAAATATCCAACTCAACAAAGATCCTCACAACTGTTGCTTCCGCCAAACGAGTATTCCTTTCATCAGCACACTGAAAACTACCTAGTGAATGCCCAATTTCCTTAAAGACAAACACATTCATGAGGGGAAGAGGAATCCCTAGAAGCGAGATCCAGACAGCTGCCCCAGAGCATTCCCTACTGAAATGTGCATCTGTCGACCAACGAGAGAGGGAAAACCTCTATCGCCCCATGGTGTGTGGGATCCTACCCCACACCTTCATGATGTCCGCCCTATAAGCCAAGACGATTCATAATGCCTTCCTATCCAGTATTGAAGCTGATACTGGCATTGCTAAACCCCATCACCTGAAATAATATTGAAATAAAGCGATAGGAGGAGTGTCGGCACTGAACCACACTACCAAGGTCCACTGAAGATCCAAGGATGCCATAGTGAATGACGTCGTCGAAACCTCGAGCATGGGGGAACCATTCTCCTAGAAGGAAAAAGACACCACTGGATTCGTACATGAGGAATTCAAGACCAGATCCATTTCTGGGAGAAGATGCAGAAGATCCTCCTTTAATAAGGGCTGAAGGAGACAAGCCGATCCAACACTGATCGCCAGAGAACCCAGCACAGAGGAGGGGGAACCCCCAGGGGCACTGGAGAAACTGGAGAGAGAGCTTCTCCATCTATTTCTCAGTGGTAGATGGAAAATTGTGTAGAGGATGAGTACTTTTTCTCTCCTTTCCTTCGTTGAGATTCCTTGATATGTCTCAGAATAGTTTTCATAGTATCATTATCTCCTTAAAAATTTATGGTCCCCAAATCGTCTATTCAGCAACTCTATCCCAACAAGTTGGTGTCTGGAATATTTTCCCACACAACACATAATATAGTACAATTTGAATGATTGAATGGAAACTATTATTATATCAAAATTATACCAAAGGTAAATTATAAACCCATATACATTGAAATTTTATTTATCTTGACTTTGATACATCTTCTGGTATTTGAATTTTCCTTTTGTACTTTCCATCTAAGGGTAATTAAAAGTTCTCAAATGTACCTCAGTGTCAATAGTGATCTGAATAATTATCCAAAATTTCAATATAATTCCTAGTACATGATTATATACAATATAAATAGGTTCACTATGATGACTAAAAATTCAATTGCTATAGATTTATGCAAGTCACTAAAGATGTAGATCCTCCCATATAGTGAGAAAATGTGTGGGATTTGTAAATTGTTCAAACATAATCCATATGGAATAATTTTTAAAGATACTTTATAGATATAATTATATAGTCTATATTGATATCATCCCACATCACAAAAATAATACGGAGAGTTTGAAATGCTACTTTAAGACATTTTGTCTTGGCATTTTCTTGTTGACAAGCCAAGCATCATGATATATATTCTTCAAGTTCCTATATCATATTATCGAACAATTTTTTTTTTTCAAACCCCAATATATATTACTTTCACCATCGTGTATAGAAAAATTTGACTTATGGGTTTCAATTAATAATTACATTTTCAAATCATGCAATGATGGAACACATATTCTATTTCTGAATTTTAGCAAACCATCATAATAAACAGTGTCTTCATGTTTCCCATCATTTACAACATTTACATTCTTTTGTAAACTATTATCTTAAAGGTGATACCGTTTTATATTATCCAATAATGTTGGTTTTGAAATCATTTGGATAAAGATATACATTTCTCATACCATAATAATTCCCATATATATATTTACTAATTCTACGAATATATGATATTTTCAATCCAAAATTTAGTCAAACCACCGTAATCATTCCTCCTCAACACATCAACCACAATATTTTCCCTCCCATAGTGGTAATGTGTTAAGTAATTTTAATACATGAGTTTCTCTAGAAAATTATTTTGTCTTATACTGATCTCTTTTGTAAAAAATATCTATTTCTAAATTTTATTATATGTAGATAACTCACATATTTCACCATAGAGATAATTCCTTTATATCATTATGGAAAAGATTATGATTCCTAACTCAAAATCATAGATTGGATAATTATATTAATAAAAAATTAATAATTTTTTTTAATACGAAATGACTCAATCATTCTACATAAGGATACATCTGATTCTTTTCATTTATGAATCACTAGATATATAAAAATTGTCCCTTCCCAATGGAAATGTCATTATCGGTGCAGTGACCAATATTCTCTCAATTCATTAATAATTTTCATTACATTATTGTAACTATATAATATTCCCACCTTTATTTTTAAACATGGTAATGGTTTAGCTAATTGGGAAATTTTTTTAACAAAGCATGGATAAGAACCTAAGAATCCAAAAAATCAATGTATCTCGATTATGTTCATTGGTATAGGTACTTATTTTACTATATTATAATTTCAAGGATCAACTAATATTATATCCATGAAGAAAATAAATCCATGAAAATAAAATTCCAAAAACCAAAAATATAACATACAATATTTCTCATATAACACATTTCCTCTAAGAGTTTCAATAAATATTCTCAAATGATTTTTGTCTCTTTCATAATTTTACATAATAACAGGCTATCAACAACAAATACTACAAATTGCATTGATAAGATAGTATTTGAATATGTTTTTCCTTATATCCGTAAAAATAGAGGGTTTATTGATCAATCTGAAGAGAATTACTGCAAACCGATAATGTATATATGTCATGAAAAATGTCTTCTATGGAAAATCTTCCTTACCCACAATTGATGATACCTATAATGAAAATATATCATTTAGAAATATTGAGATCCATGAAGTAGTTCAAATAGATTATAAATGAAAAGTAAATGATATTTTTTCTTTATATTCATCATACCGATTTCTCTATAATCAACTCACAACCTCATAGACCCATACCTCTTCTTAAAAAACAATATAGGCTTCCCAATGTAAAAAACTAGGGAGAATATATCACTTATTACAAAACTCATGTATTTGTTTCTTCATATCCAATAGTTCCACTCTTTCCTTTCAATAGGTAGACTTTGATATAGTTTTTTTAGGGTTGAGTTCAAATGAAGAAAAAACTTCACGGTATAGCAGTTTTTTATTTCGATTCTAGAAACACATCAATGTATTCCTTCATAATAATTATATCACATTTTCTATGGTTAATTATCCCCTACATAGTTCTGTCAACCCTTTTCCTCAAACAATTTTATTATGGTGAGATATTATAGGTAAATACATACATGATTTTGATGATTAAATCTCCACTCTAAAGACAATGTATTCCAAATATTCTTTTTGAATCTTAATATCCTTATCTAGGAATAAATTTTTTTATTTTACATTAAAATTAAATCTATACCATGAATTATATCAAATTAATCTATATTTATAATAACCATGTTTCCAAATACAGTATTTGTATGTATCATAATAGGGACTAACTAAAATATCGCTATTACAATAATATTTTCACTAGGAGTATTGATTGAAAAAAATATTATTATTGATCTATGTAATGGTTTAATTTTCCTGAAAAACATGGAAGAAATAAAATATTTTTTTTGGAACCAAAGTCAAATAAATATTTTTCAAATTTTGAGTTTATGATAAAATTACCCACCCCTACATCTTTAGGGACTTCAACATCAGCTATAAAAATTGCATAATCATCGAATTCATCCTTTGGCATCTTTAATGATTGGTTCACTTGACCGATTGTGTATAACAACCTAAAATTCTTAATGTAAATAATAATAATCTTCATAAAATTTGTAACACACAACACCATGATTTATGGGAATTGAGATATATTATAAAAATATATGTATTTAAATATGATGATTATAAAATGATGTTGAATTGGAAGGTATGGATATGAGTAAATACATTATAGAATATATGTATAATTATCATACTAAATATATATAAATATATATATATATAGATTATTATGAAATTAGAACACAATTTTTATAGAAGTTATTTTAGGATGGAAAAATGAATTTTCTTCAAAAATGATTTTATAGAACCTTGTGAGTAAAAATTATAAATAATTTAATCTATTTTTAGAAAAAAATATTTTATAAAATGAAATTAAAATTTCAAATTAAAATATTAAAATTATATTAGGGTGAAACTTTGGAATTACTCTATAATGATTTATTTTTCAGTGAATTGTAAAAAAATATTGATTTTTCAAACACTCATTTCATTTCAATACATCAAGTAATATTAAATGCACAGTATATTTTAAATTTATTATTAATGTCACATATGATCCATTTTATTTAGATTAATAAAATTAGTTCCATTTGAAACATAAATATTCATGATTCTCACATTAGTTAATTTTTATTCCTAAAAAACATTTTTCTAAATATTTTTCTTCATTGTGTACCATGTATTTATATTATAATTTATTTCTCCAAATAATGAGAATTTAATTTTCTGAAGTAAAATTTCTTTTTATAATCTTAGGGTATAATTTATCATAGTATAAATTTTTTATAGTTTTTTAAGAAGATAATTTTTTGGTGAATAATAATAAAAAATAAATATTTTTTGAAATATAATAGCTTTTATGATATCGCCAATAAAAAAATGAATTATTAATTTTATTAAACATATTTAAATAATCGTTTTTGATAATAAAATAGAAATATTCATGAAAAATTATTTAAAATATGTCAATTAGAATATATTACTTGATGAAAATGAAATTCATTTCCAATGTCAATACAGTGCATGCACAAAAATGGAAATGTCATATTTGGGGACCTATAGATAATATTTGATAATTATAAATACATAAATCATCTTTTATATTAAATATGAATTATTTTAAGATATTTTTATGGATATATTTGGATTTTTTAGTCATATAAAAAGTGACATATCCAAATTCTTGTGTTGCGCTTGCACAAGGATATAAAAGTGAAAATAACATGTTAAGTAATTTTCCTTGAAATATATGTGAGTATGTATAAAATTATAATAAAGAAAAAAGTATATTTTTTGACTCAATAAATTTATTTATATTATTTTAATTAATTTTAAATTTTTACTGAATAAATAATTACCTTCAATTATTAAGCAACATCGACAAAATGCTTCTGTAAGGAGTAAAATAATCAAGAAAATGATATTAAAAACTATAAAGAAATATTATTTGGGTGAAATATTGTTTTCTATGAATTTTAAAAATAAATATAATATATTATAGTTGTTTTAAATTTTTATATTCAAATTATGTTATTTTGATGTTGTAATTGTATTTTACAATAAATATATTGTATTTTACAATAAATATATTGTATTTAACGATTTAAAAATCATAAAATCATTGATATAGGAAAATTTGGGATGAGAATTTTTTTAAAATTTCATATATTTTCATTTTATGATCCAATTTTAACCTTATAATTAAATTAATAGAACATAAATATTGAAAAAGTCATTAACCTAGCTAATGATAAAATTGGTTTATCGAGGGGTTAAACCAAATTATAATGTTTAAAATGATATCTAAAACTATAAAAGTTTAATTTTATGATTTAATTAAGACCATATATTAGTTATATTTTAATAAATGTCATTTTAAATCCATTTAACATGACTAAGATGCATTTTATATTATTATATTATTATATTTCTAAAAATTGACATTAATAATGTTTTATTATAATTATTAAATGATTTTAAATTCATAAAAAATATTTTCTTACGAAAATTGAATGTGATGTATTTTAAAATATATAACAAAGTGTAATTATTGGTAAATTTCTATTTTATAGTAACATTCTTCCCCAGTGATGAGTAAAAAACTCTGATATTGCAGATGTTGTCAAAATGGTAGAAAGATGGTAAAAACTAAGAGATAAGGGTAAAAAAATAACCATAACATGTCAAAATATTATATTATGTGATTATTGTAAATGTTAATCATCTTATAGTTCCAATATATCAATTTAGATCCACTATATTATAAAATATTATTTAAATTAATTTTATAATTTATGTAATTCCATGGGTGTCCCTCCCCTCATATTTAAAAGGGTGCCTCCTCTCCTTCATTATTTATAATTTTTAATTATTATATCTATGAAAAA
This sequence comes from Viscum album, assembly GCA_963277665.1. Lineage (NCBI taxonomy): Eukaryota > Viridiplantae > Streptophyta > Magnoliopsida > Santalales > Viscaceae > Viscum > Viscum album. The sequence goes on along the minus strand of OY728130.1, from coordinate 1,971,543,661 downwards.
ACCATCCCTAATATCATACCATCATCCTTATAGACATTACATATCTTAAAATCTTTCATAAATATCATGCTTTCAAGGCTTAAGTTTTAAGCCAAAAGAGGATTCTCATTGAAGAGGTATAACTATTAACTAAGAATTTTGTATTTTATTTCTTCTTATTCCACCACTAAATACCTGGTAACAATTCTAAAATTATATAATATATATATTAAATATTTTAAAATTTTATTATGATAATGTAACAACCATTATCCACCCCTTTTTTAACATATTGGAAAATAAAACATCGCTCATGCGTATGTGTGGACTACTACCTCCACGAAGATAGACGGCAAATTTTTCATAACTAATTAATAGTTATTGTTATTTATATTGAATTTGTGAATATATAATATAAATATAATATTATTATAGTTTTATATAATTGAATTATTATGTACCATTCATTCATTCCATCTTTCAGAATGTAAAAACAACCTTCGTGTTTATGTATGCCCTATCATCTCCATGAGTGTTGCAATTCATTTTTCTATCAATATAAATTATATATAAATAAAAATATTTTTGTATTTAATAAATATTATTTTTATATTGTGAATATAATTATTTATATTTTTTAACCATGGTCAATACATAAGGACGGAAATTAACAAACTGATACATACATGAAAAACTAGATAGTAACACGTTGAAATGATGATTCAAACAAATAATTTTTAATAAATATGAATTAAAATTTTATAAGTGGGTCATATATGACATTATAATTTTATATATGGTTATATTATATAAATATAATAATTTTAAATTTAGATTAAAAGAGTTTAAATCATAATCCACTAACTAAAAGCCCGAGGTTAGGGTTTTCTTAACTCGATATCCATTCATTGGGTTATAATTAAACATTATTAAAAATGTCATGTCATTATGTGTAGAAAGACCCCTAATTTTATTAAGTTGTATTCCAATTTGTTTTGATTTAATTTTTTTACACATGATCACATCATTGATTAATTCCCTCTTTAATATTGAGATCGTTGTTAGGGATTTCATCTCAATTTTGACTCCATTGAGATCTATTGGGTATTATGAACCTATTTATTTTTATATGTTCTATATATTTCAACTTTTATTTATTTAAATTGAAAATATATTTACTTTTAATGATTAAATATTCAATTCCAGTTTATGTGGATGCAATTTAAAAATTACTAAAGTAGTAATAATTTATTTCAAAATTTCATTCTGAGGGATTGATCTTATTTTCATTAATGAAATATTATTATTTATATTTTATAATATATATATTGTTTCTCATAATATATATATTAAAGTAATTTCCATGATTTATTACAAAATTTTCTCCCTTTTTCAATTGAATCATATGACGAAAATTTTAAAATGAAAACTAATCTTATTTGTCTTTTTTTATCAGGTATATTTATCTGTTATATCATATTTTCATGTATGTTTAAAAAATACCATTTTTGTATACTCAAATTATTTATAAGTGAATTTTATATTATCCTTTAATTTTTTCTTTCTTTAAAATTAATCATTCTAATTTTTTAAAAAGTTTCATTTTTTTACTTTATTTTGAAATGAGTCAAAAGTAATGTTTCATTTTAACATATATGACATTAACTGAATTTCCTCTGCTATAATATATTTATGCTATTTATCATCTTGTAAAATTTTGGAATCAATTTACAAAGAAAAGTTTTTTTGTATAATCTTATTTCAATATTTCACTACCATTTTCCTTATTCCATAAATGGAGAAGATTATATTATGAAACCTTTATTTATAATGAATTGATGCTCACATTTTATCTCTTATTAATTATTTTTTCATTAACAATCTCTTAAAAATTCACTTTCTTATGACCATTAGTCATTAATTTTCCCATAAATATAAATATTTTTTTCTATGATGGATATGATTATTTCCTAAACACTATTCCATTTCTACACATGTGTTTTATATTGAAAGGTATTTGATTAAATTAGGAAGTATTTAAATTTCATTTTTACACAGTACATACATTTATTTATGAGGTATATTGTTTATTAATTAAATTTATCATTAAATATATTATTATTTAATTAGGTATATCTTGATTGGTGGGACTGAATTATAAATTGTTCATCAACTCATCGATAGATTTTTTTACAAAAACTAGTTAGTTAGCCTTATTAAATGGGTTTTTGGTGTATAAATAGACATAAATTAAACTTTATTGGCACGTGTCATTAATGGTAATGATATCAGGACATCTAAAATCATGAATTCCAATATTTATAATTTACATCATTGATAATTAATTTATTATTTTATATGAGATTACTATAATGAGATTATCCTTGGATACTTTTTGGGATCACATATTTTTTTAAATGGACTGTTTTTCAGTTATTTTATTTATCAAATTGATTAGGTATTTTTTATTAATGATATATTCTATTGTACACAATCCCTTAATGATAGTTTGAGCTTAATTTTTTCTTATGTAACCACTTCCCCAAGATCCTAGGATTATTTATATAAAAGTTTTGTAAGAATATAAAAGAGAGAATAATAGGGTTCTCAAATAATGTTCTATATTGTATCTTATGTTTTCAAATGTAAAGAGAAAATAAAGTATGTATCTACATAACCCAAACTAATGAAATATTCATTCCATTAGGATACAATCACTTGTATCAAGATCTAATACAATAAAAAATATAATAACCCTGGATTACTAGAGTTGGGATGGTTATAGTTGGTACCATAAAAATTATAGTGGATACCTTAGGAGCTAGATTTTGTAAAATAAAATTGGTAAAAACCCAATTATAGACTTTAATGATATGTGTATTTGTAGAATAATATCATAAAAGTTTTTTTAACATAAATGTTATGTGGTTTTACTAGTAGTTCATCCATTTTTGGATACTAAAAGTGGATGTGGTTATTGACAAGGATTCATTAAGGTGTAATAACCTAGAAAACAGTTACTCAAGTATATTTTGACTATCATTATAGTGAATAGGTAGTTCCCCTTACTACACACCTGGTTTAACACTCTTAGGGGAAATGCTTAGATGAATTAATATTGTTTTAATCCATTATGATGATTTGATTAGATGACTTTATTGAATGACCTTAGATAAACCTAAAGTGTCTTGGAATTAATAGATGGTTCCATGATTTAAAAAAACTATATATTATTTTCATGAATATGTGTTGTCTCATTGCGATGATTGTTTCTCACACAATTATTTTTAGTTTTAGTGGATGGATAAAACTATAAATAACTATATAAACAGTAAATATTATAGTCAATAGAATGATTATCCTCATGAGAAACAAAATTAAATGGGATATTTATGGTGAAATATAGCGGGTATTACTAATCTACTATCTCATTATCTGATTAACAATCTCAACTTGGGTTAGTTTCCTGAAACAGCTAATAAGATAATAATTAAGTTTCATGATGACCGTGTGTGTAATAAGATTCAGTTTCCCACACGGCAAGTATAGGGGATGATGAACTCAGGAAAATAAATCATAGGAATGAGAAAACATTATATAATTTGAAAAAAAATATATGATCTATGATTTACAAGAAAAAATGATGAGTTTAAGGGATGTATAATAATTTCATCCCAAGGTGACATTTATAGTTAAATGGTTCATTATTGGAGAACATGGGAAATTTATGAGCTAATTACATAATATAAGGGTTAAAAAATTACAATGGAAGAACCTATGATATATCATTAATGATAAAGGATTTAATTTTTTATATTTTATTAAAAATTTATGTTGTAGAAGTGTTATATCAATAGTATTATGTTAATAAGAATCATTAATCATCTAAGGATTGTTCCATAGATGTTTTTATTTAAGGATTTGAAATCATATGTTAAATGGTACTAATAACAAAAAAATTATTTATTAGTATGGTGATATTTTTAGGGATCACATTATTAAGGAATATATAACCCTATATATGATCTTTATGAGGAGTTAAAAATGCTTAGTGGAGATAAACATATTATTTTCATTAAAAAAGATAAATTGGATATTATTGATGACTTTGGAATTGATTTGTGCTTTTATGAAAAATTAGTTTATTTCATTTTTTAATTTATTGATGATATTCAATAGTCTATGATTTTATTTGACGAATAATGAAATATTTTATTTTTGGAAAAATTTATGAATCTACTAAGGTTTTATAATAATTAAACTAATTTTATTTTTGAGAAAGTAGAACAAGGTATTCAAATGTTTAGTTTATAACATTGTGAGATAATTTATATTATCTTTGTATAAATATTACTGTTAATCCAAAAATATGTGTTTTAAAATATTTAGGAATTTAGGGTTTTGAATTTGGTCAGACATCTTATGAATGATTCTTAATGTTAACTATTTATATAATTGATTAATTTAAACTATACATGTGATTTTGGGGGGATTATTGATTAATGTATTATATTTATCAATACTAGATAAAGTGTACTTACTATTTTGGTTTTGTTAATTAGTTAGAGAATGTGATAATGAATTGTTTTTCTATGGATATCATTATCTATATATAATTTTATTTATTTGGGTATGAAAATTTCATCTTGAATAATAATTTCATTGAATAAGAGATAAATAAAAATTATTCAAAGAACAACCTACTAATAATATTTTATATATAAAATATAAAGAAATCAAGTATGTAAATTTTATCATGTTCTGTATATTTAAAATAAAATAATCCTTAACATTAAGAAAACAATCTTGAAATAAAAATGGTATCCTTTAACATTCAATTTAGATGAATTGAAGGTATATTAACTCATCCTTAATTTATTATTTTTCTTCACTAGCATTCAAATAATCATGTTATCTACCACTCTCTATAAAAATATGGAAGTTAGTTTTCTTCTCTATGTATATATATTAACTTTCAACTAATGTTCTCGCTATTTAGGAAACAAAATATGGGATACTTTAGGTAACATTTTAGTACTATGCTTGTCTGTAACATTGGTATTATCAAATATTGAACTATTTATAATCTAGATAAAATTATTATTGTGATATTTAGTAATGGTTGTAGAATTTAAAACCCTAAAAAATTATTTTAAAATAACAATAACATTAATAGATTTCTTAATATGCAACACTAACCATTAATAAAATTGGGATATATTATAAAAATATTATTATTTAAATGTGGAAATTAAAAAATAGTCATTGAATTAGTAGGTATGAATATGAGTAAATGAATTATAAAATATATATATAATTTTTAAACACAATAAAAATTTATTTGTCAATTCTTATAAAATAAGCACTATGTTTTTATTGATGAAATTTTATGCTTCAAAATGCATCTTCTTCCAAAATGTTTTTTAATCCATTTTGTGCATGATGATTATAATTAATTTCTTACATTTTTTGAAAATTTATTTTTTAAAATGAACACCATTTTTGAAATTATAATATTAAAATTATCGTTGGGTGAAACATTGGTATTTCTCTGAAATGATAGATTTTTATATGATGAGTTAATAATACTTATTTTCAAGTACTCGTGTTTCTTTTCATCAAATCATTTAATTTAAATGTATGATTTAATTTTTTATTTGATATTAAAGTTAAATATTATCCATTTTATTTAAAATATGCCAATTAATTATATTTTAGTCACTAATATTCGTGATTTTTATATAAGTTAATTTTAATTTTAAAAACAGATTTTTCAAAAAAACTGATTTTCATTATGTTTTGTACATTCATAATAAAATTAATTTCTAATATATATATATTTATATATAATGGTGAAAATTGATTTTTTTTATTTTAAGGAAATTAAATTTATCCTATGATGAATTTTTGATATTTTTTACATGAAGATAATTTTCTTGTGAATAGTAAAAAAATTACAGTTTTTTTAAATATGGTAGCTTTTATGATATTTCTTGGACATAAATATGGAATAATTATTTATTAAACTTACGTAATGAATAATTTATGTAAGAATAATTCCATACGTATAAATTAGAATTTATCTCCTGATGAAAAGGAAAATCATTTTCGTTTTTTACGCAATGCTTGCACATCACTAGAAAAGTCAAATTTGGTGTCCTAAAGATAATAGTTGAGAACAATAAAGTATCTTCTAATCCTAGTTAATAAATATAAAATATTATTGATTATTTGTTGGTATATATATATATATACATTTTTTACTTAAATAACAATTGAATTATCAAAATTATTCTAGAATTCTTGTGTAAGGCTAGAAAAGTCAAAATATCATATTAACTAATTTTTCATGACATAAATGTGTGTAAATATAATAAAATGAATGAATTTAATATTTTATTTTAATATTTATTAATTTAATTTTATTATTTTTATTTTATTTATTTTTTATTTTGATATAATTACCTTTAATTCTTACACAACTCACACATAGTATTTGTGAAAATACTAAATAAATCAAGAAAATCATTTTAAAAATAATAAAAGTAATATATTTTGGGTAATGTAATGTTTTCAAACTATATTAAAAATAAATATAAAATATTATATATGGTGTAATTTATAATATTAAAATTCTGTTACTATCATGTAGTTTTTTAATTCAAATTATATGAATAGTTCATTAAATGACATTAATCGTATATTATGTTAAAAATATTTTATTAAATTATTTTAAAATAATAAATATTTAAATTGTATAAATAATATTATAAATAGAAAAAATGTTTATCAATTTTTTTATTTATTATTCAATTTTTTCCTTTTTTTTATTTATTATTCAATTTTTTCATTTTAAGTAAAATTATAAAGAGTTAATATTGAAAAATTCATTACAAGGGTTAAGGTCAAAATTTATTAAGAATTGGGTAAAACCCAAAAATAAGGTTAAAATGATATATAAATGATTAAAAAAATTATTTTATGATTCATATTTATACCATATATATCTTATATTTTAATTTATGTCATTTTGGAACCATTTTAAATGAGTTATACCCATATTATATTATAATATTTAATGTATGTCCAAAAATAACATTAATAATACATCACAACTAATAATATATGATTAAATGATTTAAAAATCTTAAAAATATTATATTAACTAAATCAAATTTTACCTGGTTTATAATAGAAACCATTATCAATTTTTGTTTCAATTAATCTTTTATAGTAACATTATTGACCCCAAAAGTGCAAAAAACTATGACAACACAATAATAATCAAAATGGTTAATGGATGTTTAAGACAAAGAGATAAGTGTAATAAAATTACCCAAAAATAAAAATATTAATTTATCATGGGATTTAGATTTATCCAATCCTAATATTATAAATATATCAATTTTAATCCACTTTATTATAAAAATTAATTAATATGAATTTAATATTTTAGTTAATTCAAAGGGTGCTCCTCCCCTCAATTATAAAAGGTACCTTCTATCTTTCATTGTTAAATTTGTTTTAATATTATATATTGACCAAAATATACCCAAATAATATATAAACTTTTTTTAAACACATCCTATGGTTTTTATGTTTTTATACAATACCATTCTATTAAGGGTTAATGTGTAATACAAAAGTGTCTTCTCAAGGAAGAGGTATAGCTCATAAACAACCATTTTCAGTTTTATTTCCTATTATAGATATATTAAATGCATGGTATCCATTATAAAGTAAATAATTATTTATATTAATACTCTTTAATTGTTATTATTAGAATTTAAAACCCATTTCGCAGCTCCTTTATATCATATTTGAAAAGATAGCATCGCTCATGTATTCATGTGGACTATCACCTCCAAAAAGTGACGCATTTCATTTTTTCATCACCATTTAAGATTTATGGATATTATGATGGAATTATTAAATATATATTATATATATAATTTTATTATAGATCTATATAGGTGACTTATTATTTACATTTTTTTCAATCTATATAAAAGTGAAAAAAGTCAACATGAGTACATGCGACTAACCATCTCCATGAACAATGTAATTAATTTTTCAATATCTATAATTTATAGATGAATCTAAATATCTATATATTGAATATATATTATATTTATATAATTATTAAAATTATTTATATTTTCCAATCGTGATAAATATTCAAGGACAAAAACTACTGAACAAAAACATACATGAAAATTGAGGCAATTTACACTCTGAAATGATTATTTACTAAAACAATTATTAATAATAAAAGAATTGAAATTTTTTAACTGGATAATATACGATATTATTAGTATGTATATGTTTTTTATATAAGTATAATAAATTTATGTCTCTTATAAATAATTTTAAATCACATTAAACTAAGTGGAAGCATGAAGTAATGGGGTTCCTAACTCAATATCAATTAATTATGTTGTACTTATTCTTCATTTACGAAGTTGTTATATGATTATGTGTTCAGTTTCATCATGTTTTATTATGTTTTATTTCCACTTAATTTTTTTCATTTAATTATTTTACACATAATCACTTCACATATTAATTATCACATTAATGATATGATCTTTGTAAGGATTTCATCTCAATTTCTACTCCATTAAGACATATTTAGTTTTATGCTTCTATGTTATTTTATATAGTAAATATACTATCACATTGATTAATTTAATATGAATATCTATTTTCAATAATGATTAATGTTTCATTTCTATTTTACTCTTTCAAGGGGTCAACTTTTAAAATTTACAAAAATGGTTAGAATTTATTTCCTATTCCAATTTTTTATAATTTCTTTTATTTTAATTGAAATAATCTTATAATATACACTTTATAATATCCATATATAGTTATATAATTTTTTCATGGATTTTACAGGTTTTTTTCCACATTTTCCCCACTTTATCACATTAATCAAGGAGATACTTTTTAAAAAAATAAACAAAAATCTTATTTCATCTTTTGATACTGTATATTTTTCTTCCATATCAATATTTTTCAAAATTATTTAAAATGGTATATTTTTTATTTACTCAAATGATTTAATAAGGGTAATTAATGTTAGTTGTGAATTTTTACAAGTTTTAAAATGATTCTCAATAATCTTTTTGAAATGATCCAGTTTTTACTTTCTTTTTAAAAATTTCAAATGGAATGTTTATTTTTAATCTATACGACGTTAACAGATTTTCCACCGCCATAATTTTTTGTGCCATTTATCATATTATAGAATTTTTAAATGGTTTAGGAAAAAAATAATTTAATAGAATATTTTTTTTATTATTTTAATTCCATTATATTTATTTCTTCAAAGGATATGGTTTTGTTAAAAAATCTATATTTCTAATGAACTGATGGTTATTTTTATAACTTATTAATTTTATGGTCGTTATATTTATTTCAAATCATGAAGTATTTTTAATGGCTTGACATTACATTTATATTAAATATCAATATTATTTATATCATGTATATGATTATTTCCTAAATCATATACAAATTTGAAATAATTTTTTTTACTTTTAATAGTAATTTATTGACTGATGAAACATTCATATATCATATTATTTAATCAATGCGAACATTTTTGGATAAATAATATTGTTTATTAATTAAATTGGTCATTAAATATATGTGGAATTTATTTGAAAATTAGGGACGGGGCTGTGTTTTTTATGTCCCCTTGATATGTTGACCAGTATCATGAGAAAAACTAGTTTTCCAGGATTATTAAATGGGGTTTTTGTGAATACATATCCATTGATTAAATTGTATTAGAATAATTCTTTGATGGTATAGATGTCTTGATGCTTGAGATCATGATATCCAACATTAAACCTTTCTTTCATTGAGAATTCAATGATTATTATCCATGATATTATTGCATTAATATTAACCAAAAATTCATTTCATACTCAGGATATTGAAGAAGTATCATGTGTTTTTAATTATTTATCTGGCCATATTTATTATACATTATTTATTCATGCCAAATTCCATTTTAGTAATTCTAATACAAAGCATTTGATTTCTTCCTTTTCTTGTCACTAGTACAAAATTTATTTTTTCTAACACACATTTCATGTATATTATTTATAATCGATGTGAAAAGTAAGTTTTGTTGTCGGTTATTTAATAACCAACAATAAAAGTGTCGGTATTTATCACATTGTTTATTCAACAACGGACATGGAAAATAATATGTTCAATAATTTCATGACAACTATTTAATTTTTTTTGAAAAAGAGGTACTATTAATGATGAATATCCACAGTCGTACATAAGAAGAGCCATGAACAGAAATTGTCCAGCCATAGCTGGTTGACATCGAAGGGGCCTGAGGCCGCAAGCTGGGGGGATACATTGTTTCCTTCCTTTTTGGTAAAGGAGAAGGTACAGCAAGAGAAGCCTTGGAAAAGCGAGTGTATTCTCTTGATGATGAGGCCAAAAGGCTGGACTCCAGCATCATGGTGGTTAATACCATTGATAACAGTAATGAAGTCAGACTCAATGATGATATCATCCCATCAACGTTCCAAAGAGAGCATCATCCCAGCAAGGATGGAATAGTCTTACACTACTGTAGGTTCCCATAGGGCATGATGTAATTCATATTTTGCTGCAATGATCTGCCCTAGATGATTCTAAGCCAGAAGGCCGAGAGCAACTGACCCATCTTTGGGGAGAGAAGCGTCCACGTTAAGCTTAAGCCTCCCTTCCGTTGGGGGGTCCAGTGAGGGGGAAAAGAGGGGGTAACACCCGGAATACAATGTCCTTTTTTGTCCTTGAATCCCTACATCCATGAAATTGCTCATTCAATCCAGAAGTCAGGGGTTTTATGGACATGGTGGAAAACTGAATCGTTGCGGCTGACCCAAATGATCCAGGCCAGGTTGCAAAGAAAACTAGCAGTAGACGATGAAAGAGAGGATCACCAACACATCATAAGATCAGGGAGTTTATAAGTGGTGTCGAGGGAAGCCTCTGAAGTCAGGCCCCATTTATTCCATATTTCCTTTTCTCCCGGGCAGTTAATGATGGCGTGCCATGGAGTTTCAGGGATATTCGGGCAGAAAGGTAATGACTCGGCACTGGCCATATGACGAAAGGAAAGAAGGCTCATTGTAGGGAGGGTGCCCATGCATTCCTACCACTAGAAATTGCAGATTTTTGGGGTGACATTGAGCTTTCAAACCACATTCCATGGTCCCTCATCATAGTCAATAGAGTGGATGTCAAGATCCAGTCTGTACCCAGATCTCACCGTGTAACCGCCTGAGCAATCGTTGGTCTTGAATAAATGGTCGGGGCCTGCATTAAGGACCTAGGGGATACTGAGGAAAATTCTTTGGTCACTTTCATTAAACCAATCATGGATATTTTCTACACACCACCCCTAACCCTGTTCTGAAAGGAGGCAATCAACAGTGGCATCTTCAAGACCTGGTTGGGCGGGGGATGTGGCTCACATACCATCCTTATCAATAATATATTCTGGTATGGTTATTAAATTACTAATGTGAGAAATCATTATAATTTTAATCGGTGGTAGAGAGTAGTCAGTTTGTTATCATTTGTTTGGTTGATAAGATATAGTTTTCTCTCACAAGATGAACCCTAATGCTTTCATATTTGATATGTGTCCTATAATTAATTAATTGTTCAAATTTTAGACTCAGATGTCCTCATTTTTTAATTTGTGTCGTTGAATATATTTCACTTGGAATCCACCCCCTCATCCTCTATAAACTATCATCAGTCAATGCATGTGCCTTCTTACCAATGGTGTCACCTTCTCAATTGTATCTGTTCTGATTTCAATTTACATTTTAGGCATATTATTTCTATTATCAATGACAAAAAGATATTTTATTTTTTATTTGTGACTCTAATTTTCTAATTTTGTGACTTTTTCTTTGAGTCAGAATCCACCATCCCTACCACCATCACCCATCATCGGTCTCTACTTGTTCCTTCATCCCATTAGTGTCACCTTCTCAATCATCATAATTCAAATATCAATTTTTGCTTTTAGTTTATTGTTTCAATAATTTATGTATCCAATATTTTTTCATTTCTATTTGTGGTTCCAATATTCCTTTGATATAGCTTCAAATTTTTGTTGTTATCCACCACTGATGTCTAGAATTACCTATTATAGATCTTCACTTGTTCCTTATTCTAGTTGGTGTCACCATCTCAATCATCCCAATTTTGAAATCAATTTATATTTTTGGTTTATTATTTTTAATTTTATTTCGAATCTATGGAATTTCTATTTTTAATTTTGATTCCCATTCTCAATTGTGGACAATTTACATTTACTATTTTTGTTTGTAGTGCTGATTATTTTCATTTATTAAGTGTTTCTGATTGAGGAATTATTGTTTATAAATTATGGTATCATATTTTTAAATAAATAATGATAATTATATTGGGTCAATGTTAAATTTTTATGTCAAATATTTTTTATTTGTTTTTTATAAAATATTTTTTGACATTTTTTATTATTTATAATAGAAACATTGAACATTAATTTCAAAATATAATAACTTATTTTTAACCTTTTGTATTTTTACTATATAATAATGAGTTAATGTTGGATTAATTCACTATGAAATAGTGATTAATATTAGGAACGTGTCGATGCTTTTTTGTAATTAAAAAAAATAAACAATGGCATGTTTTTATATCCATGCCTAAAATGATTAAAAATGAAGAAGTTCAAAATTAGAGTGATAAAATATGTTTTAATTTTTAGGGTTTAATCTAATATAAAACCCATGTATTTGATATGGTTTTAGTGGGAATAAATCTATATTTATTTATGATTATGAATTACAAGATGGTAAGTCTAGTTAATTTGAAGAAATGATTCATGATATTGAAGTATAAATAATTGGGAAAGAACAAACAAGTGGGAATCTGTATAGTGATGCTGACAAACCTCTGTATCTGGGTTGTATATAAATTATGGTTTTTTCTATGGTCTTATTATCCATTAATATTAACCAAAAAATGGATGGAGTGATAAGAGTTTTTCATAGTAGCTATAGATACAGAAAGACATACTTCCAAAAGAAAATTATATTCTAGATTAACATTTAATGTGGAGAAAATATTTTGAATAAAGGGTTTTGGGTAAAATAAAAAATATTCCTTCTTGATCGAATGTGTTCTATATAAAAAGGAATAAAAAAATTAGTTTCCTTAATGTTGTACATCCCAGTATAATCTAACAGAAAAATCACAGGATGATTTAGTAGTTTTAGAGACTCCTGATAATTAAATTTGGAATCCTTCTATAATTATAAGTTTGAAATGTTTATTTTCAAAATCAAATGTTGAAAAAATGTTAAAATGGAATTTCAATGAGAGGATATATGATAGAAAATTCTATAATCTAGTTAATTTTCAATAACAGGTGAACATTCTTAAATATTTTCCTATATTTTAAAATGATGTTATAAATCTCATACTTGGGTAGTGAACTGATAAAATTCATCCATATAGAAGACTTAGTATAACACATATCTCATGGCCTATTTTATTGATATTTTCCAACTTATCTCCTAGATTTTTTATGAATAAAAATATTTCAAGTTCAGTTTAATGATATATAGACAAAAAACCCCATATATGATGTTTATGTTTTCTAACCAGTAGTAACTGGTGATTTGAATCTTTTATGGGGGGGAGGTATTGCAGTGTATGTTTTTTATTAGATGGAACATTTTCAACTGCATGAAATTATTATGTTCACTGCAAATAACTTCACAGTATATTGTGATTTTTCTAGATATGGTGTTAAGAGGAATAATGGTTATCCATTTTGTGAAGTACATACAATATATTATCTATTTTAACATTGGTGAAAAATAATATAAATGGTTCAATGGAGTGTTTTTTATAGATCCCTGTTATTTAATATTAAAAATAATTAATTCAAAATCTCACATGAATTTTATATTATTCCCAAAACCACTATCCATTAGTTCATATTTTGAGAGGGTGAAACCCATTTATGTTATACTCATAAAGACACAAAACTCATGTAATGATAATAACATTTTCATGAAACATTTAATAGTTTTTAAATATAAATATTGGAGATATCATAAGTTCAAATATAAAATTGGTAGAATACACATGGAAAATAATATATCTGATAGATTGAATAGAAAATTATTGGATATTAAATAAACGACTAAATATAGGTTGAATGAAATATTGGACTTACTCTCAATTGAAATATGTTTAGATTAAGATCCCATTCTAGATGGACGATGAACATACCTCTGTGTATCTTGTCCTAGATTATCCTAGTGGGACAAATTATCTTTTAACAGTGTCTCCATGGTATCAAAATGCAACAAGGTTATTTATAAAAAGTAATAAAATTTGTTTCACTTAAATATTTTATGTTTGTTGGTATTAAATATCATGATCTTCACGCCATGAAGCAACAACTTATATATGATTCATTTCATATAATATTTCTCATTCCATTGAAAATTACATTCATGAAGGTGCGTTATTATTTATTTCAATTTTTTATAAGGGAATTGATTTGAATGCTTTTAACAATTTTTAGAATGAAGTGTTTTCGATACTTTTTCAGATGGAAATTTATTTTCCTCCATATTTTTTTTATATCATGGTGTTTTTAATGGTCCATTTGGTGGGAGAAATAAATCTCTACCATCCTATATATCTACATTTCATGTATCCTTTTGGAATGGATATAAATATATTTATTGGGTACGTTAAGAATTAATATATAACTAATTCCTATATTATTGAGAAGTATAATTATGAGGTGGTTATAGAGTTCTTACGAGATTCTTTTCTATAGTGGAGCACATTATTTTTCCAACATTTCACCATGAATGAGTCAATAATAGGGAAAGTGGATTTGTGGTATGAAAATAATATCATTGATAATTGAATATATAAATATTAAAATTTTATAAATCTTTAATAAAATAGATTATTATCACCCATTTATAATATTTAATATTAATTTTTTAATGTAATATTCTCCAAAAAAGAATGATCTATGGATTTTGAAGGAGAATAAAAATTATTTTTTTCCATGGTATAAAAAGACCATGCTTTCTAGATCAGAAACATCTTGAAAAATGTGATTGTTAGCATGTGATCCATGTTTAAATTAGATAACATGGTATGTGAATAACAGCAATGGATATACATTTTATATAAAAGACCATGACAATAAAAATAATGTTCAAAATAGAATTGTATTGGTGTTCATAGAATTAATTCATTTATCAATTTATAAATAAAAAACATAATGTCTGCATTAAGTGCATATTATGGTGTCGTTGAAAAAATATGGGAGGTTGGTTACATTAAATTTTGAGTTTAAGAATTTAACTAAAAATGGGTTATTGATATAAAAATCCAAACATGATGAATTTAGAATAGAACTTGTTAATCAGAAAAGATTTGAATACAAAAATTGTTTTTTTATCAAGGAAATACATGAAAAAAATTCTACGTTCATAATCAATATGATATAAAGTGGTCATCAATTTTAAAAGGATAAAACAATTTTTTGGTGATGATAAACTTAAAATAGTTACTAATTTATGTGAGATCCCAAAATATATGAAAATATTAATAAATAATATTGATGAGAATGCCATAGAAATGGTTTATTACATATAAAATCATAATTAAGATGATGTTTTTAAAAACAATCCTTTTCTAATTTCTTAACATTACAGGTAAAATATATTTATTTCATGTTTACTTTTTTATATTATATAAAATAATATATATATTAGTTATATTTTATTTTCTAAAATAATATTATAACTAATAAGTTAATTGGTTTCTTTTTTATTAGTTTAGTTTTATTTAGTTTTCTATGATTATACATACTTATCATATATATATTTTTATTTTAAGGAAAATAAAATAATATTAAACTAAAATATAAAATAAAAATAAAAAATGTATACATGATTATATTAAATTAATATTATTTTGATGTAAAAATAGTGAAATACATTGGATCATTTTAACTATTCACACTCCATTTTTGTATTTTTTTTATTCATTTATGTTATTTAATCTCTTTTTAATGATATAATTTTAACTACTTTAACGAATATGAATAAAAATGTTATTTTTTGGATAATTTTTCATATTTTTTTTACTTTTACTATGTAATAGTTGTTTTACTATATTTTTTTAACTAATTTCTTGTTATCCACACACTATTTTTCTATTTATTTATTCTTTAATTTCATTTAATCCTTCATAAATTTTTTGTCAATTTATTTTTATATTGTAATTCATGTGAATAAATATGTTTTTAGTTTATTTTACTTTTGGTTTGATGATTTTTCATTTTTTATTTACATTTATATGTAATGGTTTGATTTTTATATATGTGTAATTCTTTTTTATTACTATGATTTAGAGGATAATGGAAGAATAATTATCTAGTCCACTACATACTTTTATTGAGGACCAAACACATAATTTTGGGGAGGACCCTACCCGTACTAATATTGAGGATCCTCCTTGTCCTTCTACAAGGGAGTATTCCACTTAAATATGGGAGAAAATGAGTTTGATAGTTGGTAAACATGTGTTAGATCCCTTACTTTTCAACTGATGTTCATCTTGGAGGTTTTGGGTTAAATGTATTTTGTTCGGTTTTGCTTTTCCTTTAAGCTTTAGTGAGTAAGACTTTTTCAAAGATGGAGAGAGTTGTTGGAAAAAATGACATAATGTTTAGGGATGAATGCTCATTGTAATTAATGGAATCTATAAATTAACATGTTAAATAGGTTACAATGGTATTTACATTCATTGAGGGATTTTGATGTGTTTTAGATCCTAATGCACGAAACTGGGTTGAAAGTTTTATGCATGAGAATTACAAACTATGTATAGGTATTATATAACCTAAAAACTCAACAATACATATTTCATGATACCAATAATGGATTTTAAGTGGTTATATGTTGTTTAAGAAATAAACATCATATACTTTTCATGAAAATTAAATACCATTGAGAAGATGGGGTTTTCAGTGTATCCCTAAAAAAAGAATGCACAACAATAAAAAAAGTTACTCGACATATAAATTCCAAACATCTAGTATTAAATTGTTCCATGTGGTCAATTTTATTTTCACTTACATGATGTTTCTCCTATTAACCATATATGGTTCCCCAGGAAATTTTAGGAGTGTTTCCTCTTTTCTGAACATCGCATATGTGAGATTGATCCCTTGTAAGTCTTTTTCCTTGGTTTTCTCTTCCTCTTCAAATTTTCTCTCATAGACTAGTGGAATCCATGGACTATTTTTGCTTTGGATGTTAATCATGGTCTAATTTGATCTAGGTTTCTCTTAGATAACTTATGCACCTTCTTCCTCTTTAGTGTTATAATTGAGAAGTGTTTTTTATTCATTGGTTAAAGGAGGGTGGTTTAAACCATAACTCCATGGTCTATTTAATTTCAAGTATGTACAATAGTTCAATTACACCCACATACCCCAGTCTTGAATTTATTAAATGATGAATTTTAATATTCCTTGCCATACCTTTAGATCTAAATTATTGTTGAACTGGATTATGTCTACAATTTGGTTGATCGAACCATTGATTATAAATTCTTTGATTATTATCTTAAATATTGATTATAATGATAGGGGATTTGGGTGATTTTTTTATATAGATTCAACTTAGAATGGATAAATTATTGAAATGATCTTCATGTAGTTACCAGTGGATAAATGAAATGTATAACTGAAATATAAATGTTAATTTTCATAATTTACCATTCAGCCCAATGATGTGATATTGTGATATCTTTATTATTATAAATCATTGTGATTTATTTTGTAATGATTATATATTGGGTTGGACCCTTATACATGATTTAATGATTATATATCAGGCTTAGCCCAAATTTATGCTAAAATTATTATATACAAGGCTTTGACCTAAGATATGATGTAATGCTTAAATACCAATCGTGGACGAGAGACATGTTTTAATGATTATATATCAGGTTTGGTCCCAAAAGACACTATAATGTTTATTTAACAGGATCAACACTTATTTATTTCAATAATTATTATATCTAGGGTTTGACCTAAATTTGTGTGATTTGTACCATGATATAAGGTTATTGTTGACATGGTTTCGCGACATTCTCAGAGAAATTCTGACAGGGCACCGAGGCCAGTTATTTTTTACCATTATTATTTATGGCTATCATGGTCTGGACGCCTGCTCGGAGATATTCTAGAATAGTGCCAAATTAGTTAGACGTGCTATTACTTAAATGTTTTAATTAATTAACACTCATGTTTATAGAATTATTTCATACACTTATTATCAGACTAGTTATGTGTTTTCGACGCTTTTCTATCAGGGCGCACTGCACGAACATATTTTGATGTTCGCTGACAGTTTCATTGTATCCCCATTCCCACTTTCCAAATCTGGGTGGCATCTATCGCTTCTTCAGTGACTATTACTCCATTATCTAAATTGGATGATGGGATGTAATTTTTTACTTCCTTGGATTCCTCCTCAGAATTCGTTACCTAGTCCATGTATCCCTTATAGATTAATAAATTTTCTATGAAACACATTCTCATATCCATCTCTTCATGGACTCTAGTTTATTACACTACTTCTATTATGACATTCCAAGATGTCCAGTAAGGGTAGTAACCTTGGATGAGGGTAGTAGTCACGCTGAGGCATTGGTGGTACGTCGTGATGTTGGAACATTTTAACACTGGTATTCTTCCTCAAAAGAGGACTTCTAAAGGGTGCAGAAACCTTAGGATTCCCACATCAATTTCAGGGTATATTATTCCATAGGATTTTCCCCAAGGTTTTCTTTGGCTTCTAACATTTATCATTAGGTATGAAGTGAGTCTAGCATCTTGCAGATATGGATCGGACTAATGAAAACACTAATAAAAGTGGAACATATGAGTATATACCTAGGTGGGATCACCAAGATTGTTTACTAGATGGATGGATATGAATGACCATTGATGATAAACCTAAGATTTCAAGTCCTTAATTGGGAAGATTTCAAACCATTAAGGCTGATATAGACACCACAAGGTGAGGATTGGGGAAGGTGGTTCCAACAAAGGGGATTCTGTGGTTTACCATTGGGTGGGATTGAAACACATGGAGGCTTCTTGTGTGATTTGTGTAGAAGAAATTGATAAAAACCCCACATTGATCGATGTGGTGGTTCAATTCATAAACATGGTTAGCAGCAAAAATGAATGGAATCATCCACCAGGATGTGGTGGCCCAGATAAGAATTTGGAAGGTTGATGGATTATTTAATGACGTGGATGAGATGAATGGGAATAAACTGATTTGAAGATGACGATGTTGGGCATGATCCTCATAGGTATTCCTACGTACCCTATATGGGAGTTGGTGATCAATGTAAAAATTATTCAGGAATTGGGTGATGAGTCACTTAGGGAGTCAGCTCACGATAGTGGACACATGGATGGGACCCAAAATAAAATGGACCCTTAGGCTGAGGTATGATCTTCCCAGAACATAGGGGCTCAAGGGAGTGACTGGGATGAAACATGGATGATCGGAATGAACATCAGGGAGGCTTCCTGCATATTCATGTGGTAGGGATTCAAATTCCATGTAGTATTGTAAGAGGCATAAAATTGGTGTGTACAAAAAGGATGGTGACCCGAATACACGATGGGGCTTATGCATGGTAAGAAGCCCATCGAAAGAGGGATTCTCTTGGTTGGAGGAGTATGGATTGAGTGTGGGGATTATACATAGTTAGATTCTCAAATGGATCGTAACACCTTATGGAGGCGGATCCAAGAGATGTGTCTAATAAAGGGAAGATTTCACATCTGGAGTGTACGTACCAAAGAGGGAGCACCAATGTTTTTTATTAGTTGGGGATGAACCTTGAGGAGCCTTCCTATGTACCCTATGTAAAAGATAGGGATCAAAGACCAGATAGTTTGAGAATACAGTTTGTCATCATGCATGACTAAGGTGAAATGACATGAAATGGTTGGGACATATGATTGTTTGGATTTAACAGCCAGGAGTCTTTCTATATACCATGTATAAAAGGTCAGGATCAAAGTATTCACAGTTCATAATGGGTCATGGGGCATACACACTAAGACATCCCATGGGGTGTCCTGGTTGATTTTCACTCTAATCCCACGTATGCTATGTTTGGTGTGAGAAATTAAAGGCAATAAAGGATCCAATGTTTGCATCATGATGGATGTGGCCATGAGGGATGTTGGGGGGATTACGAATGGCTAGAGGCCTAGGGAGATATAAAATGGGGATTACTCCAGGAGAAAAGCATGAGGAGGGAATCTAGATGTATGTGTAGGACATTTCTATCATATAGGGGGATCCATATCATGTTGTATCAAGGCATACATAATTGATTCCCAAAGTGCGCACGGAAAAAATCATAGAGGTGGAGAGGATTCGGATCGAAAAGGTATCGAGAAAAAGGCTCTCATTCTCTTCCCCTCTCTAATCCACTTACGTCTTCCACACGTACAAAATGTAACAGTTTAACATCATGTGTTGGGGATGTGGGGTTCTTGGGATTTTAACATCCTACAGCTCTGATGAGGAGGACTCTCTCCCTTTTCCTTGGACGTACATAACTTGTATCAACCACACTCAGGGATGCTAATTACCAAGAAATTCTATGAAACAACATGGTGGAGTGGTCACTCAAGGGGATCACATTAGTGTGTCTATGCAATGATGCAATAGCTATTAGTGTGCCAATGTGAAGATTCTTGAGGCAAGGTAACTCCATATGAAGAACCACTTGATGGACCATGAAACCAATTTGTATTATTTTGTAGTTCTGCATGGTAGAACAACTCTTGAAGACGAAGGCCTTGTGAATAGGGGATTCATGATTTAAAGGCACATCCTAGAATAAATGGTCTCTGCTAATTAATCACTTTGGTGCAGTAGAGATTCGCCTTACCAAAGATCACTTAATTTGGAGAATGCTATGTGAAGGCTTAATGATTCACAAAGCCTCAAGCAACCTGAAGGGATATCTCATTTGTGAAGGAAAGAGGCCTTCTCAAAGGGCATCCCATCATAGTAGAGGCTATAAATAACCAAAGGAGTAACATCTTTCATAGCCTACGTACCATAGGTGATCCATTTTTGGGTTTTAAAAGAGCTTCATGAAATAGGAGTTGGGGAGGAAAATGGTTGGAGTAACCATGGTTGGAAGGGGATGAGCCTTCTATTTATAGGTGATGGAGGTCTGTGAAGCTAAAAGATATTGCTGCAGAGAAAAACTGTGGTGCTGCAATGTATGTGTAGCATTACGTAGGGAATACATTTTTGAGTGGGTTATCAAAGGGAGGGGTACGTTGCGAATGAGATCCCTTTTCGAGCTTGTCGGTGATGATCGGGTCTATGAAGGGAGTTAGATGCCATATACAAGATATGTTTTTGAGTGTTTTTGTGAAGGGACATGGACACTGTAGAGGAGATCCATTTGTGAGTGTGACTATGAAGGGAGATGGATGTCTCAGAGGATATTTCATTGTGAGCAGGTTTGTGAAGTTTTTTTTGGGGATCTTTGTGAAAAATAACACTTTAAATATTTTTCCACACTCCAATGCCCCTGAGATCTATAGTTAGTTTTGAACTGGTTGGGACACTATTCATTCCTTCAGGAGAATGACATTCAATACCCACAAATTCCACTTTAGAATGGGTGATGTGGGAAAAGAGGGACAAGTTTAGTGGGTAAATCCCTGAAAATGGTCATTGGATCACAAATCCGGATCGAAAAGGGTGAAACACACCACAAAGAATGGGAGGAGGTATCCGAGAAGGGGGAGAGGAGGTCAACATGAAGGGTGAGTCTGATCATTCCTATAAATGAGGCCATGGTGATCTTTTGTTTGTACATGGATCTTCGAGAACAACTAAGTTGATTCTCTCTATTACTGAAGAGATCCACCCACGAATGATCCATCATGAACTGGGTTCTTCGGTCTATGGCTCCATGAATGATTTTTAGTGAATCAGTGTGTCAGAAACTCCTAATTCTGTATGAAATTAGCTGAGAGAAAGGCATATCTATGAATGGTCTCAATGAATGGTGTCTGAAATTTTTCTAAGTCTCGGTATGATGGCTGCTCAGAAGGTTGATCGAGATGTTCTCATTGATGCCTTTCAAAGGGAAGAAATAGATGATAGCATTCCAATAAGGGTGTATATTCACAGTACCTCCGATCACGAATAATTGAAAATATTTTTGTCAAATGATCATAAGAACTACCCACAATGCATGTGGATTTCGTTGTACTACTTTGAATTTTAGGATGATGTCTTTAGTCCTAAGGCAAGACAAGATGAGTTGACAAACTGGTATAGGGGAACTCCATGACAATATCAGTGGTACTGGGCTGCATATGGCCATGTCGGGAAAGATCATACTCATGTCACAACACACTACTTTTACCATCATGTCATCAAAAACAAAGTTAGGAAGTTTGTGGAAATGATATACCCACTGCAACATAATACTATCATCACAACAGTTCATAGGCATCCAGAGAAGGGGTGGATCAATCACTGAGATCTGCGCTAGGGTGGAAACTTCACTAATGAGTGGGATTGGGTCTTCTAGGTTTTCACATCCTATTTTATGTTTTATCATGTAATAAGGAATGTAGGGTTGTATGAAGTGGTACATGATTACCAATTCCTTGTTTTCCTACCAAAATAATTCATGGCAGAACTACTAAGAAGATGGTTGCCAGATACTAATACATTCCCCCTTCATCACAAGGTGGTTGGAATCAACATCTTGGATCTCCATCAAATTTCCATCATCTTTATTCTATGATGGATGTGTGATGAGTTACTTCCTACTACAAATTTATGTTAGGACTTAGAATAGATGTCTTCTATGGAGAAGGCATTGCTGAATCTAGTGTCGGGAAAACATGATGACAATCAGAACACCATAGACGTCGACTTCAAGAGGTGGTATGGTTAATTTTTAAACCTTCCACCAGAAGGAGCAGCCGTTCCAAGTAATCTACCAACAAGCCCCACCCCCACCTACCTAAGGGGATATTAGTGATGCATGGAAGGTTTTTGATAGTAGATCCTAGAGGATATCCAGTGGCGAATGTGGGGCTACAACCTTAATGATGACCAAAATCCAATAGTCTGGTTTGCCGAATTCACCATTACATTAATATTTGGTGGGATTCTGCTGGTTTTTGATGATCATATGGGAGCATAGCCTAGTACCTTTATTATGGTGTCTCAACTAGCTTGTGAAAAATGCATCAAGCTGGGCATACTGGTGATAGCAAATTTATATAATATATTATGGCACATTAGTGAGGAAAGAGGTCTTTGTGAGTGTGTGGGCCATTCCATTACCTATATAGCTAGATCGTTGCACAAATATGAGGATACAAGTATCATAATACCATCTCCCCACCTATGATACACTCTCAAAAATGATTCTAAATATTGTGGGGAACACACCGCTCAAGAGTTGCACAACGATTGTTCTGAGAAAAATACTACAATCCAAAAAATATTCATCTTCCATCCATTTCCCATGCCAACCTATGAATTCACCGAGGATGGCACAGAATTCATTGATAATAAGTCATATCATCCATCCTTACATGGTGGTGTGTTATTCCCTCTAGTGTATTATGGACCCCTATGCGATCCATATACTCCACACCAGTTCAAAAGACAATTCTGATGTATGTAGAGGATTTCCCCAATGGTGTAATTGGAGGTACATCATGAGAACCATCCATGTGTGATGATACAATTTTGGTTGATGTTCACATGGGAGGATAAAAATATGTTAAACAAGCCATCCCCAATGACCACTTTATTCTGATAGATTAAAAAATATGTGCTGTGTTGGGTAGCTACATACCCATGTGAGATGTTATAACCAACAATCTGGAAAATTAGAGAAACGATCCTAGAACCTCAAATTCTAGGTCGAGTAGTAGAATGGGGATGTCATGAATGTGGTGTTGATGCAGGTCATGGTTATGATGTGGTAGAAGTATGTTTAATGGGTCATGAACTAGTTCGAGTTGAATGGGAAGTAAGGGAGGTGGGAGTTCCAAACCTAGAAGTTCCAACTGGGATGACCGATAAGAGACGAGAATCATCAAAGGGATTCCTTAAGGTTCCCCCCCTAAGGCTCCTTGGAATCATCCTACTCAAGTAGTGACTCCTTATAATTTTGTAAATATAGTGGCCTAGAAAGATAGGCAATTCTACAAACACTTCCCCAACACTGACGATATCTAAGAAAACAAGTATAACAACAAGATGCAGCTGTGTAAAAGTGTCTTTTCCAAATAAGGATTCATGGAAGCCCCTACTTTGAGAATAATTTTCATTAAAGAATTGGAGGAACAATTATACTCTCTAGGATATGTAGGTCTACTATCAATTTGAGTAAGGATGATTTTGAACAAGTGTATCTCTCCTATGTTTTCAATGGATCAAATGTAAGAGCATTTTACTTTTTTTGACTCAGAGAGTTCATGGGGGGAAGAGGTAGACACTGAGGACCTTCAGAAGGGTGATGTGGAAGTATCTTCTATGGATGGTTATATAGAAGAAGGTGAAATCATGTCCTCAGGGGAGAATTCCCTATATGGATTCATTGCAACTCTTGAAGTAAGTCTGAACTATTCTCCGAGGCTATTATACTTCCCAAGTTATTTTTGGTCAAATATCCAACATATACTTGTGTTGGAAGACATTGTACTGACCACCCCTATCTCCAAGGATGATTACACGACAATTTATGTGGAAACCAAGCATTGGGACTCAAAACCATTGAAACAATGGCTCCAGAATCGAGCAGTGTTGGGGAAGCAATGATATCATCAATGGAAACATCAATGCTTGCCTGCACATATAGGGAACCACATCCTAGTATTTATTAATGACAATACAAAGGTGAGACCAAGATTTTGACCATCGTAAGTCTCATGCCTTTTGTTTCCACACCTATTGTTTTGATCAATCAAGGTGACTGAAATAATCACTTTCTGAATAATTCATAGAATGGAGGGAACCCTGCTAGTACAGATGACTAGAGGACCCATAACCCATGTAACAAGAGGGGTGATAGTTCATACGAGCACCCAAGCTATCCAAAATAGTTTCCCGAACGAGAAATCAGTCATGGTTATAGGTGAATACATTGGTGCAGTAGAACTTGGAGCTTGTCGAGCGTACATCATCATGGTAGAATCCAGTGATGAGGACCAACCAGACAACCTAGAACCCGATTCTTCAGATGCGATGCCAAAAAAAGATCCAGTTGCTGAGCTCCTAAATTCATTTCTTGAATACGAACATACTGATCACTTTGAGCTAAATGATTCTCATTCTGATGTAACTAAAGATTTTCATAAGACCCAATGCTAATCATGGATTCTAATCAAGCATTTCTTAAAAGAGGTTTCCAATCCCAACTTTATTTGCCGAATGGGATCACATTGAACGTGTATGTGAGATCTGTGGAAAATATTGGTAGATTATAGTCATCGAAACACATTGGTCTTGGACTACCCTATCGAGAGGATGTGGGTGATTAGTCAACACCTGGAAGCTGAATGGTTCCGAAAAAGGTCAAAAAAGATCCGGAAAATTGATGTGGCTGTGAAAGATATCCCAACGATCTATAAGAAGATGAGTGACTATTTCAAATTCCTTTCTATGAAGATAGGGTGCACAGAATCAATAAAATCCTAACTATTGGAGGCCTAAGAGAAATTAACACATTTGAATATTCAAGTAGCTGAATTCTATGACGAACTTGGAAAAATGAAGAATATGGATAATGAGCTTAAATCTAGGGATGCTGCTGAGGAGAAGGATATTGGGATGTATCATGAAACCTTGAATTCTACACACCAAAGAGTGGAGGAATTAAAGCATTCCATTGAAGGAATATATCTATAGGGGCCATGTTTAGTCTATAGTAAGAAATTCTTAATTTTTCCTCTTCCTCACTTAAAATTCATGCATGGAGATATTTATTTCTTGTTTTGAATGTTTTATATGAATCGTATATGTGATAAAACAGATAATGAACCCCTAAGATCTCGTGGGTCATGCACGGTGAGAGAAACAGGGGGTGACCACACAACTACTTACATGGGATATGAGAGTGTTGTCCAATCATCGAACACTCATGGTCTAACTGAACTCCCAGTGTTTCCAGAATAAAATAAGGAGGTGACTAGAGAATAGGGTTCTCAAAGTAGCCAAACCACCTTTCCTTAGGCTCTCTAGTGCATGAGAATTACAATACCAATGGTATTGTAAACAATAAAAATAATGGGGGAATGAGATGTGTGAGCCATGATACTGAATATTTGGAACAAAATGGGGGTGTCATGATAATGGAGGATAACTGTTGACCATGTTTGAAATGCAGTACCCATATAGTACTAGCCCAAAATGAGAAAAAACAACTACGGATTGAAGACTATCCATATTCATGACATGGTATTTGTATCAAGTTGTCGTTTGAGATACATTGGGAAATTGGCCTAAGACAGTAAGTGAGAAAATTTGTCAGGAGGCCAGGCCGTTGAGGGTCTATTCAGATGTAAAATAAGATGAAGATATGAAATTAAGGGAATACAAAGCATGGTGATGGAGTGATGGTCAATTTGAATGAAGTCCAACAATTGTGAAATTAAACCACTATGAGGAAAGAACATTGGGTGAGTGTATAGGTCTAAATTTATATCAAACCAACTTCCAAACATGACCTCTCTAGAAAGGACCCAGAATATATTGTCTTTTTAACATCATGAAAATGAAAATGATAGACATATCGTTTAGCGTCATACTATGTGGATGGTATATGAAATAGTTTAACATCATATGATCTGGATGTTACATATAGTTTATGGTCCTACATCATAGAAATTATCTATAGTTTCAATTCATGTCATATTGACTAGGGGATTCTAGATTAATGATATATAGTTTGGACCATCCGGGAAAAGGGCCCTTGAGGGTTAATAAACCTGGGGATGGGCCCCATGTGAATGGCTTGGGTGTTCCAATGTATCCTGAGAGATAATAAATGAAGCCATACATAGTTTTAGAGATACAATGTGGTGATAAATCAA
This sequence comes from Viscum album, assembly GCA_963277665.1. NCBI lineage: Eukaryota > Viridiplantae > Streptophyta > Magnoliopsida > Santalales > Viscaceae > Viscum > Viscum album. Next base: position 1,971,516,426 of record OY728130.1, on the reverse strand, counting down.
TACTAATGGGGAAAATCATCTCAAGTGTGGAAGCTGAAGCATCCCAAAATTATCCTGGGGCATCCTAAATTTGTTCTGGTTAGGGTCAAAGTTTGATGTCATGTGTTGAGGACATGGACCAAAAAAGAGATATGTGTCATGCCGTACATAAACTAGTGTAAATGAGGAAATATATTTATGAACTATACCATGAATTCTCAAAATTAGAGGTTGGTCCAATATGGGTTAAAACAAAGAGTTACACCCTTGTTATTGGAGACAATTGGGTCCCAGTGATAGCACAAACACCCCGTCATAACACAACCATCTGGGTCTTGGCCAGATAAGTACCACCAGTTTCCCCAATGACACATGGTCCTCACCCTAGGCCCACCCTCATTCCTGAATGGGTCATCTGACTAATGATAATCCCCACAACCCAACACATGTCCTTCCCAGTGTGCTTTGTCCTCACTCACACACACACTGAGAAACTTCCCAGAAGGTCAAGTTTAATGGTCAAAGATCTTGTACCATGGTGGGTTTTCAATCATGTATGTGGTTATAAATCTTATCAAAAACACTAATCCCATAGGTTCCATGCCCAGTGTGGGAAACGATGGGTCTAATTAGGCCATCAAAATAATACATTGGTGAACATCAAAGGATGAGAAATGTATTGTGGGAAAACTCTAACTAAGCCTACATTTCTGCTCGACATATGAGTTTGTACGGAGGGATGGAAGGGTAAGATAAACTGAATCATGGAACCTGGTATTTTGGACACAATGAAGGTGGTGTAATGATGGAGGATAAATATTGACGTTTTTCGAGACATAATATCTATATTGTGTGACTTGAATGGGATCAGACAACTGAACATCAACCTTTGACCATGTTTGTGACTTGGGACATGTATAAATTTGTTGGTCAAGATTCTCCATGATGTTGGCCCAAGACTATTGGTGATCTAAAGTGGCATGAGATGAGGCCATCTTGGGGTACTTTCAGATGTAAAATATGAATGATACCCAAATGAAGGGGCTCACATGAAGCATGTATGTACTCGTGTTGTTTAACATCATGTGGTAAGAAAAAATGTTATGATTAATACTCTTAAATATAAAACATGACGTAACTATCATAACCCTATATGAATGGGGAGATATAAAGTTCTCTAACACACCACATACTCTTGGGAGGATGCATGATGAAAGGGGTTGAACAGATTAAAGGGGATATGGATAGAATATGGTCGAGAAGTATGGGTGTCGATAAATATCCCATAAAAAAGGGAATCCAACCAAACATAGTTCTATATATGGCATGGCTAGTGACCAATACCAAAAAGAGGAGATATTATCTCTAGTAAGAAAAATCGAGGTGGTCATGTTGTTTAATTCCATGTGAACTCAAACACAAAAAATATTAGTTTAAATTCATCGAGATCAGACTGGAATGATAAGTTTTGAAATGCAGTTACAAAGAAAAACCCTACACGAATGAAGTTTAATGGAGTCTTCAAAGCATTACAAATTCTCATGAGAATTCTCACAGTATTTAACATCTTGCTTCCTAGACATTAGAATCTGAAATCCTAGTATATGGTCATATATTTTGGACTCTATGAGTTGAAAATTTACATGAATATATAAACCATATCAAAACCTCTAAGCCTACATGATCCTTGCACAGTCTAGGAAACAAGGGGTAGAATAGATATATTCAACACATGTAAACACATTATATAGGAACAAAGGTATAGAGGCCAATGATGACCACATGACTTCGGTCAAGCTACTCAATGAGAAAATGTGCCTGGAGGAATGACACCTAGGTTATTGAAATTATTCTTAGACATAAGGATGTGAGAAGGAATGTGAATCAGAAGACCAACATTTGGGGCATGACCAATTTGGAGATTAAGCTGGAGGATAGCTATTAACCATGTTTGCAAACCAGTACCCACATCATGTGACATGGAATCAGAACAAACAACCGAGGATCGATCTTTTGACCATGTAAACAATGTCTAAATTTTATCAAGTGGTCATTCGAGATCCTCCAATATGTTGACCCATGATGGTAGGGGACCCAAACTGGTTTGAGGCCTGACTATATGGGGTTCCATTCTTATGTGAAATATTATGGAGAACCAAATTAAGTGTTCATAATACGTGGTGGTGTGATGAGATAATGTCCATGATGAATCTAACACTTTAAGACCCATAACACGGTGCATATGAGCCTGTAGATGTGGCAATATGGATCTAGAGGGGTTCAACTTTGTAGGTGACTCAAATGGATGAGTAAGGAAAATAGGAAACTGGGTTAATCATCCTAGGGCTGGACCTGAGAGAAAAACCTCTCGTCATTCCTATGTATCCTACAACGGAAGGAATCATCTCAAAATGTCATGTAGTTTAACACCATTTGTTAAGGATAAATGGATATAGGTATCTCAGAAGTGGAATATGTATGGTATATAAAATTAAACTGATGTGAATGAAGACCTATGAATCCTCACACCACTTCATTTACAATCCTAGGAGAGAACTCATGCCAAGGGGTTGGGAAACAGAATAGAAGGACTTGGGGCTAGTCCTGAAGAAAAAATGTCTATGTGTTTGTACATATCCTGTGAGGGTAGGAATCAAGCCATATATAGTTATGGAAATGTTGTTCATTTTAATTTCATGTGGTAATGATGAATGTTATATGTAATGATCTTGAGAAAGTGGGGCACAAGTCATGACCATTGTTTACCGTACGTGAATGAGGACTAAAGAGGTCCACACCACAACACTGACTCTAATGTGGAGGCACAAGACAAGGGGTTGGAATAAGGGTATTTTTGAAATGTGATGTGTTGTTAAATTTCATGTGGTTTGAAGTGGTACTTAATTTTTGAGTTATACAGAGAGGATCCTGATTTATTTGATGTTTAATGTCATGTAACAATGACTAGATAGTTAAATGAAATGTAGGATGGGTGAGATAATAGTTTAAGGTTGTAGAACTCAGACTATAAGATGGGGACAAGGGGCTAAAATGGTCAAGGAACCTAGGGATAGTCCTGATATGGAATTCATATGTGTTCATATATATCCCATTACAATGGGAATCAAGCCACATGTAGTTCTTAAGGTTTTGTTCGGTAAACATCATGTGGTAAGGATGAATGGATGCATCATTTATTATAATCTATCTAGGACATGGGGGAGAATTTAGTTTGTGGTATTAGAGCACATACCATAAAGAATATTCTCCATTTTCAGTTTACCATCATGGGGGTGAATGGGTACTTATGAAAATTACTACAAAAAGAAATTTGGAATTAGTGGGAGGATTAATATGCTCACCATTCATGGTGGCTAGAGAGTATATGCCATTAGGGTAGAACTTATGAATGACGTATGGTATATCCAATTTGGACTCCAAAATTGGTGGATTTCGATCAGGTATTATCAGCATCGTCAAGGATAAAACCATATCACCCTGAAGGAAATAGGGAAGACGAACATTCTTATTGAAAACCCAGGAGATCTTCTTCGGATCCCTCTTGAGATTATGCATGTTTTGAAGCATATTATCATCAATGGTTTCTAGTTTAGTCACATAGACTTCTACCACCGTATCTAGTGTCTAATAATTATAGATGGATATTTATATTGATATAAACTAAATCTCTATTAGAATGACTACCTATTTTTCATAGACTATGGAATATGGGGTTACCTGGGTGGAATTTTGAGTTTTCATATGGTAATCCCAGAGACCTTTGTAGAGCTTCTTCAACCAAATTTTATTGTTCTAACCAAACATCTTATGAAATATGTAAGAGGGGGACTTTTTAAACACCTCTATCTACCCAGTTTCCTGCGCATGATAGTGGGAAGTATGGTTGGACCGTTTATTGTACATGGCCTACGATTTCTTCAGTTCAGCTGTCCGAAAGTTGGTGCCATTATCAGTGAGAATCACGTAAGGGACTCTGAATCTATGAATGATGCTGGAGATCTTGAGATTGATGTAAAGACCCGCAAATTTCAAGGAAATTTTTTTCTTAATTTTCTTTGGAATTTTACAAGAGCGCAGCTTCAGACGGCACCTGATTCCGAGGCCCGGTGTGCCCGGAATCAATTTCCGAAGTTTGGCTCGGGTACGTTCAGTGAACGGACGAGCGGGTTTTTCTATCTTTTGAACCGGTGCCCGGAATCAAATTCTGAGGGCACCGATGAAATCGCAGCGCCAGTATTTGCTTAGAAACACCTCTTCCGGAGTTGCGTTTTCTCAGACGTGGTTTTTAAATTTTGCGGCTTTAAGTCAGAAATAAAATAAAGTTTGTGCGACAACTTTATTCTATTTCACTTAAGCTGCTTGGAAGCCACTTGAAGCCACTTAAAGACGGCTTGAACTGAGTTGAACTGGATAGGATGCTATCCAGAAATATCCTACCCCCTTGGTAGGATATTTGTGAGGTGGGGCCCGCACGAGCCCCGCCGTTTCTTTCGCTAAGTAACGCACCCGCGAAAACCCGTCAAAGTAACTGAAAAGTCAACTGACGCGTTTTCTTTAATTCTTAACAGACCATTTAATTGGGCGGTTTATTTCGTGAATTAAATGGGCTGTTTCATTCGTTGAATTAATTCAACGAATTTAATGGGTCGTTACTTACGCGTTTGCGTTCGTTGGCAAAATAATAAAATAAGACCAACTCTTTCCTTTGGAGGATTACTCGTTGTGCGAGATTCTCTGGGCCTCCACCCTCCCCGCGAAGAACGCGAAGAACCCGAAGAACGCGAAGAACGCGAAGAACTCCGGCGACCGAAATTCGACGACGCACACCGAGATCTGTGACGTCGACGAGCTTTACCCGCGACGTTCTTCAGCGACGCCTCTTCTTCCGCGGCCGATCCTCGTTCGGCAACTAAGGTGAGAATCAGATCGTTTAAATTCTCCTTTTTTTAAAAAAATTCATGGCAACGGATTTAATTAATTAAATCCGTTTGTTCTTGATCCGGAGATTGGCGACGCGACGCCGGATACCGCGACGACGCAACGATCCCCCGTTCTTCCGCGACGAGCGATCCCGCGACGACCTCTCGTCCGACGACAACGACAAGGTAGGGGTTTACTTTCTTGTTGATTCATTCCCGTGTTCTTATTTCTTTTGAATAAAGAACCGGCATGAATAATTTCAATTAATTAAAAATTGAAATGCCGTTTAAAAGAAAAGGAGTGAACAATTTTTATCTTTGATTAAAAATTGTTGTAGCCTTTCCTCCCGTTGATTATGACTAACGCGGAGGGTGCGGGTCTAACGAACAAGACCTGGCAACCCTCTGCCGATCTCTTTTGTTGTGCGGATATGGAGGACGACGACGAACCGCGCGGCAGGGGTGATCTGTTGATCCCGCAGTGAAGATCAGCCCCCGGGAGGAGCATCGGCGCAGACGGGAGGCAAAACGGGCCACCGGAGCAACTCCGGCGGCCCGCGGAAGGGGGCGGCGGCGAACCGCCGGACCGCGTCCGCGGTCCGGCCACCCAGCACGCGGCCCGCGCGGGCCGCGTTTCTCCAAAGCCGTGGGTCAAACCCGCGGCGGCTCACTCGGCCGCTCGGCCGAAGCCGAGCCGGTCGGTCCGGTCGGCCGGGCCGCGCCCAGGCCGGACCGGACCCGGCCTAGCCGGGTCGGGCCGGGTCGGGCCGGGTCGGGCCGACCCGGTTCGGCCGACCCAGGGGGGGTTCGGGCCGGGTCGCCCCGGGCCCAGAACCCCCGTTTCGGGCCCTCTTCGGTCTTTCACCCATATCTTGGGCCTGGGACCTCCGATTGACGAACCGTCAGCGGCTACGCGATCCTTGGATCGAGACGGTCGTTTCGGTATATTATACTCAAGGTTTCGGAAGACTTTGGGTTCGGCCGGGTTGGTTCGTACACGAAACCAACCGGGCCCTCGGAGCGGAAACGCTCATAACTTGAGCTACGGACGTCCGATCGACGTACCGTCAGCTGTGGTAGTTTCCTCTAAGTGAGACGGAACTTTTGGCATACTCCGCCCGAGGATCGGATACATGTGGAGTACGGTCGGGTTGGTTTTTCCCTAAAAACCAACCGGGCCCCTGGGACGAAAATGCCAATAACTCTCAGACCGGGCGTCCGATTGACGCGCCGTCTGTTGCGTTGAGATCCTGTTGTCGATACGGAACTTTTGGATACATCAACTTCGGAATACGTGTCAGTTGATGTATCAGCCTCTCGGCTCGTGGAGCGGACCCTCCTAAACGAGCTCGCTATGTGCGGGAACCCTAGCGCTGGCTGTGACTTCGACGACAGAGCAGAGATCCTCCGTGGACTGCGACGACGGCAGAGCAGAGATCCTTCGTGGACTGCGGCGACGACAGAGCAGAGATCCTCAGTGGACTGCGTCGACTACTGCACTCAGCGATCCTACGTGGATCAGTGCTACAGGTTCTGTGTGAGCCCGATCCTATGTGGGTCCTTACTACCGGTTCTGTGTGAGCCACTGCCTACAGGTTCTGTGTGAGCCCGATCCTACGTGGGTCCTTTGCGGGGGTTAGTACCTATCGATCCTTCGTGGGTCCGACGACTTAGATGGATCAGTGATCATCTTTGACGTCATCTGAAAAAGTATACCTGGTTGAGCTGAATCTTATGTTACTCTCCTTTGTGGATTGTGTTGAACTATCCTATGTGGATTTACTGTTTACTCTCCTTGTGGATTTGAGTCTTGCTTTCCTTTGTGGATTGAGTTGTTCTTGAGCTCGTGAGCAGAGCTAGAATTGGGGACTTAGGTATATGTATGGGCATATACCTAAGTCGAGTCAGATATTACTTCGTGATTGCATCTTTCTTTTGTGCTATATCCTTTGTGGATTTCGGGAGACCTTCGGGGGTCTCGGGGTCCTTACTGAGTAGCTTGTACTCACCCCTGCACGGGCTATGCCCGCACCTTGTTGTGTTGGTTGCAGACGACGGACAGCGCTGATCACGGTTGGGGCGTGGAGCAGGACGGTACCTGGAGGTGGACCACTGGGCGGGACGTGCTCGGAGCGGACGTGGGACCCGAGGAGCCTGGAGGCTATCTGTACCCACCCTTCAGGTGGGATTGCCAGTGGACGACACGAGGCCGCCGTCTTTTCTTCAGTTGATGTACTTTACTTTTCAGTTGTACTTTACAGTTGGGCTTGTATTTCTGGCCCCCTTTACTTTTCTGCACTTTACTTTCCGCTTGCTGACTCTGTGTGGTTGTTACTTATAAAGGCAATGCCTTCCCTGTTTACTGGGATTTTACGCCTTGGTGCTAGTCGCCAGCCCCTGGCCTATGGAAGGCGGGCTTGGGGTAGTCACGGCACGGGCCCCGAGGACGGGTCGTGACAAATTGGTATCAGAGGCGGTCAGTTCTACCGCAGACTCTGATCGTCCATCTTTCTATATGAAGCAATAGTGTTTAGTGTATTGAGTGTGGTTATCAGTTCAGGGAGCCCAGTGTTGGTGCGGCGGCCGACGTATCCGTACACCAGGACCCTGACTCCTGATTTCCGACTTAATGCATAAAAACATTGATTGCGTGTGTGTTTCAAGTTTTCTTTGTGATTACTTGTGTCAACTCACCGGGTATACTGATCTGCTTTATGAAAGCCTCAAGTTTTCCTTGTGATTACTTGTGCCAGCTCACCAGGTATACTGTTCTGACTGTGGTGCTCTTGTTCTCCTTTTCAGGATGGCCCCGCGACGACAGCCAGCTAGGGTTCCGAGCATAGGGCGTGATGGCAGCCCACCGAGCGACGAGGCCTCGGTGCAGGGCCCTTTGCCAGCAGTGGCACCGGCGGTAGCTTTACCCGCCGAGCCACCGATGCTACCAGTACCAGACGCTGACGATGCACGTCGCCTCAGGGCACTGCATGAGTTTCAGAGCCAGCGACCACCCAGGTTTCGCGGTGAGGCGGACCCCCAGGCCGCCGAGGACTGGCTAGAGGCGGTGGTACGGATCTTTAGGCTAGTGAGGACACCAGCGGATCTCATGGTGATTCTCGCAGCGAGCCTCCTGCAGGCGGCGGCAGGACGATGGTGGAGCCTGATGCTCCAGGTTCACGATGAGGCATCCTTGCTCTGGGCGGACTTCGAGAGCCTCTTCCGCTCTGAGTTCGTCCCGGCCACCCTCCGAGCGGTGCGCATCCAGGAGCTTCTCCAGCTGCGCCAGGGCAGCATGACGGTCGCTCAGTACGCGGCGAGGTTCACTGACCTGTCTCGCTACTCGACCGACATGGTACGGGACCCCTTCTTCCGGGCCCGGACCTTCGAGCAGGGCTTGCGACAGGAGATTCGGGCGTCCCTGATCTCCCTCAGCATTCCGTCCCAGGCGGGAGTGCTGGAGCGAGCCCTCCTGATCGAGAGCTTCCTGGCAGAGCCTTCTTCAGCGGCGAGACCTAGCGCAGGGCGGCAGGTAGCTGAGTCTTCGGCAGCAGGTAGCCGACGGATGACTCTCGGGTCCAGGCAGACCAGACCCCCACACAGACGGCCTCAGGACACCGGCTCAGCAGTGCGAGGCACACAGCGGAGTGCCAGCCTTCCGAGAGGCAGGCTGTGCTACTCCTGCGGCGGGCAGGGTCACATGGCTCGTGACTGCCCGACTCGCCGACCAGAGGAGCAGCAGACGGTGGAGGGGCCACCCAGGCAGAGGCAGAGGGTCGACCGTGGCGGTCCGCAGGGAGGAGGCGGACGAGGCAGAGGAGCTGGCCGAGCAGCGGGTGGTGGGCGACGCTTCCAGGCTCTACCCCCACCACCACCAGGAGGGCCACCTCGACCACATGGAGCTGGCGGGCAGGGACAGGCCCAGCTCCAGGCAGTGGAGGCCTACGACCCCGACTTTCCAGAGATGATTCGAGGTACGATCTGTTTCTATTCCACCCTTGCTGCAGTACTTATAGACACAGGAGCGAGTCACTCTTTCATAGCCTCTGCCCTTGTTCGGAGCTCGGAGATTCCGACTGAGCCGTTGGCTCGATCCTTACGGCTAGAGACTCCTACGGGAGCAGACTCGACGATTACGCACTGGTGCCGGCAGTGTGAGCTTACTCTAGGAGGCGAGAGCTTCGGCTGGGATCTCCTTGTAGCGGCGTCGAGGCCTTACGACGTCATCTTGGGCATGGATTGGCTATCCACGGTTCATGCCCAGATCGACTGTTTTAGGCGCAAGGTGCGATGTGTTCGCACCGACGGGAGCAGGTTTACCTTCACCGGCGAGAAGGGAACCTTTTCAGCACAGGATGGACTTCCGCGGAGGAGAGTGCAGCCCATCTCTCATCAGTTGGCTAGCCTCATCCTAGGAGCAGTGGACGTGCGGAGTCCAGCTTTTCCTGCAGTGGTGGACCAGTACGTGGACGTCTTTCCCGACGACATTCCAGGGCTACCTCCTCGTAGAGAGGTAGACTTTTATATCGACTTGTACCCCGGGACAGCCCCGATATCTACTCCAGCATATCGGATGGCCCCCACCGAGCTTCGGGAGCTGCGGGTACAGTTGGAGGACTTGCAGAGCAAGGGGTTTATCCGACCCAGTGTTTCACCCTGGGCTTCCCCGATTTTGTTCGCCAAGAAGGCGGACGGGAGCTTGCGACTGTGTGTCGACTATCGTCGCCTGAACCAGGTGACAGTGAGGAACAAGTATCCGCTGCCACGGATTGATGACCTCTTCGATCAGCTCAAGGAAGCGCGGTGGTTCTCGAAGATAGACCTCCGGTCAGGCTATCATCAGCTCAGAGTTCGAGACGAGGACGTGCAGAAGACGGACTTCAGGTGTCGGTATGGCCATTATGAGTTCTTGGTTATGCCGTTCGGCGTAACCAATGCTCCAGCAGTGTTCATGAGCCTCATGAACAGGATCTTCCAGCCATACCTCGACCGATTTGTCGTGGTCTTCATTGACGACATTTTGGTATACTCGACGACTGAGGAGGAGCATGCCTACCACCTGCGAGTTGTGCTAGACACACTCCGAGAGCACCAGCTTTATGGCAAGCTCTCAAAATGCCAGTTCTGGTTACGTGAGGTCCATTTCTTGGGGCACGTCATCTCTGAGGCGGGAGTTGCAGTGGATCCCGCGAAGATCGAGGCAGTTCTAGCTTGGGAGCCACCCAGGAGCGTGACGGAGGTGCGGAGCTTCTTGGGCCTAGCCGGATACTATCGGAGATTCGTGCCAGACTTCTCCAGAGTTGCGACACCACTCTCAGCGTTGACGAAGAAGGGGAAACCCTTCGTGTGGTCAGACAGATGTCAGCAGAGCTTCCAGGAGCTGAGGCAGAGGTTGACCAGCGCACCTATCTTGAGGTTGCCTGAGGAGGGAGTTGGATACCTAGTTTACTGCGACGCATCAGGGACTGGACTCGGGTGCGTCCTGATGCAGGAGCGGGCCGTGATTGCCTACGGATCACGTCAGTTGAGGCCGCATGAGCAGAACTACGCCACTCATGACCTGGAGTTAGCAGCAGTGGTCTTCGCTCTGAAGACTTGGCGGCACTATCTGATGGGCGAGCGCTTCACAGTCTTTTCTGACCACCAGAGTCTCAGGTATATCTTCTCTCAGAAGGACCTGAACCTGAGACAGCAGAGATGGCTTGAGTTCCTCCAGGACTATGACATTGAGATAGTCTATACTCCTGGGAAGGGGAACGTGGTAGCCGATGCCCTCAGCAGGAGGACGGGCATTCAGCTACTTGAGGAGGCGACGGAGCAGCTAGCCTCCTTACAGATATCCTTCGTGGATAGAGACGGAGCAGCCTTTCTTCAGTCTCTCACAGTCTCTCCTCCACTTCTACAGCGGGTCAGAGAGGCTCAGCGTGGGGACGCTGACTGTGAGACCCGGCGTGCACTGATATCCTCAGGTCAGGCGCCTGATGGTTTCTCCCTTGGAGCAGAGCACGACATCCTTTTCAGAAGGCGTACCTTCGTACCAGTCACTTTACGAGAGGAGGTGTTGAGAGAGTTTCACACTACAGCCCTTGGAGGTCCCGGAGTGGAAGTGGGATGGCATATCTATGGACTTCGTGACTGGACTTCCACGCACTTCCAGAGGTCACGACTCCATTTGGGTGATTGTCGACCGACTCACCAAGTCGGCACACTTCTTACCCATCAGAGAGCAGGGCTCAGTGGAGAGCTTGGGACGTCTTTACGTCCAGGAGATCGTACGGCTTCACGGTGTGCCATCGTCTATCGTCTCCGATCGAGATGCTCGTTTCACTTCCCGGCTTTGGAAGGGGTTGCAGGAGGCGTTCGGGACGCGGCTCCATCTGAGCACAGCCTTCCACCCTCAGACGGATGGTCAGACGGAGAGGACCATACAGACACTCGAGGACATGCTCCGTGCATGTGTTCTCGACTTTGGTCGCAGCTGGGAGGACCACCTACCCTTGGTGGAGTTCGCGTAAAACAACAGCTACCACTCCACCATCGGGATGGCACCATACGAGGCGTTGTACGGCAGACCCTGCAGATCACCGTTGTGCTTGACAGACCCTGGGGAGTCAGCACTCGTGGGACCAGAGATGGTCCGAGCCACGACAGAGAAGGTCCAGATCATCCAGGAGAGGATGAGGACAGCTCAGAGCCGGCAGAAGTCATATGCTGACAGGAGGCGGAGGCCACTAGAGTTCGAGGATGGCGACCACGTCTTTTTGCGTGTCTCACCTCGACGTGGTTTACGGAGATTTGGCCGAGGCGGCAAGTTGTCTCCACGCTTCATCGGGCCTATCCAGGTCCTCAGCAGGATAGGAGAGGTGGCTTATCGCCTGGCTCTACCACCTCAGTTGCACCGGGTGCACGACGTCTTCCACGTGTCTCAGCTGAGGAGATACGTGCACGACCCGACGCACATCATCGACTTTGGGGAGCTGGACGTGGACGATGGGGCGACTTTTGCGGAGGTCCCAGTGGAGATCGAGGATCGACAGGAGCGGGTCCTACGTGGGCGGTCGATTCCTCTTGTGCGCGTCAGATGGCAGCACGGGAACCTCCAGGAGAGCACTTGGGAGCGGGAGGCTCAGATGCGTGCTCAGTACCCCCATTTGTTCCCCTAGTTTTTGATGTATCTTTACGGGGACGTAAAGCCCTGAGGTGGGAGTAATGTAAAGACCTGCAAATTTCAAGGAAATTTTTTTCTTAATTTTCTTTGGAATTTTACAAGAGCGCAGCTTCAGACGGCACCTGATTCCGAGGCCCGGTGTGCCCGGAATCAATTTCCGAAGTTTGGCTCGGGTACGTTCAGTGAACGGACGAGCGGGTTTTTCTATCTTTTGAACCGGTGCCCGGAATCAAATTCTGAGGGCACCGATGAAATCGCAGCGCCGGTATTTGCTTAGAAACGCCTCTTCCGGAGTTGCGTTTGCTCAGACGTGGTTTTTAAATTTTGCGGCTTTAAGTCAGAAATAAAATAAAGTTTGTGCGTCAACTTTATTCTATTTCACTTAAGCTGCTTGGAAGCCACTTGAAGCCACTTAAAGACGGCTTGAACTGAGTTGAACTGGATAGGATGCTATCCAGAAATATCCTACCCCCTTGGTAGGATATTTGTGAGGTGGGGCCCGCACGAGCCCCGCCGTTTCTTTCGCTAAGTAACGCACCCGCGAAAACCCGTCAAAGTAACTGAAAAGTCAACCGACGCGTTTTCTTTAATTCTTAACAGACCATTTAATTGGGCGGTTTATTTCGTGAATTAAATGGGCTGTTTCATTCGTTGAATTAATTCAACGAATTTAATGGGTCGTTACTTACGCGTTTGCGTTCGTTGGCAAAATAATAAAATAAGACCAACTCTTTCCTTTGGAGGATTACTCGTTGTGCGAGATTCTCTGGGCCTCCACCCTCCCCGCGAAGAACGCGAAGAACGCGAAGAACTCGAAGAACGCGAAGAACGCGAAGAACGCGAAGAACTCGAAGAACGCGAAGAACGCGAAGAACTCCGGCGACCGAAATTCGACGACGCACACCGAGATCTGCGACGTCGACGAGCTTTACCCGCGACGTTCTTCGGCGACGCCTCTTCTTCCGCGGCTGATCCTCGTTCGGCAACTAAGGTGAGAATCGGATCGTTTAAATTCTCCTTTTTTTAAAAAAAATTACTGGCAACAGATTTAATTAATTAAATCCGTTTGTTCTTGATCCGGAGATTGGCGACGCGACGCCGGATACCGCGACGACGCAACGATCCCCCCTTCTTCCGCGACGAGCGATCCCGCGACGACCTCTCGTCCGACGACGACGACTAGGTAGGGGTTTACTTTCTTGTTGATTCATTCCCGTGTTCTTATTTCTTTTGAATAAAGAACCGGCATGAATAATTTCAATTAATTAAAAATTGAAATGCCGTTTAAAAGAAAAGGAGTGAACAATTTTTATCTTTGATTAAAAATTGTTGTAGCCTTTCCTCCCGTTGATTATGACTAACGCGGAGGGTGCGGGTCTAACGAACAAGACCCGGCAACCCTCTGCCGATCTCTTTTGTTGTGCGGATATGGAGGACGACGACGAACCGTGCGGCAGGGGCGATCTGTTGATCCCGCAGTGAAGATCGGCCCCCGGGAGGAGCATCGGCGCAGACGGGAGGCAAAACGGGCCACCGGAGCAACTCCGGCGGCCCGCGGAAGGGGGCGGCGCCCGGCGCGCCGCCGGAGGAGTCCGCCGCGGCCGAGCCGCGGCGGCGGCGAACCGCCGGACCGCGTCCGCGGTCCGGCCACCCAGCACGCGGCACGCGCGGGACGCGTTTCTCCAAAGCCGCGGGTCAAACCCGCGGTGGCTCACTCGGCCGCTCGGCCGAAGCCGAGCCGGTCGGTCCGGTCGGCCGGGCCGCGCCCAGGTCGGACCGGACCCGGCCTAGCCGGGTCGGGCCGGGTCGGGCCGACCCGGTTCGGCCGACCCAGGGGGGGTTCGGGCCGGGTCGCCCCGGGCCCAGAACCCCCGTTTCGGGCCCTCTTCGGTCTTTCGCCCATATCTTTGGCCTGGGACCTCCGATTGACGAACCGTCAGCGGCTACGCGATCCTTGGATCGAGACGGTCGTTTCGGTATATTATACTCAAGGTTTCGGAAGACTTTGGGTTCGGCCGGGTTGGTTCGTACACGAAACCAACCGGGCCCTCGGAGCGGAAACGCTCATAACTTGAGCTACGGACGTCCGATCGACGTACCGTTAGCTGTGGTAGTTTCCTCTAAGTGAGACGGAACTTTTGGCATACTCCGCCCGAGGATCGGATACCGGCGGAGTACGGTCGGGTTGGTTTTGCCCTAAACACCAACCGGGCCCCTGGGACGAAAATGCCAATAACTCTCAGACCGGGCGTCCGATTGACGCGCCGTCTGTTGCGTTGAGATCCTGTTGTCGATACGGAACTTTTGGATACATCAACTTCGGAATACGTGTCAGTTGATGTATCAGCCTCTCGGCTCGTGGAGCGGACCCTCCTAAACGAGCTCGCTATGTGCGGGAACCCTAGCGCTGGCTGTGACTTCGACGACAGAGCAGAGATCCTCCGTGGACTGCGACGACGGCAGAGCAGAGATCCTTCGTGGACTGCGGCGACGACAGAGCAGAGATCCTCAGTGGACTGCGTCTACTACTGCACTCAGCGATCCTACGTGGATCAGTGCTATAGGTTCTGTGTGAGCCCGATCCTATGTGGGTCCTTACTACCGGTTCTGTGTGAGCCACTGCCTACAGGTTCTGTGTGAGCCCGATCCTACGTGGGTCCTTTGCGGGGGTTAGTACCTATCGATCCTTCGTGGGTCCGACGACTTAGATGGATCAGTGATCATCTTTGACGTCATCTGAAAAAGTATACCTGGTTGAGCTGAATATTATGTTACTCTCCTTTGTGGATTGTGTTGAACTATCCTATGTGGATTTACTGTTTACTCTCCTTGTGGATTTGAGTCTTGCTTTCCTTTGTGGATTGAGTTGTTCTTGAGCTCGTGAGCAGAGCTAGAATTGGGGACTTAGGTATATGTATGGGCATATACCTAAGTCGAGTCAGATGTTACTTCGTGATTGCATCTTTCTTTTGTGCTATATCCTTTGTGGATTTCGGGAGACCTTCGGGGGTCTCGGGGTCCTTACTGAGTAGCTTGTACTCACCCCTGCACGGGCTATGCCCGCACCTTGTTGTGTTGGTTGCAGACGACGGACAGCGCTGATCACGGTTGGGGCGTGGAGCAGGACGGTACCTGGAGGTGGACCACTGGGCGGGACGTGCTCGGAGCGGACGTGGGACCCGAGGAGCCTGGAGGCTATCTGTACCCACCCTTCAGGTGGGATTGCCAGTGGACGACACGAGGCCGCCGTCTTTTCTTCAGTTGCTGTACTTTACTTTTCAGTTGTACTTTACAGTTGGTCTTGTATTTCCGGCCCCCTTTACTTTTCTGCACTTTACTTTCCGCTTGCTGACTCTGTGTGGTTGTTACTTATAAAGGCAATGCCTTCCCTGTTTACTGGGATTTTACGCCTTGGTGCTAGTCGCCAGCCCCTGGCCTATGGAAGGCGGTCTTGGGGTAGTCACGGCACGGGCCCCGAGGACGGGTCGTGACAATTGATGATATAATGAGCCAAGGATTCATTGAAAGAAATCACTTATGACCACTTCTAAATGAAATAAGTCTCAGTTCGGATGAACCTACAATGGCGAGCTATCGCTGGTGGATATGTTCCGACAACATCGAGACCTCAGAACAGAAAAGGCCAAGAGTATTTTGTAGTTTAGAGTGTCTCTGGTGGATTACGTGATGAGTTTTCATTGATATAGAATGCATGAAAATTTTTGTGGAACTGGATGCAGTCACAAATCATAGCGGGCCAGATGTAGCCCATCCTTCAGATCTAGTGAATGATATTTGACCATAACTGATGAGCATCCCAGAAACCTGCATGAACATCCTACATAACCCAAGGAATATCATCTCATCTAATGTAGTAGAGAATAACTCCATCAAAACCAAGCCTTTAGTGTATCTTCTCAAGGATGGGACTACTCTGGATGGTGAATTGTACTGCATGCCAATGGATTCACTCACATTACTCCCTTTCTTTTGGGAGATTGTCATATTGAAGGTAATCGAAAAAAAAGAAGTTTCCAATGAAGGGTATATTCTAATGCTGCAGGGGGATCTTGAGGTCCCAAAGTGGATGAACCAATGGTGACATGGCCTACCTGTCAGTCTTCATAATCATCCAGAGGGATGGGAGGGATGCATCTTTGATGTGCTTCAATGATGATCAAATCAACTTGGTAAGGCTCTACGATAAATGTGGAATGGTTGGACAAATAATCATATCGTCCATTCTATGATCAATAAACACGAATGACCTCAGGATGGGAAGGTAACTCAGTTATTAGCTAGAAAGTGTGTTCTAACAAGGGTGCAAACTTTGGATTCCTATCAAATTAGTCAACTTTGACATGATTGATGACAACTTCAAAGTCCCCCTTCCACATGTAGGTGAGGAATTTCAATATCAAGGGCTAGATCGAGCTAAGTGATGAGGGAATGATACTCTACCTTGTTTCTGAAACTTCCTTTGGATAATAAGAATGAATAAGGCATGGAAGCCTATATTAGCATGATGAAGATGATGCCTAGGCCTACTCTGTTGAGTCTGGGATCTTTAATCCTCCTACTAGTTGGGATTCGTGAGGTTCCATCAAAGTGGATATTCCAAAATTTAATGGCTTAATCCACTGCGAGGATGTCGTCTTCTAGGATGTCATGATCCATATACTTCTATGTAGGTGCAGGATGGGAGTCATGGATATGGGACAATGTCTGACACTTAACATCATTCTACAGAACAAACTTGATGTCAAACTATTTAAGGATCACTACCCACTAAGATATATGGCCTTTCAATAGGTGGTAGTTTGGAATATACAATAATGGGTTCATATGGGAGACCATCTGTATCTCATGGTGCATTAGAAAATAATGAAAAAAATTCACTGCAAAACCAGCACGTGGAAGATACTCTTGAGAGAGAAACATATGGTCTCTATTCCAAGGAATATATTGTAGTTATGTTATAAAATGTTCTTTATCCCTTCACTATTTTTATGGGTGATAAGGGTGTTGAGGGATCATTCTAGGGTAGTCACATAAAGTAAAAGTAACTTACTAGAAACAAATGGTCTCATAACTGGAGGCTGAAGAAAATAATACATAATATCTTCAAAGGATTTATAGAAATCATCATCCAAATGATAGATATAAAATTTCATTATGTGTTATGAATAAGGATTACTCTTATCGGTAAGATTTATAATTACATGGTGTATGTAAGATAGGTTTCCATGAAATTTTTTGATCTCATAGAGGTTTCTTGAAGGAGGCATTTAGATAATATCTTTAATCATATCTGAATCAATCTTGATGCCTCTATATCTAACAAAACAAATGAGGAACTTTCCAAAGTTAACCTCAAATCACACTTCAAGGGGTTCACTTTAATATAGAGGGAGCAAAGGAATCCATACACTTTCTAAAGATATCTGAGATGTCCCCACACTAGTAGGATTTTACAACCATATCATCAATGTTTCATTCCACTAATGTCTTGAGGATCAGCATGAATATGCGGTGCTTGGCATGCTGATAGTTGGCACCTGCATTCTTCAGACCAAAAGGAATTAACTGGTAGAAAAAAGTTCCATGTGGTTCTCTAATGGTGGTGGATTCTACATCTTCATGGGCCATTCTGATTTGATTGTATTCAGAGTACCTATCCATCAAGGAGAGAGCATCGAATCCAACAGCAGCGTCGATCACCAATTCTATCATGAGAAGGGGAAATTCATCCTTCGGACAATGATAGTTGAGATCCTAGATATCGATGAATACTATGATATGTCCATTCTTATTCTTAATGGGATTGATTTTGGATAACCATATGGGGTACTAGACTTCCTTAAAGAATTTTTCGTTGATAGCCCTATCAACTATGGCCTCAACCATTCCACCATGAGAGGGGATAGTTTTTTTATAGGAGCCTTCTTGAACCTATGAAGACCTACTTGGAAACTAAGAGAGTGGAATGAAATATGAGGATCTATTCCTTATATCTCTTCATATCTCTAGGAAAATACATCCTAATATCATTTTAATTAATCCACATATTGTTGTTGCTCTTCTAAGGGCCTAGCTATACTGATCAGCACTATTCAAGGTTCTACCTTGGAATAGAGATTCACTTGTACCAACTCATCGACCATGTTGGAGACACCTTCTTCAAATGTGGGTGGATCTCCATCCAATTCCTCTTAATTTTATATAGTGAGAGGATCATCGGAAGGGGAAATTATTTTGATTTAGTTGACCCTGACATAATGCTAGTGTTGGCCTGAGCGATAGTGGAATCTTTTTTGAGAGACTCATATACTACTGAAACAATATTTAATTTTTTTGACCCAATCTCATCAGGGCTTCACTCAATGGGGGCCACACTTGATAATATCTAAATTGTAGCGGTTCATTTTCTTTAGTTGGTTCAACCTAGCATGGTGGAATTCACATATATGGTGTATTGTTTTCTCCATGGGGTGGGCATCCAAATATCTCATAGTGGTAAGGGGATTTGGAATGACTCTATTATGATCTTTGTAGGAGTAAAAAGTGATCTTTTAGTGTTCCTTGTAACTGGGTAGTCACTTTCCTCTTTTCCTAGAGATAATGAAGTAATGTCCCATGTCTGGGGTAGTTGCCTCTAACTGGTGAATCAGGAGGATGAAACCATTATACATGTATATCAATGGGTTGGTTGTAGTGGTAGCATGCTCCACCTCATTGTACTAAACCTTCTTATCCTTTATCTTTTAATATTTGGCATCTAGATAGTGGGTTTCACAAGGAGAAAAGTGAGAAATTTCACATTCAATAACTCTCACTCAACCATTAATGGAGTAATTGAGGAATTGGTGATAGAAGGAAGGGAATGATACATGCAGGTTGAGCCATGTTCTAACCATCAATGCATTGTCGGTTATATCATACGAGACAAACATAAAAACATGGTGCTGGAAATCAGACCACCAAATTGGGTCTTTAAGAAAATCAACCCAAGTGTTGACTTCTCAGTCTTGTCATAACCTTGAATATTTAGGTAACAGTGATTTGGATCTGTGTTAGACAGTCCCATCCTATGATGTTTCTGGGTCATGGTAAGATCGATCCATGAACCTATGCCAACAAGACAATGTTTGACATCCATACCATTTAATTAACCAGTGTTAAAAAATATGTGGATGTGACCCTACAAAAGAGAACCTTCATCTTCTTAATATAATGAAAATTTGTCTTGATATTATGTATGCTTGACATCTACAGCATGAAATACATCCACAACCACTACCTATATTTTGAAATAGAGGTAGCTTCTTGAATCCTCTACGAGGGCATAACTAATTTCTGAAAATAGGCTGAGAGCCTCATGAATGAAGAGATATATTGTAATGCTAGTGATGTGATTAATGACATCATACATTTGGGTTGGATACGCATTTATACAAACATGAGGTTGATCTGTGGAGAGAGGTATGACATGTACACCCCTTCAAAATGGTGGATTCTAGTAGGTTCTTAGGATTCCTCGTTGCTCTTTACTTGAACCATGAAAAATGATGATCGTTTGACAGATCGTTGGATGAGGTATGTCAACAACTGAACATGGTTGATCATAGCACAATCATAGAGGCTTATCCAGATCGAGTAGTATAAACATTGGTGGGAGTGAATCTAATAAGACAAGATGAGATGCATGTTCCTATTGATCTTTATATTGAGCCTATTGTCTAGTCTCGGTAGTATCCATGGTTTGTTTGGAAGCACCAAATGATGCATTTTGGTGATTCAAATATCCAATATTTCTTCTATGGTGGCACCAACTAAGAACATTAGTTGGGCCTATATGGCGTTCCTCATTTTATGGAACCATGTAAGGGTCCAATAACTCGAGAGAATTCCCTAAGAAATACTCCTGGTCATCACTTGAAGAATATTCAATTACTAGGTGAATTATAGGGTTGATTCACATCCTTATGGGTATGAAGTCACCAATTGTACAAGGAAACATTGGTGACAATGGGGTTCTTTGATTTCCCATGTGTTGTAGGTTCCAACTCATTCAGGAAGATGATGGCTAATATGTAGATGAAACAATGGAATATAGGGGAGGTGTGATTACCTTAGAAGGCTCTGGATGACTCAAATGAGCACAGATGATACAATGTTCACATGTGACCACTGTCTGAGCAATCCAGTCATCATACTTCTGAGTGACGTGGCTAAATTACAATTTCTATTCACCCACACTAATGCTATCAGGATTTGAAAAAATACATGCCATTTTTGTTGGGGACAAACTCAATCTGACTATGTTTTTTTGTCCTGGCCTTGAATCTAGTCTTTGAACATGTAACACTTCTTGATAGTTTTCTCAGGGAGTCGATGGTAGGGGAATTAGTTGGGGAGATCAATGAGATCAGCCTCTCTAGGATTTCTGAATATTGTAAGCCTTAGAATTCCATGATCCATGACACTTCAGATAAAAATGAGAACCTGAACCTCTTCAAATCATTATATTTGGTTTATCCTATCTAGAAAAAGAACACTAGGTGATTTTCCTAAAATAGGGTCTAGATTCTTTAGAGAGGGTGGGACCTGATTACTATCCATGGAAGAGGTTGTTGATGGGGTGGTGACTGCCAATTCTGAGGAAAACAGTGTTGACCCTGAGGTGGCGGCCCTCAATGAGGTTGTGGGGGAGGCTCCACAAGGAATAACATCAATGTTCTGGGGCCTCTAAATGTGAAATGGAGGTTGTCCCATCCTTAGATCCACTTCATGTAAGACATGCAAGGGGCAATTGATCTACCTATATGGATTGATGAAAGGAATCATCTATGGGCTGAGCCTTGTTAGAGAAATCCTGAAATACACTGAGGATGTTCTGAGTGATTTGGGATGGAAACAATTCAATCTTCATGTTCCCACATCATATTCTTTGCAAATTCTCTTGATATGGTGGCATGTCATGTGAATACGTGATGCCCTTCCACCTAGTGAAAATGTTTTTGATGTTCTCTACTAGACTTTTCTTCCATTTGAAGAGGATAGAAATTCTTTCCTTCCATGTAGTGGAGTTGAATTGATATATAAATTCCTTGTAACGATCCTCCCAACCAACTATATATCCAATGGATACTTGGCTATACCAAACGAATGGAGTCCCTCCCTATGAATGTAAAAAGCAACCAAGCCTATTGACCTCCTTCTATGCTGGAGTTCCAAGCATGGGTACACATATTGAGATGAAGTGGGCCAAGTGCTGCAATGGGTCTCCCATCCCATTGAAGGGGGGGATCCGGGTTCCCGAAATGTGGATGTTCTGGCATATCACCATCGCTTGCTGGATACAACTTTTAATAATGTAATATTACCACCTTTTGAGACTCAAGAGCCTCAATACGAGCTATGATATCAGCAATTGAATCTTATTTGTGGGGATTCCAATCCCGAAGAGGATTTATGACCACCAGTTCATTTTCAGGCTCTTGAACATGAAAAGTGGGCCTAGATTATCATGAAGAAGCAGGTGGAACTAATCAAGGGGGATGCTGGAGTATTGAACTATGGATTAGTTGGGAGATGAATGTGTAGATCCACCTGAGGGGATGTTTGGGGAAGAGCCTATGAAGATGGAAATTCAAGAAGAGTTTTGTGCAGCTCATGTTGATTCAGAGATTCATACCATGTTCTCTTTCCATATACTATAGAATTTTCCCTATCATGAAGGAAATGGTTTTTGTGATCACCATAAAGAAAATCTATAGGAAGGAGTTGTACCTTCTCGTGTTTCCCTGTTAATGAACATTTGGGATCATAATAGAGATCAAGATAATCAGGGCACTGTTTTGTAGTGCACTCAGTGAGGAGCTCATCGATGATCCTTCTCTACTCCACGAGCTATTGATGTAATGTGGTCTTTGTGGGATCATCATTCATATTTCGAATTTAACTAGATGGTTTAGAGGGTATGACACCTCTTGGGGAATATTTTCCCTATATAGTGTCTCGACCATGAGGCAAAGAGTTAGGCGGCTCAGGGATGCCATGAAAATACCACTTTTGATGAGTACCAATTCCTGGGGGACCCAATAGACGTAGTACTACACCATGTGGTAGGTTATCCTCTAGGAGTCCCATCATGGATTCCTTCTATAGTAGTTTATCCATGTTGACTGTGACTATGCCTCATGACAAGTCCTCGATATCACAGGGTGAATCGGCTTGTCATACAATCAGGCTAAAGTGGAGGGCTTCATACTACCCCAAAATATAGATCCTCATATTTGGAGACACCTCTAAAATAAATTTGTGGAGGCCAGTGAAGCTTCGAATGCATAATTGTTGTAGAATCCGATGAAAACTGTGTGAAGTAGGAATTTGGGCCATAGGATGTATAGCCGACTCAACCTGGTTACATTACTGGCTGATATCATCATATTGATCTTGGCACCTTATATAATCCATCTTATGGTAGAGGAGATGGAAATGCATCGTTTCTATGGTCCTACAGAGACACATGACCCTCTCTTGATCGAGGGACTTTGGGATACTAAAATTTAGAGTCACAAGTGGCCAGAACATCCCAAAGAAGTAATCATTAGTGAGAATGTCACAAAGACACCATCATTTATAAGCGGTATCTTGCATTTTATTACCCCATTCATCATATAAGGATAGCTAGGGAAATCAAAACGACAATGATATATACCACTATGGTAGTTGGATGGTTGGTGGTGAGTGATGTGTGAGCTGACTAACCACCGCATATTAGGAAATCTCCATGGGAGTGTACATACTGCAACACCACATGCCTATAGGATGTGTTGATGAACAAAGCTTCCTACAAAAGGGTCATAGTCACTGGTTGTGGATCGGGATAATTCTCATCATCTACCAAACCCCAGAACAACTCTTCATGATCTTCTGTTGAGGTAGAGAGTGAATAAGGTGACAATAGAGAATAATACATGGTAAGACCCTGGAAAGGATCCAAATCCTCCCCACTTGTATCTATATGTGGAGGGACTCAGGGATATATTTTATCTCACTTTTAGGGAGGATGAAGCTAACATGATGGGTTCCTACCCCATACCTTGATATAGAGGATCAAGGTGAAGGCTCAATCTTTGAGTCTCATTCGACATTATAATTTGAAAATTAGACTAGGTTGACCATGCCCTGACACCACCCAAAATTATTCCTATAGTAGTGTTGACGCTCCTTCCGTCATAGTGTCTAAAGATTGGAAAAGGGAAATGAATTAGCACAAATTGATTCAGCCTTTGAAGAAAACATCAAAAATCGACAAAGGGATGAACAAATAGAACATTGCCCATAGGTCACGCAAGTTCCCTTATAGTCATGCAAGTACACTTGTGCGATGCATAATGGTTACGCAAGTGACTTGCGCGACCTAAGTGATAACCGCCCGGGGTCTTATCCTGCCTATAAATAGACCCTGTGGGCCCCCCATTTAAAGGGGGGAGTTTTTTCAGAAACTCAGATTTAAGCTCCCGTCACCCTAGTCTCTTCTCAAAGCTTCTGAAACACTTCTAAGGTAATTTCTTACCTAGAATGAAAGATTTAAAGAGGGGGAGGAAGGCCTAAGTGTTGAAACTCATCAACACTTTCACGCTTGAGTGGCCATCCCTTAAGAGAAATGGCCACACTTGCATGCTGCCGTACTCCTTAAATAGAACTTGCGTGCCCCTCTTCTGGAAGAACGTCAAGAGGATTATAAAGGCTTTATCCAAGAGTCTCTCAAGTATTACCCTACTGATTAACAATCACGCAAGTACCCATGTGTCGCGCAGGTATACCTGCACGACCAGGACTTGCGCGCCCATGCAGTACATGCGCGGCTTCCAGGACTTGCGGGCCCCTTCCTTTTTGGGTTCCCTTCTTGCCCATTTCACCCCTATTAAGCCATTCCACCTCTCCTATTCAAGATTCAGTCTTCAAGACACTCTTCAAATCCATTTATGGCATGATTTCTTGATTTGAATTCCTTATCTGAAAGGAATTATGTGGAATATCTCTCAAAACCTAGTGATTTACACATCTTTATGTCACTAAAAATTGAGATTTCATTCACTCAACCTCATCCTTTACGATGAGAGAACTAATTAACTTGGGCCTCCTTTTAAGGAGTAAGCCCCAGTCCCCTAATCCGGGAATCCTCCTCAGGAGTAATCCCCAACCATAATTTTATTAACCTGGGCCTCATTTTCAGGAGTAAGCCCCAGTCCCCTAATCTGGGCATCCTCCTCAGGAGTAAGCCCCAACCATAATTTCATTAACCTAGTCCTCCTTTTAAAGAGTAAGACCCGGTCCCCTAATCTAGGCATCCTACATCGGAGAAATCCCCAACCAAAATTTCATTAACATGGGCCTCCTTTTCAGGAGTAATCCCCAGTCCCTTAATCTGGGCATCCTCGTTAGGAGTAAGACCCAATCATAATTTCATTAACCTGGGCCTCATTTTCAAGAGTAAGCCTCAGTCCCCTAATCTGGGCATCCTCCTCAGGAGTTATCCCCAACCATAATTTCATTAACATGGGCCTCATTTTCAAGAGTAAGCCCCAGTCCCCTAATATGGGCATCCTCCTCAGGAGTAATCCCCAGCCATAATTTCATTAACCTGGGCCTCCTTTTCAAGAGTAAGCCCCAATCCCCTAATCTGGGCATCCTCCTCAAGAGTAAGACCCATCCATAATTTTATTAACCTAGGCCTCCTTTTCAGGAGTAAGCCCATATCCCCTAATCTGGGCATCCTCCTCAAGAGTAAGCCCCAACCATAATTTCATTAACCTGCGCCTCCTTTTTAGGAGTAAGCCCCAGTCCCCTAATTTGGGAATCCTCCTTAGGAGTAAGCCTCAAGTCCCTTAATCTGTGCATCCTCCGTAGGAGTAAGCCCCAACCATAATTCTCAAACCTGGGTCTCCTTTTCAAGAGTATGCCCCAGTCTTAATTTCTAATAACCAGTCCTAATTTACTTTTGATCTGGGATTCCTTCTCAAGAGTAAAACCCAATCATAATTCCTCTCTTAATTTGGACCTCCTTTTCCAGAGTAAGCTCCAAGTTAGAATATTCAAATCTCCATGAAGCACATATACCTTTATGGACCCTATTCTTGGATTTCTTCCCTGAAGTAAATCATAATCTTCATTTATCTGGGCAGTCATACATACATAAGCCCCACATTATTTCTTATGATCGCATCTTTCATGGAAAAATTGTCTGATTTTTACCAATACATCTTGTTTCTCACACCGATCATGACTCACGTGAGAATAGAGTGTAAAAGTAATTATGAAATCCTTATTTGAGCCATCAATCATAAACATCATACTCCCTTACTCGAACTACATGGGTTCTGATTCCTTTTCCAAAAACAAAATAAAAGTAGTTAACCCATCTGCGGGTTTGATCCCAACTCTGAAATAATCTATGTCCTTCTGAATGACAATAAAATTCAAGTGCCCCACTGAGTGGCTTTAAAACCAGCATGGTCATAATAATGACCAAGAGACTTCTATATAGATGTGTCGAAGGATAACATTGACCAAGAATCTCTAATAAATGCAGATGATTCTCTATCAATGAATAACCTGGAATACATATAAAAGATTCTCTAAATGTCCTACATATTTAATCAATGATTTTCAGATCTGAAGGAAAACTCCTTTTATACTTGGTAATGTAATAAGGATTTATGAACATAACTTAAATCTATAAAGAGAGTCCCTGAGTAGACAATAATTCCCCTCAAAAAGGTGTGATGAGTCCAACCTCCCATCCTCTCGACCAATGCAAATTCCTAAGCCTCATCAGTCCACAAACTAATGAGAACATTCCTTTGGAAAGTAGGTCCAAATGGATGTGGAATCATTGGATGTTTCCAGTTCTACGAAAAAACCCGTTAGAAACTGATCAGAATGTTTGAACCTCCCTTGAAAGAGGTCATCCCAAAATTCCGAGGGGAAACAAGCAGCAAAAATTTACCCTCCTACCCCATAATGAGCCTTGGACCTCTACAAAATATGGTTCAAGATTAGGGAGGACCTCCTCCTGATCTGTATAGGATATAAGGAGGACCTTTATACTAGAAATCATTGATGTGGGGAGGACCTCCACTTTGATGTCCTGGGGTGAGAGGGTCACCCAGATATATGCCGAAAAAAACATTGGGGGACCTCTATGTGTATTTCCTAGTGTGTAGTGAGGGTCTCCATGGTAAGGCTTTCTAGAGTGGGGAGGACCTTCGCTTGAGGTGGGGATATTATGGATAGGGCCTCTACGCTGATAGATAGGGGAGCAAGGAGGACCCTCTCTCTAGTTGATGCTTCTATAGAAAGGGCCTCCTCTTGATTTATTGATGATGTGAAATGACCTTCACATTGATGACCTAAAATATATAGAAAACATCAATACGTTAGATCATGGGCATGGGGAGGACCTCTAAGATGGGCATACACAAGGCGGGGAGGACCATCGCTTGTACATGTGATAGACTAGGAAGGACCTCCATACTGAACACTATCATCATGGGTCGTATAACAATGACTTCTTCTCTTACTAGTGAGACAATGTGTCAAGAAAGACCACCCATGGAGTGGTTGGGGACTCAATATCTATCGAGATTAGGGTTTCCCCTGATCTATAGTAAAAGCAGATAGATTGTGTGCATTAGTGGTGGCATGGTCCACTGAATCTGTGGAAGATGGACCCCCCAGATGGGTGTCCTCCAAAGCATTCCCCCAACATTGGATTCAGGTTAGCTGAACAAGGTCCAAATTTGTATGGGTATAGACCACCTACTTCTCAGTCTATAAGGCTGGATGACAGTGTTAACACGACCAGGTGGAATCCCTCCTTGACTGCTCCCTGACTATAGTCGAAGTAAGTATGACTCGAAAATACTTTACCTTATCGGTGTAAGTGTGTAAATCATCAGGACATTCTAAGGAGATAATCTAAAAATGTATTGATGTTGGATTGGGGAGAAACAACTCCCTATGTGACCCTTGGGTGTGGGGTGATAATGAGTCATAGAAGCTTCCACATCATGGTGGGCCATAACCCTAATATGATGACCACCTCTTATTTATATTTATGAATAAGAGTTTCAATCACCCTCCTCTGAAAAAACACTATGGGTGAGATGGGAAGTGGGAACCTAGAAATTTGTATCCATGGAAGCTATTGTGGTGGAGGAAGAGCTATAAGGGAAAGCTACAAAATCATTCCTCCTACCCCTACATCTGTAGGTGGGGGGAAATTGGATCTCTAGAACTGTGTATTGGGTCATACGAAGCATGAATATTCAGCCATTAGTATAGATATTAGTAATGTAATTTCAAAGTACCCTAAATATTTTAGTATTCTCCAGTAAGAGTGAAATATCCACCCTGAAAATGCCACAGACTATACTGCCCAATGATTAACTGCCCCAACATCTGGTGTGTTCCATGCAAGGCCCACAATTTTCCAGGTGGGACCCGTTTCCAGATATCTTAATCAGGTGACATGATAATCTTATGATATCTTGAACACTACTAATCCCTTATTTTACGAGAATACCATATTTATTTTCAATGCTTTTTCATAGGGGTACGCCACGAGAGTGTATTTTTACATTCACTGGCAATCGCATTTTACATGGAATTACCTCTTTCCAAAGGCGGACATTATCCATCACTTCTTCAGTGATGTTTCTCCTCGATTTTAATAGCATGATGGGATGTCGGTACCTCCCTCTCTGGATACCTCTTCAAAACACATCAACTAGTCTGGGCCTCCGTTATAGATTGAGATGTTCATGAAATTCATTGTCGGTGTCATCTCATCGTGATTGATGGTTAATTACCCTCCTTCCATCAGGACATTCCAAGGGGTCCAATCAGGGTAGAAACCTTCGGTCAGGGGAGTAGTCACACTGAGGAATATGTGGCATGTATTGATGTTGGGACATTGTAACCCATGTATTCATCCTCCTCGGAGGGCTTCTCAAGGGTGTAGAAACCCAAGGCTTCCCATGTCGATTTTTGGGTATCATATGTGAGAGGCATGTCCCCAAGGTTTTCCTCAGCTTCCTATTTTTAACATGGGGTATGACTTGAGTTTAACATCTCACAGAGATGAATCAGACTGAACAGAACACTGTTAAAAGTGGAAAATATGGGTACATCCTTAAAATGGAGCACCAAGAGTGTTTAACAGATGGATGGATATGAACACCCAATGGGGACATAGATAGGATGGCATGTCCCTAAGAGTAAATATTTCACACTATGAAGGAAAATATAGACACCATTATGGGAGGATCATGGATGGTGGGTCCCACCAAAGGGACACCAATGTTTACCCTTGGCTAGGATTTAACCTTGGGGAGGTTTCCTATATACACTGTGCAGAAGATAGGGATAAAAAATTATGTAGTTCTAAGGGTGGTTTAGGGAGTACACATGGATAACTTCTTATATTATTGTCATGATACCACCGTGATGTGGTGGCCTGTGTAAGAATCAATATTTAATATGGATAATTTAATGAATTGGATGAGATAAATGGGGTGAAACTAATGTGAAGATGATGGAGTTGGATAGGAATGTTAGGGAGGATTCCTACATACCTTACATGGGAGACACATATCAAAGTCAACATAGTTCAAGAATGGGGTTATGAGTTAGCAGAGGAGGTGGCTCCCAGGAATAGATGTATGGATGGGACTATAAGTAAATAGATCCTTGGGTAGAGGCATTATATTCTCAAAACATAGGTTCTTAAGGGATATACCATGATGATACATGGAACATGGGAATGAACCTTAGGGAGGCTTCCAACATTTCCTTGTGGCAGGGAATCAATGTCAATATAGTTTAGAACATGGAATAGAATTAGGGTCTAAACAAAGGACAACGTCCCGGAGACATGATGGGGATTATGCGTGGTTATAATCCAATCCCAATAAGGATACTCTTGGTTGGAGGAGTATGGATCGAGTGTGGGGATTAGACATTGTTAGATACCCTGATGGATTATAACACCTTATGGTGGTGGATACATGAGATGTGTCCTATAAAGGGAATATATCAT
Source organism: Viscum album (assembly GCA_963277665.1). Taxonomy (NCBI): domain Eukaryota; kingdom Viridiplantae; phylum Streptophyta; class Magnoliopsida; order Santalales; family Viscaceae; genus Viscum; species Viscum album. The sequence goes on along the minus strand of OY728130.1, from coordinate 1,971,487,232 downwards.
ATCATGAGGGTACATCCATAGGATTGAGCCCAAAAGTTTACAATTTTTTGGGGTAGAACCTCGATGAGGCTTCCTATGTTCCCTTAATAAATGATATGGATTAAATCCCATGTAGTTCCAAAATACAGTTAAACATCATCCAAGATGAAGGTAGACTAACTTTACAATGTTGGGATAGATTAAAGATGGTCATGAACCTTAGGAAGGCTTCTTACATACCCTGTATAAAAGAAATGGATATTATTCCACATGGTTTAGAAAGGGTTGTGGAGATTAAACACTAAGATGTCCAAGGAGGGGTGTCATGGATGGTGCTAACTCAAGGCCCATATGATCTATGCTCAATACGACAAACAAGAGGATGCAAAGGACCCGCCAATCACATCAGGAGAGAAATAACCACGAGGAATGGTGCAGGACTTACGCATGGCTATAAGCCTAGGGATATGAAAATTGGGGATTACTATACAAGGGAAGCCTTAAGAGGGTGTCAAGATGTACCAGGAGGATATGGAAATTGTACAGGGATAACCCTATCAAGGTGTTTCAGGGTTTATACAGTGGTTTCTCGAAGCAAACATGATGAAAAAGCACAGAGGGAGAGAGGCGGTAGACAAAAAATAAGGGGAGAAAAAGGTTCTCGATCTCATCCCATCTCATGTCCACTCTAGTCATAGACATATGAAAAAACTAAACTTTTAAAATCATGTATAGGGTACTTGGGGTTCTTTGTAGTTTAACATCCTTTATCTTGGACGAGGAGGACTCACTACCTTCACCTAGGAATTACATAACATTTACTATCCCACACTTAGATAAGGCAAGGCATACAAAATTCAAGGAAACAAAAGGGTGGAGGAGTGGGCACTCAAAGTGGCTCACAATTGTGTGGCTATGTAAATACACAATAGTTGTTATCATTCCTATGTGAATAATCATGAGGAAAGGCAACACCGTATGAAGCACCACCCGGGGGACCATGAAATCACTCCGTATGAGCCTGGAAGGCCTCATGGGAGAATGATTCGTCAAGAAGAATGCATCATGGAGAGGTTATTAGTGAGGGAAAGGAACTTCGTAAAATTAACGGGCTTTGCAATTGAAGGTATTGGGTGGAGTATAAATTCTTTTTAATAAAGAGCACTTAATTTATATAGTTCTCCTTGAAGAATTAATTCTTTATAGTTCCTAGGAAAACCGGAAGGGTCTCCCTCATTTGTGAAGGGAATGTTCCATCACAATGTGCATCCCCGCTATAGGTGGGGTCCATAAAGAACCAAAGGAGACATAGCTCGCACAACCTATGTACCTTTGGAGATCCATTTTTGTGTTCACGACGAGCTTCATGGAACATTAGTTGGGAAGGTGAGAGATCAAAGTAATAATGGTTGGAAGGTGGGTTGAGCCTTTTATTTATAGGTGATGAAGGTCGGTTCAACATGTTTAGCTTTCTATAGAGAAATCCTAATGCTCAATAAATTATGTGCAGCGCTTCAATGAGAAAATGTTTGTGAGCGAGTCTATGAAGGGAGCGTGATTCAACAATGGAGATTCATTTTAGAGAGGGTCAGGCAAGGGTCTTCGATTCTACAGAGGATATCCATTTTCTAGCGGGTCTAGAAAGGGATATAGATTCCGTAGAGCAGATCTATTTGGGAGCTGGTCCAAGAAGGTTATTTGAAAATATGGAAGAGATACGTTTGTGAGTGGGCTCGTGAAGGGAGTAGGACGTTGTGGAGGAGATCCATTTGTGAAGGGGTCCATGAAGGTTATTTGCATAGGATCTTTGTGAAACCAACCCCTATAATTATTCTTCCACAATTCAAGACCACACGAATCCAAATTTAGTTTTGAACTAGCTATGACTTTGTTAATTCTTTTGGTAGCACAACTTTCAACACCAAATTTTTGTTTAGACACAGTTGTATTGTCTAATAACTTATACTCACACCCAACTCTGCTCATTGTTTGGTACATGAGATGATTACATGGATGTGGGATTATACAATTCCAAGAGACCTTTCTATTGATTTTTTCATGCTGGATGGGCTATAAATTAGAGATGGAGTGTACAAGGGGTTTGGGATGAGGGAGTTTTGAGGAATTATTTGAGTTTACTAGTATTTTATTTTCATTATTTATAGAATGAAATTTAGTTGCATTCTAGAATGAAATTACATTTTTCCTTTATTATTTATGAAATTATTTATTTGGCCATTATTGGTTGCTTTTCCATTATATTTTAATATTTTTATAATTTATTCACATTTATATTTCGTTATTATTATTTATTTTTGTTGTGTTGTAAATATAAAACTAGGGGTATAGTCTACCCACTATACTTATCACACCCCCACTACTAGTAAAAATACTTTGGAATATGGGATGGAGCACTTGAGGTCAGGTATCCAACCTTATTCAGCCAGTTAGAGAGTTTTGGGTCGAGGGACGTTACAAAATGTTATCATAGAACACTTTGCTTCGTTCCTATTTATTTCATATTTGGTAATGGTAGATAGGATAATATGATGTGTTGGGACTTGGTAATGAGATTTTTCTTGATAGTATCAAACCCATGTATGAGGGAAAATATGATTCCCTAGTGATGGGATTGATGTTTATGATGTTTTATTATTGATGTTGACATAATATCCCCCAGTTTTATTACATGTTGTGTGAGGTTAATCATTATGAGAATTATAGGTTCTTTATTTTACATTCATGTCTTGATATGATGCGAGAAGCGTATCCATTAATCCTGATAGGCATATAGGTTTTCATATTGAAATGTATTGTTCATGATATGCACATATTTATTTTCATGTGATATATATTGTCCTATATGAACAGTGATATGAGATACCTTCTATATGTGATAAATAATATAAGATATTGTGTCATGTTAAAACACTTGTAATATATGTTTAGAGAGATAATGAATCATTGGTTCTCTATTATGTCACCTATTGATATTGGCCTTAATATATCCATTGTTTTGAGGAGTGTGTTTTTCTTGTATAGAAAACTTCTCCTCATCATATTTGAGTTGAGTATAGGAGAGTTGTGATTAGCTTGCAACTCATATAGCTGAGCCAGTGCTTCCTGTATCTCCTAAGGCTCATATGGATGCTCATCCTCACAATAACATATTAAGGGCCATGTGATCCATTTAAAGGGATATTGTTCGCATCATGACTTTGATGTGGGAGTAGAATAGGGAGTTCCAATTGAATCACCTTCCTAATTTCACTGGGGAGGGAAGCCCCCCGAAAGTAAAATTTTTGATAGATTCCATCTAGATGATCATTAAGAATATATGGACACCCATATATAGGAGGGTGAATCTTGATACATATACGATTTATGGACCATCTAGAAAATAGAGGAAAATTATGGAGTAGGGTCGGAAGAAAGACGAGTTATCGTGGAAGGAATTTGAGGTGAAGTTCTTTACCCATTTCATTCCTGAGATAATGTGGGATGAGAAGGCTTCTGAAGACAGGAACATGACACAAAAGGGACTGACAATGTTGGAATTCATCGATAATGTCATTAAACTTCATTTATTTAGAAAATATTTAGTGGTGGATGAGATATCTAAGGAAATACATTTTCAATGTAGTATTCACTATGAAATCATATCACAAGTGAACATGTTTTGTCTAAGAAGTTTTTTGGATGTTATGAATTAAGAAATCATCACAGAATAGAATTTTAGAGAGGCCCCGAGTAGTGGAAAAGGTGTTTTAATAGGGATTATTGGGAACACTTATTATTGTTTAATGAAGAATATCTATGAAGGTTTTCTCCAAGCAATAAGTTGTTAGAGCAATCAGGGTAGTGGGAATCCATCAAAGTATTATGTTCCTTTATAGTTCTATCAATGTAGAAATATGGGCCACAAGTGGCCTAAATGTCCATTCAATGCCTTGTAGTATCATTTTTTTGGTAGTATGGGCCACATATAGATGTTTTTCAGGGGTATGCAGTAGAATATTAGTTGCAGTAGATCAAGATAGGGTTCAGTGTATAGGTAGACTCAACCACGCCTCAGAAGATAGGTAGCGGGAGTTCTACAAGACACTATGGTTGTGGAAGGAGGCACGATACACTATTATAGGGAGAGAAGTAACAAGCATATAGAATAGCTCATGTGTGTAAAGATGTGGCCTAGGCCACACAGTCTAGTTAGTTTCACAATTTGTAGACTTCTCTAGCTATTGTGGATGTAGTACATTCAATTATCCGGTGTACAATTATTATAGAATCTTCCTTTGATTGTGTTTTTTTGATATAGGAGCATCATATTCCTTTTTATCATCAAGTTTTATAAATATTTTTGGTTCATATATGGAAATATTGGATGATGTTATGACCATTTATACATTTTTGGGTGTGTGGTCATAGAATATCAAAAGATTCTATGTGTGTTCCATAGAGATGGGTGATTATCTTTTGTTTGGGAATCATTTTTGACAGAAATGGTTTTTTTATTTGATTCTTGGTATTGAATGACTAGTTTTACACAAAGTTTATATTTATTTTTAAAAGAGATGATTTTCATTTTTATCTCTAAAAGGATGTAGTTACTCTCAGAAGGGTGAGTGTAATCCTTATGTTTGTCATATAGGTCCAATTCAATGAAAATTTAATTGTCTCATGACTCAGATAGTCGTTCTTTCTATAGATAATGGTTGGATAAAGATGGATTATTTTCCTCTCGAGTTAGATAATATTTAGGATTTAGTTATGGATATGTTCCATGTATTACCACCCAAGAGAGAGATCAATTTTATAATCGAGTTTTTGTTGGGAGCAGAGCCAGTTTCTATACCACCATATTGAATTGAACCAGTAGATCATTGGTAGTTGAATGTTCACTTGGAAGATATAAAAGATAAGGGTTTCATAAAACCTCATATGTATCCTTTGGGTAATTCAATTGTCTTTATTAATAAGGTTGATTGTACTTTTTATGTTTGTACAGATTATCAGAAAGTGAACTATAAGATGGTCAATAACATGAATCCCCTTCTGTGTATCACTAATATTTTCAGTTAGTTTAGAGGCACTAAGATCTTATCCAAGATTGACCAATGATCTGGATACCACCATTTGAGAGTGATACCATCAGACATAACTCATACTTCTTTTAGGATTAGGGTTGGATTCTATATGTTCATAGTGATACTGCTTAGTTTGGAAAATGCATCAGCGGTATTCATGTAGTTGATGAATCAGATCTTTTATCCTTTTCTAGATCAATTTGTTATGTTTTTTGTCAACAAAATCGTAGTGTACTTCCAATCAGTAGATAATGATTCCCAAAACATTAAAATCGTATTGGCTACATTAATATAGATTCATTTCTATTCTATAACAACCAAATATAATTTTTGGATTAACAAAGTCCACTTCTTGGTCCATGTCATGTCAGAGGCATGAGTGTCAGTGGACGCAAAAAGTTTACATCTATTTTATCTATGGATCATATAAAGAAAGACTTTGTGATTCAGAGATTCTATTATTTATCTAGTTATTATGAGTGATTTATCCAGTACGTCTTTCATCTGGCAGCATCAATATTGGAGATGACCAAGGAAGGGGTGATGTTTTTGTGGTCAGATGTTTTTTAAATGGATTTTCCAGATCTGAAATACAAGATTAATTTCACACCAATCCTAAATATAGATGTTCTAGGTAAATCATATACCATGTACTATAATTTATCCAATGTTTAACTTAGATAAGTTCTAATGCAGGAGGATTGAGTGGATTCTTATGGCCCCAAACAGTTGAGTATGCATGAAAGGAATATCCCTATGTGCAATATGGAGTTAGAATTAGTGGTATATTCCCTATTAGTCTCTCATGGGTGTGAGTATTTTGACATAAATGGACTACAATAGTATCGGTTCTATCTTTTCTTAGTGGTAAATGATCCGATGGAGAAGGAGGTTGGTCATGTATCTGTAGTTTATCAACATCAATATAGGTTATACAACATGAAAGGGAACATCAATGCTGTTGAATTAAGCAGAAAGATGCAGACATATGTCGTTCATGAATCTTGTGACATGTGGTGGGTCATGGAACTCTTCGAAAAAATTCCCCTAAAAGTTCAAGAGTCCCAAGGTAGAGAGTATATAACCTCAACAATTGTTATACCCATGATTTTTATTAGATCAAGATTGAGAATTTATCTAATCTGGAGGGCTTAGTTATGAGAGATAACCTATATGGAAGGGATACACTGTCTGGATGGTCACTTAGAAATGGAAATTCTATTATTTTCTGTGTTTGACTATGGGTTCCTAGGGGCATACATGAGACGATAATTAGATATTTTTATGATTCCCAATGGCTGGTACATCTCAGTTTGAAAATGGTGTATCGTGATCATTAAAGAAAATATTATTTATCATCAATAAATCATGAGATAGTGATCTTTGTGGATTGATGTTTCACTTGTCATCTGGTGAAATTCAATCATCAAAGGATAGTTGTGATTTTTTAGCCTTTTTACATTTCTAGATGAAAATGGGATGAGGGAATAATTGATTGTGTGATATGATTACGTAGGAAAACCCATAAGAAATATTATTTTTGGGTCATTCATGATCGACTGATGAAGGTATCCATCTACTTACCTATCAGTGAGACCTTCATAATTGATGATCTGTATAGTCTCTACATGTGTGATTTAGTTCAACTACATTACATTTGAGGAGTATCATTTCTAATTGGATATTAATTTCCCATCATTGTTTTGGTAGGGTCTTTAGAAGGATTTGAGATTTATAGATATTTTGAGTACAACCTATCATTCTTAGAATAATTATCTATATGATATAACTATTTAAGTTCTTGAAGATATGTTGTGAGATTGTGTTTAGGAATTTTTAGGCTTGTTGGGGTAGAATATCGAACTCATGGAGTTTTCATAAAATAAAATCTCCTATGAATCAATCTAGCTTCCACCTTCCGATTCTTTGTATGAATATTCATTTTTTCGACTCTTTGTTAGTTGGTGGCAGGTGACTCAGTACTTGTTGGGCTTGGTATCATGCTGGAGACTTCTGTGTAGTTTTTATTGATTAATAGGTTGTTTGTGACTGTAAAGAGAAGGTAGAAATCTCATGATGAAAATTAGAGATGACCTCTAGAACATGAGGTTGGTCATTGTGTATTACTTCTGGTGTCACCTAGTTTGGGGAAAACCCATATCAGAAATTAGGGAAAACTAGTGCCTATGTTTGTCAATCCATTTGAGATAGTGGATAGGGATGGTCTTGTTGCATACCAGTTTTCCCTTCCACAATTCTAAAATTTAATTCACCATGTTATTTGTCACAGCTTCAAAGATATCATCCATTCACTTCTCATGTGATATACTTAGAAGACGCCCAGATTGGGGTAGATGTGTCCTTTGAGGGGAATCCGATATAGATTGTGGACCGTAGTGAGATATATTTATGAGGTAGGATTATAAAATTTGTTTGAGTGCATTGGAAGCATGGGTGAGTTCAAGAGGATACCTAGGAGTGGGATTCTAATATATAAGCACACTGGCTGTAAATTTTTGCTGAGACCTAATAGTGATGCTTTCATCAACTTAGTGATGAGTTTTTGAATTGGTTGGTATATTTTAAGATCCCATATTTTTTAGGTACATTCCTCTTTGAGTTTTTCGTTACATTTATCCCATGGGTATTTCCATTATCCTTAAGCATTGATTGATATGTCTTGTTTTGATAAATAGATATTTATCGGTGGAAATGACTTAATGTTCAAGGATTTATGTTTATTTGAATTAATGTACTCTAGATATAAATTTTTTTAAATGGATTTAGGAGGTTTTTTCCATGCTTGAAAGGATTTAGAGGTGTTATGGAACCTTTTATAGGAAACTAGGATGAATATTTTCTATGAAATAATGACACACCAAGTAAAGGAATTATAAGATGTGTAAAATCTATGATAAAAATGTCCAGAAACCAATACCAGGCATGAAGTGGTTACACATAATTTAATAAATACACATCATGTCATGTTAATGAAAATTAAATATTCTGATGAGATAATGGTCTTTTTGGTGTATCCCTCTAAAAATAAGTACAATATGTATAATGAAGTTACACGCCATGTAAATTACTGACCTTTACTTTGAAATAGTTTTGTGTGGATTATTTTATTATCAACCATGGGATGTTACCTCCTCTCAACCCTAAAATGCTCCCCATGCATTTTTTGATCTTTTTCTCCCTTTTGGAAGTCTTGTTGGTTCAGTAAATCCCTAATAGGAATTTGGACCTTAGTTTCATATTTCACTTCTATTTTACTTCATAACGGTGGTGGAATATTTGGACTACATTTTTGTATGGATGTTAATATTGATCTAATTTGATCTAGGTTTAATATTGCACTCTTCTACACCTTATTCCTATATGGTGTTACCCATTAGAAGCACTATATTAATCATCGATTAAAGGTAGGGCATATAAGCCTTAGCCCTCTAGTATTTTAAATTGAAATTATGTGAAATATTTTTATTACACCAACATATATAGCACCTGAATAGATTAAATAACGAATGGTATTATTCCATTGTGTAACGCCCCAACCCTAGTTACCCAAAGTCAGTGATTTATTACATAACATTGGTATGATACAAGGAATCATGTCTTGAAAGACCGATAAGTTTAATATTATTGGAAACAAGAAACAAGCATAAGTTCAAAATTACTACTTGAAAAGAAATAAAACACTAATTTTTTCCATTAGAAATATCCTAGCCTCGTAGATTATGCCAGAAAGTCAGTCATAACTAACTTCTTCATATGTTGTGATAATGAATCCTAAGAAAGGGGTGATATCAAATGCTCAGAAAGTGTAAGAAAAATAGGGGAAGATAACATAAACATTAGGCATGATGAATAATTCAATGCACATTCCTTTACAAATAATAAACATGAAAACATTCTGGCCAAAATATGATGTGAGTACATAATGCCATAATAAATCATAGTCATGGGTATTCTACTAGAAAAATAACCACATGAACTATCAATATTATTTTCATAATGATGGAATGTATAATGCTAGACATTATGAAACATTTTGTCAAGGACTCAACCAAGACATCTAAAAATGGTTAAGGCCTCGACCAAAACCATATATAAAATTGGGAAAGGCCTCGGCCAATTCCACGTCTAATTGTCTCGTGAGATCTATCGATCCATCGAAGAGATATATTGGGTTCCACCCATCACATACTAAGTCCAATACATTCTTCATATGAGAAGTTTGAAACATAACAAAATCATTCGTATTAAAACAAGAATACAAAATGTGAATACGTAATCCATAAACCATGAATAGTATAAAAATAACACACCCACAGTCAAACATATAACCTGTGACAACCGGGTCCCAATGACAGCACAGACACCTGGCCTTAATAAGACCATCGGTTCCTGACCTACCAGGTACCACCAGTTACCCCACAGACACGTGGGGCCCACCCCAGGGTCCACCCACACGCCTGAATGGGTCATCTAACTAATGACAGTCCCCACAGGCCAACACATGTCCTTTCCAGTGTGTTTTGTCCTCACTCACACACACCCTGAAAAACTTCCCAGAAGGTCACCCATCCTGATCACTACTCCAGGCCTAGCACGCTTAACTGTAGAGTTTTAATCAGACATGCTCCCAAAAAAGAAGGTGCACCTTGTTGACATGAGTCATTTCATTTAGTCATTTAACCCTGTATCATTTGGGAATGTTACAATAACCCCCCCTTTAGAGCACAACGTCCTCGTTGTGGGCCCTATATCTTAACCCAGGCAGTGCACCACAATTAAGGCTGGGTACCACCTCTGATACCAAATGTGACAACCAGGTCCCAATGACAGCAGAGACACCCCGCCTTAACAAGGCCATCGGTTCCTGACCTACCGGGTACCACCAGTTGCCCCCACAGACACGTGGGGCCCACCCCAGGGTCCACCCACATGCCTGAATGGGTCATATGTCTAATGACAGTCCCCACGGGCCAATACATGCTCATTCTAGACTGCTTTGTCCTTACTCACACACACCCGAAAAAACATCCCAGAAGGTCACCCATCTTGATCACTACTCCAGGCCAAGCACGCTTAACTGTGGAGTTTTAATCCGACAGGCTCCCAAAAATGAAAGAGCACCTTGTTGACATGAGTCATTTCATTTAGTAATTTAACCATGTATCATTTGGGAATGTTACTATCACCCCCTCCCCCTTTAGAGCACAACGTCCTCATTGTGGGCCCTATATCTTAACCCAGGCAGTGCAACGCACTTAAGGCTAGGTACCACCTTTGATACCAAATATGACAACCGGGTCCCAATGACAGCACAGACACCCCGCTTTAACAACGCCCTCGGTTCCTGACCAACCAGGTACCACCAGTTGCCCTCGCAGACACGTGGGGCCCACCCCAGGGTCCACCCACATGCCTGAATGGGTCATCTGACTAATGACAGTCCCCACAGGACAACACATGTCCTTTCCAGTGTGCTTTATCCTCACTCACATACACCCTGAGAAACTTCCCAGAAGGTCACTCATCCTGATCACTACTCCAGGCCTAGCACGCTTAACTGTGGAGTTTTAATCAGACAGGCTCCCAAAAGGGAAGGTGCACCTTGTTGACAAGAGTCATTTCATTTAGTCATTTAACCCTGTATCATTTGGGAATGTTACATTCACCCCCCTTTAGAGCACAACGTCCTCGTTGTGGGACCTATATCTTAACCGAGGCAGTGCACCACACTTAAGGCTGGGTACCACCTCTGATACCAAATGCGACAACCGGGTCCCAATGACAGCACAGACACCCCGCCTTAACAAGGCCATCAGTTCCTTACCTACCAGGAACCACCAGTTGCCCCCACAGACACGTGGGACCCACACCAAGGTCCACCGACATGCCTGAATGGGTCATTTGACTAATGACAGTCCCTACAGGCCAACACATCTCCTTTCTAATGTGCTTTGTACTCACTCACACACACCCTGAGAAACTTCCCAGAAGGTCACCCATCCTGATCACTACTCTAGGCCAAGCACGCTGAACTGTTGATTTTTAACCCTGTATCATTTGGGAATGTTACTATCACCTCCCCCCCCCTTTAAAGCACAACATCCTCGTTGTGCGCCAAATATCTTAACCCAGGCAGTGCACCGCACTTAAGGCTGTGTACCACCATTGATACCAAATATGACAACCGGGTCCCAAAGACAGCACAGACACCCCGCCTTAACAAGGCCATCGGTTCCTGACCTACCAGGTACCACCAGTTGCCCCCGAAGACACGTGGGACCCACCCCAGGGTCCACCCACATTCCTGAATGGGTCATCTGACTAATGACAGTCCCCACAGGCCAACACATGTCCTTTCCAGGGTGCTTTGTCCTCACTCAAACAAAACCTGAGAAACTTCCCAGAGGTTCACTCATCCTGATCACTACTCCAGGCCTAGCACGCTTAACTGTGGAGTTTTAATCAGACAGGCTCCCAAAAGGGAAGGTGCACCTAGTTGACATGAGTCATTTCATTTAGTCATTTAACCCTGTATCATTTTGGAATGTCACAATCACCCCCCTTTAGAGCACAACATACTCGTTGTGGGCCCTATATCTTAACCCAGGATGTGCACCGCACTTAAGGCTGGGTACCACCTCTGATACCAAATGTGACAACAGGGTCCCAATGACAGCACAGACACCCCGCCTTAACAAGGCCATCAGTTCCTGACCTACCAGGAACCACCAGTTGCCCCCGCAAACACGTGGGGCCCACCCCAAGGTCCACCCACATGCCTGAATGGGCCATCTGACTAATGAAAGTGCCTACAGGCCAACACATGTCCTTTCCAATGTGCTTTATCCTCACTCACACACACCCTGAAAACTTCCCAGAAGGTCACCCATCCAGATCACTACTCTAGGCCAAGCACGCTTAACTGTGGATTTTTAATCAGACAGGCCCCCAAAAAGGAAGGTGCACCTTGTTGACATGAGTCATTTCATTTAGTCATTTAATCCTATATCATTTGGGAACGTTACAATCACCCCCCCCCCTTTAGAGCACAACGTCCTCGTTGTGGGCCCTATATCTTAACCCAGGCAGTGCACCACACTTAAGGCTGGGTAACACCTCTGAAACCAAATGTGACAACCGGGTCCCAGTGACAGCACAAACACCCCGCCTTAACAAGGACATCGGGACCTGGCCTACCAGGTACCACTAGTTGCCCCCGCAGACTTGTGGGGCCCACCCCAGGGTCCACCCACATGCCTGAATGGGTCATCTGACTAATGACATTCCCCACAGGCCAACACATGTCCTTTTCAATGTGCTTTGTCCTCACTCACACACACCCTGAGAAACTTCCCAGAAGGTCACCCATCCTGATCACTACTCCAGGCCAAGAACGCTTAACTGTGGATTTTTAATCAGACAGTCTCCCAAAATGGAAGGTGCACCTTGTTGACATGAGTCATTTCATTTAGTAATTTAACCTTGTATCATTTGGGAATGTTACAATCACCCCCCCCCCTTTAGAGCACAACGTCCTCGTTGTGGGCCCTATATCATAACCCATGCAATGCACCGCACTTAAGGCTGGGTAACACCTCTGATACCAAATGTGACAACCTGGTCCCAATGACAGCACAGACACCCCGACTTAACAAGGACATCGGGTCCTGGCCTACCAGGTACCACCAGTTGCCCCCGTAGACACGTGGGGCCCACCCCAGGGTCCACCCACATGCCTGAATGGGTCATCTGACTAATGACAGTCCCCACAGGCCAACACATGTCCTTTCCAGTGTGCTTTGTCCTCACTCACACACACCCTGGCAAACTTCCCAGAAGGTCACCCATCCGGATCACTACTCCAGGCCGAGCACACTTAACTGTGGAGTTCTAATCAGACAGTCTCCCGAAAAGGAAGGTGCACCTTGTTGACATGATTCATATCATTTAGTCATTTAACCATGTATAATTTGGGAATGTTACATAACCAATACATCAATACAATATGGAAGATTTTTATCATAATAAATCAACTTCAAACAAGTTTCAAATTCTTCAATGGATGTTGACATAGATGAAATGATAACTATTTGAAAGAATTGACTCATTATATTTTGAAAAAATTTTAGAGTCACATACTTATAAAAGTAAACATTTATTTTGAAAATAATCTTACAAGCTTGTGAGGGAAGCTACAATGATGTTATAATGGCAGAAAATAGTTGCACCCACCGTATATGTTATAAAAACATTCTTACCTTAATTTTGATGAAAAGGTCATAAAGTACGTTGTTTGGAAAATTACGGAAAGATTCATCTCAAAACATGTAAGGTCAAATAAGTGTATAACTTACCTTAACCCATAGTCTAGTTAATTGTAAATATGTATTGAAATACATTTTTATGAAAACATGGATGTGGATGATAAAGTGGTCCCAGTATATACTTACATAAAAAAAACCTAAGATAATAAAGAGATTGTGAAATTAACATTTACCCTGTACTTTTCTGTAGTCGATGGTATGTTAACCTCCTGTATAATAGTTATAACATTGTTATTAAATTATATAAGACCTATATACATAAATATTATATCACATATGATCCTCTAATATTTATTTGTTAATAAGATTTCAATAGTTCCATCGTTTCATGGTGTTAATTGGTTCATTTTCTTTTAAATGCATGGTTACGTAAGCCATGTTTGTTATGGATATGATGTATTTGATTAAATAACCAATAATATTATATTCATGAAATTTATTTTTAAACATAAAATGAATATTATTCTTGAATGGTTATGAAGGGGAAATGAATCTCATCGCGTTCGTGGAGACGATAATCCGTACGTACGCACGATCGACAATGTCGTTATATTGATAGTGAAGCCATATGTAATTGGATGGTATATCATATATAAAGAATAAATAACATGTTATATTTATTATTTAAATCAGTTATACTCATTATTATACCCATTCAAATAATGAAGTGTTTGAATAACAAACTACACCGCGACATGGAGACGGTAAGCCATACATACGCACGTATAGTGACTTTTCCATTTATATGATTGATAGAATAATGAATAATGTTGTACCATTTTTTATAATAACATCAAATTATATATAAGATACTTGATTTATTATTTTATAATAAAAACAATAGTGATATAGGAAGTGGATGAATAAAAGAACTTGAAAGAGGTGATGAAATATTTACCTCTTCTTCGGGTTCTCTCTTTTAATTTGATCAAAAGGGATCCTTAGGTTGGCTTTATGACCAATGGAAGGCCTCTTGGATGATGGGAGGAAAGTTTGGAGGATATTGGGAAAGGTTTGGCCAAGGAAAAATGGATTTGGATGTGTAAAATTAAGAGAAGGAGATGTTTCCTTTTATAAGAGAGGTGAGGGTCACTTTATGGAAAGCTTGAAATATTGTTTTATAATAAAATCATTTTCTATTTATAATTCCAAAAAAATAATTTATTTAGAGGATAAGGTGGGGATGGGTTGAGAAACTCTTAACCAATAGGTTTTATATAGGTTTAGGTAACCATATTAACCTTATCGTTTCAATTTAACTCTTAGTTAAATAGTTTGACATTTATCATGTCTTTTTGTATTATTATATTATATGGTTAATAAACATACTATAAACTACCATGAAAACCCCATGTGGTTCACTATTAATATATATAACCTTATCTAAGTCCTTATGTCAATCCTTATATTTTTATGAATTTTATATCAAATAATAATATAGTATTGTTTTTAAAAACTTGATTAGGTCAATTTTGACAAAATTTAGTATTTGTTTTTTTTTGAAATCCATTAAAACATTATCACAAAGAATAAAATTCATTTAACAAACCCTAAAATGTCATATTAACCTGTAAAATTAGTGGGATTCATCAGATGTCTCAAATTTCATTTATTTGGATATTGATAATATCAATTATTTTAATATTTCATTAATAAGGTAATTATTGTATCATCATTGTGTCATAAATAAATTAAACATTTAAATGTCTAATAATTATAAATAAAATATTATTATGTAGGAAAACATTTTATCTTTATAAATAATATTTATAGTTGAATTTATATTTTGTGTAACCCTATATTAAAATTGGTTTAGTTATTAAACTTTGAATTTAACTCTTTTAACTCTTCTTAAATTGAAATAATAATAAATGTCATAATCTAATACAAGTGGACCAAAGCAGATCATATTTTATTTTAATGTTTTTTCGGTAGACTTAATCATATCCAATAGAATTGGGACATGTTTTAGGGTAATTATGATATCATTTTTACCCTTAATTACCCTATTTACTTTTAATAGTGGTAAATAAAAGTCAAAAGTTACTATTCACCAAAAATTATTTTCATCTCATTGAACAACATTTTACTTACTGATATTAATGTGTTTTTTGGATTTCTGAAATTCAACTCACATAAGCGGTAAAATTATGTTTTATGCAAATTTGTAAATGCTCTTAAAAGGTGGGTAAAAGACAGTAACAAGTTCTATAAAATTTTTAAATATCTAATCAAAGTTTAAAATTACTCCAATGAATTACATTGAACATATATAGGTATTATGTATCAGTTTTGACCTAAAATAAATTTAAATAAAATAAATAAATAATTAAATAAAATGTTGGTTTTAACCAATAACGTAGTTTTTTCACTATTTATTAGAAAATGAATGTTTTCAGAAAAATACAAAAAATTAATTCTAAGATAATTTTGATATTCCGAATTCAAAATTGAAGTCCATTTTGGAAAATAATATTTTTAAAATTTAAAAAAATGTATATTACTATTCATAACGACTAGTTTGATTGGTCACAGTGTGTTAGAATATCAAAGATGCATACAATGCAAGCAATTGCATTATTCAAACGGAAAAGTACCGTGGAAGATTGGGGTTTTACATTCTTCCCTCATCAAATAATTTCATCCTCAAAATTTAATTAATACTACCACACAAAAATATTTTGGTGGTTCTTCATCATAAGTTCCTCTAGTTCCCACGTTACCTCTTCCATATTTTGGATTCTCCAGAGAACTTTTTCCAAAAGAGTTGTCCAGTTTATCAACACTTGTTCTCTGGTATCAAGAATCATGAAAGGCTCTTCACAATATGAAATATCAGGTTCCAGTTCAATTTCTTCATATGTGAGTACATGCTTTGGGTATGGCATGTATTTTCTCCACAATGATACATGGAAGACATTGTGAACATTGATGAGACTTGGTGGTATTATTAAACGGTAAGCTGCAACCCCAATTCGTTCTAGAATTTCAAATGGTCTGGTGTACTTGGGACCTAATTTACCCTTCTTACCGAATCGTATAACTCACTTCCATGGAGATACCTTCATGAAAATATGATCTCCTACCTGAAATTCCATATCCTTCCTTCAGTTGTTGGCATAGCTCTTCTGCCTACTTTGAGTTTCTTTGACGTCTGTTTGGATAATATTCACTTTTTTCCATTTTTTCCTCAACATGTTCTCAACCTATGATTTTTCCTTCACCAACATCATCCCAACAAGTTGGTGTGCGACAACTCCTTCCATATAACAGCTCATATGGTTCCATCTAAATACTTGAATGGAAGCTATTGATTAATGAAAATTCTACTAGAAGTAAATATTGATCCCACATACCTTGAAAGTCATGTGAGAATGATATCAACATGTCTTCTAAGGTTGGAATAGTCCGTTCTGATTGTCCATCAGTTTGAGGGTGGTAGGCAGTGCTCAAACAATGTTCAGTAACCAGGGCATTCTGAAGAATTTTCCATAATCATGATGTAAAATAGGGATCAAGAACATATAAAATTAATAGGAAAAATCTATGAAGTCTTAAAAAATCATTATTATACAGTCTTGATAAACTTTTATGTTATAAATATTCTCTTATAGCAAGAAAATGTGTTGACTTGGTAAGAAGATCAATAATTACACATATTTCATCATTCCTTCTATTATTATTTGGTATCCCCATGACAATTCCCATCATAATATCATCCCATTTCCACTCAGGTATGGGAAGAGTTTCCATGAATCCTATAGGATGTTTTCTTTTAACTTTTATGTGTTGGAAAACCATACATCATGGCACAAAATCCATAATATCTCTTTTCATGTTTTCCAGGAAAAAAAGTTCCTTCAAATCACTATACATCTTTGTTCTCCTTCGGTGTAAAGAGAAATTGGAGATATGAGCATCATCCAACAATTTCCTTTTTAGATCAGGTATATTGGGAACCCAAAGTCTCTCCCCAAATTTCAAAATTCCATCTTCTTATACGAAGTCACTCAATCTCTCGTCATTTACAGCTTTAATCATTTATTAAATTCTTCATCATTAGTCTGAGACCTCTTTATCATTTCTAGTAAAGATTGTTTTGCAACCATTTGAAAAAGTATTGATGTTTCAACTTCCATGGATATTCCCATATCCATCTTTACTAGATCCATGAAAATATGATCTCTTTAAACTCTCATCTTATTCAAAACTCCTTGGTCCTTTATACTCAAAGCATATTCCACCTTATTTGCCTTCCCTGGGTGGTAGTGTATTGTGCAATCATAATCCTTGAGTAGTTAAATCCATTATCATTGCCTCATGTTGAGTTATTTCTGCGAGAAAATATACTTCAAACTCTTATGATCTGTATAAATCTAAAAATTTTCACCATAGAGATAGTGTCTTTATATCTTCAAAGCGAAGATTACAGCTGTTAACTCAATATCATGAGTGGGATAGTTTTTCTCGTGAATATTTATCTGTCATGATGCATAGAAAATAACTCTATCATTTTTCATTAGGACACAACAAATTTCCTTTCTTTGAGGCATCACTATAAATAACAAACCCATCGATCCTAGATGGTAGAGTCAAGATAAGATCATTAAATAATCTTCTCTCCAGTTCTTCAAAACATTCTTCACACTATTTTTTCTAAACAAATTAAATGTAAAGACCCGTAAAT
This sequence comes from Viscum album, assembly GCA_963277665.1. Classification (NCBI taxonomy): domain Eukaryota; kingdom Viridiplantae; phylum Streptophyta; class Magnoliopsida; order Santalales; family Viscaceae; genus Viscum; species Viscum album. The sequence continues at coordinate 1,971,469,134 of OY728130.1, read as the reverse complement.
TTCAAGGAAATTTTTTTTCTTAAATTTCTTCGGAATTTTACCAGAGCGCAGTTTCTGACGGCACCTGATTTCGAGGCCCGGTGTGCCCAGAATCATTTTCCAAAGTTTGGCTCGGGTACGTCCAGTGAACGGACGAGCGGGTTTTTCAAACTTTGGAACCGGTGCTCGGAATCGAATTCTGAGGGCACCGATGGAATCACAACGCCGGTATTTGCTTAGAAATTCCTCTTCTAGAGTTGCGTTTGCTCGGGTGTGGTTTTTAATTTTTGGGCTTAAGGTTAAGAAATAAAATAAATTGTTCGACAAACATTATTTTATTTCAATTAAGCCACATGGAAGCCACTTGTAGGCACTTAAAGCAGCTTAAGCTGAGTTGATGCGGATAAGGTGCTATCCAAAAATATCCTACCCTCTTGGTATGATATTTGTGAGGTGGGACCCGCACAAGCCCCACCGTTTCTTTTCCGCTAAGTAACGCACCCGCGAAAACCCGTCATTATGAAAGTCAACTGATGCATTTTCTTATTTTCTTAACGCACCAATTAATTGGGAGGTTTTCTTCGTTGAATTAAATGGGCGGTTTATTCGTTGGAATTAAATCAATAAATTAATTTCATTCGTTTCATAACCTGTTTGAAATCCGTTGGCGTAATAATAAAATAAGACCAACTCCGACATTTGGTGGATTACACGTTGAGAGGCTTTTTATAGAAGTTCTTGTGCCTTCACCCTTCTTCGCGAAGAATGAGAAGAACGCGAAAAACGCGAAGAATTTCGGCCTCCAACGAAGAATTCCGAAACCGTGGAAATCGACGACGCAACGCCGTGTGCCGCGACGCCGACGTTTCCTGTTCCACGGCGTTCTTCTGCGACGTTCCTTCATCCGCAACGAAATCGTCGATCATCTGTTTGAGGTAAGAGATTCCGGGTATCTTTTAAAACTCCTTTGTGGTTTTTAACAATGCATGGATTTAATTATTATTAATTAAATCTTTTTGTTCTTGAACCTCGGAGTTCGTCGACGTGACACCCTTCCGCGACGACGCAACGCCGGATACCGTGACGACGCGACGATCCCCACTTTCCGCGAAGAATGCGCGTGCGATGACATGACGAGGTTGGGGTTCTTGTGAAATAATTTATATTCCCATGAACGTTTATTTTAAATTAAAGAACGGGTTTCATAAGGACAATTTCAATTTATTAAAATTGTTGTTTGACGTGTTGTTTTATCCTCCCAATTGATACCGTCTAACGCGGATGGTGCGGGCCAAATGAACACGGCCTGACAACCCTCCACCGTTCTTCGTTGTTGTGCGGATTTGGTGGGCGACGTCAAAACATGACGCAAGGGCGATTTGATGATCCCACAGTGAAGAATGGAACCCGGGAGGAACAGCGGCGCAGACGAGAAGGAAAACGGACCATCGGAGCAACTCCGGTGGCCCGCGGAAGCTACTGGTGGCGCCTCGGCGGTGGTGGCCAGCGGACCTGCAGCCGTGTGGGTCCGGCTCTCCCGCACGAGACGTGGCAGAAGTCGCATCCGCTGTTGTCCAGCGCGGCCCCTCGAGGGTCACGACTTCCTCAACCCGCGGGGGCGGTGCCCCGCTACTGCCGCGCTCGGCCGCTCGGCCGACCCGAGCCAAGCCGGTCCGACCGGCTGGGCCGCGCCCTGGCCGGACCGGGTTAGGTCGACCCGGTTCGGCCGACCCAGGGGGGTCGGGCCGGGTCGGCCCGGGCCCGGACCCCCCGTCTTCGGACCATTTTTGGTCTTTTGCACGTAACATGAGCTACGTGCCTCCGAACGATGCACCGTTAGCGGCAACACGATCCTTGGATCGAGACGGTCATTTCGGTATATTGCACTTAAGATTTCGGATTACATTGGCTTTGGCCGGGTTGGTTCGTACACGAAACCAACCGGGCCCTCGGAGCGGAAACACTCATATCTTGAGCTCCTGACGTCCGATTGACGTGCCGTCGACTTTGTTGAATTCCTCTAAGTGAGACGGATCTTTTGGCTCACTCCGCCTAAGGTTTGGACGCAGGTGGAGTACGTTCGGGTTGATTTTTCCTTAAAAACCAACCGGGCCCCTCAGACGAAAAGGCCAATAACTCTCAGACCGGGCATCCGATTGACGCGCCGTCTACGACGTTGAGTTCTTGTTGACGATACAGAACTTTTGGATACATCAAACTCGGACTTTGTGTCAGTTGATGTATCAGCCTCTCAGCTCGTGGAGCGGACCCTACTGAACGAACTTGATGTGTGCGGGAACCCTAGTACTGGCAGCGACTTCGACGACTGTGCGAAGATCCTCAGTGGATCGCGACGCCGACTGTGCAGAGATCCTCAGTGGACTGCGATGACTACTGCACTCAGTGATCCTACGTGGATCAGTGCTACAGATCCTGTGTGGATCCGATCCTGTGTGGGTCAGCGCTCAGCGGTTCTGTGTGAGCCAGCGCCTACAGGTCCTGTGTGGGCCCGATCCTGTGTGGGTCTTTGCGGGGGTTAGTTACCTATTGATCCTATGTGGGTCCAATCCTGTGTGGGTCATTGCGGGGGTTAGTACCTTTCGATCCTTTGTGGGTCTGACGACTTATATGGATCAGTGATCATCTTTATCGTCATACGCAGAAGTATACCTGTGTGAGCTTAATCCTGTGTTACTCTCCTTTGTGGATTGTGTTGAACTATCCTGTGTGGATTTACTGTTTACTCTCCTTTGTGGATTGCGTTGTGCTATCCTGTGTGGATTTACGTTTTGCTTTCCTGTGTGGACTGGGTTGTGCTTGGGCTCGGATGTTGGAGCCGAACGGGAATTGATGACTTAGGTATATGTATGGGCATATACCTAAGCAGGGTCGGTTGTTACTTCGTGGTTGCATCATTCCTTTGTGGTTTATCTTTTGTGGATTTCGGGAGACCTTCGGGGGTATCGGGGTTCCTACTGAGTAGCTTATACTCACCCCTGCATGGGCTTTGCCCGCACTTCGTTGTGTTGGTTGCAGACGACGTTCAGTGCTGATCGTGGTGGAGGCGTGCGGAGCAGGACGGTACCTGGAGGTGGACCACTGGGCGTAACATACTCGGAGCGGACGGCTGGACCGAGGAGCTGTGGAGGCTATCTGTACCCACCCTTCAGGTATAACTTCCAGAGGACGCCTCGACACTGCGACTTTTCCTTTCAGTTTCTATTTTTCCCTTTCAGTTGTACTTTATAGTTGGGCTTGTATTTCCGGCCCCTTTTACTTTCAGCACAGCTTGTTACAGTTTTTACTTAGTGTTTACTTTTCCTCTTTCTTACTCTGTGGTGCTTGTTTACTTTTCAAAGGCAGCGCCTTCACATTTGTTGGGATTTATTCCTTGGTGCTAGTCGGCAGCCCCTGGCCTCTGGAAGGCGGGCTTGGGGTAGTCACAGCACGGGCCCCGAGGATGGGTCGTGACATTAAACCCCTTTATGTGTGAGATTGGTTAATGGGTTAGCCAACTGGAAAACATTCTGGACGAAACATCGATAATAACCTTCTAAACCAATAAAACCGTGTACCTCAGTTATACGTGTTGGTGCTGGACCGTCTTGGACTTACTTGGTAATTGACGGATCAACAGAGATTCCATCCTTAGAGAAAATATGGCCAAGAAAAGAAATCTCCAAATTCCAGAATTCACACTTACTAAACCTCCCATATAAATCATTTCATCTAAGAGTCTTCAGAATAATGCACAAGTTATTTTCGTGATCTTCATAGCATTAGGAGTATACCAATATATCATCAATAAATACTTCTATAAATAACTCAAAATATTCCTTGAAAACTCAAATCTTTAGATCCATGATGAAAAAGGGTGCATTATTAAATCCAAAAGGCATTACTGTAAAATTTTAATGCCCATACCTGGTTTTAAATGCTGTTTTCAAAATGTCTTCTTTCTTCACACACAACTGATTATATACAAATTGAAGTTCAATCATTGAAAAATATTGAACTCCATTATGTTGGTCAATTAAATTATTAATACGATGTATGGGATACATGTTCTTTATTGTTATAGCTTTAATTTCCTTATAGTCAATGCACAACCTCATAGATTCTTTATTCTTCTTAACAAAAAGGATAGGGAATACCTTGGATAAACTCTATGTCAAATAAATCCCTTATTAATCAATTCCTCTAGTTGTTTATTTAGTTCCACTAATTCCACATCGGCCATTCTATAAGGGTTCTACAATATGGGCCTTAATCCAAGAATTAAATTAATGGAAAACTCAATTTCTCGTTCTGGAGGATGTCTAGGTAAATCCTCTAGAAACACATAAACATATTCTTGCACAATAGGTATGTCCTCTATTCGAACATTCTTCTCCTCACCCATAATTATTTCACTCTCATCCTCCCCAATATTTGAATTTAGTATAGCTAATAGAGGTGGATCTAGATAAGAATTAGATGGTGACGTTTCTGCCCTAATGATAAGGTACTTCTTATCATCATCGACAATTGCAACATCCTTCTTCTTACAATTTTTTTTAACATCATGGTAAGAAAGCCAATACATAAAGAGGATTTTATCAAATTAAATCATGGGTATGACGATTATATCATTAGATAAATATAATTTATATTCCTTAATGGGGACTGATTCACAAAACTTTTCTACAATGATATTTCCCATAAGAGTTATTACTAAAAACTCCCTTGTCAAATCAAATAAAAAATATCTAATTTTCATAGCAAACTAGGAAGATATGAAACAATGTGATGATCTAGAATCAAATAAATCATTGGCTAAACTTGAGGAAATCATTAAATTACCTGCCACCATGTCTTTTGGAGCATCAAACTCAGGAGTAGTGATCACATAAGCTTGGCATTGATCCCTTGGTCTTTTCTGAGGTATGTTTCCTTGATTCTTAGGACATTCATTTTCGTAACATCCCATCTCCCAGAAATTGTAGCATTGATCATTTTTAGATTCTTTCTTCCCCTTACAATTACTAGAAAGATTTCATTTCTGTCCCCATTTGTAGCATACTCATTTTCCTTTTAGACAGGCACCAGGGTGCTTCCTTGAACAATCATCACATGGTGAAAATTCAACTCTTCCCTTCTTCCCTATTTCCTTATTTCCATTCCCAAAGTGTTCAGCATATCTATTCTTCTCTTTCATTACATTAAATTCGTAAGATATAGAGAATTTATTTTTTATTTTGATAACACACGAGTCAATATATTCATATGGTGAGAAGGATTGTGAGACTAATGCTAGACAAGGAAATTTTTTTAACCCTTCTAAGAAATGATTAATCAAACTTATTGTGTTACGTTTATAATCCGCATCATTCCTTGCTAACCATTTAATGTTAGCTTAATACTTTCTGACATTCTCATCCTCATTTTGTCTCAGACTCAGAAATTGCCTTTCCATATCCGCTCGATGGTCACAAGGAAAGTATTTTTTGTAAAAAATCACTTTAAACTCCCTCCATTCCATACATGATACATTTACATCCTCCTTTGTGTTTTGAATTAATGAGCACCATTGATCTGCATCTCTGTTGAGGCGGTAAACTGTCATGACAACTTTTTCCCTTTCGATACACCCCAAAGCATGAAATATTTTCTCTAAGGAACATATCCATTGTTCAGCTACAAATGGATTTGTAGACCCATTGAATATTGGTGGTTTTTTCCTCATGAAGAGATCTAACATTGATCTTCTATGTTGGAGATTATGGTGCTCAATACGGGAAAGGTTATTATTCATAACCTGTGTGAGTTGTCCCAATATGGTGATAAGCTGATCAACACCAGTTTTATCACCAGCTCTACTATAATTATCTTGAGAGGGAGGGAGATCCCTACATGGATTACGTGCATTGATAAGGTTTCCATTCCACCCATTAGGAACCTTTTCTAAATAATGTCATATTCTTGATTAGTTTATGAACCACAATACATAATTCCAAAATTTTAAAACACTTAACACAAATTGAATCGTTTATGGATATATTCCATAATCATAATATTGTTTTCATTGAGGAGGTATATACTCATAAATAATTCATAATGGTTTGTAATTTAAATGATTATTATCCTATTCATGTCCCCCTGGAGTGTCGTAACCAAGAGTGCAGTAAGGCCCATTATCGTGCACCAGTTCCCGTTTGAGTCTAGCTCAAAGCGCTGTTTTTAGGTTTTACCCCTAGGTTCATCTATACCAGAGCCGCCTCGACCTACTCCTATTCATACAGGTATGCATTACATGGAAAACTCACAAAATCTATAATGTATTAAATTCTATGAAGTCCTTCTATAATAATCCTCAAAGTCTATCTTAGGGTAATATTCTCTAATCAGAGATTTTCTAAATCTTATATCTAAGGATTGTACTAAACTTCCTCTGATACCAACTGTAAAACCTCGACCCCTATTTCCCAAATTCGGTGCTTTATTACATAACATGGGCATGATACAAGGAATCGTGTACTGGAATACCAATCAGTTAAGTATTATTTGAAACAAGATACATACAAAAGTTCTACATTACAACATGAAAAGAAATACAACACAAATTTATTCCATTATAAACATCCAAGCCTCCAAGATTATGCCTGAATGTCAATCATAACTAAATTCTTCATATCATGGAAAAATGAAACAAAAGAATTCAGTGATTTCAAACTCTTAGTAAGGGTACGAAATATAGTGGAAGATAACTTAATCATTAGGCATGATGAATAATTCAAATCACATGCCTTTACAAATAATAAAATGACCACATTATGGCTGGAATATTAGATGAGTAAATAACTCCATAATAAAAAATTGTCATTGGTATTCTATTAGTCAAATAACCACATGAACCATCATTATTATTTTCATAATTAGGGAATTTATAATGCCGGAAATTATGAAACATTTTATCTATTCCTCGGCCAAGATGTCTAAAAATGATTAAGGCCTCGGCCAAAACCATATATCAAATTTGGAAAGTCCTCGAAAAATTCCTCATCTAATTGTCTCATCAAACCTACTGATGTACTGAGGAGCTATATCAGGATCCACCCAACACATATTATGTCTAATACATTCCTCATTTTAAAAGGTTGAAACAAAACATAAACATTCGTATTAAAACTAGCATATGAAATTTCAATACATTAACAATAAACAATGAATGTTATAAAAATAACACTTCCGCAATCAAACATATCACAAAAACTTAATTATAATATTAAATATTTGCATCATAATAAATCAACTTCAAACAAGTTTAAAATCCATCAATGAATGATCACATAGATGAAGTGAAAACTATTTAAAAGAAATACCTCTTTCTATTTTGAAAGCATTTAAGAGTCACATAATTATAAAAGAAAATATTTATTTTGTAAATATTCTTATAAGCCGGTAAGGGAATCTTCAATGATGTTATAATAGTAGAAAATTTCCTCACCCACAGTATAAGTTAAAAAAACATTCTTACCTTAATTTTGTCGAAAAGTTCATAAAGTACATTGTTTGGAAATGACAGAAAGATTCCTTTCAAAACATATAAGGTCAAATAAGAGTATAAATTACATTAAAACTTAGTCTAGTAAATAGTAAAAATGTATTGAAATAAATTTTTATGAAAACATGAATGTGGATGATAAATAATTCCCAGTAGATACTTACGTAAAAACAACCTCAGATAATAAAGAGATTGTGAAATTAACCATTAACTTTAACTTTTCCATAGTAGATGGTATGTTAACCTCTGTTATAATAGTTAAAACATTGTTATTAATTTATAAAATAACTATATACATAAATATGATATCCTATATGATCCCTTAATCTTGCTTTGTTAATAATATTTCATTAATTTAATCATTTCTGGTGTTAACTGATTCATTTTCCTTTTATGTAATTAGTTAAGTAAACCATGTTCTTTATGGATAGGATGTATTCGATTCATATAAAGAATGATATTATGTTCATAAAAAAAATTAATCATAAAAAAAAATTATTCTTTATTGATTATGATGGGGAAATGAATCTCATCGCATTTGTGGAGACGGTAATCCGTACGAACACCTGAGCGATAATATCATTATATTGATGGTGAAATTGTATGTAATTGGATGGTATATAACATAAAAAGAATAAATAAACTGTTATATTTTTTATTAACATAAGTTATACTCATTATTATACCCATCCATATAATGAATTGTTTGAATAACAAACTACACCATGACTTGGAGACAAAAAGTTGTACTTATGCGGGTATAGTGACTTTGTCATTCATATGATGTATATACTAATTAATATGGATTGAACATTTTTTATAATAACATAGCAATATATAAAAGATACTGGATTTGTTATTTTATAATGGAAATAATAAAGACATAAAAAGTGGAAGAAGAAAAGAACATGCAAGAGGTGATAAAATATTTACCTCTTCTTCAGGTTCTTCCTTCTGATTTGATCAAAAGGGATCCTTAGGTTGGCTTTATGACCAAAGAAAGGACTATAAGATGATGGTAGAAAGGTTTTAAGGATATTTGGTAAGGGTTTTGCTGAGCCAATTAGTTCGGTGGTGTGAAATTAAGAGAAGGGAATGTGCCCTTTTAAAAGAGAGGTGAGGGTCACTTTAAGAAAAATTTGAAATATTATTTTATAATAAAATAATTTTCAGGTTTAATGACTCCAAAATTATTTATTTATAGTCTATGGAGGGGATGGGTCAAAAAACTCTCAACCAATATGTTTTATACATGTTTAGGTCACCATATTAACCTTATCATTTTGATTTCACTCTTAGTTAAATAGTTTGACATTTACCATGTCTCATTGTATTTTTATATTATATGGTTAATAAACCTACTATAAAATGACATGAGAACACCAAGTGGTTCATTATTAATATATATCACCTTATCTAAGTACTTTGGAAGATCCATAGATTTTTATTAATATTATATCAACTAATATTATAGGATGTGTTTTAAAAACACAATTATATCAATTTTGACACTATTTAGTATCTGATTTTTTTTTGAAAGCCATTTAAACTTTATCACTTTGAATAAAATTTATTTAACGAAAAAAACTTTTCATATTAACCTATAAAACTAGTGTTATTCATCTTATGCCTCAATTAACATTTATTTGGATATTTATAATATCAATTATTTTAATATTTCATTAATAAGGTAATTACTACATCATCATTGTGTAATAAATTAATTAATTTTTTAATGTCTAAAAATTAAGAATAAAATACCATTATGTAGGAAATAGTTTTATCTTTCTAAATAATATTTATATTTTAATTTATATTGTGTTTAAACCTATATTAAAAATAGTTTAGTTATTAAACTTTGAATTTAACTCTTTTAACTCTTCTTTAAATAAAATAATAATAAATGTCCAAATATAATACAAGTTGACCAAAGGGGATCCTATTTTATTAATAAAGTTTTTTTGTAGAATTAAACTTATCCAATAAAATTAGGGCATGTGTTAGAGTAATTATGATATCAATTTTACCCTTAATTATTCTTTTTTACTTTTAACTATGGTAAATAAAAGTCAAATGTTACTATTCAAAAAAATTAACATCATCTCATTGAACCAAATTTTACTTACTGATATTAATCATGTCTCTTGTATTTTTGAAATTCAACTCACAGAAGAGGTAAAATTATGTTTTATGCAAATTTCCAAATGCTCCTTGGAGGTGGGAAAAAGATAGTAAAAAGTTCAATAAAATATTTATATATCTAAACTTATTATAAAATGACTCCAATGAATTAATTTAAACATATATAGGTATTATTTATCTATTTTGATGTAAAATAAATTTAAATTAAATTAATAATTATTTAAATAAAAATTCGGTTTTATCCAATAACACATTGTTTTTCACTATTCATCAAAAATTGAATGATTTTAGAAAAATACCAAAAATTCACCGTAAGATAATTATGATATTATAAATTCAAAAATGAAGTCCATTTTGAAAAATAAAATTTATAAAATTTAAAAAAATGGGTACAATAATTTTTAACGACTGGTTTGATTGGTCACAGTGTGTTAGAATCTTGAAGTTGCATATAATGTAAGCTATTGCATTATTCAAAGGGAAACGTACCGTGGATGCTTGGGGTGTTACACTTGAAATCCCTTTGGATACAAACTGTTATTGACATAGCTTATGGATACCGTTTGTGTGAGATAAACCATTATTATAAAATATTTTATTGCTGAATTAAATGGTGCTTATCAGGACATGGGATTTGGGTGATTGCTTGATATAGAATCACATTGGCACGACCTGATTATTGAAATGGTTGATATGGTATATGATATTTACCTGAGGATAAAAACTATGTAATTTAAAGAAAAATATTATTTTTTATAATTATCCATTGAGCCAGATGATGTAATATTATGATATCCTTTTTCTATGACTCATTTTTTTATATTGAAATGCTGATATTTTGGTATTGTACTTGATACATTTTAATCACTATATACCAAGAATGGCCTTGGTACATGATATAATGATTATACATTGATATTTGCCTTGATTTATATTGGAATGATCTTATACCATGGTAGTTCCAGAGACATGTTGTAATGATTATATATTGGGCGTGGCGATGAGACATGTTGTAATTCTTATATAAGAGGCTTCTCCTAGAGACATGATTTAATTGTAATATACCTGGACCATCATTGATTAATTGTTGAAATTCTTCTATAGTGATATTGATGTATAATTTGGTGATTTATACCATGGTTATACGGTTATAGATGGCATGGTTATGAGACATGCTCATAGACATTACGAAATCCCACCAATACATGTTATGTTTTACTATGGAAATATGGATACAATTTGTATGGTCATGATACATTATCAAATATATTCTATTTTGGTGATTAATTAGGTTGATCAAGCATTAAGTTAGTTGTTTAATTACATAATGCATTTTTTTTATTTCATTGTTGCTCATACTTATTATCATAATGGTTATGTTTAGACATGGTGTTGTCGACCAATTGAGTTTTTCTCACAGCCTTCATGGATTGCCTTTTTGTACCCATGTAGATTACATGGATTCCAGATTTGGAAAGGGTAAATGACATTTATTATTATTGTTTATTGCTAGATGGGATAGAGGTTTGGCGGCAGGACCTACATGGGGTTTGAGATTTGGGACATTGAGATATTATTTGAGTTCGCTAGTCTTTTATTTGTATTACATCTATCATGACATTTAGTTTCTTTATATCACAACATTAAATTATTCTTTTTTTATTTATTGGATTATTCAGTTGGTATTTATGGTTATGTTTTCCATTGTATTGTATTTATTCCATTATTTCTTCACTCTGATATTTATTTATTATTGTTTATGTTCGTTGTGATGTAACTCTAAAACTAGTGGGTATAGTCTCCACACTATACTGATCACACCCTAACTGCTAGTTGGGAGCCTCTTGAAAAAGGGGATGTGTTCATGGGGTCCCATATCCAACCTGATTTTTTCATATGGTGGAGTGCTGGATTGGAGGACGTTACAATATTTTTGCACACATTTACCAAAATTATCCATTATCTATATCCTAGACTAGTGGATATCATTGGATTTAGTGATAATGATATTCCCAAGAGAGGAAATCAAAAACAATTTTTTATTTTTATTGTAGTTCCATATTGTGGAAAAGATGGTATTTTGATTTCTGAATGGAGAAGTGTTGAACAAGTGTTTATATCTCTTTTATGAGAGACAATTTTGTTAATATTAATTGTTAGTGTTTTACATATCATGATTTTTTTTACTTGTATAGGTTTATTCCATCTAATAAAATGGCATATGCTATAAATTATATTAGGGGAGTCATGAATAAATGTTTAGGTTTCACTACTAGGAGATGGATGGATTTCAAACAAACCCTTTCAATTGAATTCATTTTTGGGAGTAGATCTCATAAAAAATCCATGTTCCATATATCCCTTTCTTGATGATGATACCTATAATATTTTTTTTGGAAGTATAAAATAAGAAACATTATTGGTAAATGAAATGCTAACATTGAGTGGTTTTTTATATTAATGATAATTTTAATGATTTATTTATTCATAATTTTTTGAAAATGATAATATCTCATCAGGAGATCCAATCCAATAATGTATTCCATCGTACATTATCTTATGTTGGGTATAAATTACTAGAAGAACCAATAATTGCTAAAATGTTTCTAAAACATATAGTTGAGTCTTCATTCACTACCGAGGATGACCCTCCCCCTAGCTAGACATGAAAAATGGAAGAGGTATTTAATGATAAAATGGGATAATGTCTTACAAAAGGGTCATGGGTTGTAGCTAATAAGATTATAAGAGGTTATTACATTTATTTTTCTTCTTTAAATTAAATAATATCATAATAAATTGTGATTACTATGAAATTTTTCAAATATTCTATTTAGGACTCTCTTGAGAAGCAGTGCATATGGTGGACCTCCATGGCTGAGGTTCAAAAAGATATTTTAGCAACAACATTGAGAAATCCTAAACACTCAGGTCAAGTCAATAGATACACGACATGTGTATCATAAAGAAAAGGTCTTGGTAATTCTGAACCATCTTTAACGAAGGATTATAGTTAAATAAAAATTAAATAATTAGAAGATAAAGATCTGTATATGGGTGAGAGGATGGAAGAAATGATTAAATCTTATATAATTTTTTTGTTTACAGACATTCAAAATAATTTTAGGATATTGATCCCACTTCTCTACCTCTTCCCGGGGATCCCACTGCTCCACATCTTCTTATTGATCCAAATCCTCTACCTCCTTTTACTCATCCAACTCCTACACAACTTCTTACATATCTTCCCATTTATTGCGATTTATATTTTGGGGATCTCCAACCACATATTCTTTCCTATTCTATTATATATTATATTGGAGATAATATTCAGTGTCAATAGATAGAAATAAGAAATATTAGGATCCCTAGAGAGGATATTATAACTAGGTTAACAAGAATTCCAATTCATACATATATGGTTAGTATAATTGTATAAATCATCATCGATTTTTTTGTTTGTCCATCTAGAATTTTTTTGAAAAAATACAATTGATGTATGTTTAGATAATATACCTTATTTCATATCAGTGTTAAATTTTTTACATTTTAATTTATATATATTTATATATTTTATAGTTTTCATCAATGATAAAGACATATTGTATAAACAACAAAAAACACCTGATGTTAATACTTCAGTTATTATTTCTTCTTGTATTTATAGATTATAAAAATATTTGAATTAATTATTGGACGTTTTTAACATTCCAATGGAATCTGAAATTTATATATGTGCAACAACTCTAATTATTTTAATAAATAATATCATGTATCTTGTAACTGGGGATGTTTTGGGAGTCAACACATGTATGTCATTTCCATGTGAGTCAGTTATCATATATCGTCCAATTATTTTAATTTATTGTAATTTTATACTTTTGTTTTTTTATTTATTGTCTATATTTTAACAAAATTTATGCAGCATGATGTGGAATTAGTATATATATATATGGACCCCTAGTTTATTTCACCTATAGTGATTCTGATGACTGATGTAGAAAGAAAGGTTTATATTCCTGAAGTACATCAAAATAATTCAATTAATCAGTTTTAGATGCTTCCCTATCATAAATAGTATAAAACATATACCTCATAAAGTGTTATATACCATAATATAATAACAAATCACATTATATTTATTTTTTATCAGTCACCATTATATGTTCGGTGTTTTTTTCAAGTGATAAGATACATTACTATCTACTCTCTATCCATAGTATAGTGTGATATAATTTTAAGAATGTATTGAAAAACTAAGATTGAATATTTGAATATATTTCAATTATAATTACATTTAAATTTATTTTATACATATTATTTTCAAAATTTTCATGGTGATTATTTAGAGAGAAAATAATATAGTAGAGTGTAAAGATCAAATATGTAAAAGTAAAGGTGGAATTTCATATAAAATTACAAAATTTTGGCTATAAGTATATATAATGTTAATTTTAATTGAAAAATTATTTTTAAACAAAAGTTTCATTAATAATAAGGATTAATGGAATGTGGATACTATGTTGTAAGATTTATGTATGAAATAATTTCTACTAGGACTCTTAAAAAAATTCAAAATGGTCAATTTTTTTTATAAATCCCTCCTTTATTTTTTCATTCATATTATTCAGAATACTTGTAAAAATAATTTTTTTTAATTTTAAGCATTTTTATTACCATTAATATTAAACAATAATGGGTCTAAGGCACTTATAAAGTAAATGGGAAAAAATTAATAGACATGGGTGGTTATTAGTTTATTTGTAATATATATTATAAATTTTAAAGTTCAAATTGTAAATGTTTATTTTACCCTTGTTTTTTTGTTTCCAGTATGCTGCTATAAATGTATGTTCTTCTGAAATGTTAAATGTTTTTGATATAAAGTTTGTACAAATAGGCGATAGGAATTTATTGATTATTTTTTTAAAAAAATTATTCTTCAGGTTATTTATGAAATAAACTACATGAAAAATATCAAAGGAAGATTTATAACATTGGGTTTTTAAAAAACTGATGTGATATATGGTTTTCCACATCAACTATAGGAAACTAAACATGAAAATACACTTAAAAAAAATTCTTCCACATATTAGTTTATAAATATGGTTATTATTATCCTATGTGAAAAAAAATATTTATAATGTTCCCTGTAATAACATAATGGGGTAACCGACATTAAAAAATTTCATATGAATAAACTTTTTTCAAACTAGTGTATGTTTCCATCTCACTAGGAGCCCATGATAGTTACTATGAATGACATGAAAGGATATGACATATAGAATAATCATGGTCTCAAATAAAATACTATGTTTTATTTTATTTTTTAAGAAGACATTTCATATTAATGTATATATCTAATTTACCATTACATATAAACTATTCTTTCATTTTAATGAAATTACTTGTATCTCATTCTAATTTAATCTATAATAAAAAAATCTTGGTTATCAGAGTTTTTTTAAATGGGGATTTTTTTGAATAATTAACCATATACCTATCATTAAAGCAGGAGAAAATAGTGATTTATTTATTTCCCATACATTTATAAGTTAGATAGCCTTTATCTATACCATTATAACAAACTCCCATCCCCTTAAATCATTTACTATGATGTTTCATTCCATGATTATGAAATTGTGGAAATATCAACATTCTTTTAATTTAGTTTGTTGAGTTTATTTTTTCTTGGTGCTCAGCTGAATTGTACTTATATTGATTTCCCTTGATGATATACGACCTAGAATATTCCTTCTCTATCTTGATAGCACATGATACTATATCATTATATTACGTAAAAATTTCAAAGAACATATCCATTTAAAAATATGAATTAATACCCTATAATAAATTATCAAACATGCGTTCTATATTTTGTATATAGTTTCTTTTATGAATTGTTAATATTGTAAAGATAAAATCATATTCATAAATGCTATCTTATTACTTCTTTTATAGTCTTAGAAGCATTATATCAATTTTAACTCATTTTTTTATATAAAAATGTTCATAAAAAATATCACTTTAAAATTTCTCCATGATATAATTTATATTTCTTAATTTTTATTAGTATTCAGGATCAATTACCACTATTGATCAGTATATCCCTTTAAAAAATATTCTTCTATAATAACATATTCCCTTTCATTAATTCCAAAATCCATGAATATATGTTCAAGGGACTTTATCCCCTGCTCAACTACCAATATATTAGTATTTCCATTAATGGAAAGGGGATTTCACAAAATAAAGAGATCCAACATAGGTTCATCATAATATTTAATAATAGGTTGATATATACACGTATGGTTATATGTCATAACTTGAGTTTGTTTCCCCAATATGGTTTTAATCAGCTCAGCTTCAACACTTACTTTATTTTTATGCTCATAAGTAAAATATCTATATTGAATACAATAATCCAAATCCATATTTTACATTATTATATTATTATAATAAAGAAGGTATATTATCACTATGTATTGATGAGTTAAAAAGACTTTGGAGACTAGTAACAAACATTATTTCCATATTTTATTAGGAAAATAATACATACCTAGAAAAATATTCTTGAACCGAAAGAAGAAATAAGGTTAGTTTTTTTAAAGATTATTTCTATAATTGATAAGATAGAAAAGGAAATATTTGAAGAAAAACTTGAAAAATACATAAATAACCAAATTAAAATCAAATATATTGGTTTTATGAAGATAATAATCATATAATTATTTCAACATAAATTCATTTACGAATAGTTTTAATAATAGTGAGACTATAATATAAACATTTTCAGCTTTAATATACTTGAAATGAATATCCCCTAAAAGATAAAATTTAATTGAAAAATTAAATTCCTTAATAAATAGGAATTAATTATATAATATATAAAATGGTTTGTATATATATTTTTGAAAATTAATTGGGTGAATAATAATAAATAATTTTCAATGGAGTGGAATTCATAGGAATACTCCTTATCTAGTATTTCTACTTGGTAGGAAAAGTATATACACCTAAATAATTAATTTTAATTAATTAATTAAATTATTATGAAAATTTTTATTATATTTTATATTTTTATGGTTCATTTATAATCATTTTACATCCATTCATTGTATAGTTCTTGCATACATTACCCAATTAATGTTATTCAGCCAATTGTTTCAAAACTACTTCGGGGTGCAAACCACTGTCAACGGTGTTAAAATTAATTCTCAAAAAAATATTTATAATAATTTTCATTATTATCAATATTTTTTATTTCATACAATTTTTTCTACAAATTATTTATTTTGAAATATAAAAAATAAGTACATCTTTCAAGGAGGCGGTAGTTTTCACGTTTCCACGATAACTTTTTCATATTCATAATGGATAGAAATGAAAGAAAGTATATAATGATTAAACATTATATAATGATTATTATATAATATATATATATATATATATTAATTTAATCAATCCTTATTACCATAAATGTAATGTAGAGATAAAATATGAATCACATTGCTTCATGGAGGTGATAGTCTGCACTTACACATATGTGATGTTATCATTTTCCAATGGATTAAAATTTAAGGATATAGATGATGTATTATATTTCTAGAATAATTTTAATGTCTTAAATATAATATATATAAGTTTATTTAATCTCTATAACAATACAATTTTAGTGGTGGTTAAAAATGAATTACATTACTATGTGGAGGCGATAGTCTGTATATGGCATTAGCAGTGTTTTAATTATTCATATGATATTAATGAGGTAGAAAATAGATGTAAAAATAACATAAAAATATCTTAATATAATAAATATTCTTATTAAATTATTTTCATAATGTTATTGAATATTAGTAGTAGGTTTAATATTAATGTAACTTGCCAAATATCAACAAAAACATATACATTTTGATTTAGTAAACTCCTTTGTCTTACAGCTTAAGCCTTCATGATATGGTATTTTAGTGAGAATATGACCTATAGGTTGAGAAACAAAAATGGGGAAGGTATTTGTGTAGGTATTGGTTGAGATAAGTGGCTCAAGATGTTTAGATAATATGGGATATGAGGTTCCCTTTTATAAGTGAGGAGGGTGGTTAACTTGTAAATACATGAAACATTATTATATAATATAAATCATAATAAATTGGCTCAAATTAATTGTATATTACAATATAACTAAGTTAAATTCTAAATATAACTAACCAATGATATTAAATCTAGTTTTTTGTGTTATCTTTTATCCTTAACACTAAATTTTAACAATTTCAAACCATTTTACCATTAATCATGGTCATAACTTTTTTCCATGGTCATTTTTTATTATGACCAATATTTAAATTAAAAATATAACAAAATTTGAACCCAATTATTCCAAATATGAAATATATATTTTAAGCTTTAATATCCAGAAGATATAAAAAATATTTTAAATTTAAGTTCACAAAACACAACGAATACATATTTTTAGAAAAATGTTCTTTTAAGTATAAATATAATTTTACAAAAATATTATGTATACTTTTGATTCACATGGAATTAAATGAATTATATTTAATAAAATGATAATAATATTAATTTAAATCCCAAAAAATAATTAACCATTTGAATGCTAGATTAAGAGAGAAGAAACAAAAAAAAATTAATTTGAATAAAAATATTACCTAGATTTACAAAGTGTCCAACAAAGATTTATAAGATCAACATTATATTTTTAATGGAACTAAATTAAATTTTAAATATATATCTTCTCTATAATAAATGATTCATAAATTTGGAACACATTTGTACGTCTTGAGAGTGTCATAAAAGTAGCATGATTATAAAAATAATATTTTTCTCTATTAACTGATAAATCAAATATTTATGAAAAATCACCACATAAATGAATGTAATGACATGGGCCACCATCACCTTACCGTGATTGGGTGCCCAATAGCAAGATAACCACTGTCAGCCTTCACACTGGCATTGTTTCTTCCACCCTTTCTCATGTCGGACCTACTATTTGTGCCAAATCCTCCAAAAAAATCCACCATCATGTCATTTAACCTCTATAAACACAATATTTTGATCCCTATGTATCTCTTTTCAACTTCCCAAAACACCACCACCCTCTTATCTCTTCTATAGTCCAATACTAAGGTTAGTATCACTTCATCTACACTTGATAAAGAGAGAGTTTTTTCAATAGAGGTGAGAGAGATAGAGTAAAAAGAGAAGGGAGTGAGATAATAATTTGAACCCCACATTGAATGTACTTTTACCTAAATTGAACCAAAAATAATTTTTTTATGTTCAAACTTCTGTCCTAGAAAAATAAATAGAAGAAGATATAGGAAATTTAAGTACTAAAATTACAAAAAAGTCAATGGGAATTTGAGAAGGATAATTAAATAATGCACACAAAATAACTAACAATTAATTGAAATCAAAGGATTCCAAAATTTTGTACTAATAGATAATTTATTTTGAATAGATTTAGGGATAAAAAACAATTTCATACCTTGATAGTGAATCTCCATAGCTTCAATATATATTCATATACCCAAGCATCTTTATTGATGTCATAAATATGGTTTTTTTTCAACGATCCACCATCAGTTCCACCAAGATCCATGCATATCTTACTCCTACTCAATAGAGTTATTATAATGATTAAATGTGCATAACCATAGATGGAACACATAATAAGGATTTTGTAATATTTATATGTGTTTCACCACAAATAAAAAAATAAAAAAAATAAATTAATCCACCCACATTGGAAAATAACCAAATGTATTTGTAGGAGTGAAACTAAATTAAATCATAGGGTAAAAAGCACATTCCAAATTAAATTAAAATCTCAATTTCCCCCCTCGAGATGTATCAGGGTTAAGAAACTAAAAAAATGGTTATTTAATTACTATAAAAATTCCATGTCACTACATCCTCTCTATCTAAAACCATTTTTCATTGGAAATTAAATTTTAACACCCCAATATTTTATAATATATTTTTCTTCAAAATATTTTAATTTCTTCAGAAGCTTGTAACACAGATAAATAGAAGTCAAAATGAACCATAATATTTTATAGAATTATAACCTAGTTATTAAATTTAAATATTGAATAGGAAAAATCAAACTTATTGATAAATAAGTATCCAATTTTTGTAAATTCATTATATTCATTGAAAATACATGTTTCCTCAAAAATGAGTTTTATTTATTTTTATGAATAAATGATATAATTAGTTCCTTTTAAATTTAGAAAATTTATTTGAAAAAATTAAATTCATATATGAAATCAGCATGTAAAAATTATATTAGAGTGATGTTTTGAGAATTTTAAAAAATAATTAATTTGTAGATGAATAGATAAAAAATACTTATTTTTTTGAAAGCTGTATTTTCATTTAAAGAATTGATAAAGATAAATTTTCTTTTAAAATCGATTTAAAAGTATAATAATCTAATTTATATTATAAATAATCTAGTTATGTTCGTTTGAAGTAGTTTTATGTTTTATTTTGGTTTAAAAAACTTGTTGTACATAAGAAAACATTTTTTTATGGAAATCACCTTTTTATTACATTTAGTTGGGATTTATTTGAAATTAAATAATTATAATTTAATGAATTTAATTTTATAAAATTGGATATATATTTATAATAATAATAATAATTAATTTTTGGTTATAATTTCAATTTAATATTCAGTAAAAGTAAATTGAAAAAACAATAAAAATATTTTATCATGGTTAAGGTAAAAACATGCTTCCCACGGGTTAAACCAAGAGATAAGGGAATGTATGACAATTAAAATTATATAAATCTTACTTTTCGGTGATATTTTTACATCATAATATCCCAACATATAAACATATTCCATTTTTAATCATTTTTATTATGTATGAAATTATTATATTTTACTATTTTATGAAATTCCTTGTGTGTCCTCTCCCCAACATAAAAAATAAGCCCTCTCATTTCTCTTAATTTCACCAATTTGAGCCATATATCATGAAAATAACATGACCAATTATATTTTAATATTAATTATAAGTTTCGTATAGGATATTTTTCTCTTAAAATACTATTCGAATGCTCCATAAGAGAGGATCTAAAGGATGTATATCGAAGAAGAGGTAATCATCCAACCCGAACTCATTCAATTTATTTATTCTTATAACTCCTATAAAACTAGATTATTCAACCAAAAATAATAAATTATGTATCTTGTATATACATAATTATTACTTTTATTATTTTAATACAATCATTCACTATATTTTCCATCAAATTGTAAGTGAAAGTATCCTTCATTTGTACGTGTGGACTACCACTTCCACATAGCGATATAATTCATTTACCATAACCATCATTAATGGATGTTTATTATGAAAATTTTAATGAATATAAATAATATTTTTTATACAATTAGTATTTTTTAATTATAATATCACATCTTCATTTTTACCTTCCTTCCTGTTGAAAAATGATAAATTCGCTAATGTGAGCTTGTGGACAGCCACCTCCATGGAGTGATATAAATAATTTTTTGATTATAGTTTACATGTATGCCAATAAATATATTTTTAATTAAAATATATTATATATATCATAAAAATATTATTATTTAGAGGTGAATTATTATTTATTATTCATTTCTTTTATCCATCAAAAGTTGAAACATGTGTTTAGGAGAATGTATCACCCGTCGTCTCCCTCAAAGATTTAATTCATTATTTCTTTCCATAACTTTAATGGATGAATATATATATATATATATATTAATAATAAGTATTATATTTATATCATGATCAAAATTTTGTAGATGATGGAATGATGATCGAAGTGTAAGCACAAGAACTACATAACCGAAATTCTCATAAAAAACAAAACCGTTGACACATGAAAATTAATGTTTAATAAATATTATTTAATAAATATGTGTAAAATTGTTATAAGTGGATAATATATGATATTATATGCATGTAAGGTATTAAATTATATAATAATAATAAAATTTAAATGTATTATGTTCACGTTAGATCACATTCATAGAAATTTAAAAATAAAGTATTGAATTTTTCTATCACTTTTATTTCTATGGGACGCATGGAGTATTCCCTACATATTTTTTTATGTGGTATAAATAATGAAAATAATTTTTTAATGGTGATTCTTATTAATATTATGGGGATTTAAATATCCATATAAGGTTATTTTTCTCATGAGGTTTTGATTCATAAGCTACCAAAGTGGTAAGAGATTTAGGTTATAATCTCATTGATTATCAAGATTATTTATGATCAGGTTTACAATATTGTAATTTTATTACATATGTCTAATGAATATAATTAATTTTCTTCTCATATGTTTATTTATATAGATTACATGTTATCCTTTCATTTTACAATCTTTAATAACTCAAGAGATGTAATGAGTGTTTTTAAATAAATCCAACTTCATTTATCTATTCAATCAAAAATACATTTTCTTCCATATAATTTCAATATAAATTTTTTTAAGGAATACTTTTAATTTTATTCTATTATCTTTTAAATTCATATTTACCAATGATTTACTTTTTATACTGTTTTTTAAATATAATATTCTTGTCATTTTAGAAATAGTGTAATGTTTTTACCAAAAATGTGATAGAAATATTTATTTTTACAAACATCACATGAATGAAATTTCCCACAATAATGATCAATCAATTATCTGAACCTTAATTTTTATGTTTTAATGTTTTTAAAAAAAACATCTTACTACTTGGGAATTATTCATATTTTAAATAACAAGTTTCAAAATGAAATGGGTATTTTCCTCAAGAGTTGTTCCTAGGGATATTTTAATGGAATTTTCATTTATGATTATATCCCTTGATTTTACTTATGATTTACTAGGGATATAATTAATGCATACAATCCTTATTATTTTTATATGTTATTTATAATTATGATGATGATATTTTTCTAAAAACAATTTATATTCATTAATTTATTCTTCGATGAATTGATGAAATATTTATGTAACTCATTTATTTTACATGAGTTACGATATGTGATGAATGTTTTATGTTCTTATGGAGCAAATATGAATAGATTATGATTATGTAATGGGTAGGAAAATAATTATATTTTACTCTTATTAATTGGGTAAAAATCGATATCTTATGAGATAATATAGATTGTAATGGGGAGTGAAACTGGTTCAGTAAGGGACTCTGTCTACTATGATAGTCTTGGGAGTAAACCGTGAATAATGATACAATTTAATAGGGAGTGAACCTAATCAACTATAATATTCATGGTTGTGATCCATAACTGAGGTAATGATTTTGTATGTTTATGACGGTTAACTCTCCATTTATTCACATGAATAAAAATGTGTTAAAGGAAAATTCCAAAAAGAAAGTAAAATAATAAAAGTGAATATGCATAAAGGACTCACCCTTTCAAAAAAATCCTTCTAAAAAGGTAACCAAAAATAGTCTCAGTGCACAGGGTTCATACGCATCAGCCTCCATGACAGAATTGTGCATCTGCCTGCTCAATACACCTATGTGAGTCATCAAATTTTGTCAATGTCCCATATTTTCTTATAAATAAGACCCTTTGTATCTTCATTAGTATAGAAAAAATTCACGATGAACTCTCAATCCTCTGATCTCCATATTTACTCTCTTAAGACCTCTAAAACCTTCGTGGTAACCCTATTAAACCTATTGAATAGGTAATTAATCAGGGGCGGGGGACTGGAACCAAATTCTTTTCATGGTTTAAAACACATGAATCCAACATCAGTATCTCTCTCCCCAATGTTTGATAATCAACATCATGAGGAACCATTCACTAACCAGTGACCTACATGATACACTTTTGGGAACACCTATAGAGTCCCTTAAAGTCTTTAGTAAAGCCTCCAACAAGTGTTATCTACAAGGTGGTCCATTGCAAAATGTAACTTCATCCCACACATGCCTAACTACATGAATTACTCTTAGTCTCACCCAACTAATACCCAATGTAATAATGTTAGGATATCACAAACTATAACCTATGTGAGACTCCCTTAGATCCCCTATCCTTTTCCCTGTAAAAGCCATTTGTCAATCCCCCTTTCAGACCACCAATGGAAATTCCACTCATTCTTCTGATCCCATGTCTGAAAAAGACCAATTTTAAACCTCCACCAAAAACCCCATACATGAAAACCCATGAAAATAGGCACCCTACCATGTTTCTTATTAGGTTTTGGATTCATACTATCAATGGTTTCCCACACATGACCTACCTGGTATTTACGACCCTTAAGGGGCATGTGAGTGTGTATTACCATTTTCATGAGGACCCCAACCTCAGGTATGGTTCTAGGGAGTTCCTTTTCCTTGGTAATAAGGTTAGGACCATGCTCTTCCCTAGTGGTATCTAAGACACAAAGCCTCCAATTCTTGGTTAGCAGGGTTAAGATCATGCATGTATTTCCCTTGATATGTAATGAGATCTTTCTCTCTTAATGCAGAACCAGTTTTAGGAAATCACCCTTAGAGTAATCCCCTATCATTTCATACAAGATCTATATTATTTCATTCCTTCCACTGTCTATCTCGGTTACCTATATAAGTTAGAATATGGGTTAATTCAAGGAACTTCCCTTTTCCCTTTGGGTCTAGGTTATGATGACGGGATGGAAGTGTCATCTCCCTAGCCTCTCCCATCAGTGGAAGGGTGAATCATGTAGTTTTCAAAAATATTGAATTCTGATTTTTTTTTCGCACATTCAAGAAGGACTCATCATGACTTCTGTGTTCTTAGAGGTTTTTCATGATCATGGATTTTATGAGATCAAAGGAATGTTTTTTCAAATAATATTCTTTCAGGTATTCCTATATCCATCCTTCAGAGTGCCTCCAGAGGAATTGATCTTCAATTAGATGTATCCAAACTTATAGAAAATCAGATCGTTTGGTTTGTTGGATCTTCTTTTCCTATTATTTTTCCACACTGAGCGTAACACACGTTGTCTTAAAGGTTGATGGTGGTCAGGACATACACCTGATCCCAATAATTTTGGGCCTTATTCAATGATTAATACCCAACCTATATGGAAATACAACACAATAATAATCCCTAAAATAAAAACCATTTGGGCATCCACGTCATGTATAATCCCCAACCGTATCACCAAACTCAATCAGGGTATCCTCCCTTAGTGTAAGCCCCACCCCCCAATAACCATGAGTCAATTTACTTCTCTAGGAAAAAAACTAATTCATCAAGGCATGCTACTTATGAGTAATCCCCAACATAATCATGTCAATGATCCATACTCCCCTATAAGAAAAACCTTCATAAGGCCTCTATATGAATGTGTCCTCACAACTGAACAATGTGGTATTTCATTCCTATATAAATGGGATACGTAAGAATCCTCCTTATGGTCAAAAAACAATTCCCGAAAATAAACTCTACTCTCTCTATGACACATTTCCTATAGTGTATTATTGAACCTTTTAATTCATATACCTTCCATGTTCCCTGGTCCACTTAGTCATAAATCCCTCATCAAACATTGATTAGGAACCTTCCTCCATGATTTCCTTGTTTCATGATGATAAATGGGATGGTAGGTCCCTATCACATGGCCTTAAAAATTATGAGGTATCTAGTTAAGTGAAACCAAACTATGAGGCTTCTAATTTCATTCATGAGGATATATATGAAGCCCATTTATTGGTTTGATCCCGACATCAAACCAACACTCATATCCCTAGATGATGAAACAATCTAGAGTGCCACATTACATGGATCTAAAAACATCATCATCATCATAATGAAAAAATAATCCTTAATCAATACATAATAGCATACCATCAATGGATAAATTGAAATACATAGATATGTCTCAAATGACGATGAATATCAAATTCATTCAAATGATTTTATGCTCCATATATGATTATAATCAATTTTTAATTCATGTATGGACCACTTCATACATGGTAATTAAGGAAGGAGTCATGAACATATATTAAATCTATAAGAGATTCCTGGAGTAGGTAATAATTCCACCCAAATGGGTGTGATGAGCCTGACCACCCATCATCTCGACTAATGTGAGTTCCTTTCCATCATTGTCCAAAATCCTTAATGAGTGTTTGCTTTAGGAATGAAGGTCCTTCAATGATATAGAACCATTGGGTGATTACAATTCAATGAATAAACTCATTTGAAACCATTTGTAAATTGTGAACATTATATGAATGATTATATAACATTCTCCCACCTACAATCACCTGCAGGGTAAATTGTATCTCCATTAGAAACAAAAATGGATAATCAAATGTGAATCCTTAACCAATATAATAGCATCATCAACCTATTATACCCTTTATATTTTATAATGAGAGAGGTCCAAACAAGATAATCAATAATTCATGAGATCAATTAAATGAGATGTTTCTTTTATTATGTTTCCTTGTATTAGTTTTTCATCTATATTCATGAAAACTTCTTATAAGATCTCCCGTAAATCCCAATGGAATCTTACCATCTCTCACTGTTACATTCCCTGATTATCGTTAATGTTAGGTATTCATACATGAAAAGAACTTTACCATTAACTGAGAATATATAATACTTGGTATCTAATTCATTATTCTGGGAGTATTGTCAGCATGATATAATCTAGAGCCTAGAGGCCGCCCAATTGGTCATCCTTCTTGTAAAGACCCACTAATCATCTAGTCGGCGATGAATGGTGGTCTAGAAGAAGATAACAACAACGGTTTCCTTCATACATTTCAGGAGCATATCCTTGGAACACAATAACCATTCCCTCCCTTATTTCAGGCAGGTGGATCAATGGGCCAAATATGGCCTCGTTCATGCGACATGAGAGTCCTTCCAAATGGATCCTATTAGTAATAATCACTGTTAATGACACAGGGTAGTGAACCCTTAACATGATGACATTGTTTTCCTCAATATTCCAACAATGGTCAACCAGACCTAAGAATGAATGACATCCTGTTGAGGGAAGCAAATGTCCCAAAGAGGGAATGACTACACCTCTACCCCCTTCGTCGAATCCCACCAATCAAATTTGGTGGCCAACTGATTGTGGGGACATACACTCTACCGACATAATTATTCAATCCATCATAGTTTCCCGAAAATATCTAAAAAATATCTACATTCAACATTGATGGAAAAATGAGAGTTAGAACATACATCTATGCACACTAATCGAGATAGCCAGTAAGTTTATCTGACTGCAATCAAACAATCCTACCAACCAAATATGATGCCAGTAAATGAGTAGGCACAAATCTCTGACCAAATCCAGCAAGTCTTTCAGTATATATAATTGGAAGTGTTCGAAGAATCCATCAAGCCTTGTTTGGGAAAAAACTGTAAACAAACACACACATACCTACCGTCATTCATCAATCATACCAAAAAATCATCTCGCTGCACCTAGAGAAGTCTGTCAAAAATTCCCATTGAATAATTGGGGGATACCCAACTCTCCCCACCCCAAACATGAGTATTTTCAATATCATCTCATCAAAAAGGGAGGAGAGAATTAGGAACATACCCCTACTATATATACAAAATGGTAATATATCCCTATACAAAACACAAAAGTCACCAAGTAGATCCTGTAAATGGTGAAAGGGAATATAAAAATCCCTACCCACATCCTACAAACCCTCCAAGACATCATAATCCTGACAATAGTAGTGCTAGATGGATGGACACAAAACCCCATCCTTATAAATGGGATGGCTCGTTAGTATGTCACCTTAGAGAACACACACACCTCTTCTCCCATCCAATATGGTTATGGGGAAAACTCCCCCACAAAATATGGAAATGTAGTTCTGGAACATACACCCAATGAAAATACAGGTAATCATACCATTCCAATGGCCAATCCAAGGAAAGAGAAAGCCCATACTCTAAATTCCACTTACCAAAACAAGTTCCCCTAGTTTCTCCAAATAAGGCATCCAAAAATAAGACTTAGAATAAATGACTAGATAATGAATAACCGATCCATGACCCAGCTCTACTTAATGCTGGAGTTCTTAAAGCCCTCATAATATTTTCTGTGGGAACTCATGATCCAACTCTCTTATTTCTAAATTACAGTGTAAGTAATAGTAATTCTTAAGGTCCTCCTTATTAACTTCACCATTGATGCTTTCTTCATGAACATAATTTGATCGATCTCAAGATCTCATCTCCTGGCGAGAGTCACAGTAGCCCTCTTCATGGATAGATGATCAAGGAAAAAGAGGGTATTCCACTCGATATAATATACCGTGGTAGTCCTCCCAATTTCGGTGTTCACTGAAAAATTTCAGTCCACAATAGTACTTCACATCATCAGAAGGTTCCTCCCCTAGGACATATAGTGTTGAGAAATCCCTCATACGATGAGTCCCATGGGAAAACAAGTCTAGTCATGTCTAATTTATTATCATTGAAAAGTGAAATCATTTACCTACTAGATGATATCCCAAGGTGATGGTCATTCTTCTAACCAGCCTTAGATCTACTACCTTCAAAAATAACATAGGAAGTCCCAAATAATCTTATTTTGTGTGATAAAGTGGTAGAAAATATTCTACTCAGGTCAGATCAAGTAGAGGGGCCTCGATAGAATGATAATGATGGTATTAAAAAAATGAAGAGACAGCTGGCCAACTATGGCATACCAATCACGTTATGTATTTTATCCACCTCTCAATACAAAATTCCATTGTTTTTTTAAAATATTGTGTGCATGATGTTTTCCTTGATATATAGAAAACTCTTTGTCTCCTTAGATAAAAAGAAATACACTATGAATACTATCACAAATATTTCAATGTAATGGTGTGGAATACAATTCCAAATTGACTTGGAATATCTCTTGGTTCAACGATATCCAATGCTTGAGAAATAGAAAGGAGTTATTAAACATGAATTCCACAGCATGTTAGAATGAATTTATTGGTTGATTAAAAATTCCCCTTCTTATTTTCACATTATAGGATGGGGAAAACATAGAGCATTAAATTTAACCACGCTCCCGAACCAAAAATTCCTTCTGAGCATGGTATCATGCAATGTCATAGCTTTAGGTTGACTTTAGCAAAGGGATCATGTTCACAACCAATGATATACTCAATAAAAAAGTTCCTGATTAACCTTCACTAACCTCATGCATGAAGATATTAGGGTATTAAGATAATTTTTCATCAAAAATTATAAAATATAACACAACCCCCTAATTATATGATGACTATAGTCAGATAGTGAAAATGTGATAAATAGCACATTGGTCTTCAGAAATTGTTGATTCACGTTCATCTCAAATAATGAACATATACAATGTTTGGACAAAAATATGTAAAATTTGAAGGGTAGTCACA
Source organism: Viscum album (assembly GCA_963277665.1). Classification (NCBI taxonomy): domain Eukaryota; kingdom Viridiplantae; phylum Streptophyta; class Magnoliopsida; order Santalales; family Viscaceae; genus Viscum; species Viscum album. The sequence goes on along the minus strand of OY728130.1, from coordinate 1,971,440,050 downwards.
ATAGTAGAGACCATGATAATTCATGAGCAACCCCATCCTAAATTATAGGGCCATTTTTAACCCATACATGGTGGTCAGAAAACCATGCTCAAAGAGTCCGTAATGTAGAACCAGAATAGCCCCAACCCTCACTGATGGGGTATCTTCACCTGAGTAACCAACTCCATTGAAAAAATCATTATTCTCCCAAATAGGAGGGATGTCGTAGAGCGAAATGTATGACTAAACTATTTTGATATTCCCTTGTGATAATTTTCCTCCAAACAGCTCCTAAGGAACAATAAAACGAGATGATGAGTCCTTGTTGAAGAAATAGGAAATAGAAGTCTCCCAAATACACTAATATAATTACTGCAATGCATTATTCATCTGGGAATGTCCTTTATACTTCCCCTGGAAACCCTACAGAACACAAGGCCAATTCAGAGGAGGAATTGTAGTAGAAAGTTTCAGTTCAAAATGTGGTCCACAACAAAACAATTAAAGGTGTTTTGTGTACCCAGAACCAAATGATAACCATAAATATTGGCATAATATCTTATAATCCATCATTACCTCCTCAAATGGAATAAAAAATAGTTATCGTCCATATTTTGACTCACCTATAACCTGGAGAGGTTAAACCCCTTTAATTAGATTAAATATTTACCCAACATGAGGAAGATATGAATGAATTAAGGAGACTCGATGCATAACTACTTTGCGGTAGTATTTCATTTTGATATACTCTACAAACATGTCCTAAAATCACACTCTAAACTAGAATACCTCAAAAAAGAGGGGTTTTCATATTAACTAACACTAATATAGAACACATGATCAACAAGGGATAATGACCACCAATATACTTGGATCCAACAATAAAAGATTGTGAATCCCCTCCGTTGGGTGAAAAACTAGAATAGGGCCAAGCACATCCTTACATGCTTATGCTTATGGTATAACCGTGACAGATACCAACAACCCCACTATAAATGACCCTATCGGTCACATCACCTACTCATGTTATGTCTCATATAAGAATTTCCAAAGGGAACTTGAATTCTCTTTAGTAACTCACAACATTATTGGAACCCATAGGGGATGGAGGGCACTAATACAACTTGAAGAGAAAAAATAATCGAAATTTTTAGATCCAAATCTTCCCCCACCGAACATTGGGAACCCAAAATTCCCCATTTTCAATGGATCTAGATACACATAGCAGCATTTTCCAAACATTTTCTCTCATTGTGATCCTATGATGGGGAACCATGAATAAAAGGAGGTAATGAAACTCATGTCCTTCAAAAAATCACTACAGAGTCCTGCCTTTATAGTACACTAGCTTTTGGGTCAGTCAATTACAAAGTGGGAATTCCTCCATGAGAAATTTCTATTCTATTTAAACTTTTCATGAAAAAATAAAACAGTATTTAAACATTAAAACTGAAAAAATGGGATAATTAAATGGTTTTATATGTCACCTCTATGTGTAGAGGATTGACATACTCCTTAAAACCTACATCTCCATTAAGAATACATTCTACCCATTTAAATATTGAATCTTCATGATGAGTTTTAAAAACCACTTATCCATATAAAATATGTTGTTGTGTTTTGAAACCATTACACAATCTCTCAAATATAGGATTACTATGTCACATAGGTCAAAGTTATGCTCCAAGTAATTCCATCATCTCAAGGAATGATAATGGGGAAAGAAAAAGAAGCTAATGTTACACATTGGTAGTATCTTGTACCCACTCTCGCTCCAAATACCACACCATATCATGTGGATCCACCTCTAAACTATGAGAAAAAATGCATGCCTCATCAGGATGATCATAGATAGAAGATGTGAGAATAGAATGAGGAGGAGAAAACAAGGTCTATTATTTCTAAAATGACCATGTCCCAAGCTACTTCATCTCGGAATTGGAAAACAATCTGATTAAGTTTCAAAATTCCAAGAATCCAAAAAAAATGTTGATGAGCATCTCACAATATATTACCCCATCCATCAATTATCATCATACAATATTCATGAGTGTTTTGTTTTCAAAGACCTCTATAAGAGATGGTGGTCTCTGAGAAAGTTACGATGGTAAGGCCACCTACTTAGGTATCTAGTGTCTCCTACACTAATCTAGAGGAGGAAAATTAATGGGTAGAAGTTAACATAAATTGTACTCATAAGTTTAGTGAATTTATGGTCAAGAAAATGATCAACCAGACTCATGGTATCCTTAAAACACAATTTAAACAGTCATTTGAGCCTTCAACGGCTTCTTCTACAACACAAAAGACTCCATTTACATCTCAATACCATGAAATCTAGTCATCCAAAATAAGACTTTGTCAAAAGAGTAAGAAAAAAATGCTACAATATGAGCATGTGCCAAAGACAAAGTTGTTTTTAACTTTAGTTGTCTTCATACATACAGACCTGGAAGCACAGGAACCACCCTTCCAATTGGACCAAAATTTTCTACCCACCAAATAGAATCTCCATAAGATGAGTAGTAGATAATTATTTCCATTAATGTTATTCACCTAAAGGATCTCTCATCTAATGATGATAGTGACCTTGAACCTTAATTAACTAAACATGATTGGGGATCTAGGGGAAGAGTCCCCTGGATATGGGGATACAGAGGAAAAAAATTTCATTCCAGGAGTCATTACCTTACCCACATACCTACTCAAACTGTCCTCATAGCCGAAAGTCATGGGTGAGATCTATAGTGGGATCATAAAGAGTGTGAGTGTATCCCCACACATGATAGGGTCTACCCTAACATAATAATCAAATAATATTGGCTAGAGGATACATCATCGCCTAATCAATATCAGTGTGAAGGAATACCAATTCGTCCTAATACACTGAGATCCAAAAAACCTTCATCTTCTATTACACGGGATGATTCATCCCTATTTATTACTTCATCTCATAAATCACCTAAAAAATAATTTCCCCATGCTAGGAAGCATAGAACATTAGACCATAATTGTGTAATTTTTAAGAAATTATCCCATGTGTCGGCCAAGTTGTCAATCATAGATGTTCTAAGTCTATCAAAATACCTCTAAGAAGTACTCATAGAGGCCTTGTCTGACCCATAATATTTTGAAGTTGAGGTTTTTGTCAAAGTGTACCGTATAGGGAATGATCTAAAATAATACCACATGGTCATATCATTCACTGACCAGGATGAGGATGATGTCATATAGGGACACATAAGACCCTCTTATATATATGGAAGGATAAATAGAATGGATATCTAATAGGATTTCACTGATAATGGCTCGGGACCCAAACTCATTCTAATATGAACAATTCAATAACTTGTTATCAATGAATCTCACATATTCCCATAAACTTTAATGTTATAAGGTTATGAAAATAATGAGAAACAACCTCTTCATGAAATCAAACTCAACACTCAGATGGGGATCTCATGTCTTACTCAGATTTCATGGTTGTTAGGTCAGATACGTCCTTCAACGTCCTGCAGGGAACATATTGGATACATCATTATCCATTTATTACTTCATCAATCCACCAATGCCTCTAATATTATATCAATGGAAAAATTGGGACAATTCATAGTAAAAAATACCTATTAAAATCCTATGAGACAATGTACATTGACAAAGGGTTCTAACAGTTGTAAGGGAAATGGTATGTGACTAACGATGTTACTTAAATTAATGCGGTGAATGGTTCAAAGATGATTTAGGCTAACACTTTCATCTAGATTAGTGTGGAGTACGTATTCCCCATCAATCAAATTGAAGGGGAACAAATTCAAGAACATATTCAGTGAATTAAGTGAAGTTATTCATGAAAACATATCCCATCCAAACTAATGATGTTTTCAATTCTCCATGTTCTATTGAAATCTTGGATGAAAATGTTTTCATTACATTCCATGATCTTCAAAAAATCCATATTCTATAATCTAGGAAAGAAGAATTTGTCATGAAATTGGTATAAAATGATGATTCTCATTCTGATGCCATCATCACTCTGTTTAATCTCAAAAAGGCCTCAAACTGACAATCGGTCCAGAAATGGTTGCTCCACCTTCGAAATGTCCAAATGTTGACTCCTCCCCTAACTAAAAGAAATAGTATTCATCACTTACATCCCAAGAAGATATGGAAGAGGTAAATAATGAGGTCATTTAATAGAAGGAATACCTCAAGGACACCCCTCTGGTATTTGAAGAATATGACTTCACTACTATTAATGAAATTAGAGAAATAAATCTGGGTACAAAAGAAGATCCATGGCCCACTTTGATCAGTGAATCCATGAATTCTGAAGAACAAGAAGTATATAGTTCATGATTGAAAAAACACTTTGAAATTTTCACTAGGAAATACATATAGATTAAAAGATTTGATCCCTAGGTGTCCAACGACCACTTGGTATTTTCATAAGACCGCGAGGGATACAAAAAAGAAATCAGATGGCCACACCCATATCACGCCTCCAAAAGTGAGAATGAAGTAGAAAAGATCATCAAGGATGAATTTATCCTGGAGGTGTAGTATCTAAAATGTATTGCCAAAATCTTCCCTATAATGAATAAGAATAATAATAAAATCATAGTTTTATTGAATTCAATGATCTTAACCGGCGCTGCATAGAAGGTGACTTTCTGATTTCAATCACTGAACTCTTGATTGATGTGACCAATGGTTATCATCCCCTCTCTGTGGATGGTTATTCAGGGTATATCAAAATTACAATGTCCCCAAAACAATAATAATCCACCACTTCAATCCCCTCAGGGAGTATTATGCTATGGGGTAATTCCCTTTATCTTGAAGAACACTGGTTCCACATACCAATATTCCATGAATCACATCATCAAACACTTCATAATAATGTTTTTTGGATGATATGATGAAGTCTAAGTGGTTATATTCCAAAAATATTTTCACTATTAAGATGATATAGATGCCATATTTAATAAGATATGATAACATATCTTAAAAATGAATCCCCTAAAATGTAATTTTATTTAACCATGGGAGTTTTTCTCAACTTTTTCATATGCCATCATGTCATCCAATATGGAAAATTAAATATAAAGTCTATACTTATCATTTCACATCCTCGAACCCTTAATAAATTAAGGGGACACCAAGGATACTTGGACTAAATTTGGATCTTTATAACCAACCTCATAAGAGACTTTTTTACCTCCACCAATTTGATGAAAAAAGGGTTACATGCCATTTGATTGGTGACTATTAGGAATTAGTTTACAAACTCAAGAAATATCCTCAGATCACACCATTAATAATGCCTCCTATTGAGGTAATGATTCTCATTTTATAAGTAACATACCTAAAGAGATTATTGGGTTCCTTCCATTACTAAAATTATGATGTTAGAAATGAAAGAAATCCATTATTATCTCAATAAAACTATTCTATACACTAAGCCTTGTTATTCAGATATCAGGAATAGATTCCTAGCATTAATCTTAATGGTTCAACAACCTAGGCACAATCTAAAACATCATGAAGTCTATTTGTTCTACAATAATAAATTGATCAAGTATATACTCATTCATCCTATTCTTAAAGAAAATCAAGCATGGTTGGTAGTTATTATAAAATAGATAGATATACAGTTTGTGCCATAGAAATCAGTTAAAGTCTTGGACTTAGTATAATTCCTTACAAAACACCCATGTGTAGAAACAATATCACTAAACAATGAATTTATAAATGAGGAGATATTTACTATTCAAGATTTCCCCAAAATGTGGGAAATTTATTTTAAAGGTGTGTCTAGGATCCTAATAGGGAATATAATGGAATACTCTTATAAAAACAAGTTTGGGTTAGGTATCGTGCTCATTTACCTAGTGAAGTAATTTTTAATTTACAATATCCTATTATCTAAAGGTTGTAAAAATAATGAGTCAGAATATCAAGACCTCATTTTTGTATTGGAACTGGTACTCTAGATTCCAATGGACCACCTAAAGGAGAAAGTTGATTCAGTGTTCGGGATCAAACAGATCTATGTGGATTATGCCATTAGAATATAATTGCTAATCCATATAATTAACTATGATAATGGGTTAATGACTGAATTTATCTCAAATTTAACAATAAATCACATCCTAGAATCCCTGAATTACTCGGAAGATGCATTATCTAATTCAGTTAATGTTCTTTCAGATTCAACCCAATATGAAATGGTCATAATAATTTCCTACACCAAATTGTCTCTCCTTTTGTTCAAATTAGAATTGAAGATATCAATGAAGTCAACCCTATCTCTGAAATGTAATGTCTTACCACTGAGTGGATGATACCCAATATATAATACCTCCAAAATAGAGTAAGTTTATTATATAGAGCTTGAAATGAACAAATTAGCTGGAAAGTAGTCAACATCACTCTTTATGAAATCATAATTAACCAAAAAGTCCTTTATAAAAAAGGATTTTATGGAAAGCTTCTCTGAATTATCAATAGAGAAGATAATTTTCCTATTATAAAAGAATTTAATGCATGAGGATTTGGTTCCCACCAGTTAGGTTAAAGTATTTCTGATCAAATATAATGTGTTGGATACTTATGACCTTCGAGGAAGTATGATTTCACATAATTCAACAAAAATATCATGGATGCCAAGTGTTTGACAACTTCATCAATAAACCCCTGAAGTTGCTACATATATCCAAATACTCCAATCTATTTTCCATATGGGGAATGGATGTTGTTAGTATATACCCTCTAGTCATGAACAATTAGTTCAAATACATATTAACCGCAAACGAATTTTCTCCAAATGGGATAAGGAAGTACCTCTCAAAGAATTTAGGTCCAAAAGTATTGTTAGATTCATGAAAGCTAGCGTCATCACCATATTGGATGTCCCTGATAAAATACTGATATAAAATGGCACAAATTTTAGTTTTAATGAGTTGTAAAATATATATCATGAATACAATATCCAATAGGACCACTCGTCCTGCTATAATGCAGTAATTAACTAATAGATAGAGTCCGTCAAGAAGACCCAATCAAACATACTCAAAAATGTATTGGATAAAAGTAAAATATATAGGCATGAAAAGCTATTTCATGCATTATGGGATTACTAGACTACAACCTATACTACTACATGGGAAACCCCTACTCACTGTATATGAAACAAAAGATGTCCTTCCCATCAAGGTTCAATTTCCATTGCTCCTTATTTTCATTAATGACCAGTTATCAATAGATGTTCAATCCCTAAAATGACTGGATAAATTGGAACAGATTAACTATAAATGACTAAAAACCATGAATCACTTGGAAGTCTATCAATATTTTATAGCACATTCTTTAATCAAGAAGTTCTTCCTCTATTCATTCCTCCAAATAGAATTGGTATTGGTCCTTGAAACTCCCATTATAATAAGGAAAAGCCTCAAAATCATAAACCAATGTGACAGGTACCTTACTCCATCCATGGGGTCTAATATTATAGATATTATTCCTTAATCTCAATGGATTGAGAGCTCATTATAACCCCAATGAATGCATGGTTCCTATAGAAATATTTCATGTAATCACCTTACATATATATCAACTACAATACTCAAAATTGTATAGTTTGTATTTATCATATGGTATTAAAAGGCATAAAATAGCATCCATGTTTCATGATGTCAAACTACATGGGACTATCCTCCCCAACCCATGATGATAAACTACATGACATATTGTCTTAATCGTATGACAAAAAACTGCCATTTGTACTTACCTGATGATATTAAACAACGTGGTTAACTTCCCTCTCATTTGACATCAATAAACCCTTGAACTACCATGATATAATACACTCCTTATGGTCCATTAAAATATGGGCTTCCATCTCGAGTGTAGATGAAAATCACATCCCTCTACCCCCTCAGCGGTATGAGATACCCTCATTTCTATAAATGAGGAAGATAGGATGGGAAGATCTGATGTGTAAGACACACCCACGTCATTACCACTCCGTATAGGATTTTGGGATCCAAAATTGTTATAATCTCCTATATTATCATGTCCCAAGTATATGGTTTTAAACGGAATGGTTTATGTTCTTGTTTCATGATGTAAAAAATTGCAACATTTCAATCCGTGTATGAGCAAATCGTGATATTCGATGTTGGTACCCCTACCACACCTTCATTACAGAACTATTTTTGGATTGGTTCTTGTTTATAAAACAATCATAATCACTAAACAATATCTAACCTTTTTGAATATGGTCATATATTTTGGTAAATGTACATTTCATGTTGGTAAAACGTTTTACCAACACATATTAACATGTCACTATACCATCAGTAAAAAATCTGTTGCTAAATTTGATTGCGACAGATTAGATTTTTTTATTGAAATTATAGTAATACCAATAGATAATATTTATTTCAGTCTATGAATTTAGAAATATATTCATACAAATAAATTATCTATTGGTAATAATATTTCTAACATAAAACATATGTTGAAAAGATACATATAAAAAATAATTATAATTTTTTTGGATATTAAAATTTCATATTATATTTAATAATTTATCCTATATAACACATATGTTTTAATTATCAAACTTAATACACTTTTAATAATTGATCGAACATGAAAAATATTAATTATATTAATAATGAAATTTAATAGAAAATAAATCAATACATAGTCAATGTTGATTGATCCATAAAAGCATTATTAAAACACAAAAACCCTCCCCGAAAATGAACAAAAAAGGGTATGTTATCTATTAAATGCCATCCTCTAGAACCCACCATGATTAATGAATAGTTAATCCTTCCGAAGATCATTAATCACCCCATTTTAGGCCACTAGAAGAAACATATCAATTTAGGTCTAATACTAGTAATGAACCTCGAGGCGATGTTATGCCACTCACTTCAACTCCATGATCTACAACACATAACCAAAAATATTACCCAACAAAAACTGAGGTGAATAATATAATAAATATTTTAAAAAGTGAACAATTTATATAATAAATAAATGCCATGTGAATAGAAAAATACCAATTAGTTAGTACAATACACCCCTTCCATAAAACAAATCAAAAGAAGAATGCTTCTGTCAACTTTTCATTCAATGCACCAACACATGAAACCACCTGCATACTAAACAATGAATACAAAAGAACAAACTGACTAGTTGGTAGGTTTCATGTGATGATGAATGGGAAGATAAGGGGTGATACACTAGTAATACAATCATATATCCCGAAGTGTTGTGTTAATTATCATTTCCAACAGCTATCCTATTTTCCATAATGGGAAATTGAAGAAAGAAAAAAATGGATGCAAGGTAGTTCCATCCAAAAAATGATGCTCTTTCTCTATTCAATGTGCCTAAATATCTCAGGCCTACAAGCTCAATCTCAATTCATTCTATGGAAGAGACATACAATGTCCACTCCAAATCAAAAGGTAGAACTTTGGAAAATATCGGAGGATCAATGTTTCTAGCACATAACTTAGAAATAATTGAAGACATGTGATCATATTGTTAAGGTGTCATCAATAGCATAAATTCATAATTGATCTTCTAGACTAAAATAGAACATACCACATCACTTATGGCCTTTAAATCATTCATCTTTACCTCTAACTTAAGCATTGTCACCATAATCACCATTTTATCCTTCACAACCTTCACCTCCCATGCCATCACATTCTCTGGCATCATGAACCACCAGTAGAACATCCCCACACTATGGTCCACCTTGTGCCACTTTTCATTATGTTCTTCCTTACATCTCCTCTACCCGATGATCTGTAGGCTCTTCTCCTCTTCTACACCCACCTTCACTACTTCCTCATTCATCTTGGGATGTTCCTCCATAATGACATGTGCCTTAGGCATATCCTACCAATCAATTCTTCTGTTCTTCACCACCGAATCCCCTCTCTCGATCGAGGGAATATCCTCACTAAATCTAGGAGCCCCTCAAATGGGTTCCAGACGTCCAAAAAAACAAATCCACTTTTTTTGTAGCTAAAATTTCCAAAGATCCATTAAATGATCAACATGATAACATACCAAGTGATGATGAATGATTTAGAAATAATGGAGCAGTGTTCTCTTTCTTGTATTTTACTGTGATTAAATATTGCATTATTTTACCATAAACCATAAAAATATTTAGTTTTTATTTACTCCATAAACTATTAATATGCCTCCCTAAAAAATATATGCATCCCAAACCATAAACACATTAGTATGTAAAAAATATTAATCAAATTTTAAATATACAACCACACTATAAGAGATATAACCTAAATTATATATATCTAAATTTTTTAAATTAACATTTCATTTGAATGTGAAAACATTGTGATCTAAAATACATATATCCATATTTGTTCATAGACCATCACATTGGAATATAAAAAAGTTTAGTCATCTCAACTTACTCAAAAACGTTTTAAATCATCATCCAAACCTAGACCATGTTGAACATAAAATGGTGTAATTTCATGGATGACCCATTTCATTTTATAACAACAACCTGAAGTAGACATTTTTCCGTCATGAGAGAATTAAATAATGATTTCAGTACATCATTTAGACCATGAGTACCCACCACAAATAATAATTCGATGTTTTCCTAGTTTTTAATTATCTTTTAATTATCATCGATAATTTTACACCAAAAAGTATTATGGCACATATTTCATAATCTCTAATGATCATTACCAAACTGACATGACATTTCGTGGAATATGAAGTAAAATTTTTTTGTTCTATTTCACTACACAGAAATTTATTTTTTTCTGTTAATTGAGATAATAACGTTTTTATGAAAATATATTTCAAGAAATTACCTTGTTATTAACTTTTTAGTAGAAATAATTTCAATGTATTTAAAAATAATCATTAATAAATTAGTGTCATTAACACAATGAGAAAAATAAAGGTATAAAAAAATATTCTCTAAATAATAAATAAATGTCTGCTTCACAAAATTTATAAAGCTTTAAAAATCTGATACCGCAAATGAATATTTTCTCATCATCCTTGTTTATATTTTAGTCAGTGAGACTTTCATCTTGATCCATAGATGAAATTTTATAAAAAATAATAGAAAGATTATATCTCTTCTATAACAAATTTAATTTAGAAATATTTTTATCTCTTCGGTGCTAGGTTTTATTTAGAATCACTGGCTTTACATAGTGTGTAAAAACTGATTATATAAGAAATATCCTTAATAAGAACAAAAATAAAAAATAATAATTGATAATAAATTGTGGAATATACTACACTGTTATTGAAAGATTTAATATTCCTCTCTAGGAATTAAATATAATAGAAATTTTTCACCATTCATATTTTGGACGTTCCACAAACAGATATCATCATTTTGATGATTTAAACATTGAACTTCTCATTTTCCATATTCATGGTTTAATTCATTTTACAAAAATCGACTAACCTATCTCTAATTTTGGGATAATCGATGTTTGAAGAAAAAATGGATGTATTTCAAAGATAAATATAATTTTATATTAATCTCATTTAAAAATAAAACATCAGTAAAAAATAGAATCATTATTGTAAATGAGAAGCATGTTTAAGCATCAATGTTAATTGTGTGAATACATAAGAAATTTGGGTTTGTATGAAAGGAATAATTCTTATTTTGTTCTTATAATCCATTAAAAATCACCACCATGTAGTGAAAATAAATTAAAGAACATGAAATTTATTATTTTACTTTATAGGGACAATAATAATAATCTAAAATAATATTTATTATTAATAATAGTAATAGTTTTTCCCTTAATAGTGAATATAAGTAATATTATTCTGATTTCTATTTTTAAACATTTTTGTATGTTTAATAACTAGACTAGAGTCAAATATAAGTAATAATAAATTGAAATAATATGTACTTTAAATCATTGAACAAATCTAAAACAAAACACTTAATCAATCCTAGGTAATATCATTTTGATGAGGAGTCCAATATCTGGAACTGAAATTTATAATTACTATTATTTGATGACAAAAAATGGGGCCTCAAAAACATAGATTTACATTATTATAAGCATGAAAAGTCAATTATGAGGTTCTAAAAATTATTAAATTGATAAAAAATTGATTTGTTGGGTGACCTTATATTTTTACCATTAAACGATCATTCGAGATATTGAGAATCCAAAATTATATTTTTATTGACTAATGAAAATCATAAATACACATTCATAAATAAATATAATTGAAGAAAATCATATTTCACTATAAATTTTGTTATTCAAGCATTAATGAGTCATGTTATCATAATCAAAATATTAGAATTTTTAAATAAATTTGTTATACATGTTGTGTTAAAGATACATTCACAAATACTAAAATTTCTAAACCTGACAATGATTATTCTGAAGCAAACTATTCTTTTTTTGTAGGATACGAAATTATCTAAAAACACATGGAAAGATAATTAAAAAAAATAAACAAATTTTAACCCAACTAAATATGGTTATAATGAGAACAATTTCTTCTTACATTGTAATGTATATCCACATTCACATATAAGGACGTATTCCCACTTTTTATAGTGCAATTATATCATCAGTGAATAAATTATTCTATTTCGAACCAAAAATAGTAAGGCTCATGCCAATAAAATTTGGAATTAAGAAAGTGATCATGTGATGAATGTTATATAACATGTAAACAAATTTTCACCAAAAAATGAATATTGATATGAGAACAAATAAGATTGACTATCTTCATATGCTTTGAGATTAAGAAAATCATTCACTTATAAAAAATGAGGATAATAGATAAACAATTAAAATAAAAAATATTGAATACAGATTTTTCTCCGGCTCCAACAATGGAAAACAATCACAAAGACAATATTGAAGAAAATGATTAAAAATAATTACCAATGTAAACATGTATTTATAAAAATAATGTAATTAGGAATAAATCATTGATTCAAAAATTGATGTTATGGGAAGACCTAAAAAAGAACGAAATTCATTCTATCAATACCATGTACATCCCATTGATAAGATTCCTTCCTAATATTTAGTAATATCATATTGAGGAAAAACAAATAAAAATGATAAGTAATGAACAAAATTGATGAAAATTTATTTCTATAAAAAATTTACTTCATTTTTATAGGGGATTATAAATTACCAACTAGTGAGCAGAGAAGAGAGATCAAATAAAATTATATGACTATAATTTCAAACAATATAAAAATTATCGGTGTTATAAACAAAATAATGATCATAAAACTGTTTAAGAACAAATACATAATGAATAGAAACTACTAAGATGAGACCAGATTAAAAACCTATGCTAAACATAGCCATCCATATTTACTCCAATTTAAAACCAGATGCTTCAGCAGAGTTGAAAGCTATGGGTATTTTCATGAAAACATTACAAAGCAATGATAAGTAGACAATCATCAAATTAGGGTGTAGTAGTGGGTGATGTGGTGATGATTGTGGGAGATTTGATGGTATTATGAATGTATCTAGGGTTGAGCTTGGGCACTATGGACATAGTGGTCGCACGGGGATGCCAATCTAAAGTGATGCCGATGATGGCAGTCAAGTCGTGATTTGGTCTTGGAAAAATGTAATAGAAATGTCCACTAGGAATATGGAGGAGGTTAATACAATGATAATGGAGGGGTATTCTGGCTGGGAATATAGAGGGGGTTCTATCAAAGATGTCAATGGAGAATGCATGCCATGAAGTGTAAGGGGTTCTTAAGAGGAGGCTCGTGAAGAATGTCCACGGTGAAAAGGGATGTAGGGTTGGGGGAGCGGCATCGTAGTAACAGGTGGGTGATAGTTGTCGGGGTTTTAATTATTTTTTTATAGTTTTGTTTCATTATAATTTTTTTCCATTAGTAATATTTTTAAACTATTTTTTATATAATTTTTTTATGATGTTAATATATAAATAATTATTTTTATTATCAAAATGATTATTTATTTGGTAATATATATATCATTATATTAAATTTTAGGTAAAATATTTGATATTAATGAAAAATATATTTCTGATAGATTTTAATGATATTAAACAATTTTTTGGTTTTAATAATTTATAAAAATAGATTCATTTATTAGTAAATCAATTGTTTGTATTTTTATAATAAGGCAGTAGATTAAAATATTGGAAAAATATTTGGTTTTAGTGAACTAATAATATAAGGAGATATATATTTTTTAGAATAAATATATGTTGGTGTCAATATTTATTATCCACATAATATAATATCTATTACCAATATTCATGTTTACCAAGAGATATATTATCTGTTAGTAATTTTCTATTGGTAAATAACACTTTTTTTAGTGAGTAACGCTCGGGCCTCCCATGCTTGGTCCAACTACGTCAAAAAAACCCATCCTAATATTTAAAAATCAAAACTACATAGAAAATCCTATAAGAACTATGTGTGTCGTGATTCTCATTCTAATGTGATATTTTGAGACCCTCAGATCTCCAATCACAAGTCCAACCACAATAAAAAATGACTATTTTTTCTATGTATGATTAAAGCGAACATAGGGAACATTTCTAGCTCTATTTAGAGCTTTATTCTCTATTTAATAAGATTCATAGTTACCCGATACCTTATGTATTGGGCCCATCCATCATTTTGGATAATATCAAAACTCTCTTTTTACCTACATCAGAACCTGCATGATTTTGTAGAATATTATCATGATCTTTGTGTTGATATTTTCTTTCTCCAACAAGAGATGTATTGACACCTATGTCTTATCCCCCGGTCTATATGCAATACCATTTTCCCGTCAGGAAGCCTACTTCCTTATCTTACAATGTTAAACTACATGACCAACATCTTTATTGCATGATGGTATGCTGAATGATCTATTTTTGAGCTATTTCTAGCTTGATATCATCCATCACATGACATGTAGCAGCCGCAAAATTTCGATCCTTGGGACCAACCACAACATTTCCTCTCTTCCATATCATTTTATCTTTTTCCACATAGTATGGAATTAAACTACATGGGATGTCTGAACCACATAACTATTGATTATCATTCTAAGGAGATATGTCGTGACCCTCAAATATCACATATAGGTCCGGCTACTACAAAGACTTAATGCCCCAAACCTTCTACTTTATATTTTTGTGTGGTTGAAAAAACCTTTACCACCCCTTGTTTCCCACACTGAGCATAGATCAAGTGGGTTTATAATTTTTTGGAAAAATATTTCCCTTCATAAGTAAATCATATCAAGTAAAATTGGGACTATCATTTTCTTAGCTACAAAATCATAAAAGGAATACTAGGATTTTTCATCGCATGATAAAAAAAATTCACAATTTTCTTAAGAACTATGTGTTCCTTGATTCTCATCCTTATGAGATATCTAGTCCGATATATATCGTAAATCCTAGTCTCATACACAACACAATTTGGGAAATTCCACCCACACTTCCTTGTATGATTCATATCTAAATGAGAGGATCTAATATGAGTTCTCAACCAATGAAAGAGACTTTATTTGCAACAAAAAAACCCCATTTTTCAACCATCCATGAATTCAATCAGTACAGTAGATCTTTATTTCTAGAACTAAGTATGAATTGATTCGTGATCTAGATAAATATGTAGTGTTACCCGATACCTATACTCTAGTCCATCCACTATTTACCTTTCTCCTATCACATCACTTATATCCTTACCGCATGACGTTAAACTACATTTATAACATTCTCACTAAATGATGTTAAACTACACACCTAAAATCCTTAACGTATGACTTTAAACAGTATAGATAATATCTTCTCTCCATGAATTTAAACATTATGGTACCTCAGAAACAATGTGTGGATTGATTCATATGCTAGTGAGGCACATAGTGACATTGAGATCACATGTTTTAGTCTCATCCATGGGGTATAAATAAATAATCCTTGTCCTACATACAAATAAAGAACTATGTAGAAGACTTTATTCACCTCCCCTCATAAGGGTGTCCACCAAGGAAGTAGAGATGACCCCTTCTAAATATGATTCATATATATACGAAGGATTCCATACTTCATATATAATATTTATCCAAACACTTATTTGGTGCTCATAAGTATCCCCTCCATGATTCATACTCGAATTCTAGGACACTTTCAAATAATCATAATATTTCTTCAGCTTCTGGTGATAGCATGTATAATGCATATGGACTCATTTTACGGACAATGTTATAACACACACTAGTTGTATTTACATAATTCACCCACTAAAAGGTCCGGTCATTTGATGGATACCCCTATTTTGACTGTGTTATAACACACCCCAGTTTGATTTGTATAAATTAACCCACAAAACATTATTGGGAAACAATCCCTATTTGGGTCATTATTTAAAATTTTATGATTAAATCTATTTGACCAAAAACAATAGTCTCATTAGTTTGACATATACAAATTTAAACTTCAAAAAAAATGAGATAGGGTAATTTCTATTTTGAAAACCTGCAAAGGGAACTCCAGAAAAAAATTGACTCTTAGCTTACTAGACCTACAATATGTGTGGGTTGGGAAAAATTATACTAAAGAAAATAAATGTGAAATTTTTTTCCCCAAAACCCATAATGGATGGACTAAGAAAAATCAAAGTATCACACATTATGTCTTCTTTGTATTAGACTTAGGAAAAAATAAGTGTGACGTCACAAAAAAACCCAATGTTTGTAGACTTATGTATATGACCCTAGGAATAGTAAAACTATGATCACTAGTCCCCATGGATTTTGAAAAATTTAGAGCATCTCCCCCACCCTATCAATATGGTTAGGACTATTTGACACAAATATTTTTTCTCTGAAAATTTATTTCAATTTTATGTTCTGATCGTAGGAGGAAAACAATGTTGAAGACATATATCATTGGAAAAATAATATTTTCATTTATTATAAAAATCATAGGAGAATCCAAAAAATTGATTATATCAATCACACATTAAAAAACAATTTCAGCATAAATCTTCATTTTTTTAAAGTTTCAATGACCCCTCTCAGCATATTTTCGAAGTCTAGCCAACTAAATAGCTTCGATCTCTTTAGCCCAGTGATGATATTTCATTATGGTAGTAATAACAGTTGACCCTTCAGTTCAGGATCTATCTGGGGAGTGGTGAATTTTTACAAGATCCCTCTAAGGGTCTGTTAGTTCTTTCTGAAGGTGTGATATTTGAATATTCTTCTCATCAATCCATTTTCAAAACTCTTATAACTTCTTAGTGTGGTTGCCCTCCACATTGGATAATGAAGCTTGGAGATCATTTGCGTTGACAAGAAGATTTACCTTTATGAGGTTATGTTGAATTTCATGCTCTTGATCCCATTTTTTTATGATCTCTTTCATAGTGACATGAACCATTTGGTAACCAAATTACCCATATCCTATTATACCAGGCAGGAATAAAATATGAAATAATTGTGATGGAATATCATCGAAAGTCATTAGATATATTACTTTCCATGAGTCAAGAAAAACCCCACAACATGTGATTCTTGGGGAATTATGCATCTCTCAATCTAACTCTGATCCACTATCAGGGGGATAAAGGTATTTTGGCATTAGATTCCATAATTAGGCACATTAACCAGATCCCTTTTGGATATTAAAAACATCACCTTCTAATATTTATGACATTTTCAAAAAGTCTCAGCTGTCTGACCATGCCATTGAATTTGATAGTGCCTGACAATGGATAAGAATCATTGTTAGCCTAAAAAGGATAACAGATGGAATAAATAGTGAATTATTAATGTATATGGTAAAACTCACTCGGTAATGGGTAAGTGGATTGGGTGGATTCTTCCCTAGCATCCCCAACCTCAGTAGTTTCACCTGGAACCTCTTGATGAGGGTCACTCTCCTACAACTGCTCAAAAAATAAAAAAAGGAGGTTATTAATGCCTCTCAATTTCAAGATCCACCTGACCCTCCCCCCCAACACTAGGAGAAGTGTATACATTGACACATTGATCATGCACCAACAAAACATTATTTTCCAAAAACAAATCTACACAATTAAACCAATCATGATTAAAAGATAAGAAATAAAATATTGGTCGCACCAAAGTAAAGACTCATGTCCCTTAAATTCTATATTATGTTCCCCAAACCCTTCTAATGTAGTGGGATGATTAATATGCTCCTATAGTACTTAAAGTACATTCCATCATTTCATAGGGAATGTATTTATGTCCCAAGACATGTGGTAGTCTCACCAATGGGGACTTGCAAAATAGTTGGCTTGAAACCCATTATAACACCCTCTTTTGATGACCTGAGACCCAGAACAACTTCATTAGTGAATGATTTAAGGTCAAAATCAGTTATCACAAGGTCTCTATGTGCATGATATGAACCTTAAATAATATAATAAATACAAATAAGCAGTTTTCATATGATGCCTTATGATTAACCATTGAAATTACTTAGATCCCCCATCCTCTCTATAGTGATAGGAGTAGATAATGTATCCTTAACCCTCAAAACGTATTCTATTGAGGGAGAAAACTCTCTATTAGGAATATATTATTGGTCTAGAAAATCAACCGTAGTTGAAAAAGGTTTGTTTTGAGCCCCTTTATAGAGGAGAGGGAAGGAATTTTTGTAACTACAAATGGGGTTAGAGAATTTTCTTGGATAACAGAGAGATTAATGGAATGGTGAGGACATACCATTAATGATGAGGTTCTTAGAAAATTTTTTATTACCCAACATTATTTATTCATTGATAGGGGATGTATAGAACTAGCCTAATAAAAGATAGGTATTAGAGGTAGAAGGGGAAATTATCCCTCCATCTCAGCCTCCATTATCTACTAGCTCGAGGATTCTTCCCCTTGGTCTGGGATATTATTTATCTGTTCTTAGCAGGGAACGCTTTATGTAATATATCAATGATAAAATTTAACATGATTACCCCCTAGACTGCTGAATAAAATTAAATTTCCACAAAAATAGATATTTTTTAGATGAAGGAATGTAAAAAAAGAATATAAAATTAAAGGAGAACATACTTCTTCATGATCAACACATTCAATCCATTCCTTGGCAGATGCATGGCCAACACCTTCAGCAGCACCCCACCTAGATATGTCCTCCATAGTCCTCATAATATGGATACAGTTGTCAGTTTTATAAATAAGAATATCTAATTCCAATATATAAATCCCGAATTCAGTGTGATTACCGTTAAAACAAAGATCGTGTGGTTCTTAATCATCTTTCATATCTATAATCCACATCCTATCATGAAGAAGTGACCATATGACTTCAGTATAAGAAGGAATGTCCTTCCAAAATTGGATTTCAACTGGTCACATGTAGTGAGAGGCTATGCTGATCTATCATGAATCTGATATGATAATCATCAATTTCATGGGCTTCTGGACTCTCTCTATCACAAATGGTTTATAGTAAAATAGAACCTATATCTCTTTTTTATGGTGATGACTAGACTATCTAGGCTCAACCATATTTGGTATATCCCTTTGGATTCTTGCTGATGGACTAAACCATGAATTTAGTCATTTGGGAGATCTTGGTTTATCATCATCCACACCATATGAATGGGATGAAACTTCTTATGGGGATATGATGCACCTTTTGTAGGAGGAGGATCCTTTCTACCTCGATTTCCATGATTGGATGTTTTTATAGTCCTAACATGTGGGATGAATTCCTCTAAAAATCCCCTAGGAAATAATTTTGTCCATACCTTAGCATAATAAGGGGTCAATCCAATGGATGCAACAGTTGGAGGTTGGTTGATTATCGCCTCAATCAACAACTCTGTTGTAAGAATCCATAGATTTCGGGCTTCAATTGGATTATTTCATGATCAGACACACATCTGAGGAGAAACGGTTTCCGTTTATGTGAACTTGAATTGGTTTGAAAATATATATGTACTATATGCCTACAAATTACCCTGCAATTGATATGGTTCTCCATTATGAAATCTCTAAAATAAATCATGTACAATGTTACAATGTCACCATACATTCTGTAATCAGTAAATATCTTAGTGGATGGTGCCCTATATGGGAAGAATTGAACTCCTGGAATAGGATCAGCCTCTTCAAGGTCTAACTGGGCATCTTGTACAAGGGATGAATATTAGAAATGACATGAAAAAATGATTGAAACTGGCCCCCATGAATCTCAAACCAACTTAACACGGCATAAGACCTAATGTAGTATGTGACCCATCCTTACAATACTAAGAATGATATTTTAATTCTAAATTTGTCCTTCCCAACCAGAATATATTGTAGGCATTGGTAATTTTTTTAAGGAATGCTATTTTCATCCCTACATGATTATTCTCTTCCATCTTGGACACTATGAAAAATGTATGTATCCTCACATTATCATTGGAATAACATATAGTTAGTAGGTAGACATTTTACTATGTGGCTCAAAATCCAGTGAGTTGTGTCTTCACTGGTACACTAGACTAGGGCTTATTCCCTCATTAGTTGAATAACCCCTTCTCCAAATATGGATATAAAATACAATTAGTTCTCTAATTTTCCATCTTGGGACTCCCCATTGGATGATTTTAAATAAATAATTCCCCCCTCATCTCCTAGATTGTACTCATCCATGCATTGGAATTTATATCCCCCTTCAGGTATGGGTCTTCATTCTTAATATCCTGAGTTATCATTAACAATTCATGAGCCCATGTTGGTACCATTTTAGCTTCATCCCATGTATCACCTGGAGGGAAGACATTTTCATACATACCTCTAAGGATTGGAACCCCAAAGTTCTTGTGGAAATATCACAATCTGATACCAACTTCATCATGCATCATGTGAAAGTACTTTTTTTGAGTACTCCATCATCACAGTTTTTTAGGTATGATCTCTGAGTTCTTATAAACATATTCCTTCCCTACCCATGCATCCTCATAAATATGGACATCTTATAGATTCGTTTTGAATTTTTCACAAGTAAGAAACAACCAGAACACCCACATCCACTATGTCCTAACACCCACTCCAAGGAGGAGGTCCTAGTCTGCCTTTTAACCCTTCGATTGGTTTTTCATGGATTCAAGCAAGATATATGGATAATAGTGTATCCTTAATCAAATCATGTGTGGCTTCAAATTCATAGCACTTTGGTTGTGATTCATGACTTGGGTCATAGATGATGTCCAAACATTAATATATGCACCCATGCTTGAATTGTTGGAAGTAGTGAAGATATTATTGTCTTGAAACCTAGAGAGAGGAGTATGATTATTTGAATCCATTATGAGGACCTACATTAGGTGTTCATGGCTGTGAAATGGTATATAATTACTCTCAGGGTAGTCTGGGTGATAATTCTTTAGATGAAATTTCAAATTTGGTAGAGTAGTATTGTGAGAATCGTTGTCGTCAGGCCCAACAGTTCTTACCTTCTCCTTAATATGATTATTAGCTTATTCATCAAAATATATAGTATTCTGGGAGGCCATTGAACCTACAAATAATCACCAATGTTTTTAATAAATAGAATTTTATTCTGAAAATTTTAGAGTAATGATGGAATTTGGAAATGGCATGAGCCCGTTCAGGGTACCCGCACAAGTGCTCTGTACACATCCCTCACCTAAGAGGCCATACACAAGTCACCTTCCAAAAAGAAATTATCATGTAGGTTGGTTTATACCTATTCTTATTGGATTATTATTTGTAATAGGATCTTGATTGGATGGACATTGTGGAACACTAGTGTAGAGTGAATAAAAATACTGATGTGTGGAGACCATTCGTTGAAACTTGGGCCCTATTTTGTAGACAATGGAACCCATGTGCACACATTGCCTATGCAGCCTACCTGGGTGAATGAACCATATGGATGACCTTAATGGATATCATCCATAATAAATCCACCCTTTTTTCAAATTAACATAGGATTACACCCTCTTATTTCGATTGGATACAGTCCTATATGGATTTTTTGACATGTTGTTTTGTCTCATGGATGAAAAGGTGTTAAAGGAACATACTGTAAGGAAAATAAAATAAGATAATATTATAAGGTAAAATGAGAAAACCCATTAGAAAAATATTTTCGTAGAGGATCCTCAAAGTAGAATCATCACATATGGTATTTTCACGTTAGCCTACGTGGAGGACCTATGCATCAGCCTCCGTGACACACCTGTGTGACATAGAAAATTAAATAAAGGTCCAACATTTTCTTATAAATAGGATGTTTGGGATCTTAATTTCTATAGATTAAATTCACAAAGTACTCATGATGCTTTGATCACCATATTCCTTCACCCAGTCCCTCCTTAGGTAAACCTCCAAAACCTAAACAAGAGGGAATTAAGGGGGGGGGGGTAGTTAAAGAAAAGTCCTCAAAAGGTTTAAAACACAGAACACATATGAAATGATCCCTCTCCCATATGGTTTACAAACGTTATCATGAGGCACCTTCCCTAACTAGGTACCTACATGAGACACTTCTGGAAACATTTGTAGAGACCCTTGATGGCCTAAGAAAAGCCTCTCTCAAGTGTTGCTTTCAAGGTGGTATGTCACCCAAATTACCTTCATCCATCAAAAGCCTACATACATATTAACTCCCATGGTCACCCAGACTATACCTTATATGATACTCCAAGGATAACCCATCCTACACCATGTGTGATCCTAACATATCTCACCATTCCTTTACCTTGAACAAGACACTTCTTAGGCCCCCATTCAAACCACCAATGGTAGGGCCTCTCTTAATTCATCTCTTTGGTTTGAAAGGGGCCAAGTTTTAACATAAAACCAAAACCTATAGACTTGAAAAATCATGGAATGATTCAAAATAGCATGTCTCCAATTTCGGTATGCATTCCTATGATCATAGGATTCCCTCACATGTCCTACCTAATAGTTATGGTCCTGAGGGAGCATGTGAGTATGAATTCCTATTGTTATGAGGACCCCAAACCTAGGGACTGTTTAAAATATTTTTTCATATTTGGTACTATGGGTAAGACCATATTATTCCCAACTCATATATAATATCTGAAGACTCCAATTCTAGATAGGGAGGTTTGGGATCATGCATTCCATTTCCTTCTACATGGAATTATATCCTCCTCTACTAATAAAGAACCAATTCAAGGGAATCCCCATTCGATTAATATCCTATCATTTCTTCTAGGACATCTCCTTCTTCATTCATTCCTCCTTCTATCCGGGTTTCCAAAATAGGAGAGAAGATTGTCACTTCAAGGCCCTTCTCCTCTTCCTTTGGGTACAATATATGATGACTGAAAGAATGTGTCAGTTCCCTGGCCTCTTCTACTTGCGGAAGTTGGGATTAGGTCGTTTTTTAGATATTGTAAATCCACTTGTTTATCACATTCAATCCTGAATCATCATGAATCATCTGGGATTAGAGGTTTTTCATGCACGTGGTTTCTACATTATTAGATACATGTTTTGGAATATAATATTCTTTCTGATTTTCCTCTCATAATACATCAGAGTACCTTTATATGAGTGGGTCCACCAGGACTTGTATCCATCCTAAGGGAATATAGGATCATTTAGTTTTTTGGATAATTTTTTCAATTATTTCTCAAACCAAGAACGACTTGGAAGGTATTACGGGCTGACATTGGTCTTGAAAAGACAAGATACCAAATATTTGGGACTCATTTAATGTGTAATTCTCCACAAATCTTGACATCCTTCTCAGGATTAATCAATGAAAACCAAAGATTTTGGGCCTCCTATTCAGGTATAATCGCCAATCACATCACCAAAATTAATCGGGGAATCATCTTTAGGTGTAAGCCTAAAACCAAACAACCAAATCTCCATGATACAAGACACTTTTCATTACCCGAAAAACATTCCTTAGGACACCCTCTTTAAGAGTACACCTCATCTTAATCATCTCAGAGAGTCATAATCCCCTATGAGGAAACCCTTCATATGGCCTCTATGCGTGTGTGTACTCACAACTAATCAATGTGGGATTTGATTCCCATCCAAATAGAATACATATGAATCCATGTTGATGTCTAAACCCAACACCCCCAAATCAACCCTACTCTCTATGGGCCACATTCCCAGTAGAGTCTAATTCAACCTAGGAATTCATATCCATTCCATTTCCCCTGTTTGCTTTAGCATAAGTCCCACACCAAACATTAACTGGGAACCATCCCCCTTGACATCCTTGTCACATGAAGATAAAATACACAGTTTAGTCCTAATAACAAGACCTTAAATGGAGTGATATGTCCTGTAAAGTGGCACTGAACTACATGGGTTATGATTCCTTTAATGAGGATATATAAAAAGCTGATTTTATGGGTTTGACCCCAAAATAAAAATAACTCATGTCTCCCTAGATGAAATCACGCTACAAAATGTCCCACTACATGTCTAGAAAATCAAAATAATTTTAATAATGACCAAAGAATCTCTCATCAGCACATATGATGATACCATCGATGGAGATCCTCAAATACATACATATTTCTCCATTTATTAATAATCTAAGATACATACAGATTATTATAAGCTATATACAAGATAATAATTGATTGTTAATTAAAGGGTGACCAAAATTATTCTTTTGAATTAATGAAGGATTCATAAACATATAATAATTATATGAGAGAGTCCTATAGCAGGAAATAAATCCCCCAAAAATAGTGCGATGATCCCCACCTCCCATCCTTCGACCAATGTGAGTTATTAAGCACTGTTGTCAAACCTTTCCATTAAGAACCTTTATTTCGAATGAAATTTGTTCAAGGATATAGAACCATTGGTTATTTCAAGTTCCACAAATAATCCCATTGGAAACTATTCAAAAATAGTGAACATAATGTGAATGATTGAAAAATATTCAACCTCCTGTAATAATTCATTTGGTGAACAAAATCTCCTTAGAAAAAAATATGTATTCCAAAATAGTTTGTTTTATGATAATGTGATACAACCATGTATTGTGTTCTTTGATTCCTTTATTATTAATATCTTATGAACTATAAAAATTTATTCCATGATTAAATATAATGATATATTATATATTGTGTATGGATTATCAACTATTAATATCATGTTCTCATGCCCTTATTCTCATGTAATGCTTAAGTTTTTCAATTATATATCCCTTATATAAACTTACTGAGCATCTAGGTTCACCCTTTAAAATGTCTCCTTTCCCTGGGTTATGAATAAAGGTTTTATGATTGATATGTCTAAGAAGGATGAGAATTATGAAGAACATAGGGGGATATGATTTTTATATCTTATAAAAAAGTATATTTTGTATCCAGGTTTCCAAATACACTAAACCTATATGATTTGGGAATGGATTGTAGTGTTATGTATTAAATATCCACCTTATAAAATGTAATAACATTGAATGCAATGTATGGGTAAAAATAGTTGGTATCAATAGAAGGTTTAGTTACATTTGAAATCAAGGATAGGAACACATGACTGAGAACCATTTGGATAATCCTATGTATTGGATAATATCCTATGTTTTTATAAATAAATGAGTGTGGTTTTCCTTTAAAAACAAACATTCTTTGATACTACTAGATTTCATAGCTTTAGAAAATTTTTATCTATGGATAATACCCGAAAAAGGAGTTAGTAATGTATGTCCCAATAATCATTATAGTGAATTTTGAGTGTAAGCTTACTATGATCATAGTTTGATAGTCTCATGGGATATATGTGAGATAAATCACATTTTATTTATGAAAAATTATGTCTGATTTTAATGAGTGATGATAATGGATAACCTGGGTTAAACCTAAGGTGAAATGGATTGAGAATAATGAATCATGATTTAGATATGTTGTAAAATATTTTCATGATTTTATTGTAGATCACACCGATTAATGATGTTTAATGGTCATGATAACCATTTATGTTTTTTCAGGGGACTAAATATTGAACAATTATGTTGAGGGGGTAATAGTTACACTAAAATATTTATGTATCTTATCTGATCATAGTTATATGAATTCAATTATATCATGAAAAGTCTCTAGAAATGATAACTCCTATCCTCAGGGATTAGATATTGATTTACCAGTAAAACCCCATAATGATACAATGAGCACATCTCATGTATATAAATATTCTCTAATTGATTTTTTTAGGAACTGACCTCCTAAAAACACTAATATTATACATCTAATGGAATTTGATGTAATTTTGGAAATTTATTGAATTTATTTATATAAATAAAATATCAATTACTAATGAAGGGAAGTCACATATTATATTTTGAACCACCCTATGATCTTCTTCCAGTATGATGATTAATATGAACATATGATGGAAATAACAGCCATCGTATGGGTACTAATTTCTATTAAAAAAGGTGATTTTATCATATATGGTTGGCGAGAAAATCAACCTCTAATATATTCCAATTTTATGAGAGTTTTAATGTGTTTTCGGAAGAGTTTCATAGTATTCCATTAAAATGCGAAGTTGAGTTTCAATTGAACTCATAACAAGTGCTACACCTATTTCAAAGACTTCGTATTGAATTGACGAAGTCAATTTAGATAAATTAATGAAAAGACTATAGGATAATGTTGATAAGGGATTAATTCAACCATGTGAATCAACATGGGGTGAACATGTTCTATTTATTAGGAAGAAATATGGATCAATATGACACTACATCGATTATTGAGAAATTAACCAAACTCATAATAAAGAATAATATTCATCTTCCCAATATTGAGGATTTACATTATCAATTAAGAGAAGATCAATATTGACGAATTTATATCTTCAATATGGATACTATCAATAGAGGTTTACATGTGATGGCATACCCTAGATATCCTTTCCAAAGAGGTACGAACACTATTAATTTAAGGTGATTTAGTTTGGACTCACCAATTCCTATTTTTTTATGTATTTAATGATTAAATTATTTAGATATTACCTTGATAAATTTGTGGCATTATTTATGGATAACATTCTTATATATTATAAATGTAAGGAAGTAAATGATGATCACATGTTAATTTTACTAAATACCATTAGAAAGGATAAGTTTTATAAAAAAATTATAAGTTTGAGTTTTTTATACAAATAGTTTTATTTTTTGGGTCATATAATCTCCAGAGAGGTTATATAAGTAGTTCCATCAAAGATGCATGTTTTTGAACACTGGCTTAGACTAACCACTATAACTGAGAATCATAATTTTTTTGATGGATATTATAAACACTTTGTGTAAAATTAATAATATATGTATAATTTCCTCACCATGATAACTTAGAAGGGATCCAGGTTCCTTTATAATGCTTAATGTGAAGAAATTTTTAAGGAACTAAAAATATTGTTAGTTATAGAAACTATTCATACACTACCCTACTATAGATAAGGGTTTGGGATTTATAGTGATGCATCAGATAATGGATAAGGATGTTTCCTCATAAATAATGATTTTTTGATATATTATGCATCATGAAAATTGATTGTTTACACCCTAGAGATGATTTAGATTAAAAAGGAATAATTTTATTTAGGAATGATATGGAGGAATTATATTTATATGGAAAGGTGTGGCATATATACTAATAGAAAATTTTAATGAATATATTTAGTGATAAATATTTGAATATACACCAAATAAGTCAGTTCGATCTAATTAAGGATTAAGAATACTTAATAAAATACCATGATGGGAAATAGAACAAGGTGATAGATGCTAAAAGTAAAAATGATCATTCCATATTATCAATGAGTATGATTAAAAAATCCAATATTTATATATTTGTATGTATGGACCTTAGAATATTGATAGAGGTGGGAAATACTATCTTACTCAAATTTGTGTTCAATCATATATCCAACTGAAGATTAAAGCGACACATATGGAAGATATTGAGTTGAAAAA
The DNA here is from genome assembly GCA_963277665.1 of Viscum album. Taxonomy (NCBI): domain Eukaryota; kingdom Viridiplantae; phylum Streptophyta; class Magnoliopsida; order Santalales; family Viscaceae; genus Viscum; species Viscum album. The sequence goes on along the minus strand of OY728130.1, from coordinate 1,971,412,069 downwards.
GATGGTAATAAATGATATTGAGTTCATCCTTGATTTTGATTGAATTATAAGGTTTAAGAACTGTGTATGTGTACTTTCAGTACCAGATTTGAAGAAATATTTGTATGATGAATCTCGTGGTTCATCATTTTCTATTAATCATAGAATAATGAACATATAGAGAGAACAAAAAGAGTATTTCCAAAGGGTAAACATGAAGATAGATATTACTGAGTATGTATATTAGTGAATAGTATGTTAGAATGTTAAGGCTGGGAGATATAATTCTAAGGGGGTATTATATCCATTACCCATGCCATAATGGAAATTGAAATACATCCTCAGGGGGTTTGTCATCAGAATACCCAAAACATCTAAATGCCATAATGCTATTTGGATTGTAGTCAATCACCACATGATTTCATCACACATCATTGTTATCAATTAATATTTCTATCTTGATCAGTATTTCCGAATATACATCCAATATGTTGTATGGTTTCCTGGAGTATCGTATTCTATTATATCTAAACATGATTCGGGGTTAACCTTGAAGTTATGGAAAAGTCTTTAGTAAGTTGTGGATTCAGAGTTATGTTTTAGTAATTTTTATCATCCTTAGATTGATAGTCAGTTTGAGAGAACCATTCAAACCTTGGAAGATATACTTATATCATATTATATTAATTTAAAAGGTGGTTGGGATCAATACCTTTCTCTATTCAGTTTTTATACAACAATTGATTTCACACAAATGTTTAGATGAATCCTTATGAATCACTGTATTGATAGAGGTGTAGAAATCCAATGTTTTATGATTAATTTGTATAAATAAATAATTTAGGACTTAGGTTTTCTAAGGAAACATCATATAAGGTTATAGCTATTCAGAATAACTTTATGTCATCTCAGATTTGACTAAAAAATAATGCTAAAAATAAGGGTGAAATCTATAATTTAAAGTTTGAGAGAAGTTATTCCTCTTAATCTCACCATGGAAGAATTTTATGAGATTCTGAAGCATGGAAATACTAATACCATAGTGTATTGGGCACTTTGAGATTCTTGGTTGAGTTTTTATGGTAGCTTATAGATTTTCCCTTCCACTAATCATTTATCATGTTCTTGATTTTTTTGCATATATCTCCCCAAGGAAAGTCTATGCTTTATATTTCACATGTACTAGAATCTGAAGTTATATCACTTGACCATGATCCTACCTCTAAATAAAAACCTACAAAAAATTTTATATCATAGAGATAAAGTGCTACATAACAATACTACTCTTTTGTTTAATGTTCTTTGGTGGAATCAGAAATTTGAAGAAGAAACAAGGGATCCTAGGGATGTTTTGAAACAGATATATCCTCATTTGTTGTACCAATGTGATGGAATTGAAATTGTAAAATTCATTTGAAGGGTGGTATAATGTAACATACCAAGCTTTTAGGAATCATTTTTCTTCAAATAAATATAATTTATTCAATAGCCTATTATAAACACAACTATGAGTTTAATGAACCATAATATAGTACAAGGTTATAACCTAGATATTAAATTGGAAAAGTGAATAGAAATAATAATTCTATGAAAAAATTGCTTAAATTTTATATATGATGAAAATATATTGATAAATATATAATCAATTTTTTGTAAAGTCTTTATATTCATTGGAAATACATTTTTCATCATAAATAGTTTTGATTGCTATTTTTGAAAAAAAAAATTATACATAATTTCTTCCACATTTTGAAAAATATATTTTAAAAAATAAAATTCATTTTTGAAATTGTAATGATAAAATTATATTAGAGTTCATTTTTTATAATTATCTGAAAAGATGTATTTTCTGTAGAATAGTGATAAAATAATGATTTTTTTTTGAAAACTCTCTTATTTTAATGAAAATAAAATGTTATATTTTAATTTAAAATGGATTTAAAAGTTATATTTGTTCATTAATATTATTAATAATAAAATATATGCAATTGGCCTTAATTTTATGTCATATTTTGATATAGAAACTTTTTACACATAGGAAAACTTTTTTTCAAAAAAAAGGTTTTTGTCAGGTTTTGAGGTTTTAAATTTTAATTATTATTCAAATTATATGAATTTAATTAGATTAAATGGATTAATATTTTTAATTTGTATAATTAAAATTTTCAAAAGTTTAACTTAATTTTTGTTCTTAGTGAATATTAAAAATAGAAAAAACATGTTATCATGATTAATGTTAAAACATGTTTATCGAGAGTTAAACCAAGGGATATGTGTATGATTTCCCATTAAACTTGTCTAAAATCTATTTTATGACCATATTTCAAACTAATCCTATCACTAATTAAAATATTTATCTATTTGGAATCATTTTTTCTTCCATAAAAAATTATTGTATTTTAATCTTTTATGTGTCATGTCCCCCACTAATATAAGGACACCCCTCATTTCCCTTATTTACACAACTTTGAACCATATATCTTGACTAAAACCTAGAAAAATCTATGGTATTAATCATAAAATAATTACCTTATTATCCTTATTATATTTAAATATTACTATAATTATGTAACTACCTTTATTTACCATATTTTTCATCAAATGGGAATTAAAAGTATCACTAATACAAACGTTTGGAATACCACATCCACATAATTGTACAATTATTTTTATATTAACATATTCATGTGATGGTTATTATGATGGATTTAATATTTATACATGGTTTTTATTACATAATTATTATTCTATAATTATAATGTCGTATCATCATATGTACCTTCCAATGTCTTGGAAAACGATAACGCCACTTATGTGTATTTGTAGACTATCACTTCCTTGAAGCGATGTGATACATTTTGTAATTCATCTTTACATGTATGGTAATAAGAAAAGATTTAATTTATATATATGATATATATGGAATAATAATAATTTTTAAAATGTGAATTATTTTTTAAATTTCATTCTTTTCATCAATTGAAAAGTGAAAATTATGTTCATGTGTACGTACAACCTAGCTCTCCATGAACAATGTAATTCATTTTTTATATTTATACATTTTATTTGAGTGTTTATATATATATGATAATATAAATCTATATATAAATATTGGATACATTTTTTAAGGTATATTCATGTTTTATTCGTTAATACACTAGGTTGTGGTTTGTTTTCGTTGGAATTAGTAATTTTTTGAATCAAAGGAAGAAATGATGACAAGTTCCAAAAAAAATCATTACACATCATGTAAATCATACACAAATATTATATATCTTTTATATCATTCCATAAATATCCCCAAACAACCCGATAAATATTTTACATGATTTGAATCTCATACATGATATGTACATACATTACCCATGATGGATATTTCAATATCAGAATCCTAATGAAAATGAATCAAATGCATTGTTTGAATAGTTTACATAATGTGAAAAGTTATAGATCCAAAAAATTCAAAGAAACAATACAATTTTACCAAATATTTTTTTGGATCTCAAATTCATGAAATGCAACATGATTACATAATGTGTAATTATAGGGACAAATCCACTTAAACAAGTACATGACGTGTAGTCTTTACACAACATGTAATTTTCAAGACTATTTATTTTCTAATGCCTCTATCAAACTCTAGACTTGTAATACCTACATTTTCATTTGTTTTTTTTCGTTCATATTTTTTCCTTATAACTTGGTATTAATTCATTCCTTTCATTACTATGTTAAATCCATTTATGTTTTAAATAATTCTTCTTTCATTATTCATCTTGTGTGATTTTGATTTCAATTTGATGCTCAAATTCATTACCAATCATTTATCTTCATAAAATCATGTTATTCCTTCAGTAATTATTATTTATGAGTAAGTGTTTGACTGTATTTACATTTAATTTTATTGAAAAATCACTATTAATGCATGTTCTAAATTGAGAATTACCTATTTATGAATTATTTCACGATTATGAACAACAGGTCAAATATTATGTTTCTTTTGATCAATACCATAACCCCTGTAAGATCCACTTATGGATAAGGGTCATGAGTAGGAGTGATTATAAGACTAATGAATCCATGAGTGAATCCGTGGTAACCCTACTGCTAGTAAATAGGTAAAAAATTGTTCACCACGTTCACTTGAATATCCTTGACCATGGGTGGTGAAATTGAATGAAATTGGACTAATTGGAGTAGATAAAACCATAACCATTAGCCTTTGATGATTTCTACACTAAAGCTAAGCATAATTAATCTATATTTTTATCTATACCCATAACACGGTATAGTTTTATTGTAGTTATATCCTATTGGTTAGACCAAAACCAATTTGTTAATCTTGTACCACTTTATACCATATTCCATAGGACTATTCCAAGATATATTTAGGATTATCTTCTGCCAAGAACCCTAAAATTGACATCAATACCTTCTTATTCACCTGTTTTAAATCCAAAAATAACTATTTTTAGAAACCCTAAATCATGAAGAGTGAATGTGATGAATCCTTTCAAAGACTTGTGTTGGAATGATTTCTTGCTTACCGGTGATCATTGTGGGTTCGACCCTGCACTTTTTCTTTACTACACTATAGTAGTAAGTTTTATTTGGGGCTATAAATTTATAATATTATTAACAGTCAGGTGAATTCAATGAAATGTGTTCAAACATCAGATTTTTTCATCATTTATGGGGATTAATTTTTCCTTGGAATAGTATACTTTGGGTCGAACCTCGTATTACCTCACCCTCCCCCTTTTCTTATTTATTCTCCCCCTTTTCTTTTTATATATTTCTTCTCTGAGTGAACATGTATCCTTTATATTTTATTCATGGATATTTCATGCTTTAGGGGTGTAAAAATCTATCAAATATTGTTGATATTATAGAACTTATTCCATTTGATCCTAAGATCAATCAATATTTAACTACATCTAACTACTTTACAATGACTGATCATGAAAATGTTTCATAGCCCAACTAGAAAAATATGAAATATGCACAACTAGAAAATCTCGTAGATCCAACATTTCTATAAGAGGGGACCATAGTAAATAATGGATTGAAGTCCATTAGAGGTGTTGCACCCATCATTGTATTCCATACCATTCAGGTACACACTTTTGATATCAGACCCGGCCTAATCCATATGATCTAGAACAAGGGTCAATTTGGTGATCATAATATTAAAGGCCTTCATGAGCACAATTCAATATTTTTAGTGGTTTGTGATACCATTCACAACCAGCGGGGGAAATATAATGAAATAATACTCTTTGCCTTCCAATTATCATTGTGTAACCAAACAAAATATTGGATCAATATCCAAATTCTTATATCGACTATGACATGGGATGATCTGTCCAAAAAAGTACAGGCAAAAATATTTTTCACAATATGAATGTGGAAGTTATTAAATTATTTTCATAGCATTTCCCAGGAATATGGAGAATCATATTGGGATATATGGGACATATTTACTGATCTAATCCTCTAGTCCCCACATAACAGACTTGATGTGTGGCTATAATTTAAACATTATACCAAATACTACAACCAGTTGAATGAACTGTATTAGATGCCACTTTTGAGGGAAGACTTATGATTAATATGATCATAGTGGGCCAAGACATTTTTTATGATTCTTAACACAATTAAAAACTTTGTAAAAATGGATGAGGATTTCCTTAGGGCGGAATCCATCAGGTGGTGGAAAGTAACCAATACACATCACAATTATAATCTGAGACCATGTTGCTCGAGTCCTTCTAATTACTTGTCATACCACCACCCATCCTTCTCTTGTGATAGAGTTACAATATTTTATATGTGCAGAGGCATGAACAAGTAACAAGACAACATGGAAGGTATAGAGGATCCACAATTCCATGATTATAATTATGTTAATTACAATCAAAAAAATTCTCCATACCAGTAGCCCCAAAAATATCAATAGAAAAACTATATATAGTGACCAGATTAACAGCCACAACAGAAAAACCAACATTATTTTTAGTATAGAAGTGGATAAATGCCACTAAATAATCTGGGGCCATCTGGGTACCCATCATAAGGTCCATCTCTTCAAACATAACAGTAATTTCCACAAAAGTTTGATAGATCTCAATCATTTCCACTATCTTAGCAGCCTCAATTTCAGTAATTTCTACTAATAAAACTTCCACATGACTAACCTATTAAATACTATTATAAACCAATGTCCACTACCATTATGTGGAAATAGTAAAAAATGATGAAAACCCAAGAAACTGAAATTAAAAACCACAATAATGCACTATACAACATGGAGAATCAAATGAGGTGATCTTTAATAATTTATATGATCAACTATAGGGTATGTTTCTTGGTAATACTGATGTTTATCTAAGGGGGTAGGGAAATGTTATAGTTTTCATGATTGAAATGATGTTTGAAATTCACCTACCATACTTAGGTGTGAAAAAATAGCTAGAAGAATCTAATAATGTTGATTAGAAGATAACGTAGGATATAGAATCAACTAATAAATCTCCAGTATATGGAAAACAAGAAAATGAAGAATTATATGTCATATTTATACCTTACAATCCACCAAACTTAATTTCTATATGAATTCAACAATCCAAAAATGACAGGAAAAATAAATGGTTTCTTGATATTTTTTAAAAAAATCATGTCAACGTTCTACTTGAAAAGGTAATTTCTTAAATACATTCTGAAGAGAGATTCTTTATAGTCTTTTTCTCAAGTAAAATGATGATGGAGTACTTAACATTCATCATTAAATAAAAAATTTATATTGTTGTTCAGCAAAATATGCCTCCAAAAATTTGAGCCCTCAGATGTTTCTCAATTCCCTTCACTATATGGACATGTAGTTTTAAAAATTCCTTAGGAGATCTGGGAATAAGTGTAAATATATATCTTATAATGGTTTACAAGAATATTAGACTCATAAAACTAAAACCATCAATGTTGGAACTCCAACTTGATTACTAATCAGTCAATAACCCTCATGGATTTCTCGAAAAAGTCCTAGTAAAAGATGACAAACTCAATTTCCATGCTGATTTCCTCATCCTAGACAAGGAATAAGAAGAATATATGAGCCTTGTTTTAGAAAGACCATTTCTCTCAACTAGGAAGGTGAAAATTGATGTTATCCAGGGGATATTTACAATCAAAATTGGTGAAGAACGGGTCGTGTTTGATATATTGAAGGATTCTAATAAAAGTAATGATTTGTTGAAGTTTCAATCCATCTTTTTTACTGATAAGAAATTATATCTAATAAATAGTCATATTGGTAATAATGAACGTCCTCTTATTGAAAAGGTATATAGTGCTCATCAGAACACAGCTTTTACTCCTCCTCTGATGAGGATGGTCATTCCACCTTTGATCCCCTCTGCTTTCATGAATCATTCAACCAAGGGTGTCTCCAAACAATTATAGTCTTCTGCATAAAAATACATCTATATTTAAAAAATAAAAAAGCACTAATAAGGAGGAAACCCAATGTAGGTTTAATAGGCTATAGTAAGTAAGATTAGTCATTAAGAACGTTTTACATTAACTTGAGGTTTTTCAAAAGGACTAAGCCAAAAATGGGGTGAAATTTTCCAAATACATGTCGTGTACCCATTACATGGTGTGTAAATGTCACACAATAGAAATAATAAAAAATGATCATTACAAATAATGTGTCCAATATAATATATTTACTTCTTATGGAATTATATAATGATGTGAACTCTAGGGTCACCCCCACCCCCATTCTCCTATACACATGTAACCCCTCTCTCTGACCTACCCTCACCTCCCATATTGTTGGCCATCGATTTATCCTCTACCCACCTCTCAGCTTGGAATCAACCACTCCCTCACTTTCTCATCTGTATTTACATTCATATATAGTCTACACCAAAATTTTATTCCCTTATTCAAAAAAATGTGTGCCTGTGTGTGAGGATATTCAACCAACACTCATGTGGTGGAAAACTCCTCCACTGCCGCCTGTAAATCCTTCAATCTCTTTGTATTTCCCTACTTCCTTTTCCACTTCCACCTCTGATAAATTTCATTTGAAAACTATTGGGTCATAGGGAACTGCCCACCCACACCTCCACCCATCTCTCTGGTTCACTTCAACAGAGAACTATGTCAACATTGTCCACATCCTCACAAAGCCTATGAGTACCAACAAGACATTGAACCTCACAATTCTTGGGTGGATCCAGATCAACCTAGAGGTCCCTAACCACATTTACCAATCTCAATTCTCACTCTTCACCTAGGAATATGATGATACATTCTTGGAGATCATCCTTGGGTTCCTGGAAACCATTGAGCATTCCATCAACTCTAACTGATTTAGACTCGGAGGTTGGCCTTGAGAGCTCACCCTTGACGATTTTTCTATCAGCCAAGGAATATGCTATTATGAATTTTTTTCCTCCCATGTCTTATCGAAATTACATTTATATCCTAAAAAAGATGATGATTCATGGATTTTGGGAATGGATCACTAGAGATCCATAAAGGCCCTATGATCCTCACCTAATGAAGAGCACCAATCATCATGGTGTGATCTTGTGGATTCACCACTAGGAATTTGATTATTGATAAGTTGATTTCATTTATAATTCTTGATTTCATTTACATAATGATTTTAAGTATTTTATTCATTAATGTGATTGGTATGTTTTAAATGTTTCATGAGTGAGTCTTCATTTGGTTTTACTGGAAAAAATTATGAAAAGGTGTAGAATTCACATATAACATGTCGTGAACCATCAGTACACATTGTGTAATAGGATTTAACAGCGTCCAACAATTCATGATCCAAGTCATGAACCAAGTTTTGAATAAATCATAAAAATAATCTAGTACACATAGTTAATGAAAAATATATGATGTGACCTCAGTCAAACCCATTGAATAAGAAATATTCTCCAAAGATACAGCTAGACAGCCATTAAACGTCATGATTCATCGGTATACGATGTGAAAATGGTCAAACCTCATATTTTAGAAGTGATACACATGATATATGCATAAAATTATAAAATAGAAGAGACTTAAAATGATTCATAATTACACTACATGAAATATATTACGCATCGTGTAATTTATCGACTATGAATAAAAGATCCTAAAATGAGTTTTTGAAGATCCCATTGTAGAGTATTTTTTTTGTTTGTGTTCCTTTTGTGTTTCCCTTCAACCCCTACCCTCTAAAACTGAAACTTATTCATTGATTCATTATTTTATTTCAATATAAGAAATGTGGATCAAGTTTTTATCATCACATTCAATTCCCTTTGGCATCGCTTACCATCACTCATCGCCAAACTCTTGTCGAATCCAATTCCACTTTTATTATAAGTAATTTTTTCATTTAGTATTTATTTATACAATTTTATTTCACATTGCATGGTCACCCCCTTTAGTGAATCAGGACCACTTCATTATTGTGAATTGTTTAATTTAAAATCACCTAGGTAGGTCAAGCATGGTTTTTATTTCTTCATTTTTATCTCCTCCTACAAAGAGTGGCTAAAACAACCTAGTGGATGGGATAGAGAGTAGGTAAATTTGAATAATTTAATCTATAATTCTTAACAAGGTAAACATAAGTATTTATAATCATGGTAAATAATTAATTTCTACCAAATTCAATTAAATATCCATGATCATAAGATATTTATGTAGAATTCCCTATCTTTATTGGAGTAAATTATGATACAACCACTATCTTAAGATACTTTCTACCATATGATCTTAGAATAATGCATCTAGGTTTTCGCTATCTCCTAATCATGGAATAGCTACCTCCTAGGTAGAACTAAGTGACTTGACTAAAGAAAAAAAGACATCAGCTTACATCATAGCCTAAACCTAACGATCTTACCAAGACTAGAATTATGATCATCCATTTTAAAAATTATTAAAATTGATCTCGACCAATATTTATTGAATCAAACATCATAAATATAGAAATTAGAAAACTAAAAATAACTATAAAGGACTCCAACCCGAATGGTTCATAATCTATTTACGTATAGAAGCTTGAATAAATCAACATGGGATTGACCCTAGACTCTCACTATTGTATTCCCTTGTAGAATGTGACGTTTAAAAAAACATTAAATTTTAATATGACCGTGGCCAAGAGAATTCCACGATTCATGCTGGTGTCTCACATTTATGCATCATTTTCGGGGAGGCAATTTTTTTTATTACAAGCCTCTATAAACAAGATCTAGGATTACTGTTCCTTGACCCCCATTATTTAATTCTTTCAATACATCTTTCCATCCCTATTTCAAGATCTAGTGCATATACCATGGGTTTTTTAATCATTTGAAGAACCCTGAGACAAATGAACCATTAAACTTACATCCCGAGAATGAAATGTATCTGTTTTTCATGTTGATATTCGTCAATGTTCGAACACAATAATCCTAAGGGAAACAACCTATCAATCCTTCAAAACATGAACCATGTTATTCTAGGGGAGATCCTAATTCATCAAGGGAGGACCATCATGGATTATGAAATGTCTTCAATCCATCATGCCTCTCCAAGAAACGTTTTCCCCTAATACAAGATAATACCTTAAATATCAATCTTATGATCATTCACATGTTTTAAAACATAGTACAATTTAGTGGCCTCTAGAGCTATGATCCACATGAGCACATCTCTAACTTTTTGGAGGCCTACGATACCTTTCACAAACATGGAGTTTCTTAAAATTCATTCAGACCACATTCTTTCCCATTCTCTTTAAGAGACCGAGCTATGGATTGGATTAAAATTCAAGCTCCTAAGTTAATCACGGCTTGGGAAAATATTTCCAATATGTTTTTGGATAAATACATTCCACTGAACTGAAATTAGAAACCCCAAAATGATATTCATAACATTTCTCAAACTGTTGGATAATATGTATGGGAAGAATGGGATAGATTCGTGGTGATGATGAGAAAATTATAACATCATGGAATGGACATGTGGATTTCATTTGATACATTCTATCAAGGACTCTAACCAGCTGCACAAAATGTCATCGATGTTGCTGCTAATGGAGGGCCAATTTTTTAAACTGTAAAATTTGAACTGCAATTCTTGATGTAGTCTCTCACAATTACAACCTAAGGAAAAGTGATAATGGATCAGAATAGTGTGGTATCCACTTGGTGGATGAGAACACCAGATTAAAAGTGCATGTTGGAGTGCTCAAATAAAAGCTTGAATAATTTCAAATGCCAGCTACATAACCTCATCCTACCACTATAATAGAGGTAAAATAATTTGGTATGTGTGGTGGCCTTCATATTTATCAATATTTCAATATAGGAGTTGATGGCCCACCAGAGAGTAATTATATCAAATGCAATCAATATAACCAGCCTTTTTAAGAGCATCAACGATATTACCAGATGAGTCCTGCTAAGAAGAAACTTTTGAAAAACCAATGGAATTTTCAATATTGAAGTGATTAAGAACCATTTTGGAATCATGGACCACTAAGGTGTCCACCTATAATGCCAACTCGATTACCCTAGTAACATATAAAACAAAAACCCATACCACAATGATCTCATCAGTAATTCCAATATGCTCATCCTAGAGCTCTGAAACAACCCACTCCTCCTCAAAATATCTTGGAAAACCTCTTAGATACTATTGTTCAAATATCATATCAAAGAATGAAAACTGGGGAAACATAAATGAAAACCCAAAGATCCAGTTTTTGGAATCTTGAAATTCAAATGTGTCAAATCAAGAAGACTTTGTTTGATAGATTACCAGGTACCCTACCTGGTAATAATGAGATGTACCCAAGAGAGGAATCTAAATATGTATTGTTAATAAGTAGGAAGCTATTGGAATTTCAAAAACCATGTGAATGAGATGAAAGGAAACCTGAAAATCCTATGAAAAAACTACCAATATAAGAATATGTATCACAGTGAAAACCATGACTCATGAAATATCACCAGATGAAGGTGACCAAAATCATGAGAAATGAAAGTAACCAGTTTATGTTTCCCCACAACAACACAATCCACTTCTTCCATTCTTATAAAGAGCATGATAAGCCCAAAAGGAGGGACATTAAAAAATTTATAGATAGGTTCAAACAACTACACATTAATATTTCATTTGTATAAGAAATTGCATAAATTATAGTTTATGAAAAACTTCTCAAGGATTTTCTATCCAAAAAAGGAAGAGTGAATATCATAAAGTTATCCCATTAAATAATTAATGGTTTACTATTGTTCATCATAAAATACCACCAATACTAATAGGTCAATGATATTTTTCAATTATCTGTGCTATTGTAGAATACATGTTTGGTATAGATCTGTGTGATCCTAGAGCCATCATCAACATAATTCCAATCAGTGTTTTCTCAATGTTAGGAGTCCACAAATTTAAAAAAAACTTAAGTTGCACTACAACTCGCTGACTGATCAGTGAACTACCCTAGGGTAATTCTTGAAGATGAGTTAGTTAAAGTCATAAATTCGTCATTCCATTAGACTTACTAGTTTTTTACAACAAAGAATAATGTGATCTCCCCCTTCACTACTACAAAACATGACTTTAATAGTCCTAGAAATGGACATTATTAGTTCTAGAAAAGTTATAACTACACGAGAAAGGTTAAAATCCCTAGCCATTTATCAGTGATGAAAAATCACTGATAATGGGTCATTTATCAGGGCTTTTAGGAGCGATGATTTAGTATGCATTTATCTATGCTTATAAAAGTGATGAAAATGTATAAATTTATAAAATATTTTAATAGTGATGTTGAATATGGACTTTATGAGTGATTTTAAAAGTGCCAATAAAGTGCCATACTATTGTGTGCTGGAATAACACACCGCTACACCAAAAACACAACAAAAAACAACAAAAAATATTCCTAATACATGATTTAAATTAAATGACATTCGCAACTAAATCACAGGAAAAAAACAGTATATTATACACATTCCAAAAATTTGTCCATACAATTACATAAATAAAAATTATTACATATATTAAAAACCATCAATGTTCTTTTTAATCCGGACCCAAATCATTCTATATCCAAAGAAACCACCTCTACTTGATCTAAATAACACACCTATAAAAGAAAATAATTCTAATGTTAATAATAATATTAAGAAATAAATTAAAATAAATTGTTAATTATAATAAAATTGATGTCAATTTTAAATAAAAAGTCCTTAGAATCATAGCAGTCACAACATGCCTAAGATTTAGGTACTCATGATTCTTACACATCACAATTGATATATGGATAGTTGTACTAATGTATTTAAACCATTTGAATGTTTTTTCGTTGTTTTGAGTAGGTCTATTGGACTTTTTACTAAATTAATATTCATTTTAAAGAAAAACACTCACATAGAGTCATATTGGTAACGTTGTGCGTCAGATTGAGGTTCGATAGATTCATACAAGTCATAAATTAATTATCATTCATTTTTATGAAGTATAAAAAAATATGAATGTGTTTTTTCAGTTATTAGTAAGTCAGAATGTTTTTAATAATATTGATTTGAATTTAAATGAATTCACACTTAGAAGTAATACCAGTCACATAGTGGATCATATTGATGTGAAACTAATTCCTACACATTCTAAATCATGTAAGGATTGTTTTCCAAAATTATAAAAACAATATGAACTTGTTTTCTTAGTTTTGTATTTTTCACTTATCTTGTTTACTAAAATTTTATTTTAAACATGAAACATTCTCTTTGACTCTTATGGATCACATCATGTATCGTTTTGATGTGAGAATTATCCGTAAATGTCACATATGATTTATGAATCGATGACCTAATATATCAAGAATATCAAATTATATTTTCCCATTTTTCAGTGAGTGAAACATTTTAAATTCAAATGTTGATTTTAAACTCATTACTGACACATTGAGTCAGTTGTATTTTTTTACAAAAATTAATGTCAATTTTAAAAAGAATGAAGTAATTAGAGTCATACTGGTCACATCATGGGTTGGATTGTGGTGTGGTGAATTCTGATAAGTCCCAAAGTCTCAAAAATATCCAAACTATAAATGTTACCATGATTTGCCTTGACTCTCATTATAGAATTATCAATACAACATGTGAATCTTCGAACAAACCACATCAAATAAAAAAAATAATCCACCCATATAAGAAAACTATTATTATGTGATTGATACTAAAAATAAATATATTAAACATAAATAAGAAAAAATACAATAATTCAATAGAAAAGGATTTTATTGTGATAACATCAATATTACATATTTAATTGAGTAGAGGCAACATCATTTCTTTTTTACATAGGCAGTGGAGGTAACTTGGAAGAACGTGATAAGTTCAACATTAAAAGGGGGAATGGTTTTAAGTTAGAACAAGCATGAAAGTTGGACAGAGTACCCCAACGTGAATAAAATAATCCACATGTAAAAGAAAACTATTTTTATATGAGAAAGCTAAAAACAAATAAATTAAACATTACTATAAAACAATACATTAATTATCCACACATTGATTTTACTATTCAAAATTCAATATTACACCTGTAATTGAGCATATGCAGTATCATTGCTCTTCCTATAAAGGTAGGGGAGTTAAGTTGAAAGAATATAGAAAATATACCACTATAATGGTGAATAGGTTTTCAGGGAGAAGAATCATGATTTTTAGAAAGATCCCATCATCTCAAACACAAGAATCCACTTATATAAGAAAATATTAATTATGATACTAATACTAAAAGAAAATTAATTAAACATAAATATCCCAAAAATACATTAATTTTACGGAAAATTATTTTACCTTATAAACATTAAGATTACCTCTTTAATGTAACATAGGTAGTTTCATTGCTCATCCTACAAAGGAAGTGCAGGTAACTTGAATGAAAGTGATAAATCCACCACAATAGGGGTGAAAAGTTTTTATGTTTAATGAATCGTGAAATTTGGATAGAGCACCCTAACTCGAAGAAAATAAACTACCTTTATAAGAAAAAAATTATTATGTGAGTAATACTAAAAATAAATAATTTAAAAATAAAGATGAAATAATAGATTAGCTATATGTATAACGAATTTACGGTTCAAACATCAATATTACCTCTAAAATTTAGTAGAGGAAACGTCGCTTCTCTTAATACAAAGGTAGTGGAGGGAACTTGAAATAAAGTGATAAATTCACCACTAGAGGGGTGAAGAGGATTTATGGGAGTAGAGGCATGAATGCTGTACAAAGCACCCCAACTGAAACAAAATATTCCACATGTATAAGAAAAAATTTTATTGTGTGAATAATACTAAAAATAAATAAATTAAACATAAATTTGAAACAATACATTAATTCTGTGCATAATTATTTTACTGTGCAAACATCACTATTACCAATGTGATTTAGTAGAGACAGCATTGTTTCTCCTCTTATTAAGGCATGCCGCATGGATAGAAACCATCTAAAGTAAAAGAAAACTCTATAAGGAATATTTAAAATTAAATCAATGTTTCATTATATAATGTTTTGGTAAAATAGTGAAAGTATATCATAACATTATATATATTTCTTTCAAAAGGGTTTCCATTATTATAGTCTGTTCTTCCATCACGTTTAGAAGAAATTTTCTACATGATTAGTTATAATTTTAATTTAGATAATGATTATTTAGAAGAGGATATATAATATTTTGTGTAAAACAGAAAATATTAAAAAAATACACTTATATTCTCATCAAACATTCTTTATTTTTTTAAAGGATTTAATGATTTGGTTCCTCTATCAAGAATCCAAAACCCCTCTTTGTGGTCCCCTATAATGTACAATAAATTTTCTATATTGGGACCCAAATGAAATTATTGTGATGTCCAAATGAATGGGACATCCTTGAATGAATTTTCAACAGGCTCAACATTTTCTTTAGACGCCATCATGATAATCAACCAATTTTTATTTTTTGGATAAGTGACATAAAAAAATTCCACTGATTGTGATTCCATTATGAATGGTTCATCTTTTTCCCCTTCCACACTGAAATTCCCCTTCACAAATCACATATCATGTACTTTCACTTACTTGATATTTTCAACCCATTTTATAATTGAAAAAAGTCACCTGAATGGTTTTTTAATCAAACTCCTATATCTATTCAATTATTCCAAAATACATTAATATTTTCATAATTTGGATTTATATCCCTGTAACTGGATATGTCCTTCGCTTTGGCCACAAGCGTAACACTACTATTTTGAATCATATTGAAGTCATGATGTTATTTTTCATAGAACATATAACCAATAATTACAAAACTAGTGTAATATATAACATTTTTATTCGGTTATCTGGATAATCATTAAGGTCGTAAGACAATTAAATTTGGGGTTTCATATAACTCTTTATAAATTCGATCAATGAACCATCCTATAAACTATTGATTATGTTTATTTTATATTCATCCTTAAACCCTTGATGGATTAAAATATCTATGAAATTATTTATAGGAATCAATGTATGGGTCAACATATTCACTATTTTGTAATATGTAAAGATGTGCTTGCTCCAACATTTTAAAGTGAATTGAAAAAACATTTCTTTCATAAATCCCTCCTCCAATAACTTTTTTTCTATGATGAGACATTGTGGGGATGGTTCTTTCAACATATTATAGGAAATCAGTACAGAATTCAATATCTTCCAAAAAAATATATCATTATGCTATAAAAACATATTGATAACATCGATTATAAATATAACCTTTCAAAAATATTCATATACCATTCAATGGGGTATATCCACTTATAATGGACAGGACTGTATAGTTAAACCTCTCAGACCTAGTAAACCATCAGGTTGACCATATATCTAATAATGAAGGTGGGAAGAACTATAATTAACATTATATGATTTTAATCTCCTTATACCTGGTGTGAAACATTGTCAGGTCTACAAATTTACAGCATATGGATTTGAAAAAATAGTATATTCTTGTTAATATATGTCATACAGTTTGAGGAAGAATGTAATAGAAAGAAACATGAATTAAATATTTCATCAAAACATGATGGTCGTGTAATTTTAGTACTTGTAACTTCAAATAAGTAATTTACAAAACATTATTGATATTTTATGAATAACCATGTGGAAATTTTACACTATTAAGAAAAAAGGAAAAATTTAAAATTTTCCTATATGGATAGAGTATAAACTGATGGAGGAATAAAATTATTCCTTTTCCCTTCACTGATACCTACACTTCCTTTATTCATATTTCAATCAATTCTAGACTTGACATGATTCCATATATCATTTTTCTCAAAACATTTGTTAAACTCCCTATAACACTATAAAATATATTTCTCCTATGTGCATGAAATCAAGGAAATTTTTGACATATAAAAATTTTGAATATGGTAATTCAATGAAAATTGATCACTTCATCAAACATAATATTGAAAGGTTTTTTGAAATGGTTTACCGAAAATGGTGTCAATATTTTTAGCATTTTTGTACAGTTAATCACCCAATTATAGATTTGGTGTTGTAACTTATTTGGTATTTACACCAAATTTTGTCATCTATGATTAGATTCATTTCTTTAAGGTAAAAAGTTCCAATGTCTAAAAAACATATTCTTATATGAATGTTTCAACCAAACAAATTATATGATTTTTCAGAAATGGGACACCCCTACATTCCTTTAATGAAATATCCTGGTAAATTTTTTTAAGTGGGGAAGTCATTTATCATTCCCTACAACATAGACCACAATTTTTATTATTCTCCTCTATGAGCATCATAAATTGTAATACCTGTATCCAAAATGAATTTTAGATCTTCAATAAATGGAGCCAAAAATACATCAATATCATTACTAATTTCTTTGGTCATGATTTAAGAAGAGATGGAATAATGAATTATTGTTTCATGTATAACCATGGTGATAAGTTATAGTTTTCCAACATGACAGGTCATGTACTGTGAGTACTACATTGTATACCAAAAGGAATTATTTCTCAAATGTAACCCCTAATCATTATTTTAATGCTATAGTTGGATAAATTTAAAAAAGTGGGGAAGTAATTTACCACTCTGTATAATATGGCCATTAATGTGAATTCATCAATTCTATGAGCATCTCACAATGTAATACCTATATCCCAAATCAAAATCAGATCATCAATCAATAGATCCAAATACACATCAATATCATTACCCTATTTCTTTGGTCTATATATAAGCATAGAAAAAATAATATATTTTAACTTCATAAATAACCATGGTGGAATATTATAATTTAACAAAATGACAGGTCATGTACTGTGAGTACTTCACTATTAAGCAAAAGGATTTATTCTATCTGTAGATAATGCATGAGGAAATTTTCTAAACTTGTCTCTAAATTTAGGAATCTCATAATCAATTTTCTTCCACTAAGGAGAATCTACTGGATGACATAGGTTCCCCTATTAAATTCATGTATCATTAAGACATGTCAATTGTCGCAAGGATGCTATACATCTATATTGTCTTATAAAACATGGAATTATACAAATGTACCATGCATATTTCAAAGGACATGATTCATTTTTCTTCTATCAATATATGCTATAATTTGGGAATTTTATGATAGATTCATGGTCCTTGCAGAACAATATGCAATAATTTGAAAAAGAAAGTATTTTTTTAATGATCATTCCAATTCAAATAAACATTCATTTAGAATCATATGTTTTGAATTTCAGTTCATTTACAAATGGTATCATATCATTTATAATTCCAAGTAGTTCTATAAAGCTAGTTTCACCCCATATATTATCAACATTCAAATTATATAACTTTAATTCAACTGGAAATATTGTGTATTTAGTACAACTGGTATAAAATAATTTCTTGGAGTATCAAATAAACTCTGAAAAAAACATTCAACAAACATGAAGGTCATCATAAATTGACACTGTCAATTATTCAGTGTGATATCCATCATCTATTATAGAGGTATTCATGTCAAATGATTTATAAACCATAGTATCATCCCAATAAATGTCCACATTGAGTTTTTCCTTGTGTTTAGTCCTACATTAATAGATTTGATCTGTTCTGTGAAAAATCAAATAATATTCCAAATCTCCTGGACTAATTTTACTTGAATAACAACATAAACATGGACATAGGATTTTAGAAGGGTTGTCTATATTTTCTCTTGTAAACTATATGAACTCTTTAAATCCATATTCTTATTAGTTTTTAAAACGGTTAGAATACATTCATTTTATATATATATCCATCCTATTGGGTTCATAAAAGATTAATTTTATATAATATATAAATAAATACACATAATATATTCATTATCAAAAGTGAATGATATAGAAAATTCGAATAATGGAATCTCGACATTTGATTGTTTCAATGAATTTATGTATATTGACTAAAATGGGTAATTGAATTTAAGAAAATATTTAATTCACAAAAAATATTTATTAAGTCCCCAAAATAAATGAAAATATTTTATAGGCAATTCTGATGTAATAAAAAACTCAAATATGATAAACAAGAATAATAAACTCTCAGTCAATAAACTAAAAGATAAAAAACTACATTGGAAAAAGTGATATAGAAACATATGGAATTATTAAATTTAAAATGATAGTATATCAATATTAAATATAATATCAAGACTATTGTGATGTCATATCACAACACAGTCCCAACCCAAGGAAATTCAAGGTACCCGAACTTGATGTAAAATTATCATTAACTAATGGATAGCATGAATAGGAAGTTTTACATAAAAAACATATAGTTTTATAATTATTTAATATGAGAACATTTTATGTGAGATGAAAATGTTTTTTTATGAAATGAAACAAGAACTAAGAGCTTGGTATTGAATGTTAGAAGACTTAAAAAAGATAATTTAATTTCCAAAATACGGAATTGATAATAATCATTACATAAAATATAATTTTATAGACAGATTAAGTGTTTATAAATTTGGATGACCTAATATTTAGAGGTCAAAGAGATGAATGATGATAATATTTTTTACATTATAAATGACCAATGTTTGAATGTTGATGATTAGTGAGTTCACATTTAGGGAACTCATGGAATTTATGGGATATTTATTTCCCAATACATGTTTGTGAGGGAAGAGTTTAATATATTTCAAAAGGAATATTGAAAACCCATGTTGACCCCCATTAAAATTTGAATAAAATTTTCCAATGTAATGGATGGAATGTGAATCTATATCATTGAGTGTGGGAGATTTGTTATATCTCAACTTTTTGGATAGTGAATATTTTGGACATACTATTTTTCTACATGTCATATAGCGAGGTATCAAATTTATTATGTGGAAATCCACTTCTTATTAGTAAATTAAATACTCAACAAGGGGGAAATTCTTGAAAATCAATATTTTTGAGCAAGAAATTATAATTTCTTATATGGGTATATAGGTCTCAAAATAAAAAGTATATCTAGAAAGGGGTAATCTTAAATGGATATTTTTTTTGTAAATTATTGAGAGTGAGGGCGTAGGAGTATGATGAAAATTTATAGTGTAGTTGGAAAATAGTACATAACATTAGGGTATAATATTTCAAATAATATTATTAAAAGGATTTATAAATAATTTTGTAATAATCTAAAGAGGGTGGAAACTAAAATATATTTTTTAAAAAGTGTAGAGACATTGGAAGTTGGATTATTGAGAAAAGGTACAACAATTAATCGACAGATATTATTTCCAAAATAAACCCAACAAAACTATATTTCAAGAACAAGTGCTATTACATGGTAGTGTACGAGGGACATTCTTGATACTCCTTATCCTGGAAGCAACTAGTAAGGCATGAAAAAAAATTTAAATGATTTTTCACAAAAAATAAATAATACCTATTGTAAGAAAAATTTAAAAAACATTTATGATTCATTTATACCTCGCGACGTTTAAAAATAAGAAACCATATATAAAAACCCTAAAATCAATAGAACATCATATGTCCGATGATATGTTCGAGAGGAAGTCAAGTAGTGTGATTTGAGGTTCAATTCACTGAGGAGGAGTGTTGGTAGCAGGTGGATTCTGCAGAAAGATTCTAATATCACGACAGGTTCGCAGATGGTTAGGGTTATTTGACTAGACAAGAACACTTTTATCAGCACTTATAAATAAGCACAAATTAAGAGTCCTTTTACTAGTGATTATTATTTAAACACTTATAAAAATAATCTTTATCATGGCTAAAATTATTGTGATGATAAATGTTAATTTTATTAGTTCTCTTTTTAGGGTTGATAAAGTGTCATCTTTATTAACACAAAAAAAACCACTGATAAAGATGCTTTTGTCAGGGCTTATTTCATAATCTCTTATAAAGGATTTATAATTATAATTATAAAACCATTTA
This sequence comes from Viscum album, assembly GCA_963277665.1. Lineage (NCBI taxonomy): Eukaryota > Viridiplantae > Streptophyta > Magnoliopsida > Santalales > Viscaceae > Viscum > Viscum album. The sequence goes on along the minus strand of OY728130.1, from coordinate 1,971,390,618 downwards.
TTAATATTTTTATATAGTTATTATATATATATAGTAAATATATTTCTTTTTAAATATATTTATTATTATTTAATAATTATTTAGTTATAATTATAGAATTTTTTTTAAAAAATAATATTTATATCATTATATATATTTATATAATTATACTTATATATATTTAATGAATATATATAATTATATTAAATATATTATTTATTTATGTAAATTTATTAAAAATTTAATAATTATAAAAAATATATATTATTTATTTATAATTATATAAATACATTTTACAAAAATATTAATTTTTTTTATAATTGTAAATATATAATTCCATAAATATAGTAAATGTACATTTATAAATATATTTATTTATATATATATATATTAAAAATACAATTTTAACTTTATTAATGAATATCAAACTTTATGTCCATACATATTTTTTAAAAATGAGTGAAATTGAATAATTTAAGAATAAGTACACTTTATCAATTTTGAAAAAATGGATAAGTATTATGTGTGTGTATTGTATATATAAATTCATTTATTACGTATATGTGTAATCAATATAACTTATATTTAATCTATATGTGTTAAATTGAAAAATGCAACATTCAATTATATTTTGAGTACAATGTGCCCCTTGGGGTATAGCCAAGTGGTTACATATTTGAGGGGTATTCTGGGAGGTCTCATGATCAAGTCTCCCTGAGTACTTGTAGGTGCAATAGTTTTTGTCTTTGTAATCCCCCTCCCTGAACTATTATAATATGTAGAGTACAATGCAATGAGTCAATATTTTTAATTCATATTAACTGTAAAATATAAACCATTATTCAATAAATATAAGAATATTTATTGTAAATCATATAAATATATTGTAATATATAAATCAAATATATATACACTAATACATATCTAAATATTTAATATAATTGTTTTTATCAAATTAATTATCATAAATATCTAATTAATTAAATGTATCATATTTATTAATGTATAATCAATTTACTCTTTGTTATCAATAATTATTAAACTAATAAAGTTATTAATTTTTTTAATAAAGTAATTTTTTATTTTTTATTTATTTAATTTTTTCATTTTATTTATTCAGACCTTTATTAGTTCTAAAAAAGCATTGATGGAAGAATTAATTATCAGCACTAAAAACAAATTGCGGATTAAGCATACCCTTTATTAGCGATAAAAATAAAGCATTGATAAAGGATACCCTTAATCAACACTGAAAATAATGTGCCGAGAAAGGTTCCCTTTATTAGCACTACATAAAACACTCATAAAAGGTTAATTTTATCAATTTATTTAGTAGAGTTGTTAAATATGACATTTATCAGTGATTTTTCTAGTGTTTATAAATATCAATTCTATTAAAAATGGGTTTTATAGTAGTGATTATACTTTGAAAACCATTTTTTTCCACAGGAAAGGCTTTGATAGATGTGAATCAAGGACACCTGATCTTCGAGTTGGATAAGAACAGGTTGTTTTCAACTAGGTCATAGTTGCCCAACAATCAGACGATGTTGTTGATTACCACACCACCTCTCATACCCAATCAAGAGGTGAGTACATGGACAATGAAGATGAAAGGGAAGAGTAACTCTCAGATAAATAAAAAGAGAACTATTTTGAGGAAGTAACCTTCATTGAACCTCTCATGAGGGACACCTTGCTAGCTTTCATTCCATATAATATTCAACCACGAAATTATGAACTAAAACATTTACCCAGAACTCTTAAGTACTCATATGATGGATTGTAAACCTCTTTTCTAGTTATTATAAATTTTTTACTATCTCATGAATAAGAAGACAAAATAGTTGATGTTGTGAAGAGACCTAAGAGATAAATTTCCTAGGGAGTGACATACATCAAAGGAGTCAATCCTACTGAATAAACTCACTAGATTCTACTCAAAGAAGATGCAAATCCAACAATGTCAACCTCAAAGGTTTCTCACATAACTGATGAAGGAATACATTAAAAATGAAAAGTTAGAACTATTTGATGCCAAAATGATCTTTTCCATATCCAATAGTGAATGGGTAAGCCCACTAAAAGGAGTTCCTTTGAATGGAGGACTTACGGTAAAAATGAACTGATGAAAATGAGTTAATATCAACATGAACCATCACTAGATGGAGAGAGTGTAAAGATTAAAGATGCCATAATTCAAAAACTAGAAATGGTCATTTTTTACCCATCATGGGTAAGATGTAGGAAAGAGTTATAGGAAATGATTTTTAATGTTTCTATGATGGATATTCATCGTACAACCAAATTGCATTCTACCCCACTAATTACTCAATAACCACAGTCACAAGCACATTTATTACTTTTTGTTATATCATATTGTCATTCAGAATGTGGAAATCATGTGAAACGTTTAAGAGATGCATGATGCATATTTTCTATGAAATGGCCAAATAATTCCATGAAATATTAAGGGATGACTTCTTAGTCATTGGAAGATTATTTGAGGTCTCTTTCAGTAATCTGTAATTAGTCCTCCAATGCATTGAAGAAAAATTCCTAGTCCTAAACTGGGAAAATGACATTTTATAGTTCCAAGAGGAATTGTAATTGGGTATAAAATAACCATGGAAGGCATAGAGGATGATCTATCCAAAATGAAAGTCATCACATATTTACCAGTTCCTTCGGCTGTTAATGTGATAAGGTTTTTTCTAGGCAATGCTAGACATTACAAGTGATTCTTCAATGACATGAAAATTTACTCGTCCTTTGAGACATATGTTGTAAAAATATGATTATTTTGGATTCACAGAGGAAAGTGAGAAGGCATTTGAAGCATTAAAAACAAGCATGATAGTAGTTACAATCATCCTTTCACCCATCTGGGATAAAGAATTTGAGTTAATGTGTGATGAAAACAACTTCACTATTCTTGTAGTGTTAGGACAATCGATTGTTCAAATATTTTGTTACATATATTATGAAATCCACATGCTAGGTGAATCTCAAGTCAACTTTATAACTACATAGAAAGAACTCTTAGCTGTTGTATAATCCATTGATAAATTTCATTCCTATATGGTATTGTCCAATGTGATTGTACATACTGATCATGTTTCCCTACGATACATTATAAAAAATAAGGATGAAAAACATTTCTTGATATAGTGTATCCCATTTCCGCAAGAGTTTGAGATTGTAATCAAGGAAACCAAAGGCCCAAACAATACTATTGTTGACCATCTTTCCCGACATGCCTTATCCTTTCTTATAAAGGAAGATAAGACTGTCATTGAAGTAGATGTTCCAAATGATCCCCTTTTAGAATTAAGGAGTAAACATGGTTCATTGATATCTCCAATTCTCTTTCGATAAAATTTTTACATAAATACCATTTATACCAACATAGGAAACAAAAATTTGGCTTATTCCAAGAATTACTACCAAGATGAACCACTTTTGTTCAAACGTTGTGATGATATATTAATGAGATGATGTATTACTGAAAATAAAATATTTAACTCAATCTAAATGTCTCATACGTCACAAAAAAAGAACATCAAGGAACTGAGCATACCATATCGAAAATTATTAAAAGTGAATTTTCTGGCCTATGATACACAAAGACATGAGTGAATTATTCCAAACATGTGATATATACGAGTGCACCTGAAATACTGGACAAAGGAATGAGATCCCACAGAATCCCATCATAGATGTCAAAATATTCCACATTTGGGGCATAGAGATCTTGGAACCATTTCCCACATCTTATGGAATTGTTTTCATTCTGGTTGGCATTGACTACATCTCGAAATGGGTTGAAGATGAAACATCATCACATGACACAATAAAATTGGTCATGAATTTTATAAAAAATAATGTGTTTTATAATTATTATTTCCATGATTACTCATTAGTGATCTAGGAACTCATTTCAAAAAATAATATATTAATGGATTTATAGGGAAATATGGAATCAAATACAACACACGAACTCTCTACCACCCACAAAAAAGTGGGAAAGTAAAATTGTCAAATATGGAGAAAAAGATATTTTTGGGGAACACTAGGAATACAGACTGAAGTGATTGGAGTCTCAAACTAGTAAATGAAATATGGGAATACCACTATATATATGAGACACTCATAGATACAACACTGTTCAGACTGGTTTACAAGAAGCCATGTCATCTTTGAGTGGAACTAGAACATTGTTCAATTTCGATGATTAAGAAACAAGATTTTGATTCTGATAATGCTGGAGAAGCATTGATTTTATAGTTAACTAAATTTTAAGAGATTAGAAGGGATGCATAAAAAATCAAGGATCTATAAGTAAAAAATAAATACATGAAATGATCAATACTTAGATAGGTGTATCTTTGTACAAGGGAATAAGGTCCTTTCATTAAACTGGTGATTAAAACTATTCCCTGGTAAGCTAAAATCTTGATGGTCAGTCACCTTCAATGTCATTAATGTTTTTTATTTATCATACAATTGAAATCTAGAGAGAAGGAAGAACACCATTCATAGTGAATGGAAAATGATTAAAAATCTATCAAGAACCATTTTTTGAAGGTTCTGTCATCAACATAAGGTTCAAATGAGTCTAAACTGAGTCTAGATCCCACCATTAAAGGAAGTGCTGACTAGGAGGCAACCCATGGTGGGACATCTTAGGCAAATTCAGATTAGGATATTCTTAGTAATGTTATGAGTATTCCAATAGATGAATGCAATAAATGAACAAAGATTCTTCTAAGTCAGTCAGTTACACATCATGTTACCCTCTTATACAACATGTAACTTTTTTGTTCAAAAATTCAATTTATTTCAGTAATACACGATATGAACCACCATTACACTTCATATAATTATTTAGTTATGTTTTAAAAAATGCAGGTCATGAACCCTAAGGTCGCAGTACTACAAATCCAGCCTTTAACAACACTAGTATTTATCATTTCTATAAAAAACATTGATTAATGCAATATTTATCTGCACTAAGGAAAGAATCGATAAACATAACCATTTATCAATGCTTTTTTGGTGCTGATTAATGGAAAATTTATCTACACATTATTTTTAGTACTGATAAAGGGTGTCCTTTTTCAGTGCTTTATTTTTAGCACTGATAAAGGGTAACTTTTATCAATTCTTTATTTTTAGCATTGTTAAAGTATACCCTTTTTCAGTGCTTTATTTTTTTGCGCTGATAAATATTTATTTCCACAACATTTTTTAGCGCCAACAAAAATCCAAATAAATGAAATAAAATAATTAAAAAAATTAAACACACATTGAGTTTACTAAAAATTACTACAAATTTTATTAATTAAATAATTATTTATAAAAATGATTAATTTTATTATACATTTTTAAATATTAAACATGTTATTAATTATATAGTTATAATAATTAATGTTATTAAATTATATATATTAAATATATAGATATATATTAATGTATATAAATATGATTTATATAATAAAAAGTATTTTTACCCTTTACATTAAATAATCATATATTTATTGAATAATGGTTTATTATTAAAATTTAATATGTATTAAAAATATTGACTAATTGAAAAGTACTAGACATATAACTGAGTGCTGTTTGATTTTTCAATTTAACATAGATCAAATCTATGTTATGTAGGATCGAAATAGTGCTGTAGATACTCAATTACAAGAGGAGGGTGAAATGTATACTTTAAAAATTCCTTTGGAACCTTTAAAGTTAGTTATGATTAACTATGTTTTCCTTAAGAAAAGGAAAGGGCTAAGTTTAACAAAGTTAAACTTAAGAAAATTCACAATACCTCTAATACCAAATGAAAACATGGAAAGAGATTCCGAAAGTAGATTCCGAAAATATGGTTCCGGAAATTGAAACTTAATAAAAGATTTCAATATGAGATTCTACCCTAAAGCGTATAGAATCTAAATGAAACAGAGTACAAATAAGGATGTATAATAAAGTTATACTTTCCTTATAATAAAAAATGCAGCGGAATATAAACACGTAGTAGAACTACAAGTAACAAAATATAAGTCTTTTAACCCAAAGAGAAGGGTATCCAACAACCTTGGATAATGTTCCCTTGATTTATACTTTTAAGCAAGTCTGTCTTACCCACACCAGGGTAAGACCTCGATACGAAGATCGGAGTCTCTGTCTTGCTATCCCCGCAAGCCCTCAACTTCAAGGTAGTTGGCAACCTCTGTCTTCCTCAGCAAGGAAGCCCTCGAACTTCAAGGTAGTTGGCTACCTCTATCTTCTTATCCCCAGAAGTCCTCGAATGTAATCACCAACATTCGGAGTCGCATGAAGATTTGAGAGTTAATAAGAGCCTCTCTCTCTAGAAATCACTTCAAGCATGTAATCACATGAATCGAAGATCAGTCAGCCTTTCAGCTCTGAGCTCTTTCAAAGGAGATCCTATTTATAGGTAAGGTCGGCTCCTTCTCCAACGGTCATATTTTCCTTAATGATCGGAGGGACCTGTACACGTGTCACTTAGACAACGGTTAGTTTATAAAAAAATAGATGACATCGTTTTATAACAAAACAAGTGTAACAGAATATACGACATCGTTTTAAAATCTAACTCAAAAGTTCGGAATGAAAAATTCAGAGTGAAGGTTCGGAGTGTAAGGAAAATAATAAAGAGTAGACAAATTATAATAATGTAAGCAAGATGAAAGTTCAGAGTCTAACCAAAGATAATTTTTGGAGTCTAAATAAATTTGGAGTGTATAAAACAAAGATGATCAGATTCTGTTTAATAGGTGAATTCGGAATGCGAATTCGGAATGGGAATTCATCATCAGAATTCGTAATGAGAATTCATCGTCAGAATTCGTAATGAGAATTCTTCATCAGAATTCTTAATGAGAATTCTTTGTCGAACTTCATAAGGATTCGTATCCTAAATCTGGAGTAAAATTGTATCTGGAATTCGGAATGAAACTTTATCATAGTTCTCATTTTGGATTTCGGAGTGAAACATTATCGTAGTTCTTATCCAGAATTCGGATACTAAAACAGAATACTTCATATCAAAGTTTCAAGCAATTCCGAGAAAATATAAATGAATCTGAATATTATACTTAAGAAAAGTATGAATGAAAATATGATAAGGATAATTTTTCTTATGAAAGAAATTTTCCTTATAAAAGAAATTTTCCTTATAAAAGTAATTTTCCTTGTAAAAGCAATTTTCCTTATAGATAAGATGTTTGTTATTTTCAAAACAAGAAGTAATGGAAAAGTCATAAGGAAAACCTTATTGACTCAACAATCTCCCCCTTTTTGGAAAGAAAAAACATCCTTACGAAAAATAAATTATATGAAGAAAGAAAAAACAATAAGGCGTATCTCCCTTTGCTTTAAGGATATTTATGAATACGACTAACTCCCCCTTAGGCTTTGAGACTCTAAGGATCGTATTCTAGATTTTCGGAGTGACATTTCATTACGAAAAATAATGTCTTATTTAATGAAAAAACTCCCCCTTAGATAAACTCTTACTAGAGTTCTTTTTTTTAATTATCTTTTCTTTCTCCCCCTTTGTGATTTTCAAAAAGAATTCGAGGGAATGGAAAAAGTAACAAAGTACCTAAAACATTAGTTACAACAAAAAAAGAAACGACAAGCACAAATTTCATTAAGTTTGAAATGTCGGTAAAAAAACAACAAAAGATTGGATCTGTCTATTTTGGATCTTTTTCCTTCGCCATGAGATTCTTAAGATTAGTCTTGATATTCTTCAAGTCTTTATGATCTTCTCCATCTTGCTTCTCTAGGACCATTATTCTTGCAGATTGAGCTTCAATATTTTCTTCCTGGGATTGAAGCTTTTCTTCCTGAGCTTTTAACTTTTCTTCATGAGCCTTCAATTTCTCTTGAAACTCGATCTGATGATCCCTTTCAAACATCTAGTTTTGAGAAATAGAATTTAGCTTCCCATTCAGATCTCGGACTTCTTGAATCCAAAAGTTCTTATCATCTATCAGCTTCTCTTCAAAGGAAGAAGTCATCTCATTTATCTTCCTGTCCTCAGTCTTAAAAGCATTTTTAACATTGTCTTGGAATTCATCAAATAACCTCATTTCTTCTACAGTCTTCCTCGACTAGTTTGTCATCCTCTTGCAAGATTTTCTATGGGCTTTGTAGCCAACAAAAAACGTTTTGAACTAAGCCTCTATTTCAACACACTTGTCCATAACCATAGATACAGAGTCTGTTTTCTGATTCAAAGCATGTTAGAGCATCTGGCATCTTGAATCAATGTTTGAGAAGGTTGGAATAGGACCTACCAGCTTCTTTAAGGACTGAACAACAAAGTCATGTCCCACCGAAGATGACTACGAATCCAAGACTCTGCTGGGAGAATTTACTTCTTCAATAAGGTCAAGCATTCTCTTTGAAGAACTACCAACTTCCTTTCTCTTCATCACTTCTGAGCTCTGAGTATCAGCAAGAATTTGCTTTCCCTTGTCTTTTTTCGGAATAGAATCCTGTTCCGGAGTTCTCTTTTCACTATTAGAAACTTGGACAACATTGTCTTCCTCATCAGGAACTTTCGGAGAACCATCCTCTATATTCTTCATTTGAGAAATATCTTTTAGAAGTTGTTCTTCCCCTCCATGATAAGATACTTCTTCTTCTCCTTTGTCTTCTTCCATTTCTGGAGTAACAAGCTTCGAAGATTCAGCTTATGAAGTTCGGAGCGATAATTGTTCCGGAGGTGTCCCCTTATAATCTTCTACTTGCTTCAACACATCTCCGGTTTCACCACTTCCTTCAGAAACATCTTCTTCTTCTTCCACTTGCTCAACTTGCTCTACTTGCTCAGCAGTCTTAGCAACAGCTTCTTCTGGAGCAATGAAATTTCTTCCTGGAGTCTCAGGTAGAGATTCCAATGAAAAAGATATCGGAACATAAATATTTGCTGGAACCATCTCATTGAATTTCAACAAAGCCTGAGCTACATCTGCTTCAGTCATCTTCTTCTTGAGTTTCTTTTCTTTCGCTTGTTTTTCTAGCTCATCTGCAGTTTTCTCCTTCAAGGCCTTAGCCTCTGCAGGGTCCAAGCCAAAATGAGGCTCCCCTTGCACTCTCTTCTCTTTCATTTCCCTCCATTTAGAAACTACCTCATCTGGGTATGCTTCCATCTTCTTTGGTTTTGGAGGTGCGGAATGAACTTCTATAGACTTGGGATTCTGTGATTCTACTTCCACTTCTTTCAAATTTCTCTCCCTTACTGGCTTAGAGGATTCCGGATCAGCAACTTTCGGAACTGTTTCTTCTTGAGTAGGTAGATCAATAAACTGTCCAGACTCCTTGTCAAAGGCTACATCCATTCTTTTGAGTGTAGCATCACTCACCAGCATAATCTTGCAAACTCTTGGCTTAGATTTGCGAGCCTCCTTAAAAGACTCAAGGCACCGAACTATTAACTTGGAGAGGATTGCTGGATACATTATAATCTGAGCTCTCAGATTCCCTTTCTTCAAATTCTCCAGAGTGATAAGAATGTGCTTCATCAAATTAAACTTTCTCAAATTTATCAGAAAATCTAGGATGTAGATCTCACTCTTTTTCAAGCTATCTTTGTCACCTTTCCTCGGAACGATAAGACCATGTACCCATAACTCTAGAATCTTCAAATTTGTAGATAAACTAGAAATCTTCGGATTCTTTTCATGAGCCAGTCCGAGAGTTTCTAAAGCTTTTTCCTTGTCGAAGCTACCCTTAGATTCCAGCAACACATGAGAAATAGACTCAGCTTCTCCTTCATTATTCAGCCCTACCAAGCTGGCTAGCTTGGCATATGAAAGTTTATAAGTCTTACCATAAGACTTAAAAGACATATTGTCCCTTCCATCTTCCTGAAGAAAAGAAACTGTCTCATAGAATTCGATAAGAAAATCCAAATACACTTCATCTTGGTTCCCGGGTTTTGACACCACAACATCTTCCCATCCATTAAGCTTGATATTATTGGAAATAAGAGAGTCGTACTTGTTGGATAAATATGGATAGACCAGCCTCTCCCTATATACTAACCACTTCGAAATCGGCTTGGAGGAAGACATGTCTTGCGAAGCTACTTCCACAGACATTCGGATCTGAAGAACTCTGAGAAGTTTGGAATGGAGAAAGCTGAAGTTCGAAACGACCTTAAAACAGAGAGGCAGAGCTTCGAGACGCGAGATCTTGAAAACCGATGTGGGACAACTATTTGGGTCCCCTTTATATAGGCAATGAGATGACGGTTCATCTTCTACGGTTGATCGAACGGTTGTGACAATATGAGATCAGATCTGACAGTCGAAAACCAATTCTCAAGAAAAGTTGAATCCGATCTTTTTGAGGTTTTATTAAAACAACGATCTAGGAAAATTATAATTCGAAAACAAAATATAATAAAATGTTAGCAAGTAAAGTATGACTACGAGAACTTGAGTAATGGAATCATACCATTCGTATTGGCTTAGGAGAATTATTCTTAATTGGTAACATTCTTACGAAAACTACGAAAAACAATTTTATTACGAAAATTCAAAATTCAGAAAAGTCACTACAAAAAACAGACTCAGTACGGAAATCTCAGTACGAAAATTTCATTACAATATTTGAAAATGAAAAAACATATTATGAAAGATTCGGTATGAAAATCCCGTTATGAAAATACCACTACATAAATTTTTCATTCCAGATGTTTTTAATGCGAAAAATTCTATTTCAGAAGTTTTCTATACGAAAATATCAATTCTAGAAGTTTTTGTTCCGGAAATTATATTCCGGAATTGTTATTCCGAAAAGATTGAAAACAAATTTTTGAAAAAAACTTTGTTAAACTAACAATCAAATGTACTCCCCCTATAAAAATGAGTTTATTTCTATAAGGAGAATTTTTCAACAGAAATTTAATTAAGAAGGATTACCTTATGGTTATCATTCCTAACTTCTGTTTAATATATTCAAATCTATCAGAAGGCAAAGATTTTGTGAAAATATCAGCAAGTTGATCTTGTGTTCTGATAAACAGAAGAATAATATCTCCTTTGGTTTTGATAATCTTTTCAAAATAGCTTTTGTTACCAGTCATGTGCCAGGAACATCCACTATCCATGTACCATGTATTGTTGATGGTACTCTCTTTATTTTCCTGAAATCAAGAAGAAAATTAGACTTTCGGAATCCAAACTTGTTTGGATCCGATATTTTCAGATAATAAAATTTTAGGTACCCACATCTTCTTAGAGAAATATGCTTTGTGAAATCCTAGAGATTGGGTTTTGTTTAAGGAAGAATCCTTTTCCCAGTGACCACCACATTGACACTTGGTACAAAATGGGGCACTTTGAGGAACAAAATAATTGTTACTGAAAATTGGTTTTGTATGGGTATAACCAAATCCAGATTTATTTCTTAAAGGTCATATTTGGGAATACATTTAATCAAAATTTTCTTTCCCATGGGTAAAGTTTGATAAACACTTATTTAAGGAAAAAATTTCGGACTTGAGATTTACAATTGAGTTTTTATTCTCAAAATCATTAGTTTTAGAACTAGAGATAGGCTGGAAAACATTTTTATTAGAAATTACTTTTTCTAATTATTTAGAATGTGTATTCTTCTCAGAACTTACTTCCTCAAGATTGTTTGAAATACTTTCAAAATCAGCATTTTCTTATCAAGATCTTTAGAAAGATCTGATATCTCTTTTGTTAGAATAGAATTCCTAGAGTTTTCCATATTAGGTTTTTTATTGAGTTAGGAATTCTCAATTTAAAGAAGTTCAAAAAACCTAGAGACTTCTTCATAAGTAGGTAAAGTATTTTCTTCATCAGAAGACGATTCTTCATTAGAAGAGTTATAATACTTACTATCATTAGAATTTAAAGAAACATTGGTCAATGATTCAACATTTCGTACCTTAGCCATAAGACAATGATTATCAATAGGTAATCTGGATATAAGACCAAGATTCTTCTATCCTGAAGATTCATAATCAGAAGATTCATCTGAAGAGTCACCACCACTAGCACTCCAGGTGTCATTAACTTTCAAAACTTTCTTAGCTTTGGATTTATAATATTTCTTTTTGTTCCTGTCTGAATGCCTTTCTTTCCTTTCTTTCTTTTTGAGCAAAGGGAAATCTGGTCTAATATGTCAAGCACTCTTGCATTCATAACAAGTAACTTATCCATATTTCTTATCTTTCTTGTCCTTTTTCTTATACTTGGATTGGAAATTTCTTTGTCCAGCTATCTTGTTCATCCTTCGAGAAAGATTTGCTAATTCATTTTTAGAGACTTCACTCACACTAGATTCGGATTGGAAAATAACTTTCTTGGACTTGGATCTGGTTACTCTCTTAGGAGTATTAGCTTTCATCTGATTTGAAGTTGTTGTAAAAGCAACAGTACCATTTCCATTTTTATTTTTGATATTGTCAGCATCTCTCTTCATTATAGTTTCATGTTGGAGAAGAGTCACAAATAATTCATCAAGAGTAATTTGAGTGACCTTCCTGTTCTCATCTATAGCTGTTCTTTTGGATTCCCACTCATTGGGCATAATATCAATTATTTTATCCACAAGAGCTTCATCATCAAAACCTTTCTCTCCCATAGACTGTAAGCTGTTAAAAATGTTCATAAATCTCTATTGAACATTTCAGATTGATTCACCTTAAATAAAGTTGAAGCCATGATATTCAGCTCTAAGCATTGCTCTCGTAGTCTGAATCACTTTAGAAGTCCCAAAGTGTGTGACCTCTAACTTCTTCAAGATGCAATTTGCTGCTTCACAAGAGGAAATTCGGATATATATATTTCTAGTCATTGAACACAGTAATGTATTGTGTACCTTATAGTTGAGTTGATATTCTTGCTTTTCTTGGTTAGTGAAAGTTCTAACTTCCTTGTTGGGAATTTTATAATCACCAGTAAGCATAACATAGTTGTCCACTCCAGTATTGATAACAAAAGTCTTCATTCGATCTCTCCAGTACTCATAATCATTACAATAAAAGATTGGTAGTCTTGTAGGATTTATATTATCAATTGAACCAACATTAATTCCTACCATACTTGAACAACCTTTGGCACACAAATTTTTTAGTAGTAAAAGTTCGTAATAATAATGTTCAGAATGGGAAAATTCAGAATGGGAAAATTTGGAATGGGAAAATGAGCAAGAAAAACTTATTTGTGAGTATAAATATTTCAGAGACCTGCCTCTGATACCAAATGTAGGATCGAAATAGTGATGTAGATGCTCAATTACAAGAGGGGGGGGGGGTGAATTGTATACTTTAAAAATTCCTTTGGAACCTTTAAAGTTAGTTATGATTAACTATGTTTTCCTTAAGCAATGGAAAGGGCTATGTTTAAAAACGTTAAACATAAGAAAATTCACAACACCTCTAATACCAAATGAAAACATGGAAAGAGATTCCGAAAGTAGATTCCGAAAATATGGTTCTGGAAATTGAAACTTAATAAAAGATTTCAATATGAGATTCTACCATAAAGCGTGTAGAATCTAAATGAAATAGAGTACAAATAAGGAAGTATAAGAAAGTTATACTTTCCATATAGTACAAAATGCAGCGGAATATAAACACGTAGTAGAACTACTTGTAACAAGATATAAGTCTTTTAACCCAAAGAGAAGGGTATCCAACAACCTTGGATAAAGGTCCCTTGATTTATACTTTCAAGCATGTCTGTCTTACCCACACTAGGGTAAGCCCTTGATACGAAGATCGGAGTCTCGGTCTTGCTATCCCCGCAAGCCCTCAACTTCGAGGTAGTTGGGAACCTCTGTCTTCCTCAGCAAGGAAGCCCTCGAACTTCAAGGTAGTCGGCTACCTCTGTCTTCCTATCCCCGGAAGTCCTCGAATGTAATCACCAACATTCGGAGTCGCATTAATCTTTGAGAGTTAATAAGATCCTCTCTCTCTAGAAATCACTTCAAGCATGTAATCACATGAGTCGAAGATCAGTCAGCCTTTCAGCTCTGAGCTCTTTCAAATGAGCTCCTATTTATAGGTAAGGTCGGCTCCTTCTCCAACGGTCAAATTTTCCTTAAATATCGGAGGGACCTGTACACGTGTCACTTAGACAACGGTTAGTTTATAACAAAATAGACGACATCATTTTATAACAAAACAAGTGTAGCAGAATGTACGACATCGTTTTAAAATATAACTCAAAAGTTCGGAATGAAAAATTCGGAGTGAAGGTTCGGAGTGTAAGGAAAATAATAAAGAGTAGACAGATTATTATAATGTAAGCAAGATGAATGTTCAGAGTCTAACCTAAGATGATTTTTGGAGTCTAAATAAATTTGGAGTGTATAAAACAATGTTGATCAGATTCTGTTTAATAGGTGAATTCGGAATGCGACTTCGGAATAGGAATTCATCATCAGAATTCGTAATGAGAATTCTTCATCAGAATTTGTAATGAGAATTCTTCATCAGAATTTGTAATGAGAATTCTTTGTCGAACTTCATAAGGATTCGTATCCTGAATCTGGAGTAAAACTGTATCCAGAATTCGGAATGAAACTTTATCCTAGTTCTCATTCTGGATTTCGGAGTGAAACTTTATCGTAGTTCTTATCCAGAATTCGGATCCTAAAACAGAATACTTTATATAAAAGTTTCAAGCAATTCCGAGAAAATAGAAATGAATCCAATATCTTATAGTTAAGAAAAATATGAATGAAAATATGATAAGGATAATTTTTCTTATAAAAGAGATTTTCCTTATAAAAGCAATTTTCCTTATAAAAGCAATTTTCCTTATAAAAGAAATTTTCCTTATAAAAGCAATTTTCCTTATAGATAAGATGTTTGTGATTTTCAAAACAAGAAGTAATGGAAAAGTCATAAGGAAAACCTTATTGACTCAATATGTTACATTAATTTCACACATACATATTTAATGAATTTTTATATAAAATGAACACACATAAAATTTACCTATTTTTTGAATATTATGAAACTGTACGTATTCTTAATTTATTCAATTTCACTCACTTTTAACATATATGCAAGAAGATAAAATTAGATATTAATTAATAATGTTAGAAAACTATTTGTAAAAAAATATTTATAAATAAATATTTTTATAAATGTACATTAACTATATTTATAATATTATTTATATTATATTTATTTATTTATATATAAATATAATTATAAATAGATAAATTTTTTTATAAAAGTATTTATATAATAATAAATATATAATTATATATATTAAAATAGTTATTAAATTTAAAATAAATTTATATAAATAATGAATATATTTACTATATTTATATTTATATATTTTTATTAATTATAAATAAGTGTATAATTATATAAATATTTACAATGATATAAATATTATATTTTAAAAATATTTCTATAATTATAAATAAAAAATAATAAAAAAATAATAATAAAATTTCAATTAATATAATTAAAATGGATTATATTTACTATATTTATATTTATATATATAATTTAGGTATATATAATTATTCACAAATTTTTATTTATAAATATAATTATAAATTCTTTAACTGCGCTTAAGTAATAAGCATTGATAAAATCATATTTATTGGAACATTATTCACACTGATGAAGATGAGGCTTTATTAGCACTAAAAAGTCACTGATATAATTAAAAAATTTCAATGCTATAAGTTTAGCACCGATAAAGATTGGTTTTATCAGTTCTTTTTTAGAACTAAAAAATACATACCTTTATCAGTGCTAAGAATGCACCAATAAAAGGACCCTTTATTAGTGATTTTTTATAAGCATTGATTAATGTGTCTGAGTCTAATTAAAACACAAATGAATTTTTTAACTTTTCACGATATTATAATCTTTACGTGGAATCCACCTGATCTCGGCCCTCCTCTTCAGTGATTCAAAGCTTGAATCACACCACTCATCTACATCAATTTTCTCAAACTGCTCATCTGAAATCCAGTGATTGATTGAAATTATGGATTTTAAATATGGTCTAATATTTTTTTGAACCTAGAGAGGTAGTCCTTCTAATTTTCTTTGTGTATTTTTTGTTTTTTATTTATTCTTTAATGATTTCATTATTTGCTGTTTTGTGAGTGTATTCAAGCAAGGTAGGCCTTATGATTTTCTCAGTTTACATTTTTGATTCAAATCATGACTGGTCATAGAGAGTTTATTATTTCTAGACTGAATGGTGACACATGTAGTCACATGATGTTTAGTTGGTTGTTTTATTTTTTTACATTTCCGGATTTTATCGGCCAGAGTTATCATACATATTTTTTATTCTCTATTTTATTAATGTATTCCATAGATGGGAAATTTTAGAAATTGAAACTAGGGATCTTGTGTGTGAGTGAGTTGAAGGTAGGTTAAGGGATTTATTATATATTATAAAACATTATATCATCTTTTTTCTACGTATCTGGGTTGGTTTTCTAATCAAATGTATGGATGCATCATGATTGTTTTTATTTAAATTCTGTTTCTATATGTTTTATTTATTTTTTGGGATAAATAATTCCCACAGTTTGGTTTTTTATTCCCTAGTGCTTGTTGGCAGCCCGAGGGGGGTCAATAATGTCCCTTAGAAACATTTACTATATAGATTAACATTCCACCACAACATTTGAAAATTTTATTCAATTTTCAATGGTTGTCAACATGGGTTTTAAATCTTCCTTTTGAAATTTATAAATCACTTACCTCACATATATGGATTTGGAAGTAAATATCCCTTGAATTGCATGAATTGCCTATAAATAAAGGGAAATTTCAACTCACTAATCATCATCATTTATACATGGGTCATTGTTGACATAGAAAATTCATTTCATTATTAATCTCTTGAACCTCTAAATATTATGTCATCTCCATTGATAAACACTTTCAATCTGTCCATAAAATTATTTTTTATGTAATTATTAGGATAAATTCCTCATTTTTTTATAATTAAATATTCTATAATAATTCATCTAACCTTAAATACAAAGCTCTTTGTTCTTGTTTCAATTCATGCATCCCCTTTTTTAATTTACAAACATTATTCTCATATTAAAGAATGATAAAACATTCTATTTATTTGATACAATTTCTATTCATGTAGTCAATTAGAAAATAATGATTTTAGATCCTATTAGAATACCTATAATTTTTTTAGGTTGGGTCAGTGTGGTGATATGACATTCCAATAGTCTTGAAATGTTTTCTTATTAGTATAATGCATTGTCTACCATATTCAATTTTTATACTGAATATATTTTAGGTATTTATTTATATGTTGTTTAAAATTAATCTTTCATAAACCCAATAGGATGGATATGAATCGAAAATGGATTCACTCTAATTGTTTGAAAAACTAATATGAATATGGAGTTAATAAGTTCATCATGAGTTCAAGAGAGCATACATACAACCCTTCTAAAATTCTCTATTTGTGATTCCACTGTTATTATTGAAGAAACATTAGTCTGAAACAGTTGGAAGAAAATTTAGGTCTATTTGGATTTATTAATAAATATATCTTGATGGTGAATCACTCACAAAGCTAATAACAGAACTAATAATTCTATGTACAATTCACTACTTTTAGTTAATTACCACTTAACATAGTATCTAACTTTAAATTCTTGCATGAAATCCCAATGAATCTCTCATCATGAAAATAAATAGAAAAAAACTAACTATATTCTTGAACATAGAGGAAAAAATTGTAGAATAAGGTAATTCATGGGGTAAAGGTTTTATAGAAAAAAAAATTATTGAATAAGAAAAATAAGAATCAGAAAATTCTATAAAAGAAAAATACTCCCACTTGTTTAAATAATGAATAAAATTATGAGGAAGATATGGAAAAGTGAATGTTGAATGTAGATAAGATAGATAAGTTGGAGAGCATGTGTGGGATACGATCATCACGGGGATGTCGGATAGGAAGTTCAGCTTAGATGCTATGCTAAGAGGTAGTTAACCAACTGTAGTGAAGTGCACAGAGAATCCTTAGTTTTGTTATTAACTTTGTTTATGTTGCACAACAAATCCTTTTTTTGTCTCCATTACTAAATGGGGATAAATAGATATCAATATCATTAATTATATCACGGTTTCCAAACATCCATTTTGTCCAATAAACAATAATGAAGTGCCCATATAACATTTTTTTATTATCTTATATATGGACCAAAGAAACCTTTTTAAATATTTAAAGGTAATATTATATATAAATTTTATATTTTACCGATAATTTATATAACGAAACATTAATTTAATTTTCATTATTCAGTGTAAAGTTAGTTTATTTTTGAATATATTTGTCCATGTTTCATGTCTTTAAAGGATGTGAAATGATACTATCAATACTCTGTCATAAAATTAATCTTGATGTTTTCATCGTACAATCATTGTCCATAGAATTAATGTATTGTTTCATATTTATGTTTAATTTATTTTTTTAGTATTAAACACATACTAATTATTTTAATATAAAAGTGGATATTTTGTATGAGTTGGGTTTCTCTTTCAAACTTTCATGCTTTTTCTCCATTAAAACCTTTTCACTCCTATAGTGGTGCATTTATAACATTATTTCAAATTACCTCCACTGCCTTTGAAGGAAGAGAAACAACACTACCACTACTTAATTACACAGTTGATCTTGATGTTTTCACATTAAAATCATTGTCCCTATAATTAATGTATTGTTTCATATTTATGTTTAATGAAACACTTAATATCATTACACAAATTATAATTTTTTTTCTAATACATGTGGAATATTTTGTTTGAGTTGGGGTGCTCTGTGTAAGTACACGACCTTAGCCATTATATAATAAATGACCTTTTTTTGTGTTGGTTCTAGAGAATAAATACCAACTTAAAAATTATCATAGTTTTAGTAATAATATAATAAAATGAACAAAAACATGGCATGTTATAACACCACAATCAAAGCGAATGCCTTCAGAAAGCTCTGGGTGACTTGTGTAAAATCACATTAAAACGAGGGGTGAGTACAAAAATTCCCAATAAGGGGTTTAAAAAACTTCGATAAATCCTTATAAAACATTCTTTTTAAAATAACTATGATAATACATTTTTAAATACACTTTATAAAAATGATATTTGTAATTACTTACGATTAAAAAAAAACAAGATCATTTTAGAAACTACTTATGTTTAATATTTCTGAAACATAACCTAGTGTTTTTTCTAAAAATAATACGCACACTTCTAAAAACCAAACATTATTTTTAGGTTACATGAATTGCCGAAGATTTTTTGGGCCTACCCACTTAACGAAGGATGGGTTCACTCTCCAATGACCTTCTAAATTTACAACGATCAAGCACTATCTTTTATAATGATCATTTTTAAGATCGCATTACACACACACACACACACAGATATATATATATATATATATATTCATTGGCGTTTTTATTTTTGGATAAAACACATCATTGAAATAAAATAAACATTCTCACTGATGCTTTTATATATTTAATTATGTTTATATGTATACGCATATTATCTTTCATGACGTAGCACCTGTGAGTTTGGTTACAATGGAAACCCTTATCTTTAACTGCCCATGTATTCAATAAAATTTTCACTATTATAAATGTTTTATCTTATTAAAATAATAATAATAATTAATTATGTAACTCACATAGAATTTGAGGTGTACTATTTAAAACATAAAATTTCCATTGCAGTAAATGTACTTATTAAATTCAGAGTTTAAACCATAAAATTGGAATTGGAACCATGATTTTATTAAGTACCAAATAGAAGTTGATGTAAATGCATAAATTCATGGACATGTATATATGAAAACATGATGCCCAATATTTCAATAAAAGTTATGAAACATTGTTCGCATTTTTCTAGAAGCATGATGATAAATTGAAAATAAAATTAAAAACATTATAATAACCATTTAATCCGTATATACATCTATATAAAACACACATTAGACCAAGTAATTAAATAAAAAATATCTAACACATATTTAAATTAAACTAGGATTGATATATAAATAATTCTTTAAAATAAACTCACAAAACTAATGAATGGTCTTCCTTATGAAAGTAAAAATTCATGTATGGTTTTTTCTAGAATCAAATCAACATATCTTCTTATAATTTCATATCATAGACATCAATTTTTTTAATCTTTAATCAAAATATAATAAGAAAATTTAAGAAAATCAATAACTATAAGTAACATAAATACACCCTTTCTATATATAATTGAAAATAATAACAATTCCCTTACTTTTATGATGGAAACCCAAAAATGGTTTACTTATTTTTGGTGGTGTTCTTTCAAAAATGAAGGCCTATCTTAGGTGGGGTTTCTCCTTCAAATAATATGAATGAGTCCACAAAAAAAACAGATTTATAAATAGATATTTGAGATGTGTTGAGCTTCCACGAGAAGCTATGATTTTTTTTAAAAAGGTGGGCCAAAGGATTAATGTTGCACCCAAGTTGGGTTGTTTTTCTCAATGCAACCAAAACATGAGTTCTGTTTCAGTTATTCACATTGTATTTTCTGTTACTTTATGATATTCACTTATCATTACCACTCTTTATATTATTTTGTAATAATCATTAATTATTTTTATATTCTGTGAAATCAATTATCAAAACCACGTTTTTATTATAATTGTTTGATGTCTTTCCATTAAACATTTCATATATCCTATATCTCAATTTATATTAGCATGGTATACAACTCACAATTTTATCACCATTTTTTTAATTTTGATTTTTTTAATTTTATTAGATTATTTAATGATTTTTTTAAGCAAAATATGTAATGATTTTCTTTAAATATTTTCCGTTTTGTTTTAACACTATATATGTCAATCGTTTTTTATAAATAAATCATACTATACACATTCTAAAAAAATCAAAAAACATTTTTTTACATATTTATATCATCAATTTTTAAGTAAAATTGTGTAGCTAATATATATATATACCAAAACATGTAATTTTTATATATATTTAAAGTCGTTTTTAACTAGATAAAAATATATCATTTTATTTTTCTCTAATTTTTCCACTCTCCATTAATGCAACCCTCATAAGTAATTATCTTTTTTACTTTTTTTGTTTCATACATGCCTCTCTCTCATGTGTCATAATAATATATTATTTATTTTTTTCAATCATTTCTCTTTTTTTATATTTATTGGTTACATCATTTTTGTAGCTTTTTCATTCTTTTTTTTATTCTCATATTTCATTTTTATTTTATAAAAAACACAATTTTATAAAAAAACAGTATATATATATAACGTTTTCATATATATATATATCAATATTTAGTAAAAATATTATTATATATATTTATAATTAAAAAAACACAATATATTTTGATATATTAAATATTATAATTTTCAAAAAAAGTTTCGAAAATATTTATTATTAATATTAATGTTTTTATCAAAAAAATATTCAAAATATATATATTTATTTCAAAATAATGGTATGATTATAATTTTTATCACACATTTTAATATTTATGTGTTAAAATTTAATCATTTTAGGATTTAAACAATTTTAGTTATTAAATTATTATACTTTTATAAAAAAAACCAAGTATATATATTTATATTAAATAAATTTTCTAAATAAATTAATACCTTCTTAAAAAAAATTATAACAATATATTCAAAATAATAAATAAGGAATATATTTTAATTTTAAAATTAATATTTCATGCATATAATATTTTAATTTTTTAAACTTATTCGTTAAAATATTTCTTGATATATAGAAACAATAATTAAATATATCAATAATTAAGATAAATTACGATTTAAATTTAGTGGGGTGTTACATTATTCCCTCTCAAAGGAACTGCATCCTCACAATTCATTTCATCGAATTAAAAAAAATCTTGAATTTCCTTCTTCAGAATTAAGAGAGAAAAAACTAGAACCATTAAACTTCTAGAATCGATAAAATCTAATCTCTAAAGATGTATAGACTGTTCCTCTGATACCAATTGTAAAGACCCAACCATAGAAATTACATATCATAGGACCTTTTACATGTCTAGGTTCTTGAGAATAGATACAAACATATAAATTATCAGAGTTGTAGTAAAAATAAATTAAAAAGAACAAAAAAACGACGTTTTCTAACACTATAAGTGAAGAGAACACATTTAGAAAACTCCATTTGACCTGTGGAAAATCATTTTAAAATGAGGGGTGAGGGAAAAAATTCCCATTACTGCTTTTAATAACCTTTCATAAATCGGTATAAAACATTATTTTAAAAATAACGGTTAGAGTATATTTTAAAATACCATTTATAAAAATACTATTTGAAATTACATTCGATTTAAAAAACTTGTTTTTAGAAACTACTTATGTTCAAAATTGATTTAATATAACCTAATTTTTTTCTAAAAACAATACCCAATCTTCTAGAAAAACATTTTTATGAGGTTATTTGAATCGTTGAAGATTGTCTCGGCCTACCCACTTAGTGACAGATGGGTTCACTCGCTGATGACCTTCCATATTTATAATGATCTAGCACTTCATTTTATAAATATCATTTTTATGCTTCTATTATATCTATATATATATATTCACCAGAGTCTTCAATTTTTGAAAAAACAAGTCACTGCAATAAAATACCAATTTTGACTATGCTTATATATATATATCTACATATATTTATATATATACACGCATATTTTCATTCATGTCATAGCACTTGCGTGTTTGGTTACTACCAAAACCCTTATTTAAAATTGTCCATGAATTGAATACATATTCCATTCTTATAAATGAATGATCTTATTCAAATAATCTTAAAAATTAATTATGTAACCAATATTTAATTTAAAATGAATTATTGAAAACATAACACTTCCAATTCAATACATGTACTTATTAAATTCAGAGTTTAATCCATAAAACATGAATTGGAACCGTGATTTTATTAAGGAAACAATGGATGTATATATAAATGCATAAACTCATGGCCATGTATACATGGAAACATGACACCCTAAATGTCAATAAAATGCGATGACACATTGTCTACATTTTTCTAGAAGCATGATGATAAATTAGAAATAAAATTATAAAAATGATAACAACCATTTCTTCTATATATACATCTATATAAAAGACACATTTGAACATGAATGTAAATAATAAATATCTTACACATATTTAAATTAAATTTGAATGGATATATAAATAATTCATTAAAATACACTATCAATAGAAAATAATAGTCTTCCTTACGATAGAATAAATTTATTTATGGTTTTTATACAATCAAATAAACATATATTTTTATAATTTCATAACACAAACACTTTAAATATTTGATGCTTTAATCAATATATAATTATAAAATTTATGAAAGACAAGAAGTGAATGTAACATAAATAGACCCTTAAAAATATAATTAAAAATAATAATAATTCACATTATTTCTTGATGGAAACCCAAAAATGGGGTTTCTATTGTTGGGGATGTTCTATAAAAAATGAATACCTTACTCAGGTGTGGTTTCTCCTTAAAATAATAGGAATTAGTCCACCCAAAAGACATATAGGTATAAATAGACATTTGAGATGGGTTAAGCATTCTCGAGAAGCTATGCTTTTTTTAAATAAAAGGGTTGGCCAATAGATTGGTGTTGCATCCATGTTTGGTTCTGTTTCTCAATGAAACCAAAAACATGTGTTGTGTTTCAATTATTCACGTTAACATTTCTATTATTTTAAGATTTTATATTGTCATTATCACTATTTATGTTATTATGTAATAATAATTAAATATTTTTATATTCTATGAAATCAATTATCAATCTCACTATTTTATTATAGTTTTTTTGTCTTTCGATTAAACAATAAATATATCCTATATGTCAATTGGTTTTATCATTGTCTATAACTTAATGTTTTCCCACCATTTTTTCATTTTTTTTAATTTTATAATATGATTTAATGAATTTTTTTAGGAAAAATATATAATGATTTTCTTCAAATATTTAGCATTTTGTTTTAACACTATATATGTAATTAATTTTTTATAAATAAATCATACTACACATTTTTCTTAAAAAAATAAAAAACCTTTTTTTACATATTTATATCATTAATTTTTTAATGTAAATCCTGTAGCTAATATATATAAATTAACCCAAACATGAAAATTTTATATATATTTATAGTTGTTTTTTATCAAAATAAAACACATAATTTTATTTTTCTCTAATTTTCCCACACTCTATTATTGCTACCCTCAAAAGAAATTTTCTTTTTTATTTTTTGTATCTTACACACCTATCTATCATGTGTCATAATAATATATTATTAATTATTATTTTTCAATAATATCACCTTTTTTTTATATTTATTGGTTACATCATTTTGGTGAAATTTTCATTCTCTTTTTAATTCTCATATTTCCTTTTTATTTTATAAACACCACATTTTCATTAAAAAACATTATATATATATATATTATACGTTTTATTATATATATATATATATCATTTCTTAGTTATAATATGATTTAATATATTTATAACTAAAAAAACAAAATATATTTTGATATATTAAAAATAATAATTTTCTTAAAAAAATGATTCAAAAATATTATAATTACTATTATTAATATTATCCTAAATATAATAAAAAATATATATTTATTTCAAATTAATTGTAATATTATAATTACTATAAAAAATTTCATTATTTATGTGTTAAAATGTAATCATTTTTAGATTCCAACATTTTTAATAATTTAATTCTTATATTTTTAAAAAATACCAAGTAAATGTATTTATTTTAAAAAACACTTTTGAATAAATTGATACCTTCTTAAAAAATGTACAATAATATATTCAAAATATTAAATTAATAATATATTTGAACATAAAAAATAATATTTCTTGTAATTAATATTTTAGTTTTGTAAACCCATTATTTAAAACATTTCATGATATATAGAAAAAATCTTAAAATAAATAAATAATTAAGATAAATTTCAATTTGAATTTCATGGGGTGTAACACTCTATCCATATTTCATGCTTCTTCACCCTTAAAACATTTTCACCCCTACGGTGGTTCATTTATCACTTTCATTCAAATTACCTCCATTTCCTTTTCAAGAAGAGCGACACCATTGTCTCAACTCAATTATAGAGGAAATATTGATGTTTTCACTATAAAAGCACTCTCCAAATAATTAATGTATTGTTTCATATTTATGTTTAATTTATTTCTTTTTAGTATTAATCACAAAATAATTGTTTTCATATACATGTGGATTCATTTGTTTGAGTTGGGGTGATCGGTCCAACTTTTATTATTATTATCCCTTAAAACTATTTCACCACTACAGGGGTTTTTTTATCACTTTATTTCAAACTACCTCTACTGCCATTGTATAATGAAAAATGACATTTACTTTACTCATTTACATAGGTGATCTTGGTGTTTTCAAGGTAATATCAATTTCCTTAGCATTACTATATTGTTTTATATTTAGGTTTAATTTATTTCTTTTTAGTATAAATCATTTAATAATTGTGTTCTTAAGCATGAGGAATCTTTTGTTTCAGTTGGGGTGCTCTATTCATATTTCATGATTATTTTACCTTAAAACCATTATAACCATATAGTGGTTTATTTATCACATTATTTTAAATTACCTCCACTACCATTGCAGGAAGAGAAACATTGTTGCCTATGATAAATTACAGTAGTAATCTTGATGTTTGCACTATAGAATCATTGCCTATAGTATTAATGTAAAGTTATATATTTATGTTTAATTTATCACTTTTCAGTATTAATCAAATAAAAATTGTTTACTTATACATGAAGAATCTATTTTTGAGTTGGGTTACTCTTTCCATATTTCATACTTCTTCTTCCGTCAAACCTATTCACCCCTACAATGGTTCATTTTTTTTCAAATTACCTCTATTGCATTTGTAGGAATAGAAATTCCAATGTATCTACTCAATTATAGAGGTAATACTAATGTTTTCATAGTAAAATCATTTTCCAATGTATTAATTTACTATTTCATATTTATGTAAAATTTATTTCATTTTAGTATTACTCGCATAATTGTTGATTTCATATACAAGTGTATTATTTTGTTCGAGTTGGGACGATCATTCCAAATTTTATGCAGCTTCACCCTTATAACATTTTCGCCCCTATGGAAGTTCATTTGTCAATATATTCAAATTATCTCCACTACCTTTGTAGAATGAAAAATGAAACTACCTCTTCTCAATTACATAAGTAATATTGATGTTTTCACATTAAAATAATTTTCTTTAGCATATATTTATTTTTGATTATTTTTGTTCAATTTATTTCTTTTTAGTATTACTCACATAATAATTGTTTTCTTAAACATGTAGATTCTTTTGTTGGATTTTGGGTGCTCTATCCATATTTCATGCTTCTTCTACCTTGAAACATTTTACCCATACAATGGTTTATTTATCACATTCTTTCACCTTACCTCCACTTCCTTTCTAGGAAGAGAAACTCTGCTACCTCTGATCAATTATAGTTGTAATATTTATTATTTTTACCTTATATCCGCTGCCTTTAATTTATTTCATTTTATTATTACACAAAATAATTATTTTTTTCTTTTATAGGTGGATTCTTTTGTTCGAGTTGGGGTGCATTGTCCAACATTCAAATTTTTTCTCCCATAAATCCTTTTCACCCCATTAGTGGTTTATTTATCACTTTAATACAAATTGCCTCCACTTCCATTACAAGAAGATCGGCATATATTTCTATGCTCAATTACAGAGGTAATCTTGATGTTTTATTAATAAAATCATTATCAATTGAATTACTGTATTGTTTTATATTTATGTTTTATTTATTTCTTTTTAGTATTACCCACATAATAGTTTTTTTCTTACATAGGTGGATTTATTTGTTTGAGATGGGGTGATCTATCCATATTTCATCCCATTCTACTCCAAAACATCAATGTACTTCATCTCTCTCAAAACCATTCACCCCTATATTTTTTACATTCATCACATTCCTTCAAGATCCCTCCACCACTCAATTACAAGGATAATCTTGATATTTAATTAATAAAAACATTATCTATAGAATTAATGAATTATTTAATATTTATGTTTAATTTATTTATTTTTAGTATTACTCATAATAATATCTTTCTTATACAATTGGATTATTATTTTTTCGAGTTGATGGGGTTTTATCAAATCTACTCATGCAATGTGAGTAGTTCGACAAAGAATGTTAATGTAAATGTTTGTAATATTGACTATTATGATTATTCTGAGAGTATGAGGTGTGTAGGAATCAACCAAACCTCAATATGAAACACTGTATACCTCCAAGAATTCTTTCTATTTTATATTGTCATTAATTTTAGTAAAAAATACAACTAACGCAAATGTCCATTATCAATTTAAAATCAGCATTTGAATTTAAAAAGAGTCAAGCACTAAAAGCTGAGAAAATTTGCTCAACTTTTCTTAATAATTTATGTAATCTATCCATAAGTCATTTGGTATGTGTAAGAATTGATCTCACATCAAAATGAAACGAGATGTGATCTATATGATTCAAAGTGTGTGTTTCATGTATTAATTAAATTTTAGTAAAAATGGAAGTTGATGTACTCAAAACTATAAAATTACATTTAGATTGTTTTAATAATATAGGGAAAAAAATCCATAAGTGATTTAGAACATCTACGAATCTGTCACACCTCAATCTGATGCATGGTGTGATTAGTATGACACAATATGTATCTTTATTAAAAATTGATATCAAATTTAGTAAAAAACAAACTAAACTACTAAAAACTGAAAAAATACATTCATATTGTTTTGTTACATTAAGAAAATTTTCTATAAGTGATTTAATACATGCATGAATCATATTCACCACAATATGAAACATGGTGTGACCAATATGACTCAAAGTGCGTATTTTTATTTAAAATTGAGATCAATTTCAGTAAAATGGAAAACTAACCTACTAAAAATTGAGAAAACCCATTAAAATTGATTGAATAATTTAGTTCAATGATCCATAAGTAAGTTTTTTGTCTATGAATCATCCTCACCTCAATCTCATACATGATTTGATCTGAATGAGTCAATGTGCATTCTTCAAGTTTAAAATGATATTTTAGTAAAAAAACAAGTGATGTAATAAAAAATATGAAAAAAATTATGATTGTATTTATAATTTAGGGGAAAATCCATAAGTGATTTGGAATAGGTGTGATTAGCCGCACCTCTATCTGATGCATAGTGTTACGTATATGACTATATGTGCGTTTTTATTTCAAATTGACACCAATTTTAGTAAAAAACATAACTGACCTACTCAAAATTGAACAAACACAATAAAAATATTTTGATACTTTAGGAAAATGATTTGTATGTTATTTGAGATGTGCATTATTTAGCCTCAACTCGATCTAATGCATGATGTGACCAATATGACTCCAAGTGCGTGTTTTTATTTAAAATTGACAAACATTTTAGTGAAAAGTATAACTAGAATACTCAAAACAAAGAAAACTCATTCAAATTGTTTAAATATTTTATTAAAATTATCCCTAAGTAATTTTTGATATTTAGTAATCAGTCTCACCTCAATTTGGTACTCAATGTGAATAGTATGAGTCAAAGTGCATGTTTCAATTATAAAATAAAAGTTTAGTAAAAAAATGTGACAGACTGAGAACTGAGAAAAGAAATTCATATTATATTGATACATTAGAAAAATGATCCATATGTCATTGGGAATTTGTAGGAATTTGCCTCAACTTAATATGACACATGTTATGATCGGTATGACTCAAAGTTTGTCTTCTTATTTAAAATTTTCATCAATTTTAGTTTAATTGGAATCTTTTCTTCTCAAAACCGAGAAAACACATTTAGATGGTTTTTATATGTTATGAAAATTATCCATATGTCATTTTTGACATTTAGGAATTTTCCTCACCTCAATCGGATACATTATAACCCCGGTACGACTCAATGTGTCCATTATAAGTTTAAAATCATCATTTTAGTTCAAAAAGTGTTACTCACATAAAACTGATCAGACGCTCTTGGATATTCCTAATAATTTTGTAGAATGATTCATAAGTCATTTGTGACAGGAAAGAAACCATTTCATGTCAAAACAATACACGATGTGATTAGAATGAGTAAAAAGTTCATGTTTCCAGTTTAAAATAACATTTTAGTAAAAAACAAATTTGACGCACCCAAAACCAAGAAAGCACATTCAGGTTTTTTTGATACTTTTGTACATGTATCGAAAAGTCATTTGAGGTGTTTTGGAATCATTGGTAACCCAATCCGATGAATGGTGTGACTGGTATGACTCAATGTGCATTTTATTTATTTAAAATTGACATCGATTTTTGTAAAAATAACACTTCTTGTTAATTTATTTATTTATATTATTACTTACATAAGAACAGTATTCTTACGAAACACCATTATTCAACTCATACAGGGGTGATGTTTTTTGAAAATATCTTGTGTCGGGTCAATATTAAAATATAAATGAACATTGACATTTTTTAATGTATGTAATAATTTTTATTTATGTAATTATAAGAACAAATGTTTGAAATTCATATAATATAGTGTTTTGTTATTTTGATTGTGTTGTAAATTACATCTCATTTAAAACCTTATTGGGACCTATTTTTGTCAATATTTATTGAGTTTTTGGTTTTGTGGTGTGTTGTAACAGCATACTACAGCGGTGATGTTGTGTGCTGTTGCAGCACACTATAGTGTGGCCTTTTATTAGCACTTTTAAAAGAGCTAATGGAGTCCACATTTATCCAAACATTTAAAATCTATGATAAAGGTATACTTCATCAGAGATCATAGAAGCACTAATAAATGTCCATTTTATCAGTTCTCAAAATGAGATAATAAATGTTTCTTTTAGTAGAGCTAAATTAATGTGATGATAAATGGTTCCTTTATTAGTTATTGTTGAAAGCGCCGATAATGTTCTATTTAATCATCACTTATAATATCCCTGATAAAGAACCCTATTATCCGTTCTTTTCTAGTTCTGATAAGGGCCATTTGTAGCACTATTAAAGGTCAGTTTTGTAGTAGTTTTAGGATCCTTCATCTACCATACACACCTGCTCCCTCTACTCCTCTCTTGCATGTACACCCAAAATTACACCCCTCCCTCTCCTCCTCCCTTTCATGAACACCCAAACATACACCCCTCTTTCCCCCTCACCACACATACCTGAACATCCATCCCTCCTCGATGGCCTAAACCAACTGACCCCAACCCCTACCTCGTCATCATCATCCTCGAATAAGTGGCCACCAGATTGGTGATAACATGTCTCAGGTTCTACAACGCCTAACACACATTCTACACCACCTATAGTAGCCAATGTTGCACCACCTACTTAGGTCGAATCCACATCCTCCTATGATAATGAAAACCTCCACCTGTAACACATCTTATGTTTTACCAATCGAAATCATTGACTAGATCTCCTCAGGTTGTAAGAAACCAATGTGTATGAACAAAACTATGGACCTTCCCATACTAGTCAGGCCGAAAATTAGTGATTCTGTCCATGACCTCTTAGAGACACTCCATATCAATAGAATTTTTGATGTTCATGAGGATACATTTATGGATATTTTCATAGTGTTTATGGTGAGATTTTATATGTTCATTGATAGCTTCAGATTCCTCCCGGGTAGTCAGTCCCACGTGCTTTAATTCATCGAGTTCAGTATTGGCCTCATCAACTACACTAATGAGTATTCCACTTCCAAATCTTTTCTAAAACTCCATCTAGTGCCACCCTATGAATATTCTTAGAGGCTATGGAATATTATTTCCCAAGACCCCAAATTTCCCAAGACCCACATATCTTAAAATCTACCCAGTTTCAGAGACCATCATTGTGTATCCATCACAGGTCCATGAAACATGGGTGGTTCCCCAAGGATGAGTCAGATGGGAGAATCAGCAAAATCTATGTGCTTATTTTTATAGCAGCAATAGGTAGCCCACCAGTCAACATGGCTTCCTAGTTTGCACATTATTACAAGGAACATTCCCATAAGGATAATGGCACTTTTATTGGAGGCCCTTTCATTAGTCACATGGCTAGGCACCTTAGAGTGTTCAATGCAACACTGCCTCTCAACTCCATTGGGAATACTAAACCTCTTGATTTTCTCATGCTGAACAAGATGAATCTCTTGGTAAAGGAGGATGATCTTTATAGTTGTGCACCTATCGTGGATGAGGCAGAACCATAGGAAGCATCACCACATGCTTCAATAGACCCATCAGTTGAGATATACACCACCACCCCACCCATACCACCCATTTTTCTTCCTTCCTATGCCACCACCTAATCTACCATTCCTCCAACCACCCTTCCCACTATAAAAGAGAACTGAGTAACACAAAAGGGCATCTGGTCGAACTTGTTCCATATTTCCTCTCATCTTCAACAATCATTCATCGATTCCACAATGTTCACCACAACAACACCATGAACCCCCATTTTCCCATCATCTTCTACCATTCACATTCCACCTACTACCCATCCCGTCCTTCTAGCCAATATTGCTGCCCCTGTGGCCTAGTAGGAGTTTTATGCTGGGGATACCTGGCGGGGATAGGGGTCGCCATTGATACATCCATAGAGGTATCTTTTGTCAATCTAGTTGCAAGACCCATGGCCTCATTACAAATCTGGACCTCTCCACCACCAACTCTATCCCATGTATCTTGCACTGTTACTATACCATATTCGCTAATCCACCCACTCCTTCTATTCCACAGACACTAATCTCAACCTACAACTATCATCACCACTAGTAGGCGGGTAGACGATAGAGGATATTTTTTTTCCTAAGGTTGGCTCTTATTCTACTATATTATTCATTTTACGATATTAGATATTTTTTAAGATAGCTTCGGCTATGTTTTATTTATTCATCTCTATATGAAATCCTTTTTGTACTGATAAATTTTATATATGGAAATTCATTTTTTCTTCATTATTAATTAGATTTTTTTTCATTTAATTCGTATTTTTAACATCCTTTACTAGATCTTATACATCGTCCATAGTTGACAATGGACCCATCCCACCATCTATTATGGTCTAGAGAGTGACCCATCACATTATATAAATCGAGCATAAACTTCATAAAATTTCTATTGAAATCCATGCATAGTAGTAGAAACCATGAGTCGTGATACAATTCTTTCCACACTTGATTCATTCTAATAGTGTTTCACCTAACGTCATAAATTGGGTCTAGAGACCTCAAGAGAGGGATGACACTTCCACCAGTAGCTACAAGCGCAAGAGGAGAAACTAAGGAGATGGACCCCACTACATGAATTTTGTCCATTTGTTCAGCTAACGATGTCCAATTAGCACTTTTTCAAAGGCAACCCATACTTGATCATTATTATATATTAATATTGCATGCTTGAGTACTTTTAATTTTCATTTTGAGTCACATCTTGAACTTTATTGTAAACATTTAACGCATTTGAATAAAAAAAGTTAACTTTGCCTATTATATTGTTCACCTGCCAATTATTTTTATTATCAATATTTTAAACCTATGGAATAATGATTTTATCAAGTGTAGTAAATGTTTGATTAACCTTTTTAAAGGTGCCTTATATTTAGGAATACATAACCCATGTTCCTTCATGAAATAGCAATTATTACAAGGGTCTTTTCATTCCATCAATTTTAGAATTTTCAAATGCCATTTCATTTTTTCTACACATTTTATTCTATAACGCTCCCATAAGAATTTCACAAACAGTTTTAATACTATCACTTTCTATGTATGGGTGAGTTTCTTTTGATTTTAACTTAGATAAGCATGAATTTTTGTTTTTTATCACCTATAAATGAGACATTTTTCGTAATGTAAGCAAGTGTTAACATTGAAAAATATTATTCCTATTTGAATAAATAAATGTAAAGTTAGAATTGATATAATCCATGTTTTTTCTCTATTTAGATCATTTAAATGATTTTTTATCCTAGAAATTTATTTAAAATTAAACATCTTTAATATTATAGATAATTGACCTACTACTTAGTTTTATACAATTTTTTATTGCCAGTTTCATTTTTTATTCTTATTACTCGAGATGACCCTAAGCCTAAAATTGTATTTTTCTTTCTAATGATATTTTATGATTGATACTAGAGACATGTAATCCTATCATATCTTGTGTTGAAATCTTATTGAGGCTGTGAAGAAATAACTAAAATTTTAAAATGATCGAGGCAATCATTTTTGAGAAACTATTTCCTAATAACCACCTATCATCTTTCCTTTATTATCCCTTATATTCCATGAATGACTCTATAGGATGAAGCTATTACAAAACTATTTTCCATTTCCTATAATACTCTTTGTATAATGAATGGTTTTACTATTGAAAAAATACGTGGGAAGCATTCAGAAAATATGGGATTAATTTATTATAGAGATGTATTGTGTGACTCATCAGACTATTTGGCTATGATCTATGTATACCTTATAGAATTTAACTTCAATTCATTTCCTTTCCAAAATTCTGAAGAAAGAAATGATTTATATGGGTTATTTATTAGGAAGGTAAAAAAATCATTTCCAAACTAATGTATCCCTTGAAGGATCTTCTGTGGTTAGGAGATGGATGTGAGATCTGGCCTAGACAGGAATTTCGAGAAATTATGATATAAAATAAAAAGGAATGGAATGGGATACACATCTATCACTTATATGAAATATACATGGATATGACCTGATATACATGGATACTATAATTTATTATCTTGAAGGAGTCCTTTTTTACACTTTTTTCGATGTCCATGAATTGTAATTCAGATCTTACCATCATTTTGAGCTTGATTTTCACTTTTTACCCACCTATCAATAGCCTCAAAGTCCATAGAACCTAATTTCTGAAGTCCTCAAAATTAGTTTTGTACATGTCTTGAAAAAGTGTAGACGATTGATCCAATGAAAGACTATGGTTATGAGAATGTACTCATGGTATGATAATAACAACAATTTCATGTTACTGTAAGTTAATAGAGAAATATCATTATGAGGTAAAATACAAATGGGCATATAATTCAAGGAATAGTTAAAAGGCTATAATTAATATAATAATTTTTTTAAAAGAACTATGCTATGAGACATGACTAATTTCCTATGCAAGGATGATTCTGGAGGATACACTTTTCTACTTACACTTAGTTTTATTTACCTAGACATAATGAATGTTTCATGTTTAAAAATTTCTTATCTTTTTAAATTACTATTGAGACCATTTTTCCTGAGGAAATGAAATTGTACAATTTTGGGGGAATTTGATAAGCCGAAATAATATATACTTCTTCCATCCATTTACATATGTATTTTAGTTTTTTTCTTTGATAATGGCCATGGTTTGTGTTAAATTTTGTAAGAATGAGCCTTCAGAGGGTTTCAAAGGAAAAAAGTTGGGTAGAAGTCACCTATTACAGGTTGTGAACTATCAGTACATGTTGTTTAATAGGATTTCACAGCCTCATTAATGTCATGATAAAAGTCATAAACCAAGCTACGAAGAGAGTAGAAAAATAATGTAGTACACAGCGTGAATGTCAAATACAGGACTTGTCCTCTGGCAGACCTATTGAATGGTAAATATGCATCAAAGGCATAACTGGAAAGCCATTACACACAATGAGTCATCAGTACATGATGTGAAATGGTAAAAAATCATATATTAGATGATATACACATGAGATATGAATAATATTTAAAAATTGTGTAGATTTAAATGGATTTGGAATTACATGATGTGAAATACATTACACGTCATATAATTTATCAACTATAAATAGAGCAGCCTTGTAGCGGTTTTAGAAGATCCTAGAGTAGAGAGTCTTATATGTTTTTTGTTCCTTTTGAGAATCCCTTCAATACGTTCCATCTAAAACTAAAATTTGATCATTATTTCATTATTATATTTCAATACAAGAGTTGTGGATAGTGTTTTCATCATCACCTTAAATTCCCTTTCACATCGCTTACCATAATTCATAACCAAACTCATGATGAATCCAATTTCTCATTTATTACAATTATTTCATTAAGATGTGATTTATATTACTTTAATCCCCAATGCCTGACCACCCACATTAGTGAATATAAACAATTACATTATTGTGAATTGATTAATTTCAAATCATCTTATCATGTCAAGTGTGGTTTTTATTGGTTTTTTTGCATCTCCTCCTACCATTATTGGAAAAAACCACCTAGGGGTGGGGATCGAGAGTAGGGGAATCTAAATAATTAAATATAAATTTCTAAACTTTTTTAACCTTCAGGATTAGTAATTTAGGTAAATAATTAATTTCTATATTTCATTAAACATCCATGATCATGGAATATTTACGTGGAATACCCTATCCATATTGGTTTATATTAGGCTACAACCACTATCCTACAATATTTTCATCCATAGGAGCTATGACTATTGCATCTAGGATGTCGGTAGCTCCTAATCAAGGAATAACTAACTCCTAGGTAGAACTATGCGACTTGACAAAAGTTAACTATTGACTTCTTATTTCTTACCATCCAAAACCTTATGATCTTACCAAGATTAGAATTAAGATCATCCTTTTTACAGATACACCAAATTTATCCTGACCACACTATCTTTATTAAAGAAATCATCATAAATCTAGAAATTCTTTAACTAAAACAAGCTAAATAGGAATCATACCCCAAAGTGTCTTAAACCATTGAATTCTAGAAGCCAGCAACGCTCCCTATGGGATCGACCCTAGATTCTCACTATAATATACCATTACAGGATGTAAAGTTTGGTAAGACTTAAAATTATAATATGATAGCATCCCTTGTGGATTCAATGACTCATGCGAAAGTGTCACTTATGCATGTTTGGCCTAAGTGGATTCTCAAGTGAGTGTGATCCAGATTAAGTTCATCATTCCTCCCTCTCTCATGGGAGGCCTAGCCATCAACATATTGAGGATGTTAGATGAGATATAATGAACTCAAGAGATGAGTACCCATGTTATTTTGATGGGAGGATCTTTAATTAAACATCTTTCCAAGATTCTTGGTGCCTTTAGTGTCATCCAGCATCTCACTTCCCTCAGACTGATGGATTGTATCATCATGCATCTTCTCAACAATATAGGGCAAATAAAAAAAGGCAATTATCATTTACCAGTGGGTGTCCTCATATATTGAGGATTATAACAAGGCACCAGCCCAACATTCTATTGATCCACCCTCCCCTTTCCATGTTTGTGCTTCCATAGCAGCTACCACTACCACTACATCAACAATAGCCTCCAACCATATTAACTCACCCTTTCTACTCACAACCTCTTTAACTTCCTCGGCTATTACCACATTCACCACTTCCCCATCTACAATTTCACCCTAGTAAAGAATTCCTAGAGACCTTTTCCCATTTCTATAGGCCATCCTTGTGAACTAGTGATAGCTTTGTCACTAATTTTATATCCCTTTCATTGTGTTGTCTCACTTCACCACTGAAGCCCCACCTGCAGACCCCTCTTCCCCATCCATTCCCACCCCTCAAACTACCCATATCGATCTGCCTCCTAATATTATAGATTCATCTACCAAACATGATTACCTATCAGAGTATTCTATATAGGGCATGGGCTCCGCCATTCCATCTCTATCCAAGGTTCCATTTATCGATATAGCCACCAGACACATTGGCACTGTACAGATCAACACCTCACCCTAAATCCTTATTTGAGATAGATTTTAGCACCATGGAACATACATTGGTGGTCGATCCTCCACCCCCTTCAATCATAGATGATATTGATAATGAGGGATACTTTCAGGAACCCACTGGTAGGGAGGGGATGTTTATTGCAGATCACAGCAGTATTGTTTTTTCTGTTTAGATATGTCTTGGTTCACTCCCATTGGTTATACTATGTTTTGGTGCCCTTTATGTAATAATTATATCCCATTTAACCTTTTATATCATTGGTTATATATATTAATGGGGTATAGTTTTATGGTTTACTACTTACTGACTTATTTTCATTTCACGGTTGTATTACTTTAGCCATGTCATGCTCTTCTACCACATCTATGGTCATTGACGCACCTATCCCAAAACATTTTTCCCTCATAAATCTTATGTCTTATCATCTTTCTGATATCACTAGCTTGATAAGATACCACATTAGATACACTATTACCAGGGGTCCCAACCATGATGATCATATATGTTATTTCCGACACAAGTGATTCATTCTTGATTTGATCTTGAGGTGGTTTATTCTGCTAAGAATCCTCTCGACCTTAATGAAATATCCAGTAGTTACTTTAAGAGGAAGTAGACATCTGAGAAGATAGATGACACTGATTGATCCCTTTATCAACCCATCTATGTGATGATTTTATTTTTTGTTCTATATGGGAAGAAAACCATATTTTTGTTTCATTTTTTTCATTTTTTCATAGGATCATTATTCCCACTTTACTTGATATTTTATTTGTTGTTCATCCCAAAACATCACTATACTCACCTTCTTTTATGTATCTGGTCTGAATTTCACTACTTTCAACTATGTGCACTGGCCATTTTTATACTTCCATATTATTTTAACCCTATGGGCTAATGTTTTATCAAATGTAGGAATTTTGATTCCATCAATTTTTATAGTTATCCCAAATTTCAATTCAACATCCACAATGTTTCCCAAGGGCATGAAATTCTTTATAGGGGTCTCTCGATCCCCTAATTTCAATTTCAAGTTTCTATTTCATTTTAGTCTATTGTTAGTTTATATATTTCTCATGATGCTTTCTAGAATAGTGTAGATACTATCTCATTTTTAAGTGTGGTGGAGTCTTTGTTTAGAATTATTGTTTATATATATCAATTATTACCTTCTTTCACTTATTTAGGATAAATGTTTCATTGAAACCTTGCTTAAAACTTGAATTCTAATTACACCCATTTAAATAAAAGGTAAATTTAGGTTAGAGATTTTTGAAACCCATTTTTAATCTAATATAGAATTTTCAGCATTATTATTGAGTTTAATAATTTTATTCAAATTCTATATTCTTAAAATTTCATTTGATTTACTTATTTCTTGATTTTATATGCTAAGTGAATTCTATTTATTTTTCTATACTCCCATTCCCAAAAAGATTCTAGACTTATTCTATCATTTCTTAGAACATTTCATGAGAGATATTTTGGACTTGTAAACCTATTAGAACATTCATTGTAATGTTATTGAGGTTGTGATTGAACGATTACAATTTTAAAAATAATTTAGGCACTAATTATGATTTAATTTTTTCTAAGACCCACATATATATCGTTTAGTATTTAGTCCCTAATAGTAATGAATAAACTTGTTAGGAATGATTCGTTTTAGGCCAATTATCCCATCCAACCCTACTCTTTGTATGATGCATGATAATACTTTGAACAAGTATTGGGGACTTTTCCTAATAGGTGTAAAATGGTTGTACCATTGGGGATACATACCATAGATATTTTACCAGATTAATATTATGTGGTCCCTGATTACTTTTGGGGTTTTCTATGCTTTCCATGTTCATTTCAATATATATATATATATATTGGTTTGTGTATTAGGAAGTTCAAAAATCACCATTACCAAATAGTTGAATCATATGATGGATTAGATGTGTCTAGTGGGGGGATGACAGACCTCAACTATACATGATTTTAGAAAAATATGTAAAAATTAAATGGAAGGAACAATAAATAATTCTTGATACTTACTTAATATACTCATAGACCCACATTGAACTGTAAGATCATGGATTAATTTTGTTCAGGATAACAAACATTATTACACTATTAATGATATTCATGCATTATAATTTAGATGTTAGTGTCCTTTTGAGCTTTATTTTTTACTTTCTACCCACCATCCCTCAACCTCAGAAACATTTAAACCCTATTGTAGAATACCTCATGATTGATTTATATATTTTTTACAAAGTGGGGATATTAGAACCAATGAAATCATATAGTAGGGAACATGTAGTCATGTTATGATCATAACTCAATTTACATTTTACTTAGAAAGATGAGAGAAAAGTTATTGTGAGGTAAATTGAAAAATATCAATAGTATTTAAAAAACATCTATGAAAATGTAATTAATGGAAGAATGAATCTTGGATAGAATTGAAATATAAGGCATATGTGATTTTCAATATACGATTGATTCACTAAGACTATCTTTTTCTAATTACACATAGTTTTATTTTCCTGTTTGTAATGCATGTTTTTGGTCATAAAATTATTTTCATATGAAATCCTTGTTGAGATTTTTTTTCTTAAGGATAAGAGATGGTTCAAATATGGGGGGTTTGATAAGCTAAATTTATATATTCATATTGGATTAATTTTTATAAGTTTTACCCATTCTAATTTGATAATTAACTGGGAATGTTTTCATAGGAATGAGTAATTTTGGACACAATGGAATAAAGGTTGAATATTAAAAAAAAGAAATTACTTATTATGTACCCCATATAAGACATGTTATCATCATTCAAAACATATATTTAGAGCCATAGACCAACCCATTGAGACTTTTTATGATGTCA
The DNA here is from genome assembly GCA_963277665.1 of Viscum album. Taxonomy (NCBI): domain Eukaryota; kingdom Viridiplantae; phylum Streptophyta; class Magnoliopsida; order Santalales; family Viscaceae; genus Viscum; species Viscum album. Next base: position 1,971,350,825 of record OY728130.1, on the reverse strand, counting down.
ATCTCATACATGATGTGTTAATACATTTCACAATATGTGGATTTAAAAATATAAATCCAACTAAAAGTGAATTAAATACATGGTTTGAGGAGTTTACACTTCATGTGACGTTTGAAGATGTCATCCCATCAAAGATTTATCCCAATGATCCTACCTGATTCAATATTTTTATAAGAGACATTGAATCTCAAATACATGATAGGATTCTAACATACCTGACATGAATATTCTTTAAAAATCCAATTAAATAAAATACATGATTTTATGTCTCTACATATCATGTATCTTTTCACCTATTTATATTTTTGTAGTTCCTCCATGCATAACAATTGGAAGACATGTTTTTTATTCTAATATTGTTTCTCCATTGTTATTTATTTATTTTCAACTCAATTTTAATTCATTCGATTCATTTTTTGTAAAATATTTTTTAGTTTTTAGTTGTTCTTCATCCATTCTACATTTATTGTGCTTTCTCATTCCTTTTGATTCTCTCTTTCAATACCATATATTTTTCTTCATCAATTTTATTCATTTGGTTGTGGTTTCTTTATTTTTATTAACTATTGGATTGGATATAAATTTCATTTCATAGTTTAATCTTTATTTTTTATTATTTTAATTTTGGATTTCCTATTTCTAAATAATTTAATGATTATTCATAGCATGATTTATATTTATTTTCATTAGATCAATATCATCATACATGAATAATATATTTTGTATTTGGGTTCGATAGTAGGGGTATTTGTGAGCCTAATATATCCATGGGTTAATCCTTGGTAACCCTATAACAATTAATTATGTTAAAAACAACTTTTCATCACATTATCATGCACATCCTTGACTATGGGAGGTGCAATTGAACTTACCTCGACTAATTGAATTTGAACATGTTATGACCATTAGCCTCTGATTCATTCTACTTTGTATCTACATGTAATGAATATAGGTTGTTCCCTCTTCCTAGACCAAGGGATACATTTGATATAGGTAGATCAAATTGGTTTCACCAAAACCAATTATTTTATCTTCCACCACATTGTATCCTATGTTGTAGTGATATTCAACCAATATTTAGGATTTTCTACTACTAAGAGCCCTGAAATTAACCCAAATACAATTTTAGTAATTTCTTTAAATACAAACTACCAAGTTCTAAAAAAATCATGAAGGGTGAATGTTATGATTCCTATAAAATAGCTTTGTTTGAATGGTTTCTTTCTTACTTGTGATCCCTTTGGATTTGAACCTTCACTGACTCTTTGCTATGCCCTAGTAGTAAGTGTAGTTTGGGAATATAAATTTCTAATCTAAATAACACCCACATGAATTAAATGATGTGTATGGGTGCACTAAATTTTCATTATTGAAAAAAATTTAGGTGCCCACACAAATCATTGAATCCATGTTCAAACAGATCAGATTAGAAATTTATTGTCTCTAACAACATTTACTACTAGGGTTTTGTAAAGAGGAAGTGTGGGGTCAAACCCAAAAGGTCAACCAGTAATAAAGAAACCATTTGAAAAAATCACTCTGACTGGATTACTCATGTTAACACTTAGAGATTTTATTTTTCTAGAACTGGTTGTTTATATTAAAAAACGATGACTATGAAGGGATCAAGGTGAATTTAATGGATCATGGTAAAATATAATCCTAATTATTTCTTTTATTAGTCTTAAATATTATTCTATGATGAGGTTATATATTGACCAATTGGTTTTGGTCATCCAATTGGATATACCTAGGCTATAACTGTCCATTATTCAGAGAATAGGTAACAACCTAAATGCATTACGCTTAGATTTGGTGATGAAATTAGCTTAGGCTAATGGTCATAGCCTGATCTACTCTAATTTTTTCAGGTTCATTCAATTACTCCTACAATTATCATATATGTTCAATACAATGTGATGAATATTTGTTCTTAACCAAATTACTATTATTGGGTATACTAAGGTTTAACTTATGGATTAATTATGCTCAGAAACACCACAAATCTTGATCCCAAAACCTAAACGTATTAACATCGCATAATAGTATTGATAAAAAGAAATATAATATCAAAAATACTAATAATAATCATGAAATTATTCAAAAATAAGAAATTAATAGTTAATTCAATCATGAATCAAGATTAAACAATCAAAATCAATGTAAATCATGTCAAACAAGTACTCATAACTAAAAGAATATGATGGAACGACAAGAATTGATGAAGAAACCCATAAATAATTTAATTATAGGATAAAAATAGTAAGTGAAATGGATTAATAACAGTATAATAATGATAAAAAACACAAATAGATTTCAAAAACTGATGAAAGTATTAAACTAAAAATAATTTGGAATGGAAAATATATGGAAGAATAGTACGTATAATGTAAGAAATTGTAGGTATAAAAACTTTGTTTTGCAGAGTCACTAAAAAAATATAAATAGAGTGAAAGATATATTGTGTGTAAAGAATTCACATCATGTATTTTCTTCAAGTGACTTTGTCCGTACATATTCAAATCATGTAAGTAGGATGAACATCGTGTATTTGAGATCCACAATCTCCTCCAAAAATCATGAAAATATTGGGATCTTCAAGGTAAATCATTGACTGTATAGGATCTTATAACATTTCACATCATGTAAACTATACATATCATGTACATTAATAACTTTTATTGGGATTATAATTTTGAAATTTGCACAATGTGTAATGTATGTACGCATAATGTATGTGTTTCATATCATGTAAATTATTCATGGGCTGGTTTGTGGATCTCTAGGCATTCGATGAACAATTAATACACATCATTTATGGGGTAAAAGACATTTAAATCCGATTTTTATCACTTTTGATGATTTCTTTGTTTGAGTCCAGAATTAATAATTCATGCAAAAACAAACCAAAACTCAATGCATTATTGAATAAAACATGAATATACATTCTTAAAAATATATCCAATATTTATATATAAATTCATATTATCAATATATAATGAATATATATTATATTGATATCATTATTGACATTTTTTATTTTATGTAACCATTATCTATGTAAAAGGATTGAAACGACCAAACAGAAATTTTAATAAAAATGAAATAATGAACACAGAAAAATGATGATTTTAATATAGAATTACTAATAAATATATAATAAAATTTTATAGGGGGATAATATGTGGTATTTTAATAATGAATATGATTTTATAATATAATTTAAATAAATTTAAATTTAGTACACAGTTGGTTAGAGAGATTTTGAAGCTAGTAGAACTTATGGTAAAGGATTTCCATCTCACTATTATTTGTTTTAGAGACATAACATATTCACCACTTGTTTATATAATGTGGTGTATATACTTCCCATGCATGTATCATATGATTATTATCCTAAAAATTATGGTTATTTTCATATCCATATAATGTTCATTATTTCATGAGGTTTTGATTCAAAAGTAACCAAAATGGTAAGGGATTTATGTTAAAAAATCGTTGTTTATTGTGATTGTTTAGGATCATGTTCACTATAAGAAAATTTTATAAACAATAACTCAATAATTACATGATTTTTATTATCATGTTTTTATTTATAGGGATTAAATATTTTTCTTTTATTTCCCTCCCTTTAACTTAATAATTCCAACGAAAGATTTAAAAAATCAATATTATTTCTCTCCTCAGTCAAAAATCATTTATCTTCCATATCCATGTTTTCTAAAGACAGTACAATGAATATTTTTTAATTTATCATTTTTTATTTTTAATTTTATATTCACCAATTAATTATTTTTTAAAAATATTTAAAATGGAATATTATTTTTAATTTTATATTTACCAATTATTTATTTTTGAAAAATATTTAAAATAGACTCTTATTTTTAATGTCTGAATAAGGTAATTTAAAATTATTACCAATAATTTTAATGGAATATATGTTTTCTCATACATGACTTGAATTAAATTTTCATCCACAATGTAAAAAAATGATTTAAAGCTTCTATAAAAATTTTCCAAGGTTCTTTTCAAAAGAAATTCATTCCCCAATATTTGGGAATATTTTAAATTTTAAATAACTGATTTCAAAATGAAAAAAGTTTTTTACTCTATAAATATTCTTTATGATCCTTTAAATGTGTTTTTATTCATTATGACATCCCAAGATGTTATTTATTCTTTACCATGGATATAATCCAAGGATACCATCCTTATTATTTAACTGTATGGTTTATGATTATGATTATGATATGATTACGAAACCCATTTATTTTCCATCAGTTATTCTTTGATGAATAGTTGAAATGATTATGAAACTCATTTATTTTCCCTGGGTTTTGACATATGATGAATGTTTTATGATCATTCCAAAAAAATAATAATAGATTCTGATTATGTAATGGGGGGGGGGATATAATTATATCTCTCTCCAATTCTTTGGGAAAATATCAATATCTAATGAGATAATAAGGGCTAGAATGGGGAGTGAACCCAATTAACTATGAGAGTATTAGAAGTGATCCTTTACTAAGGAAATAATTTTATATTATTATATGTATTACAAAATCTTATAATATATGTAAATGTTATGCTCTCATGACTCATGTTCTTTGATTCATATATTATTCATGTCTTATGAACTTGAAATATTTTTTTGTGATTCAATGTTATGATCTTTGATATATTGGGTATAGATTTAAAAATGATAATCTTTTGTTCAAATACACATATTCTCATGATATGATTATGTGATAATTGTTCTCTACCATTTATATCCTTACTACGAATCTTTTAATACCCATTCTTATGATTCCTTTTCTAAATTTAATAAGAATGGTGTTAAGTATTATATTTATAATAAGGGTCCATGTTATGAAGAACTTAGAGGAAGAACTTGTAGAACTCTTATGAAATAAATATTCCTTAATTTTTCAAAAGACACTAAACAAATATGATATTAGAATATATCATAATTTTAGAATTGATCATAATTTTTCGTACTAAATAATAATCTAATAAGATGTAATATATATATATATATATTATATGTATGAGACTTTGTAGATGCAACATAAGTTTTGTATGGAATCTAAAAAAATGAACCTGTGCAGAAATCACCACTGCATTTTATTCTTTTGTTCTAAAGGTATAATATCTAAAAAAACTCCGTATATAACAATATAGGAAGTAAATGTCTTATTTCATACATAATATATCATGTCCATATCATCATGAAGAAATAATTCAAACTGAAACATGTATATTCCTGAGTAGAGTTTTTTTAAAATAGTACACTCGTAACCTTTTTTCGTTATAGGGTCATTCTTCCACATGAGATGAAATAAAAACCACACACCACTGACATCCATATCATATTGATTCAAATATAAAGTTACAATTTTTGGTATAACTCCACTCCCAAAATTAAAAGAGAATACTAGAAGGTAGATAAATGAGAAAAAACTGATCCACATCACACTGATAGCATTAAAAACTCCATATGATTCTATACAAACACTAGAAGCGATATAAGGTTGATTGCACCTATAGTCCGATTTCTTATTCCATGATGTTTCAAGAAAGAAAGATGTAAGCATCCATATCACTAACTTGTTAAATTATAATGACATGATCTTTCGTTCCCAATACAATCACGCATGGAAATCCCCTATCTAGACACAAATTCATCCACCTGAAGTACTAACCACTGAACTACTACCCAAACCATAAAGATCATAACAAACAACTTACTAATATTTCATGAATACTAATACTAGTCAATGAATCTATATATCTAACTGTTATAATTTACTTATAATAGGTTCCCTAATGGTAAAAATTGGAATTCCTTTATATTCCTAATTGTATCCTCCATGAACTAATACCAAGGTGGATTCAATTGAAATTATTAGTAATTTCCAAAAATGTGTTCTTCATACCAATCAATAAAACAAGAACACTATGTCCTAAAGGCATGATAAATAGCACATCAATATTCTGTAAAAAAAAACCACATGTCATCCTTTGGAGACATCTATAAGTTCTTTTATATTTACACGAATTGAATTTCCACAATTTCCATAGAGCATAACTCCATGATTATCAACTATTTGGTACCTGGTTATTTCTTAATGAGGATGTTCCATACTAACCACACCTAATGGGATCCCACTAACCTCTAGGTGTGATCCTTTACTCATAAAAAACTCTACATCACCTCTTAAAATGAGTAATGGTACCCGAACATTGCCATGTAGTTGTTTTTGGACCTCCTCGCTACCATAAATGAGTTTAGTGAATGATATAAATTTCTCCACTCAGGATAAAATTACATATTTGGAACGGTAAAAAGGTAATACCCCCAACAAAAAAAATTAGTGACCACATTAAAGTTTGAAACATATAAATTTATTAGATCTAGTAAAATTTAACATTAAAAACATGACTAAACAACGGTTTGATATCTCAATATATCAAAATTATGATATATATTCACTAGAATAGGTTATTTGAAGAAAATATACATTATTTAAACTCTCTGTATCATGAGGTTCTATCAAGATGTTCAATAAAATCCCCCAACTCAAAAACATCTAATTTTGAAATGGTAAATCACACTCGTACTAACCAATAAGGGGGTTCTTGAAATAAAGACATGAATCATAATCTGAACTATATATGTTCCAGTCGGACCATAACCATTCATCACATGCATCTTCTTACATCTCTGACCATCATCTCACTATTCATTATAAGAAGTAGTCTGGGATGGTGATTTCTTAGATTGTATTGATTCATTTTCTATCTCTAACTACTCTTACACCACCCATTATTTCTCTAATATACATTCTATTAGTAAACCGGTACTATAACAATGAGGAATATGATATCATTTCAATGTGTAACATAATTTTTTCCCATATCATCACTCTGTATAAACATTCATGAAAATATTACATTTTCTCACAAATAAGGTACATCTGAGTAAACAATTCTCCCATTTATAATATATCACTCATGATGCTCTAGAATAGGTAGTGTTCTGTGATAATTCAACAAATAAATCCAAATATTATCCTTTGGAGTCTCCAACAATCATAATTATAGATCTATTATCTTTTTTATATACTTATACATTACCATGTGACTCAACGATGGGTTCAACATGCTCAGAAAAACTACATCATGGACAAGGGTTCAAACTTTCTCCATGTTAGAGCAATCACATCGTAATTTTTATATGAAAAAATCATCCACTAACAAATAATTTTTTCAAATTGAAAGCTCAATAAAATAGTAAACATATGATAAGTAAAAGGCCAAGCTGGATAGAACTGCGAGCCTCAAACACTAGCTTAATAGTTGTCACATAAGGTTCATGGTCATATCATAAATCTTATGGTCTCCCAAATCAAAACATATGGGTCATTCCCAGTATCCTATTAGTCTAATCTAACTGTATGTGAACTACTATATTATCTATTATAAATATCTACACTAATCATAGATGGAAGAGAAACTGCCTCGATTCATGAAGCAATAATACCACCCAATTGAGTCTTAAAAAACAATGAAATATCTCCAATTATCCATTTCATGGGGTCCCAAATGACCTAATAGTTTATTAGTCTTGGTAAACTAAATACATCATTGAATCCCATTTGATAATTAAAATTTTAAAATACAACATAGTATTTTATTTTATAACATTATTTTTCTCTCTTTCATATACTTGCATATCATTTATAGTAAATACATAGGGATCCTAAGAAAACAGAAACATAGGAAAAGGGTAATATTATATTCCCATTAAGGGAATGCATAGAATTGTTGATATTATAAACAAATATGTCATAATCAATATCTAAATTTATATAATTGAAAACATTCTCAATTTAATAAATTACCCAATAATGAAATTGTTCCTTGGATAAAATCAATGCAGTGATCTCATGGATAATAATAAATAAATTATCAACAAATTAAAAGATTAGTGTTGTATTTAAAGATCTCATACATCATGATATCTTTAACATCAAGGATATTCAATAATACATTTTACTAAAAATGATTGTATACACTAAAACTCATTAAATAAGTCATGCCAACTAGTTTATATCACAAAACCTATCGATGCATCAAGGGTTTATTAATAATCAGTCCCCATAGAAAAATGTATCTATGATGCATTCCTTATATATAGAAAGGTCAATTAAATTCATAAATAATATACTTTATGAAAAAAATTATATATAGTAAACAATACATAATATCAATACTTCCCATGGAAATCCAATAAATATCAATGTAATACAAAGAATATAGAAATGATATATAGTTTCAGAAATAATCATATATATGATACAATGAATATAGTTTTTATGATAAATGTAATTTCTATTGAACAAAATAATTTGAATGATTAAAGAGAATGTTAATGAAAAAAAATTAAAAATATATAAATGATAATCATCAATTCATTTGAAATGAGCCGCCTCAGTTGTGGCACAGTGGTGATGGAGAATTGCTTACCAATGTTGTTCTCTGGTAGGTGAATCATTCGAATCCTTGGAGTCTTCTCTAAGGAGAATTTATCATTCCCCCTAGATCCACTCATCTTATAAGGCCACTTGGTTCTTAACTGGGTGGGAGAATTGAGTTTTGACCCACCTATATTGGGAAATTACTGTGTTGAACCATATCCTATCATTTCATTACTCTCCAGGATGCTCTACCATCTCATATGGAAATAGATATTTCCAAGATGGGGATCTCTCCAGAGTGATCCCTTCACTAGGAGGGGGTATCTTAGTATGGAGGGATCAAAAATTCCAAATCTTGGGATTACCTTTTTGAAAAGTGAAATCAATTCATCAGAAATATATGATTGGTAATAAAATCATGTTCTTTGAAAAAACACATGAAAAGGAAGAGGAATATTAAAATAACATTTTATAAAATAACATTCTTTTTAGAAACATTTAAAATTGGTACAAGAATCTAAATACTGTAAAATAGTTATAGTAGTGGAAGATTCGTTAATAACATATATGTTAGAACAAAAAAATTCTTCTGACTTTTTGAAAAAGAAAGATGAAATTAACTATTTCATAAAATATTAGAATGATTTATTTTAAACCATGGGAAAAATTAAAGGATAAAATAAAATTTCTTTAACAAATCATCAGATAAAATAATGATTTATTTTCTAAAATAGTTTTAAAAAATATAGATGTGGATGAAAAATATAGCCGATCAAAATGATAAATAAGATCGATTTTTATTTTTTAATTTTCATTGATTGAATAAAGTATATAATAGAGAAATAGTAAGAATAAAAAAAGAAACTAATTGAATATTAATCTTATAATAAAATATATTATGTTTATAAAGGATATAATATGATATTTCTTCAAGGAATAGAATAGAAATCCCAAAAAATTATATTGTAAAATAAATTATTACCCCTTTTGAAAATTTTAAATTCTAACCCCTTGATAGAGTAAATTTAACTGAAAATTTAATCATAATTAATTAGTATATAATAATTTTAAATACATAAAATGATCATTTGATACAAACCATAAAAATTAATAGGTTTATAACACCAAATATGTCTCAGTGGAGAGGAAATTGTAACAAAATCCATTACAAATATCATATCATTGAAGTGAGAATTAAATAATGAAGTGATTATGTGTAATAAATATCAAACCACAAAAAAATATTAAACAAACAATTATACAATAAAAGGTTGTTTTATGCGTAATCATGCCATAATATAATTAATGACGAATAAGTATAACCCAATGAATGGGTATTTATTTAAGAGTCCTCTTACCTCACTCTTCCACTTAGTAGAACATACTTTAACCTCATGTATAACAAATTTTATTTTTTTATAATACTAAAAAATAACCATACACATACGTATAATAGAATATATAATACAATTATTACATTTTAATACTTATTTAGTAATGATTCTTTATTTAAATTATTACTTAAGAGTGTAAACTATCTCGTTTTCCATGTAAGATTCTATTCGATGATTTTTGCCCTTATATATTTCTAATAGTTCCATAATTTGTATAATTTTATTCACTATAAAAATATAATATATGTTAAATATATTTATATATAGAGAAATCTGTTAAATATAAATGTTGAAAAATTAATTACACCGTTCATGGAGACGATTGGATATACATATGTATGAACGATGTTATCACTTTTTGACATATGGAATGAAAAAAGATAAATAGGTATTCAACATTTAAAAAATTAATATCATAAATATTATTTATATATATATTAATTCAATCATCGTAACCATAAATTTTGGATGTTTGTGAAAAATGAAATACATCGCTTCATAAAGGTAGGCATCCATACATACGTATGCGTGATGTTTTCTTTTTCCAATATAATGAAATATAGATATATAATGAGTGTTACATTCTAAAAATTAATATTTCACATATTTAAGATACATAGATATTTTTTAAAATGGATAACTTTGATTTACAGGGGTTAGAGGAAGAAATAAAATTGAAAACACTCAGTTAAGAGTTATACCTCTTCATTGAGAAAACTATTTTTTTCACACACCTTATGACCTAAAAGTATTGTCATTTGGGGTGAAATAATATATAGAAAGTGGTGAGTGGGTATATTATTATATTGGGGAAGGTTTTGGTTGAAATTTATGAATCAAACTTTGTGAATAAGGAAGGAGAGTAGGTTCTCTTTTATAATTGAGGGGAGGATCACCCTTAGAATTACTTAAATTTTTATATTAATAAAAATTATTTTTTATAATAAGGGGGTTCAAATTGATATATTTTAGATATTTGATAATGATAAGTATAAATCCTCTCATCCAAAAATATTTGGACATTTTTTTGTTATGTTTTTACCCTTATCTCTTAGATTTAACCATCATTAACCCTTTTTATAATTAAGGCTATATCATAGTTTTTTAATCATTATGGGTCAAGAAAGTTACTATTAAAGGAGATATTAGAAATAATTGAACTATTGTTGATATTATAAACCATATCACCTTCAATTGTCTACAGATATTGTTTTATGAATTTAAAATATTTAATAAAATATTTTTTATTATAAAATAACATTAATGTCATTTTTGGTAATTTGTGAAATATTATAATATAATATGTGTCATACTCATTTAAATTGGTTCAAAAAAGAATTTGTTTTCAATATAAGTAATATATTGTCTTAATGTAATCATTAAATAAATTTTTTATTTTTATAGATATCATTTTAAACCTTATCTTTTGGTTTAACCCCTTGGTTAAAAAATTTAACCTTAACAACGATGATGAATTTTTCAGTATTAATGGTTTATAATTTTACTTATTAGAACTAAATTGGATAATAAATGGAAAACGGATGAAATTTTAAATCATACATAATCATGCTCTTTTAATTTCAATATTTTAATTACTTTTAAATAATTTAATAAAATATATTTATCATAAAATTCTCTTAATGTCATTTTAAGAACTATTCAAATAATTTTGTTTTGAAAACAACTCGAAAGTAATGGAATTAAAATGTAAAACTGTTACACATACCTGATATATTATATGTATCTTTTAAAAAATTTAGACACTTTAACATACCCAAACAATATTAAATTTTGAGTTTTTAAAATCATTTAATTGATTTTCCTCCTACTCACACAGGCATTGTGTCGTTGTTACGTAAGTATTTTGAGTAATAGTTTCATCACTAAAAATTAAAAATAAATAAACATCATAAATACAAATCAATTAAGTTCAGAATAATATATTGTGTTATTTCATATTTTATACCTAATAACATTTATTTCAAGACTAATTATTTAATATATTATTTTAATTTTTCTATCCTTGCCCATGAATTTTCATTCGTCACCTATTGTATACGTATAAAATCAGTATATATTTATAATAATAATAAATAATAATTTACATTTTATAAAAATGTTTAGAAAAAACTTCACCCATTTTCATATATTATCTTTAGGAAACCATATTTGGCTTATCTTGTGTTGCACAGGCACTAAATCTAAAGTAAAAAATGATTTTCATTTTTTTCATTAAATAAATTTTCTTTTATATTTTTTTAATAATTTTTGAAAACTATTTTAAGAATATTATCATAAATTATTATATAAATAAGTTTAATAAACTTTTATATCTTATTTATATCCTGGTTATATCATTGAAGATATCATATTTCATAAAAATTATATTTTTTATTATTCACAATGAAAATATACTTATACAAAAAAACATTAAAAATAATCCATGGTTAAATTTGACTTTTTGAATCCAAAAATTAATACCATTTAATAAAATTAAATTCTCTTAAATTTTAGAAATAAATTTTAATATAAATTTGTAAAATTTAATGAAAAATAATTTTCTTTAGAAAAATGCATTTTTAAGTATAAAATTTAACATATATGAAAATAATGAATATTCATTATTAAAATGTAATTATATTGATTAATTTAATTTCAATAGATCACATTTACTTTAATACCAAATCCAAAATAGAACAATATCTTTTTGTTACCTAATATAATGAAAATAAATGAGAGTATGTGAAAAATCTCATTTTTTAACTATTCACTAAAAGATCTATAATTTCAAAAAATACCCACATTTTACCCTAATATGATTTTAATATTATAATTTTAAAAATATGTTAATTTTATAAAATATAATTTCTAAAAGTGCTAAAAATTAATTATAATTTTCACACAAAAAAACAATAAATTCATTTTTTACTAAAATGCACTATAGATGCAGAAATGGACTTTAATAAAAATTGAATGATTATTTATAAATAATTCATCAATAAATTTTTACTAATTAGGATGATTATAAATATATTTCATAATGTGGTTACTCAAATTCATAATTTCAAATTCAATGGAAAGGTTATAATGACCACATTTAAATAATAATTGTATTTATATTATATCTATATTCACCTAAATATCGACGTTGAGTGTTATGTGATACATGATGCTTATTATTATTTCAAACCAATTTTCTTTGCAATTAAATTATATCCCCTTTAAATAAATTACATCCTTTCAATTTTATCTTGGTTATCAAAGGTTCAAAATTTGAAAAAACTATTACTGCAAACCCACATCACACAAAGGGATAATAAAACATCCCTTGAAAAGGGGAAAGATGAAAACATAAAGGAAAATATTATGGTTAATAGATAATGATAGCATTGTTGGGAAGATAAAATTTATACATAAAAGAGAAAATTAATGTCCAAGGAAAAATAGATACTGATAGAGAACATGGTCATGTAAATGTTAATGACTATAGAACCATAAATTCCTGAGTGTATAAAAGACCATTATTTAATTAGAAATGAAGATGTATGGATAAGATTTTTATTTCAATATCATTTTACTATGTTTGGGTGATTCTTTTACTGTAAATATATATAACATGAGAAAATGTACTTACATGATTTCTTTCCATTTCATAAGTACAATTTTATTTTATAGTTAATGTCCAATTAATTATACTTTATCTATTACACCAGAAATTAATATTCAAGAGGCAATTTTCACGACTAAAGCACAAAAATTAACAGTTAATGAAACATAAGATCCCAAAAATCATAAAATAAATTCCCTCTTTCTTAAAATATTTACCAAATCCAAAATGGTTAACACAAGTTATTCAATATGGATAAATATAACATATTAATAAATAAAACCGAAAAAAATAACCCCTAAATTTCAACTTAATAAATTACATAAATAGTTATCCTTGAGAATCCTTCAATATATTTCTAAATAAATTCAATGCACAAAAATCCAAACCATTAGATGAAATATTCTTTTTAATATAAACTCTAACATTTATCCATTGAAAACCAAAATTAGTTCATAAGTCCACATGCCAAACTAGTGAATAAATTGATCATATATTCTCTTAAAGAATTATAATAAAATGAATCACTATAAAATATAAATGTAATAAAAAATGATTCAAAAAATTATCTCTATCATTATTTCTCTAATAAAATCACTGAATATTGAATATATTCTATAAATAAAAAAATGCAGTAAACCACATTATCATCAAATAAGTAATCAATTCCAACGTCATAAATACTATAAAATTTATCTTTATTCATGTCAATAATCTCTTTATCCAAAATAAAAATTATTATCTCCATATTAGTCACATATTAAGGGTTATATTTCCCTTAATAACGTATTCTCCAAAAATATCACCTTACCACTGAATAATTTTTCATGATTATCGATACCATTGAACATATGCATTCAAATACATAAACAAAATCTATTGTGTAATAATTCATAGATTATTCATGATTCATATTACATTAATATCATTGATTTAAAACATCCACCAAATAATTTGAAAATGTAAATATACAAACACATCAATAATTTCACATTAATGAAATAATGTAGTCCTTTGCATGGTCTAGGAGTTAACCGTTTAATTAGGGAATTGACACAGATACATACATTGTTCCCCACACATAATACATTGAATTATAAATGGATCTTTAGAATTAACTTCTTATCCCATCAATTGAACTATTCATTTTTCCCTCACCAATTACATGATTTGTGACCTTATATTCCAAAAATATAATATTTTCCCATTCCACTAAGACATTTTTCTGAGTGCTTCTTCCCACATACTTGACAAGTAGGAAACTAAATCTTCTTCCATCCATGGTCTTCATGAAACATTTTTTTATCTTATTATGTGTGTCAAGAAACTCACCCATGATTATATTGATAAAAATATAATGTGAAAGATTATTAGATATTACCATAATGTTTCCCCTTCTAACTCATGTTTCATTTGGTTGGTCATAATGATAGTCATTCCATTGTCCATCATATATAATTTTAACATGGTTACCTCTAGTTCCAGCCATTGACTGGAATAAAGAAGCATATGTTGAGGAAAAATAATCATACTAAGAAAAAAAATAACCATTAAAATCATTTACAGTATTTATAATTCATGGAACAATCATTACAATCAAAGACACCTGAGGTTTATCTTAGACTATTCATGGTCAATATCAATTAAAATCATTCATTATAATTCATAAAGTAAATAAAAAATAACTTAAAAATATCCCCCAAAAGTGGGAAAATAAGTGAGTAGTAAGTTCACACTCACTGTACACCAGAATGGTAATTAGAATATATTCAACAAACTCTTTTTAGGGTTATTATACCTAGATGAATTTGTGTCAACACTATGTCCACTTGTTATAAACTGACAGTGATGTATTAGTAGGAGAACCACATAATCGTGACTTTATTGAGGACATTTATGATTTTATACAACAGTTATTCATATCCTCAAATTATTCCGTTGGCTTATGTTCTCTAATATATGATTTACTAAATCTAATAGTCAATGTTTCAACTACACTTTATATGATTCCAACTATATCAACTCTAACCCCAATAACCCAAATTCGATGTATTCATTATTTTATTTGAATTTTATAAACGTGATTTCATCATAATAGACTGAATAAATTAGTAGTTTTGATAAACATAATACATTCATGAATATCATATGAAATTTTAAAACATAAAATAAAACATAACACTTTTGTTAAGAACTCAATTCTTCTCTCTAGCATATCACTACATATCATTCATTTTAATCATACTAGGATCTAGTGGAAAATGAATCATAATAAAAGTGTGATCACAGATACTCAATAATGTAATGTATAAATCAGAATCTATTAAGAATAAATAAATCATAATCAATATGGCAAGGTAAATATTTGAAAACAAGTGACATTTAATCAATAAAATGGGAATTCAATGCATCAATGGATAAAATTGATGCATTAATCTCATTGATAATAGTAATTGAATTATTAATTAAGAATATACTCAATATTAGATATCATCATCTTATATATCATGATATCTTTACTGTAAAGTCCTTGAACCAAGACTGTTTAATCAATGGGTGGATATACACCAAAAACTCATTTAGTAATTCTAGTCAACCAGTTTGTCTCAATACACCTGTCGATGCATCAAGGGGAAATTGATAATCAGGCCCAACCCATCACTACATGTCTAACACATTACACATAAAATGAATGGTCAATATAATTCATAAACAATATGCATTATCTACAATTGTTTGTATTGAGTAAAGAACACGAAATACCAATATTTCCTTCGTCTATCAGATAATATTCAAAATAACAATTTATATAACTATTGTATATGGTGTAGGTAATAATCATATCATCAATACAAATAATATAGATATTTATGATAATTGTAATTCCCAACTATCATAAAAAATGTAATTTTTTAAGAAAAAGTTAATGACCACTACATGAAAATGTGTATTTGTGATAGGTTATTTGAGACGGGGGAGGGTCCTTTCGCAAATAGTCCATTAAAAGATAATATTTGTTACGAGATCTTCTTCCCGTCGCGAAAGGTTTGGGACGGAATTCATGCCAAACCGCTAGAAGGGTATTTGCGAGGCATATAAAATCCCGTCGCGAATACCCAGTGACTTTTTTTAGTATTTGTGATGGGAGATGAATCCTGTCATAAATATAATGTCAATCGGTTTGTATTTTCTATGGGACATGCCGTATATAATATAACCTATATATACCCTCATATGTTTACCTCTCATTTCACCCCTTTCTCCACACTCTTCTGCTTCTCTACTTACATTTTTTTCTCTCAATTTTTTTCCAAAATTTAATGTTTAAAATAGGAACACCATTCACAACTTAGATCCTTCGAAAGCTTCAGTTTTATGTTATTTATATATTCCTTTTATTTTTTAGTTATGTTATGTTATTTTATTTTAGTTATAATTTTTGTTAAATACCAACATTAATAATAAAACAGAATTAGATAGTCTTATTTTACAATATTATTTTTAAACAATTATGCGTGATTAGTACGAATTTTTATGAATTAATAGTTATATCAATTATTGTTAATTAAGAGTAATCAGTGATAATTAGTTATAATTAGCCATAATTAGAAGTAATTAATCATATTTAGTAATAAGTAGTAATAAATATAAATAAATAACAATAACTAGTAATAATTAGTGACAATTAGTCATAATTGAATGTAATTAGTTATGATTAGAAATAATTAGAAATTAATATTAATAAATAGTAATAATATGTAATAAATATTATCAAAAGTAATAATTAGTAATAATTAGTACCAAATTGTAATAATTAGTAAGAAATAGTAATAAAAAGTAATAACTAGTAATAATTAATAATAATTTGGATTAATTTGGAATAATAAGTAATAATTATGATTAATTAGTAATAAATAGTAATAATTAGTAATACTTAGTAATAATTAATAGTAAATATTAATAATTAGTAATAAATAATAATATATATTAATAAATAGTAATAAATAGTAATAAATAGTAATAAATTGTATTAATTAGAAATAATTAACAAAAAAATACAACACAAAGTAATAATTATGATTAATTATGATTAGTTTTGATTAATTAGTAATAATTAGTAATAAATATTAATAATTAGGATTAATTAGTAATAATTAATAATGAATATTAATAAATGGTAATAAGTTATAATAATTTTTAATAAATATTAATAAATAGTAATAATTAGTAATAATTAGTACTAAATAGTAATAAATTGTAATAATTATTAACAATTATTAATAAATATTAATAAATAGTAATAATTTGTAATAATTAGTATTATTTAATAGTAAATACCAATAATTGGCAATATATAGCAATAATGAATAATAATTAGAAATAATTAGTAATAATTAGTTATAATAAATAATATTTAGTATTAATTATTAATAATTATGATTAATTAGTAACAATTTTTGTAATAATTGGTAATAATTAACAGTAAATAGTAATAATTAGAAATAAATAGTAATAATTATCAATAATGTAAATTAATTAGTTACGATTATGATTAAATCGTAATAATTAGTAATAATTATTAATATTAAGTAATAATAATGATTAATTAATAATAATTAGTAATAATTCGTAATAATTAGTAATAAATAGTATTAAACTAAAATAAATATTATTAAATAGTAATAAATAGTAATAATTAATAATAATTAGGATTACTTAGGATAAATTAGTAATAATTATGATTAATTACTAATTATTAGTAATAATTAGTAATTATTATTAATAACTAGTTATAATTAGTAATAAATAGTATTGATTAGTTATAATTAGTAATAAATAGTAATAATTAGAAATAATTATAATTAATTAGGATTAATTTGTATTAATTTGTAAAAATTAGTAATAAATATTTATAACTAGGATTAATTAGTAATAATTTGTAATAATTATTAATAATTAGAAATAAATAGTAATAATTAGTCATAATTAATAATATTTATTAATAAAAATAAATAAATAATAATAATTAGGAATAAATAGTAATAAATGGAATTAAATAGTAATAATTAGTAATAATTTGTAATAAATATTAATAAATTGTAGGAATTGGCATTATTTGGAAATAATTTGAAATAAACAGTAATAATTAGTAATAATTAGGGAGAAATTAAAAATAATTAGGTTTAATTTGGATTAATTAGTTATAATTATGATTAATTAGTAATAATTTTTAATAATTAGCGGTAATTAGTAATTATTCGTAATAAATAGTATTAATTAGTAAAAATTATTAATAATTATAAATTAGTATTAATAATTATTAATAAAGAGTAATAAATAGTTAAAATAATATTAATTTGTTTCCCTTTATTACTAATTTGTAATAATAATCAGTAATAATTACTAATAATTTATATAAATTAGAAAAAATTTGGATTAATTAGCAATAATAAGGATAAATTAGTAATAATTTGTAAAAATTTGTAAAAATTGGAAATAAATAGTAATAATTAGTAATAATAAGTAAAAATTAGAAAAAATTTGTTATAATTAGTTTAAATAGGGATTAATTTTCAATAATTTGTATTAATTAGGAATAATTAGAATAAATAAGAAATGGTTAGAAATAATTATTAATAATTATTAATAATTATTAATAATCAATAATAATTATTAATAATTATCAAAAATTAGAAATAATTAGTAATAAATATTCATAAATAGTAATAATTTGTATTAATTAATATTAAAAAGTAATAAATAGTAATAATTAGTAATAAATAGTAATAATTAGTAATAATTAGTAATAAATTGTAATAAATAATAATAAATAGTAATATATAGTAACAATTAGTAATAAATACTAATAAATAATGGTAATTAGTAAATGAATCAAAAAAACGCATACAACCATCAAGAAAATGTGAATTCTTACTATTTTTTAATTAATTTTGTCATCATTTATCTACTTTTTGTATGTTAAATTCTATAACATTTTTATATAATACTTATTTTTTTCTCATGTCTTTTGTCAAGTCATGTTTTGTTTTCAACTATCTGTAACACACCATAATATAGATAAAATGATTTTTTCTATCATTATAACCACATTTTCCACATTCATCATGTTCCTTTATCGAACTGTCAGCTCTGAATATTGATTTGATGTTGTTAACCAAAAAACCATTCTTGTTTTATGAAGAACATAAATGTAAAGGAAGATCAGGTGCTATTGTAGTGACTTCTCATGATATCATGTGAACATTAACTTATTCTCCTCTTTTGACATTTAACAACATAAAAAAATAAGCTAAGAAAAGTGAGTTAATTTGTAGTGTCAACAGTTCGATATAGAATAAAAATTGAAACATGGTTACACTGATAGTTAGGATTTTTTAAGACTATGTGATGTGTATGAATCAACCACATATTAATCTAACACACGTTTTGATCTGTATATACTATGGTAGAGAAAATGTGACGTGTATATGACACCACCGGTTGTTGGAGGAGAAGATGTGTCGTTTACTAGTGCAGCAACATCAATAGATGAGGATGTAGATGTGATGTATGACTCATGGTTTAGTGAGTTTTTTATAATGATTCAAATACTGGGTTTCTTATTATTATTTTATTATTTTATTATTTTTTTATTTTTTTATTTTATTACATTATTATATTTTTTTGATATATTATTTAATGAAAATATATTATTATTATTATTATTATTATTTTCATAATATTAGGGTTTTTAATATTTTATAACATTTTATTATTATTATTATTATATATATTATTTTTAATTATTTTAATTATTTTTTTATGTTTTTGTGACATGTATATTTTACCGTCGCAAATAGTATTAATAAATATAATTTTTTTAATTTTTTTAATATTATTATTTTTTATTTTTTGCAATGGGTGAATATTCCAGTCACAAATTGTATTCTCCCTGGGCCCATTTTGAGTGAGTTTTTTTAAAAAAATCAGTAAAATTATTTGCGATGGGAGAATTTCCAATCTCAAATATTATTCGTTTATGACGAACCGTCGCTAAAACAATTGTGATGCCTTTTTCCGCAACAGTTCAATTACAATAGGACCCCATAAAAAATTTCCATTTATAACATAGTTGACCAACAAATTAATCAGAGATACAAATGACTATCCATTAATCGTAAATATAGGTTTTATAATAAAATAATTTCCTTCGATGGAATAACAAAAATAGATGAAAATATTAAAATAATCATTTATTAAATATTTTAAATTTTAAAACTATTGAAATAATATATAAGAATCCAAATAGAATAAAATGGTTATAAGAAATGAAAATTCATTAACATTGTATATATTAAAAAGAAACATTCATTTTGACTTTTTGTAAAATAAATTTGAAAATGAAAATTCCTAAAAAGGTTGTAAGGATTCTTTTTAGACCTTGTCAAAATTCCAAGATAACCTAAAATGTCCATAATAAATAATTTTATTAAATAAAAATAGTTTTTTATTTTTTTTAAATATGGATATAAAAGAAAAATATAACAAATCAAAAAATAAATAAGCTATATTTTTCATTCAAAAATTTACCTCCCCAATTAAAGGGGAAAAGGGAGGAAATTTATTAACAAAAAATGGAAACTCCTTAAATATCAATAGGATAAGAATATATATGGATTTTATGAAGTAAATAACATAAATATAAAAAATGAGATTGTAAAATAATGTATAACAAATTTGGTAACATTAAAATTGTAACCCATTAAAATATTAAACATTAATTGATATTTTATGCAGCATCAATAAATATATATTTGTGTTAAATACATCAATTAGATAGTATAAACAAAACATTAAAATAAATTGGTGCATAATTCCAAATACCTCTCAATGGAGTGGAAATTGAGACAAAAACCCTTACAATAGTCATGTCATGGAAGTAATAATTTATTAATGAAGTGATTTTGTGTAAAAAATGTAAACCCATAAAAAATGAATATATAGAAAATAATAATAATATTAAATTCAGCATGTGCTCAGGGCATAACAAAGTCAATGAACTAAAAGTATATCTGATTAAATAGATATTGAGTTAAGAAACTCCTTACCTCACGCTTCCACTTTGCTGGATGTGCTTTAAACTCATGTATAATAAATTTAAAATAATTATAATTCAAAAAAACCATAATAATAATTATAATATAATATATGATCAACTTATAACATTTCGATACCCATTTATGAATTTTTTTTAAATAATCAATTCAGAGTGTTAATTGTCTTGTACTTCATGATAGTTTCGATTTGTTACATTCTATCCTCATAACATGATAATGGTTTCATCATATCCATAATTTTATTCATGATATAAATTTCACACACACACACACACACATATATATATATATATTCATTTATAAAATATATATAGAAAAAAATAAATTACATTATTCATGGACAAAGTGGGTTGTACTTACGCTTGAACTTTGTTTTCACTTTTTTAGGGATGGAGAAAAATAATGTTAAATATTAATTCACTATTACAATACTATAATTATATCATAGATATAATATATATTTATTAAGTCAGTTTTCATAACCATAAATGTTACATGGTGATGAAAATAAAAATACATCACTTCGTCGAGGTGGTATTCTATACATTGGCACAAACAATGTTTTATTTTCTCGTATGATGGAAATAATGCATATGATTGGTATTATATTCTCAGAAAAACAATTAAAAAAAATTAATATACTGGATTAATAATTTCACAATGTATACCATGGATTTATAGTAGGTATAATAAAATATAAATTTGAAAATTCTCGATTAAGATTAATACCTCTTAGTTTAGAATAATATTTTAAATTTCACATAATCCTTGATATAATGGTCTTTTAGAAATCTATATGAAATATAATATTGTGAATAAATATATAATTATATTAGGTTTGGTATTTTATGATCTAGATGGCTCAAAAATTGTAAATAATGAAGGATAGGAAGTTACATTTTTTATGTAAGAGGAGGGGCACCCTAAGAATTACTTAAATTATTAAATTATTATAAATAAATTTTTATAATAAATTGGTTCCTAATTTATATATTTATAAAACAGGATTATGATTAGATTAAATCCTATTTTCTGATAATATTTGGACAGGTTTAGGTTATTTGTTTACCATTATCGTTTTGTTGTAACTCCTCATTAACGATTTTTATGATTACCATAATATAATTGTTTGTTACTCTTTAGGAGTCAATAAGTTACTATAAATGTAAAAGTGAACTATAAATGGAATATCTTAGATATTTTAGAACATATCACATTCTCTTGGCCAAGGATAATATTTTCATGAATTTTAAATCATGGAATAAAATATTATTTGTTATAAAATATCATTGATGAAATATTTTTAAATACATGAAATATTATAATATAATATCAATATAGTTGAAGTAAAATGGTACTAAAATCATAGTTTTGGATATCATTATAATACTTATCCTTTGTTTTCTCACTTTGGTAAAAAAAATTAACCTTAACTGTGGTAATGACTTCAATAATATAAAAAGTTTATAATTTTACATATAAGGTGAAAACTGTCTCATTTATGAAAAATAGATGAAATTTTAGACAATTCATAATCTTAATTGTATTACTAAAATATTAATATCATTTGAGATAATTTTATACAATACACTTAACATAAAACATAATTATATTCATTTTAAGAACTATTCACATGGTTTAACTTTGGAAACAACATGAATACAATGAAATTACAATATAAACCTTTTACACGTCTCTAAAATGTTATTTTTATATTAAAAATTCATATTAAACTTTAAATATACAAAAAAAATAAATTTATAGTTTTTAAAATTATTTACTTTATATTTTCACTACTTACCCATGTGTAATAATTTATTGTGAATATTTCTTCAGCAACAATTAAAAATAAATTATGGTCCTTAAAAAAATTAATTACTTTAATAGTAAACTTTTATATTTATTAAAATTATATATTTACTCAAATATGTGTCATAAAAAATATATAATATGTTATTTTTACTTTTCTAGCCTTTCTCTAGTGTTGTACAAGAATTTGTATATGTCACATTTTATATTGTACAAAAATTCATATATGACGCTAAAAATAATAAATAATAATTAATATTAAATAAAAATTTCAATAAATGAGTTCATCCTTGTCCCATATTATATTTAGGAAACCCAATTAGCTTTTCATGTGCTACACAACAATTTCATCGACACTAAATGTGGTTTATATTTTCATCCTAAAATAAATTATAATTTAAATGTTTTAAATTATTTTTGTATGATATTTGTGTTATATTATCATACATGTTTTATTATATAAGTTTAATAAATTTTAATATAATATTTATATATTTGTAATATCATAAAATATAATTTATTTCATAAAAACAATATTTTTTATTATTCAAAAAAAAATTAACTTCTATAGAAAAAATCTAAAAAATTAATCAGAGGATAAATTTGAATTTATCAATAAAAAAATTATTTTTATTTAATAAAATTAAATACATATAACTGGAATAAATCAATATTAATATAAATTCACAAAACACATTGAAAAACAATTATTTACAACAATGTGTTTATAAGTATAAATACTAACTTATATAAAATTCATGAATATTCATGATTCAAATGGAATTAATCTTATTAATTTAAATAAAATGGATCATATTTAAATTTAAGACTAAATCCGTAAATATTATGTGACTTTAAAATTAATTTATTTAGTGAAATGATATGATATTTTTAAAACAAAATCTATATTATTTACTATTAACTGAAGAATAAATCATTTAAGAAAAATAAGAAAATCATCATTTGATAATATTAATAGTTTATTATAAAAAAAGAATTCCATTTTGTAAAATAAAATTTCTAAAATTGGTATAAATTAATTACAATTTCATTCACAAAATGAAATAAAATCATATTTGATGAAAATGCATTTTTCAAGCATAAAAACACAACACAAAAAATTTAGTTCTTATTTAATAAGATGTTATCAATACACTTGTATTGAGTTAGACCATTATACATATTTTTAATAATTAATTTACTCATATTCTTACCTTCCAATTCCGTGTCTATTTTATAATGGTCTCATTTGATTAACATTATTTTTATAATATATCTCAATTCAAAAAAATCTCGATGTTGTGTGTTAAGAATGATATCTAGCTTATTATTTTTTAATCTAATATTTTAGTGTTACAATATCTAGATTATATAACATTAGAAGGACATGGTAAATTATAACTAACCACTATATGATTTGTGTACAATCTTACTTTTACCATGAAATGATGTTTTAGAGATCTAGGTCAACTATGAGGTTATCATAGTGTTGGTGAAAGGATACATTAGTTTCCACACATATGCCGATCTCCTTGATTTGATAACCAAACTCAAGATCCATGTAATATAGATTCCATAAATTCCAAAACTAGGCTTCACTTCAAAATGATCTCTAAACATCATCCCTCAAAACCTACTCCAATTTCACTTTAACTGACCGAACCAACATGGGACCCACTTAATCCAGTAATTATCTTAGAGTGCCACCCTAATATCACCTCAAAAGGCCAGGGGCTATTGAATATCTTCAAGTAGAAAAATCACACAACGTGATAGATTGTATCCTATAGGAACCTATTATAAACTTATATATCTATTGTATAATAGATCATTGTAATCACTAATGGGAAATGTATAAATAACTAAACTATTTGAAACACATGCATGTGACGAAAAAACAAGAACACCCACATTGGAATATACATAAGAATTTATACCTCTGAAAAGCCCCTGAATGTGGATTACATAAAACTCTAAAAGGATCCACCATAAAATATGTACCCTTGGATTGACCTTTAAGCATAATGCATGTTACCACCATGATAAACCACAAAACTCCTTCACGTTTCACCAATCAACACCTCACATTTTCTCAGAATAAGAAACACCGTCTCCATGTTTACCAAGACCATCTCTAATCCTATGAGTCATCTACATTGATAAAACTTGTGTTAGAAAAACACCAATAAATGGGTGAGTATAAGAAAACCAAGTAGTTTTCCAAATAAAAAACATGTAAAAGCAATGTAACAGTTTAAATAAATCTTTTGTTATGAGAGGATGGCCATGAGGAAGATATAGAGGGGATTCTAGAACATCACATTAGTTTAAATATATTGGTACCAAAGATAAATAAGTAGGAATTTTGTAAATAAGAATCTCAAATTCAAGTATACATAAGTAACTAAAAGATAAGTGGAGAAGCGAATATAGCTATGGTCTAAAAGAATCAGTGATTCAAGGATGGTTCCAATAATTTAATCTCTATAACATAGAAGTCACACACACTACTGGAATTAGACATATTTGTGACAGGATCCCTTCACGAATAGGCTTTATCGACGGGCCGTCAAAAAAATAGTATATGTGAAGGAAAATTTTCGGTCGAAAATAAGCCTATGATTATATACATTATATATAAATAATCATTTTGCGACAGGGATATTCCCTATCACAAATAATCCTATGATTATATACATTATATATATATATAACATTTTGGGATTGGACAAAAGTCTCATTGCAAATTTTAATAATAAAAAATTGAATTTAAATTATTTGCGATGGGAGCCCATCGCAAAAGGTCTCGTCGCAAATAAAAAACATAATAAAAAAATATTTAATAAAATTATGATTAATGAAAAAATTATATTATTGTTATGAAAACAATAAAAAATATTATTATTAGTAAATTAAAGAACCAATAAAAAAATTAATACTAAAAAAATATATTTAATAAAATTATGATTAATAAAAAATTAATATTAATATTATTAAAATAATAGTAATAAATAATCAATTATTAAAATTATCAACATTTACAAAAAAATATTGAAAAATAATAAAATATTTTTACTATTAGTAAAATAAAAATATAAAAAAATATAATACAAATAATATATAAAGAAATATTAAAAATAAAAAAATTAAATACAATATTTGCACCAATATAAAAGACAGAAACTGTAAATACTTCATATTATAAAAATTCTTGAGTTCTAATGTTTTTAACATAAAAAAATCACTATGGGGTCGTCTTTTAGAGGAGATGGAAGAGCTGTAGGAGATGGTGGAGGAAACTCTATCCCTAAACTACGATTCGGACGGCGCACGTACTAAATATGTTCGTGATGCTACTGCTGCAATTACATCCATAGATGCATCTCCTCCACGTGTTGTTGTTGCTGGTGCTGCTTCTGCCGAAACATCTCTTCATGCTACTTCTGCAAACTCTCTATATGCTCAGCCTGAGTTCACAATTTCTCCTGATACTATGAGGCAGAAGATGATTTATCTCCATGAGCTCCTCTAGAGCTAGACGCCGACATTGCAGTAGTACCATAATAAGTACCTGGAGTCAAATGAGAGCTGATACCAACTACTCGGCCCTTCTCAAAGCCATACTAAGTCGCATGCATCCTAGCCACCTCATCGAAATAGTGGGCACTGGTATGCTCAGTCGTCTCGTCCTAACTCTCAGCCTATGTTTGAGAGGTCGCAACCTCATATGACTCCTTCAATTCTATTTTGAAATTAAAATTTTGAAAATATTATATGTAGTTAATTTTCAAACTTAAAAAAATAATACTAACCACAATTTGAATCTGGTGATCACCTCTAATCACTCTAGTGGATGGATTATTGTACATCCTCTGATATACGCCGAACTCCATAATATCAGGATGCTCAACTACCTACATAAATATAAAATAAACTGGTTATATTTAATGTTATATAAAATATTTAAAAAATATACTTACTAGATGCTCTCAATGCATACTGAATGTACAACTACCTGTTCAATGCGTCACCTCATGTATCCCTTAGTTTTGTCGTCCCACTGAAGATATCCTCTGAAATCCACCACCCAACCAGTGTAAACATAATCCATCCCAAATGTGAGATGAAATGTACTATGGTCGGTGGGCTCTACAAAACTCATAAAATTATTTCACTCCTACTTTCTTAATAAATGTTATTGTCAAAATCTAAAAAAACTGACCGAAATGTTCACGCATAGACACCTACCATGCCGTGTGGATAGCATCACGCATTGACACCTGCCATGCCACTGGATAGAGTCACACATGCTATCATCGATGGGATACCATAAACCCAACAAATAATTTACAATATCAAGTTATTAATAAAATAAATTTCAAAATAATAATTATTTATTTATGTACCAGCCAATTATTGAACATGTCGCACCACACATCAATGGGAATCTGTTCACATGTGATCCATGGCTGAGAAAAAAAATTGTGCAAGATAGTGCTCCCTTGTCAAATAGCTACATGTGCAAAACTGTAAAAAAGGAATAATTAATAAAACAATTAGTATATATATATATATATTAATGAAAACTAACTAAAATATATGGGTTATTAAACCTCTGTGTGTATGGATCGAAGAAAAGACGTGGACGTCGCTCGGGGATAAGGTCATGAATCATTAGTCATGCAAGACTGAGTTCCCTCCGCGTATCCCCTGAACCATTAGTGGGCTAAGGGTCAGATAGTCCACAATACCCTTCATCCAAATGTAGCTCAGCCTCTTGTAACTCGCGATATAGACCAGGATCCCTCTGAGACACAAAATTATTGTTGTTATCATATAGTTAAAAATAACTATTATATATATATATATATATTATTTATGATTATAAACATCATTTAACTATGTCAATGTCCATCTCTATGATCATCTCCATTGCTGTCAATGTCAATGTCTTCATCTTCATTCTCAGCATCATCAATATTCATATGAGTTTCAGTTGTATCATCTCTTGTCATTTCAAATTAATTAGTAACATCATTAACATCTTCGTTATCATCGATCCTTAATTGTAGAGTGTCATCATCAAAATTTACATCTCTTTGTGAAAAATATGGATTTTGAGTAGTATCAAGAAAAATTTCAATTCCTTCAACTTCAGTGGAACCAAATTCAGTTTGAGTAAACTTATTTTCCAGATATTTTATTTTTATTATGCTCCACATATTACTCAAGCCTCTTGATTTAGCACAGTACTTTGCGTAATAAATTTGATGTTCCAGTTGATCCAGAAAAAACAATTCATTTACTGCAAGAATACTGTTATATTTAATATCGATGACTCCATGAGTCAGATGAATATGCAAGGCTCTCTCAGTATCCAACCACAAAAATTTAAACATCATTTTTTAAATCTGTCCTAGATAACACAGCTCAATAATTTCATCCAGAATGCCACAAGATTCTACTTCATTTTCTCTGTGATGTGATCCTGTCAAGAAAACTCCACTGTTCATTGTTTTTTTGAATCCCCATATGAACTTTTATGAAATCAAAAACCATCCACTGCATATGAGTTAAAATATTTAACCATTTTGGATGGTGAGTTACTCAATATATACAGTCAATTATCCATTTTATCATAATATTCAGACACCTAAAAACTGGGAAAACAATTATCAATATAATAAATAATAAACAGAATTGATATTAAACAATCAATAATTTATGTTTATAGTTTTTGAAACCATTGGGAAATTTTTTTTTTCTGCATTCTTCAAGGGAAGCTGCTGTAATGTTTGGAAGTTGTTTCTTCATATGATTATCATATAACATACAAATTAAATAAGTTTACATACTATAACTTAAATTATAGAATAAGTGATAGAAACACTCATAGTAAAAATGATGTCATTTATTCATAGTTGAGTAGAACATATGTATGAGATCATTGATGTTCATCTTCTAAAATCCATAGTTCAAGAACTCCACCAAAATTAAGATTTGGCTGATTAAAAACTGATAATTGATTTTCTATTTTGTCATTAACATTAACCTTGTTTTGTCCCATGAGATTTTGTTTTGAGGGATATTGAGATTCAAAATAATGAAAGATGAAGAAATAAATTTCCTCTTGCATATAAGCTTCATCAATTGAGCTTTCAACTGATGCTTTGTTACGTAATTTTTTCATCAATTTCTACATGAATCTCTCGAATGGGTACATCCATCAAAACTGTACTGGACCTCCACAATTAGCTTCATGTGGAAAATGTAATATCAGATGTTCTATTGAGTCAAAGAAAGCCGGCCGAAATATTTTTTCCAATTTTAATAAAATTACAACAACATCTACTTCTAGTTTTGTTAGTGCATCATAGTCTATTTTCATTGCACAAATTTCTAGAAAATAATATGATAGGTCTGTAATCGAATACCGAATCATAGAATTTTTCAAACCTATGAATACAATCAACATAATTCTTTCCATTACAACAAAAAACTCATGACTTCTTAATCCAATAATATAACAATTCTTTCCAAAATTGGAAGAATATCCAAATGGAAGACTCAAATCCGCAATCCACGGAAAAAATTATAAGTGACTCTCTTTGGAAGGTGAATAAGCTGCTTTTGGCTTCATTGACCTCTATGACCTGACATTTTCAAATATTTCAAGTTCTGGTCGCCTGCAAATTTGGGCAAGATCTAATCGTGCCTTTATAGTATATTTGGTCTTACCTTGATTATCTGAAACTATATGAAATAAATAATAAAAATAGTTCTTCTCAACATGTAAGACGTCCAACATGTGGCAGACCAACAAATCACACCAATATGGATGATCTAAAAAATGACTTGTTTTAACCAATTATGTTCTTTCCCAAAACCATGGATTTTAGTTTGGTTTACTATTGGTTCAAATGTGATGGGATGTAATGAAAATACAACTGATTTTAACTTTGTACATGAGATCATTTTAGGAGGTTCATCCCTTTCAATTGTACCTTTTCTAAAATGAAA
The DNA here is from genome assembly GCA_963277665.1 of Viscum album. Lineage (NCBI taxonomy): Eukaryota > Viridiplantae > Streptophyta > Magnoliopsida > Santalales > Viscaceae > Viscum > Viscum album. The sequence goes on along the minus strand of OY728130.1, from coordinate 1,971,320,395 downwards.
TTTTTTTCCTACTAAAAGAATGATCAGTTGGATGAAATCTGCAGTGACAGTCAAAATAGAAAAGTTTTTTCCACTGATAGGCATAAAGGCTTTGTTGTATTTCATACAGTAAGGACATGATTTCGAACCATGTGTACACTATCCAGATAACATTCCATATGCCGGATAGTCCCCAATCGTCCACATCAATGCAGCTTTTAATATGAAATATTGTTTCCCAGCAACATCATATGTACTAACACCATCACTCTACAATGAATTTAACTAATCAATCAATGGTTTCAAATAAACATCAATATTATTTTTCAGGTTTCCTTGGATTAATATGTCCAAAAAAATATAGCGCTCCATTATCAATATCCATATAGGTAAATTTTACGGAGTAATAAAGACAGGCCAACATGAATACTGACTACTATAACAACTAAACATGCATAAAGAAATTATCTAATCAAAACAGTTGTTTTACATTTCATTATCTGATTTAATAGCCATACATTTTGAAACCGCTTCTAATTTTATTATCTTGTAACTAGGATATAATGCCTTCTCAGCAGACATCAAAAACTCATAATATTCGGTTGGTGCCAAATTAGGAGTAAATTCAGTATCATCTTGAGATTTAATTTTTTGAACAGATGGACTTGCAACATCATGTACTATATTTTGAAACCATGATGGATCTGGAATCACGTTATTATTATCTTCTCTGGAACCGCGTACACTATGCTGATACCAAAAAACATAATCTGGTTGAAAAGAAAACTGCAAGACATGTCCCCCAACCTTATAAAATGTGGATAACCTTCTCAGTGAACATTTTTTACAAGGACACTTTTTTGTTCCTTCAAAAACATATTCTGGTTTTGATGATGCAAATGATAAGAAAGCATCAACACCCTCAATATATATAGGATTTAAACCAGAACCGTTAGGATTTCTACGCTTATTTATCCAAGCGCGGTCATCTAATAATGATTGTTATCGACATCATTATTCCATATTTTTCTAAAAAATATAAAATCATTACTATTTTGAATAATTTGGAATTATAAAAACACTCCCTGATAAAAAGATATGTTATTACAACTATTTCTTACTAATTATCATTACTTACGGGTGACACAATTTCCAGTAGATTGACGGCTACTATTTTGTCTGAGTGATCATTACTTGCAACTTTCTCACACAGAAATCACAATGAAGAATTTTCTCGTAGGTACACATATTTATTCACGTATGCACGATAATGAATATACATACCTCTGAGAAGATTCTTCATTGTGATTTCTTTGTGAGAAAGTTGGAAGTAAATTCCCCATCGGAAAAAAGAGCCCCCTTTTCGTCGATGAATCATGTTCTTGCAAATGTCCCCGCCTAAAGTCATTATGAAAAATGTCATCCTATGAATGCATATTCAAACTCATGCATACAATATTCAATATGAATACATAGAAGAATAATTTTAATAATGTTTTGAATCAGTGAAAGTTGAAAGGAGAAGAGTCATCGAGTAAAATGAGTGTTGTCAATCCACTAGAAATTGAGCCAAGTTATTACAAGTTATTAAAATTTATTACAATTGATTTTCTTCCTAATTGTTCCAATTTATTACTATAATAATTACTAATTATTATTAATTATTACTAATAATTACTATTTATTACTAATTATTATTATTTATTACTACTGAATAATAATTATTACTAATTATTAATATTTCTTAATATTTATTAATATTCGTTTCTTTTTATTACTAATTATTACTATTTATTAATAATTATTACTAATTATTATTAATTATTACTATTTATTACTATTTATTACTTTTTATTTCTATTTATTACTATTTATTACTATTTATTACTATTTAGTACTATTTATTACTATTTATTACTAATTATTCCAAATTATTTCTAATTATTACGAATTATCCCAAATTATTATTAATTATTCCTAATTATTTCTAATTATTCCGAATTATTCTTAATTAATACTAATTATTAGTAATTATTCATAATAAATAGTAATAAATAATAACAAACAGTAATAAATAGTAATAAATTGTAATAAATTGTAACAATTAGAAATATTTAACAAAAAATAGTAACACAAAGTAAAAATTATAATTAATTATGATTAGTTATGGTTAATTAGTAATAATTAGTAATAAATATTAATAATTAGGATTAATTAGTAATAATTAGTAATAAATATTAATAAATGGTAATAATTAATAATAATTTGTAATATATTTTAATAAATAACAATAATTATTAATAACGTGTACTAAATAGTAATAAATTGTTATAATTAGTAATAATTATTAATAAATATAAATAAATAGCAATAATTTGTAATAATTAGTAATATTTAATAGTAAATAGAAATAATTGGCAATATATAACAATAATTAGTAATAATTAGACATAAATACTTATAATTAGTAATAATTAGTTATATAATAATAATTAGTGCTAATTTTTAATAATTATGATTAATTAGTTACAATTTTAGTAATAATTGGTAATAATTAATAGTAAATAGTAATAATTAGAAATAACTAGTAATAATTAACAATAATATAGATTAATTAGTAATAATTATGATTAATTCGTAATAATTTGAAATAATTATTAATAATTAGTAATAATTAGTAATAATTAGTAATAATAATGATTAATTAGGATTGATTAGTAATAATTAGTAATAAATAGTATTAAACTATAATAAATATTATTAAACAGTAATAAATAGTAATAAGTAATAATAATTAGGATTACTTAAGATAAATTAGAAATAATTATGATTAATTAATACTTATTAGTAATAATTAGTAAGGATTGTTAATAACTAGTAGTAATTAGTAATAATTAGAAATAATTATAATTAATTAGAATTAATTATTATTAATTAGTATTAATTTGTAAAATTTAGAAATAAATAGTTATAACTAGGATTAATTAGTAATAACTATTATTAATTAGTAATAATATTATTAATTAGTAATAATTAATAATATTTACTTATAAATATAAATAAATTGTAATAATTAGTAATAAATAGTAATAAATGGAATAAAATAGTATTAATTAGTAATAATTTGAAATAAATATTAATAAATGGTAGGAATTAGCAACATTTGGAAATAATTTGAAATTAATAGTAATAAATAGTAATAGTTGGGAAAAATTAATAATTATTAGGGTTAATTTGGATTAATTAGTTATAATTATGAATAATTAGTAATAATTTGTAATAATTAGTGATAATTAGTAATTATTCGTAATAAATAGTAAAAATTAGTAAATATTATTAATAAATATAAATTAGTAGTAATAATTATTAATAGAGTGTATTAAATAGTAATAAATAATATTAATTTATTTCTCTTTATTACTAATTTGTAATAATAATCAGTAATAATTAGTAATAATTTATATTAATTGGCAACAATTCAGATTAATTAGCCATAATTAAGATAAATTAGTAATAATATGTAATAATTTGTCAAAATGTTAAATAAATAGTAATAATATGTAATAATAGGTAATAATTTGTAATAATTATTTATAATTAGTTTAAATAGGGATTAATTAGCAAAAAATCGTATTAATTAGGAATAATTAGAATTAATAAGAAATATTTAGATATAATTATTAATAATTATTAATAATCAGTAATAAATATGAATAATTAGAAATAATTAGTAATAAATATTAATAAATAGTAATAATTAGTATTAATTAATATTAAAAAGAAATAATTTGTAATAATTTGTAATAAATAGTAATAATTAGTAATGATTAGAAATAAATTGTAATCAATAATAAGAAATAATAATATTTAGTAATAATTAGCAATAAATACTAATAAATCACGATAATTAGTAAATGAATCAAAAAATACATACAACCATCAAGAAAATGTGAATTCTTATTATTTTTTAATTAATTTTTCCATCATTTATCTACTATTTGTATGTTAATTTCTATTACATTTTTATCTAATACTTATTTTTTCACATGTCTTTTGTTAATTCATGTTTTTTTCAACTATCTGTAACACACCATAAAATAGATAAAATGATTTTTTCTATCACTATAACCACATTTTCCACATTCATCATGTTCCTTTGTCGAACTGTCGGCTCTGAATATTGATTCGATGTTGTTAACCGAAAAACCATTCCTGTTTTATAAAGGAAGGAAAAGTAAAGTAAGTTCAGGTGATACGGTGGTGACTTCTTTGGATATAATGGGAACATTAATTTATTATCCTCTTTTAACATTCAACAACAGAAAAAAAATCAGCTAAGAAAATTGAGTTAATTTGTAGTGTCAACAGTTCGATATAGAATGAAAATTGAAACATTATTACACCGATAGTTAGGACTGTTTGAGACTTTGGGATGTGTATGAATCAACCACACAATAATCTAACACATATTTTGATCTGTATATACTAGGGTAGACAAAATGTGATGTGTATATGACATCACTGGTTGTAGGAGGAGAATATGCATCGTTTACTGGTGCAGCAACCCCAATAGATGAGGATGTACATGTGAGGTATGACTCATGGTTTAGTGAGTCTTTATATTGTTTCAAATATTGGGTTTCTTATTAATTTATTATTATTTTTTTATTTTTTTATTTTATTATTTTATTATATATTTCTTAATATATTATTTTATTGAAATTATTATTTATTATTAATATTTTTTTTATTTTTTTTATTTTCAGAATATTAAGGTTTTTATTATTTTATAATATTTTATTATTATTTTTATTAAATATATAATTTTTTATTATATATATTATTTTTTTATGTTTTTGCGACATGTATATTTTACAATCGCAAATAGTATTTATAAATATATTTTTTAAAAATTTCATTAATATTAATTTTTTTTTATTTTTTGCAATGGGTGAATATTCCAGTCACAAATAGTATTTTCCTTGGGCCCGTTGTGATTGAGTATTTTAAAAAACTCAGTAAAACTATTTGCGACGGGAGAATTTCCAATCTCCAATACTATTCGTTTATGATGGACCATTGCCAAAAAAATGTGATTCTTTTTCCGCAACGGTTCAATTACAACAGGACCCCATCACAAATTTCCATTTTTAATGTAGTTGACCAAAAAATTAATAAGAGATAAAAATGACAATCCATTCAATATAAATATAGGTCTTATAATAAAATAATTTCCTTCGATGGAATAATTAAAATAGATGAAAATATTAAAATAATAATTTATTAAATTTTTTTAATTTTAATACTATTGAAATCATATATAAGAATCCAAATAAAATAAAATTATTATAGGAATAGAAAATTCTTTAATATCGTATATATTAAAAAGAAAAATTAATTTTGACTTTTTGTAAAATAAAGTTGAAAATGAACATTTCAAAAAAGGTTATAATGATTCTTTTTAAACGTTGTAAAAATTCCAGGATAACCTAAAATGTCTTTAATACATAATTTTATTATATAAAAATAGTTTTTTATTTTTTTAATTATCAATATAGAAGAAAAATATACCTGATCAAAAAATAAAAAACCTATATTTTTCATTCAAAAATTTATTTCCCTCATTTAAGGGAAAAGGAGAGGAAATTTATTAAGGAAAAATGGAAACTCCATAAATATCTATAGGATAAGAAAATATATGTAGTTTATGAAGTATATATTATAATATTATTTATATTAAAATAAGATAAATTAAAAAATGAGATTGTAAAATAATGTAGGACCAATTTAGTAACATTAAAATTGTAACCCATTAGAATAGTAATCATTATTTGATATTTTATTCAGCATCAATAAATATATATTTAGGTTAAATACATCAATTGGATAGTATATACAGAACATAAAAATAAATAGGGGCATAATTCCAAATATGTCTCAATAGAGTAGAAATTGAGATAAAAACTCATACAATAATAATGTTATAGAAGTAAGAATTTATTAATGAAGTTATTTTGTGTAAAAAATGTAAATCCCTAAAAAATTAATATACAGAAAATAATAATCAGATTAAATTTATCATGTCCTCATGGCATAACAAAGTTAATGAACTATGAGTATATCAGATTAAATAGACATTGAGTTATGAAACTTCTTACCTCATGCTTCCACTTAGTTGTATGTTATTTAAACTCAAGTATAATAAATTTAAAATAATTATAATTTAAAATAATAACCATATAAATACTTATAATATAATATATGATTAAATTATAATATTTCAATACCCATTTATTAATAATTCTTTATTAAAATAAATAATTCATAGTGTTAATTGTCTTGTATTTCATGTTAGTTTCATTTTGTTACATTCTATCCGCATAACATGATAATGGTTTCATCATAACCATAATTTTATTCATGATATAAAATTCACACACACACACACACATATATTCATCTATAAAAAATAGAGACAGAAAAATAAATTTCATTATTCAAGGACAATGTGTGTTGTACTTACGCTTGAACGTTGTTTTCACTTTTTTAGGGATAGAAAAAATAAAGTTAAATATTAATTCATTATTACAATACTGTAATTATATCATAGATATAATATATATTTATTAAGTCAGTTTTAATAACCATAAATTTTATGTGGTGATGAAAAACAAAATGCATCGCTTCGTCGAGGTAGTAGTCTATACATAGGCACAAACAATGTTTTATTTTCTCGTATGATGGAAATATGCCATATGATGGGTATTATATTATCATAAAAACAATTATAAATATTTATTATACTGGATTAATTATTTTATAATGTATACCATGGATTTATAGAAGGGCTAATAAAAGATAAATTTTAAAATTCTTGATTAAGATTTATACCTCTTAGTTGAGAAACATCTTTTAAATTACACCTTAAGCCTTGATATAATGGTCTTTTAGGAAATCTATATGCTATATAATGTTTTGAAGAAATATATAATGATAATAGGGTTGGTATTTTATGATTTATATGGCTCAAAAATTGTAAATAATGAAGGATGGAAGGTTCCATTTTTTAAGTAAGTGGAGGGGAACCCTAAGAATTAATTAAATTATTAAATTAATATAAATTAATTTTTATAATAATTTGGTTCCTAATTTATATATTTATAATATAGGATTATGATTAGATTAAATCCTCTTATCTGATAGTATTTGGAAAAGTTTAGGCTATTTGTTTACTATTATCTCTTAGTTGTAACTCCTCATTAACGGTTTTGATGATTACCATAATATCATCATTTGTTAATCATTAGGGTTCAATAAGTTACTATAAATTTAAAATTGAACAATAAATATAATATCTTAGATATTTTAGAAATATCAAATTTTCTTGGTCTAGGATAATATTTTCATGAATTTTAAATCACGTAATAAAATATTATATGTTATAAAATATCATTGATGTCATATTTTGAAATACATGAAATATTATAATATAATATCAATGTAGTTCAAGTAAAATGGATCTAAAATCATAGTTTTGGATATCATTATAAGCCTTATCCTTTGTTTTCACACTTTGGTTAACTAATTTTAACCATAACTATGGCCATGACTTTGTCAATATAACAACTTTATAATTTTACATATAAGGTGAAAATTGTCTCATTTATGAAAAATAGATGAAATTTTAGAAAATTTATAATCATAATTGTATTACTGAAATTTTAATATCATTTGAGATAATTTTATACAACACACTTAAGGTAAAACATAATAATGTTCATTTTAAGAACTATTCACATGGTTTAACTTTGGAAACAACATGAAAAAAATGAAATTATAATCGGATCCTTTTACATGTCTCTAATTTGTTATTTTTATATTAAAAAATCATAATAAAATTTGAATCACCAAAAAAATACATTTATTGTTTTTAAAATTATATACTTTATATTTTTACTACTTTCCCATGTGTAATAATTTATTGTGACTATTTCATCAGTAACAATTAAAAATAAATTATGATTATAAAAATAAATTAATTAGGTTCATAGTATACTTTTATATTTATTCAAATTTTATATTTACTCAAATAGGTGTCATAAAAATTATATAATATGTTATTTTAACTTTTCTAGACTTTCCCTAGAATAGTACAAGAATTTGTATATGTCACATTTTATATTGCACAAATATTGTATATCTCGCTAAAAATAATAATTAATAATTAATATTTAATAAAATTTTAATAAATGAGTTCATCGTTATCCCATATTATCTTTAGGACACCAAATTTAGCTTTTCATGTGCTACACAACAATTTCAACGACACTAAAAGTGGTTTATATTTTTATCCTAAAATAAATTATAATTTAGATGTTTTAAATTATTTTTGTTTGATATTTGTGTTATATTATCATATATGGATCGTTACATAATTTTAATAAAATTAAATAAAATATTTATATATTTTTAATATCATAATATATATCATATTTTATAGAAACAATATTTTTTATTATTCAACAAAAAATTAACTTCTATAGAAAAATCTAAAAAATTAATCAGAGGATAAATTTGAATTTATCAATCAAAAAATTATTTTTATTTAATGAAATTAAATTCCTATAACTAGAATAAATCGATTTTAATATAAATTTAAAAAACACATTGAAAAACATTTTTTTAGAATAATGAGTTTACAAGTATAAATATTAACTTATATAAAATTCATGAATATTCATGATTCAAATGGAATTAATCATATTAATTTAAATAAAATGGATCATATTTTAATTTAAGACTAAATCCAAAAATATTATATGATTTTAAAATTAATTTATTTAGTGAAATGAAATCATATTGTTTCAAAAATCTATATTATTTACTATTAACAGAAGAATCAATCATTTAAGAAAAATGAAAAAAAATCAACCTTTGATAATATTAATATTTTATTTTAAAAAATTAATTCTAGTTTGTAAAATAAAATTTCTAAAATTGGTATAAATTAATTATAATTTCCATTCCCAAAATTAAATAAAATCATATTTGATCAAAATGCATTTTTCAAGAATAAAAACACAACAAAAAATTGATTTCTTTTTTAATAAGATGTTATCAATACATTTGTATTGAGTTGGACCATTATACATATTTTTAATAATTAATTTACTTAGATTCTTAACTTCCAATTAAGTGTCTATTTTATAATGGTCTCATTTGATTAATATTAAATTTATAATAGATCTCAATTCAAATAAATCTTGGTGTTGTGTTTTAAGAAAGATATCGAGTTTATTATCTTTTAAACAAATTTTTTAGTGTTACAATATCTTGATTCTATAACATTCTAAGGACATGGTAGATTATAACTAACCACTATATTATTAGTGTACCATCTGACTTTTACCATGAAATGTTGTTTTAGAGATCTAGGTCAACTATGATGTTATAATAGTCTTGGTGAAATGATACATTAGTTTCCAAACTTATGCCAATCTCCTTGATTTGATAACCAAACTCAAGATCCCTGTAATATAGATTCCATAAATTCCAAAACTATTCTTCACTTTAAAATGATCTCTAAACATCATCCCTAAAAACCTACTCTAATTTCACGTTAATTGACCGAACCAACATGAGGACCACTCAATCCAGTAATTAGCTAGGAGTGCTGCCCTAATATCACCTCAAAAAGGCCATGGGTTATTGAATATCTTTAAGTCGAAAAATCACACTACGTGAGAGCTTGTATCTTATAGGATCCTATAATAAACTTATATCTTTATTGTATAATAGATCATTGTAAACACTAATGGGAAATGAATAAATAACTAAACTATTTAAAACACATGCATGTGACAAAAAAACAAGAACACCAACATTGGAAAATACATAAGAAGTTATACATATGAAAATCCCTTGAATGTGGTTTATATAATACTATAAAAGGATCCACCATAAAATATGTATCCTTGGATTGACCTTCAGGCACAATGCATGTCACCACCATGATAAACCACAAAACTCCTTCATGTTTCACCAATAAACACCTCACATTTTCTCATAACAAGAAACACAGTCTCCATGTTTACCAAGACAATATCTAAACCTATGAGTCGTCTGCATTGATAGAACTCAGTACTAGAAATCTTCACTATACCCACGGTTCAAAACCGTGGGTATAGCCTCACAAACTGTGGGTGTAGGATGTACCCACAGTTTTGGGAACCGTGGGGCTAAGTGGCGTCGGGATAGGGTTTTTACCTATACCCAAGGTTTGTAGAAATAGTGGGAATAGGATGGACACTAGTGTGGCATCCACATGGACACGCTGGCAATGAAATACCCCTCGGTTTGAAAACCGTAGGGATTTATTTTTTTAGAAACAAGAAGTCCGTAGGTTTTGATCCTGCAACACCCAGCAAGTAACCGAAGTTCATGAACCAACCCAACAGATTCCACTTCTGGTGTATATATATATATATTTGTGGTATCATATTAATTCAATACCACGTATCTAAAAATGTAGAAAGCGCGGATCGAAACTGGGACCTTCAGCATACAGAACTCGCGCTTAACCAATTACCCAAGAAACATTTTCTGTATATTTACAGATACATTTATATACTTATATTAATAAAATTCATCTCTCAAATAATAAAGTGAACGTGGAATCGATCACTGAACCGGGAGACTTCAAGTACAAAAACTCACCAACCAGACTACTGGTACTATATGTATTTCTATTTGTATTTTTTAAATATACTAATATTAATTGTTTTCCTACCAAAGAAATTTTTTGTACCGCACAATTTTTTTGTCCCCGCAATAATGCGACAAAAATATACCCATGGTTTTAGAGAACCATTGGTATAGGTCTTCAAAAATAAACCAACTCCCATGGTTTCAAGGAACTGTGGGTATAGGTCTTCAGAAAAACACCTATACCCACGGTTTTGACAAAACTGTGGGTATAGGTCTTGAACAACAACACATATGCCCACAGTTCTTCAAAATCGTGGGTATAGGTCTTCAAAAAAGATCTATACCCACAGGTTTTTGTAAAATTGTGGGTATAGGTTCTTATATTAGCCCTATACCCACGGTTTTGAAAAACCATGTGTATAAGGGTACCCTATACCCATAGTTGTTGGAAAAAACCGTGTGTATAGGGCAGTTTTCCAATAGTGACATGTGTTGGAAAAACACCTATAAATGGGTGAGTATAAGAAAACCAAGTAGTTTTCCAAATAAAAAACATGTAAAAGCAATGTAACGGTTCAAATAACTCTTTTTTATGAGTGGATTTCCATGACGAAGATATAGAGGGGATTCTAGAACATCACATTAGTTTAAATATATTGGTACCAAATAGAAATAAGAATGATGTGTGTAAATAAGAAGCTCAAATTCAAGTATACACATGTAACTAGAATATTAGAGGAGAACAGAATATAGATATGGTCTAGAAGTATCAATGATTCAAGAATAGTTCCAACAATTTAAGCTCTATAACATAAAAGTCACACCCACTACTGGAATTAGACGTATTTGTTATGGGATCCCTTCACAAACAGGCTTTAGCGATGGGCCGTCACAAAAAATAGAATATATGAAGGAAAATTTTTCTGTTGCAAATAAGCCTCTGATTATATACATTATGTATAAATAAACATTTTTCGACATGGATGTTCCCCATCACAAATAAGCCTCTGATTATATAAATTATATATATATAAACATTTTGGGACGGGACGAAAGTCCCATTGCAAATAAAAATAATAAAAAATTGTATTTTAATTATTTGCGATGGGAGCCCATTTCAAAAGGTCACGTCACAAATAATAAACATAATAATAAAATATTAAATAAAATTATGATTGATGAAAAAATTATATTATTATTATTAAAATAATAAAAAATATTATTATTATTAAACTAAACAACCAATAAAAAATATAATACTAAAAATATATATTTAATAAAATTATGATTAATAAAAAATTAATATTAATATTATTAAAATAATAATAAATAAATAAAAAAATTATTAAAATTATCAACATTTACAAAAAAATATTGAAAAATCATAAAATATTATTATTATTTTTAAAATAAACAAATAAAAAATAATATATAATAAAATATTAAAAATAAAAAAAATGAAATATTTGCACCAATATAAAAGACTGAAACTGTAAATAGTTCATATTATTAAAATTCTTGAGTTCAAATGTTTTTAACATAAAAAAAATCACTGCGGTTCGTCTTTTGGAGGAGATGGAAGACAAGTAGGAGATGGTAGAGGAAACTCCATCCCTAAACTACGAGTCGGATGGCGCACATACTACATCTGCTCGCGATGCTGCTGCTGCCGCTACTGCCATCGATGCATCTCCTCCACATGTTGTTTCTGCTGCTTCTGCTTCCCCTGACACATCCCTTCTTGCTGCTTCTGCAAATTCTCTATATGCTTAGCCTGAGTTCCCAATTTCTCCTGATACTATGAGGAAGAAGATGATTTCTCTCCACGTGCACCTCTCGGGCTAGACGCCGACATTGCAGCAGTATCGTAATAAGTACCTGGAGTCAAATAACAGTTGATAACAACTACTCAGCCCTTCTCAAAGCCATACTGAGTCGCATGCATCCAAGCCACCTCATCAAAATGGAGGGCACTGGTATGCTCAGTCGTCTCGTCCTGAATCTCAGCCTATGTCTGAGTGGTCGCAACCTCATATGACTCCTTTAATTCTAATTTGAAATTAAAATTGTAAAAATATTATATGCAGTTAATTTTCAAACTGAAAAAAATAATACTAACCACAATTTGATATTACTGATCATCTCTAATCTCTCTAGTGGCTGGATCATTGTACATCCTCCGATAAACACCGAACTCTGTAATATTAGGATGCTCAACTACCTACAAAAATATAAAATAAACTAGTTATATTTAATGTTATATAAAATATTTAAAAGATATACTTACTAGATGCTCTCGATGCATACTGAATGTACAACTACCTGCTCGATGCGTCATCTCTTGTCTCCCCTGGTTCTTTCATCCCACTAAAGATCTCCTCTGAAATCCACCACCCAACCAGTGTAAACATATTCCATCCCAAATGTGATATGAAATTTACTATGATCGGTGGGCACTACACAACTCATCAAATTATTTCACTCCTACTTTCTTAATAACTGTTATAGTCAAATTCTTAAAAAAACTGATAGAAATGTTTGCGCATAGACACCTACCATGCCGCGTGGATAGCATCACACATTGACACCTTCCATACTGCGTGGATAGCGTCACGCATGCTATCATCGATGAGATACCATAAACCCAACAAATAATTTACAATATCAGGTTATTAATAAAATAAATTTCAAAATAAATATTATTTATTTAGGTACCAGCCAAGGATTGAACATTTCACACCGCACATCAATGGGAATCTGTTCACATGTGATCTATGGCTGAGAAAAAAAATTGTGCAAGATAGTGCTCCCCTATCCAATAAAAAAATGTTCCAAACTGTAAAAAAGGAATAAATAATGAAATAATTAGTATATATATATATATTAATGAAAACTAACTAAAATATATAGGATATCATACCACTGTGTGTATGGATTGAAGACAAGACATGGACGTCGCTCGGGGATAAGGTCAAGAATCATCAGTCACGCAAGACCAAGCCCCCTCCGCATACCCCCTGAACCATCAGTGGGCTGAGGGTCAGATGGTCCACAATCCCCCTCATCCAAATGTAGCTCAGCCTCCTGCAACACCAAAAATATATCAGGATACCTCTGAAACACAAAATTATTATTGTTAGCATATAGTAAAAAATATGTATTCTATATAGATATATATTATTTATGATTATAAAAATCTTTTAACTGTGTCAATGTCCATCTTCAGGATCATTTCCATAGCTGTCAATGTTAATGTCCTCATCTTCCTCCTCAGCATCATCAATATCCATATGAGTTTCAGTTTCATCATCTCTTATCATTTCAAATTCATTTGTAACATCAATAACATCTTCGTCATCATTGATCCTTAATTGTGGAGTGTCATCATCGATATTCACGTATCTTTGTGAAAAATATGGATTTTGAGTAGTATCTAGAAAAATTTCAATTCCTTCAACTTCAGCGGAACCACATTCAGTTGGAGTAAACTGATTTTCCTGAGATTTTATTTTTATTATGCTCCACCAATTACTGAAGTCTCTTGATTTAGCACAATACATTGCGTAATAAATTTGATGTGACATTTGAGCTAGTAAAAACAATTCATTTACTTTAAGAAGAGTATTATATTTAATATCGATGACTCCATGAGTCGGATGAATATAGAAGCCTCTCTCAGTATCCAACAACCAACATTTAAACATCGTTATGTAAATATGTCCTAGATAACACATCTCAATAATTTCATCCAGAATGCCATTATAGTCAGCTTCAGTTTCTATGTGATGCGATCCTCTCAAGAAAACTCCACTTTTCATTGTTTTTTTGAATCGCCATATAAAATTTTATGAAATCGAAAACCATCCACCACATATGAGGTAAAAGATTTAACCATTTTGGATGGTGGGTTACTCAATATAAACAATCAATTATCCATTTTATCATCATGTTCAGACACATGAAAATTGGAAAAACAAATATCAATATAATAAAAAATAAACATAATTGATATTAAACCATCAATAATTTATGTTACTAGTTTTTGAAACCATTGGGAAATTTTTTTTTGTCTGCAATCTTAAAGGGAAACTACTGTTGTTTTTGGAAGTTGTTTCTTGATATGATTATCATATAACATACAAATAAAATAATTTTACATACTATAACATAAATTATAGAGTATGTTATAGAAACACTCATAGTAAAAATGTTTTCTTTTATTCACAGTTGAGCAGAACACATGTATGAGATCTTTGATGTTTATCTTCTGAAATCCATCGTTCATGAACTCCAACGAAACCAAGATTTGGCTTATTAAAAACTGATAATTTATTTTCTATTTTTTCATTAACATTCCCCTCGTTTCTTCCCATGAGATTGTGTTTTCATGGATATTGAGATTCAGAATAATGAGAGCAGAAGAAAGAAATTTCCTCTGGAAAATAAGCTTCATCAATTGAGCCTTCAAATGATGCTTTGTTACGTACTTTTTTCTTCAATTTTTACATGCATCTCTCGAATGGGTACATCCATAAAAACTATGATGGACCTACACAATTAGTTTCATGTGGAAAATGTAATATAAGATGTCTTATTGAGTCAAATAAAGCCGGACCAAATATTTTTTCCAGTTTAAATAAAATTACAGCAACATCTTATTCTAGTTTTCTTAGTGCATCACAGTTAGTTGTCATTTCACAAATGTCTAGAAAATAATATTATAGGTCTGTTATCGAATCCCAAATCATAGAATTTTTCAAACCTTTGAATACAATCAACATAATTCTTTCCATTACAACAAGATAATCATGACTTCTTAATCCAGTAATATAATAATTCTTAACCCATCATCCCAAATTGGAAGCATAGCTATATGGATGTAACAAATCTGCAATACACTGAAACAAATAATATACAACTCTCTTTGGACAGTGAATAAGCTGATTTTGGCTTTATTGACCACTCTGATCTGACATTTTCAAATATTTCAAGTTCTGGTCGCCTGAAAATTTGGGAACGATCTAATCGTGCCATTACAGTATCATTGGTCTTACCTTGAGTATCCAAAACTATATGAAATAAATAATAAAAATAGTTCTTCTCAACATGAAAGACATCCAACATGTGGCAGAGCAACAAATCAGACCAATATGGAAGATCCCAAAAAATGATTTGTTTTATCCAATTATGTTCTTTCCCAACACCATGGATTTTCTGTTGGTTTACTGTTGGCCCAAATGTGATGGGAGGTAATAAAAATACAACTGATTTTAACTCTGTACATGAGATCATTTTTGGAGGTTCATCACATTCAATTGTAACTTTTCTAAAATGAGATTTTTTCCTCCTAAAAGGATGATCAGTTGGATGATATATGCGATGACAGTCAAAATAGAAAGGTTTTTTCCATTAATGAGCAAAAAGGATTTTTTGTCTTTCATACAGTAAAGACATGATTTCAAACCATGTGTAATCTATCCAGATAACATGCCATATGCAGGATAGCCCCTAATCGTCCACATCAATGCAGCTTTTAATATGAAATTTTATTTTGCAGCAACAACATATGTACAAACACCATCACTCCACAATGAAATTAACTCATCAATCAATAGTTTCCAATAAACATGAATATTATTTTTCAGAAGTCCTTGGATTTATAAGGTCAAAAATATATAGGGATCTTTCATCAATATCCATGTAGGTAAATTGTACGGAGTTATAAAGACATGCCGACATGAATACTGACTACCATAACAACTAAACAGACATATAGAAAATATCTAATCAAAACAGTTGTTTTACATTTTATTATCTGATTTAATAGCCATAAATTTTGCAACCGCTTCTAATTTGATTATCTTGTAACCAGGATATAATGCCTCCTCAACAGACCTCAACAACTCATAATAATATGTTTGTGCCAACTGAGGAGTTAAATCAGTATCATCTTGAGATTCAGTTTTTTGAATAGATGGACTTGCGACATTATGTACTATATTTTGAAACCATGATGGGTCTACAATCAAGTTATTAGTATATTCTCTTGAACAGCTTTCACCTTGTTGATACCAAAAAGCATAATTTGGTTAAAAAGCAAACCGTAAGACACGTCCCCAAACCTTATAAAATGTGGCAAACATTCTCAGTGCACATTTTTTACAAGGAAACTTTATTGTGCATTCAAAAACATATTCTGGTTTTGATGATGCAAATGATAAGAAAGCATCAACTCCCTCAATATATATAAGATTTCAACCAGAATCATTAGGATCTCTACACTGATTTATCCCAGCACGGTCATCTAATAATGATTTTTGTTGATTTCATCATTCCATATTTTTCTAAAAAATATAAAATCATTACTATTTTGAATAATTTGAAATTATAATAACACTCACTGATAAAATGATAAATAATTAAAACTATTTCTTACTAATTATTATCACTTACGGGCGACACAATTTCCAGTGGATTGATGGCTACTATTTTGTCTGAAGGCACATTACTTGCAACTTTATCACACAGAAATCACAATGAAGAATCTTCTCATAGGTACGCATATTTATTCTCGTATACACGATAATGAATATACGTACATCCGAGAAGATTCTTCATTGTGAATTCTTTGTGAAAAAGTTGAATGTAAATTCGCCATCGGAAAAAAGATCCCCCTTTTCGTCGAGTAATCATGTTCTTGCAAATGTCCACACCTGAAGTCATTATGAAAAATGTGGTCCTACGAATGCATATTCAAACTCGTGCATATAATATTTGATAAACATACATAGAAGCATACTTTTCATAATGTTTTGAATCGGTGAAAGTTGAAAGGAGATGTGTCATTGAGTAAAAGGAGTGTTATCAATCCACTAGAAATTGAGCCAAATTATTCCAAGTTATTAAAATTTATTACAATTGATTTTCTTTCTAATTGTTCCAATTTATTAATGTACTAATTACTAATTATTATTAATTATTACTATTTATTACTATTTATTACTAATTATTATTATTTCTTACTAATGAATAATAATTATTACTAATTATTACTAATTATTACTAACTATTACTATCTATTTATTTTTATTACTAATTATAACTAATTATTACTAATTATAACTAATTATTAATAATTATTTCTAATTATTATTAATTATAACTATTTATTACAATTTATTACAATTTATTACTTTTTATTACTATTTATTACTATTTATTACTATTTATTACTATTTATTCCAAATTATTCCAAATTATTACTAATTATCCCAAATTTTTACTAATTATTCCTAATTATTTTTTATTATTCCTAATTATTCTTAATTAATACTAATTATTACTAATTATTCCTAATAAATAGTAATAAATAATAATAAACAGTAATAAATAGAAATAAATTGTAATAATTAGAAATATTTAACAAAAAATAGTAACACAAAGTAATAATTATGAACAATTATGATTAGTTTTGATTAATTAGTAATAATTATTAATAAATTTTAATAATTAGGATTAATTAGTAATAATTATTAATAAATATTAATAAATGGTAATAATTAATAATAATTTGTAATAAATATTAATAAATAGAAATAATTAGTAATAACTTGTACTAAAGAGTAATAAATTGTAATAATTAGTAATAATTATTAATAAATATAAATAATAGTAATAATTTGTAATAATTAGTAATATTTAATAGTAAATAGAAATAATTGGCAATATATAAATATAATTAGTAATAATTAGACATAAGTACTAATAATTAGTAATAATTAGTTACAATAAATAATAATTAGTATTAATTATTAATAATTATGATTAATTAGTTAAAATTTTAGTAATAATTGGTAATAATTAATAGCAAATAGTAATAATTAGAAATAAATAGTAATAATTAACAATAATATAGATTTATTTGTAATAATTATGATTATTTCTTAGTAATTTGAAATAATTATTACTAATTAGTTATAATTAGTTATAATTAGTAATAATAATGATTAATTAGGATTAATTAGTAATAATTAGTAATAATTAGTAATAAATAGTATTAAACTATAACAAATATTATTAAATTGTAATAAATAGTAATAAAAAATAATAATTAGGATTACTAAGGATAAATTAGACATAATTATGATTAATTACTAATTATTAGTAATAATTAGTAATGATTATTAATAACTAGTAATAATTAGTAATAAATAGTATTGACTAGTTATAATTAGTAATAATTCGTAATAATTTGAAATAATTATAATTAATTAGGATTAAATAGTATTAATTTGTAAAAATTATTAATATATAGTTATAACTCTGATTAATTAGTAATAATTAGTAATAATTATAATTAATTTGTAATAAATATTAATAATTAGTAATAATTAATAAAATTTATTAATAAATATAAATAAATTGTTATAATTAGAAATAAAAAGTAATAAATTGAATTAAATAGTAATAATTAATAATAATTTGAAATAAATATTATTAAAAGGTATGAATTGGCTGCATTTGAAAATAATTTGAAATTAATAGTAATAAATAGTAATAATTTGGAAAAATTAAAAATAATTAGGGTTAATTTGGATTAATTAGTTATAATTATGATTAATTAGCAATAATTTGTAATAATTAGTAATAATTAGTAATTATTTTAAAAAATTGTAATAATTAGTAAAAATTATTAATAAATATAAATTAGTAGTAATAATTATTAATAATGAGTCATAAATAGTAATAAATAATATTAATTTATTTCTATTTATTACTTATTTCTAATAATAATCAGTAATAATTAGCAATAATTTATATTAATTAGGAATAATTAGGATTTATTAGCAATAATTAGGATAAATTAGTAATAATTAGTAATAATTTGTAGAAATGTTAAACAAAAAGTAATAATTAGAAATAATAAGTAATAATTTGTAATAATTAGTTATAATTAGTTTAAATAGGGATTAATTAGCAATAATTTGTATTCATTAGGAATAATTAGTATTAATAAGAAATCGTTACATATAATTATGAATATTTATTAATAATCAGTAATAAATATTAATAATAAGAAATAATTAGAAATAATTAGTAATAAATATTAATAAAGAATAATAATAATTATTAATTAATATTAAAAAGTAATAAATAGTAATAATTAGTAATAAATAGTAATAATCATTAATAAATTGTAATGAATTATAAGAAATAATAATATTTAGTAATAAATACTAATAAATATTAATAAATAACGATAATTGGTAAATGAATCAAAAAACGCAGACAACCATCAAGAAAATGTAAATTCTTACAATTTTTTAATTAATTTTGTAATCATTTATCTACTATTTGTATGTTAATTTCTATAACATTTTTATCTCATACTTATTTTTTCACATGTCTTTTGTTAAGTCATGTTTTTTTTAAGTATAGTTAACGCACTATGAAATAGATAAAATGATTTTTTCTATCACTATAACCACATTTTCCACATTCATCATGTTCCTTTGTCGAACTGTCGGCTCTGTATATTGATTCGATGTTGTTAACTGAAAAACCATTCTTGTTTTATGAAGGACTAAAAAGTAAAGGAAGTTCAGGTGCTATTGTGGTGACTTCTCAATATATAATGGGAACATTAAATTATTCTCCTCTTTTTACATTCAACAATAGAAAAAAAATAAGCTAAGAAAATTGAGTTAATTTTTAGTGTCAATAGTTCGATATAGAATGAAAATTAAAACATGGTTACACTGATAGTTAGGATTTTTTGAGACATTGGGATGTGTATGAATCAACCACAGATTAATCTAACACACATTTTGATCTGTATATACTGGGGTAGAAAAAATGTGACGTGTATATGACATCATTGGTTGTAGGAGGAGAATATGCGTCGTTTACTGGTGTAGCAACACCAATAGATGAGGATGTACATGTGAGGTATGACTCATGGTTTAGTGAGTTTTTATATTATTTCAAATATTGGGTTTCTTATTATTATTTTATATATTTTTTAATATTATATTACTTTATTATATATTTATTAATATATTATTTTATTAAAATTATTTATTATTATTATTATTATTATTATTATTTTAATTATTTTCAGAATATTAAGGTTTTTATTATTTTATAATATTTTATTATTATTATTATTTTATATATTATTTTTTATTATATATATTATTTTTTTATGTTTTTGCGACATGTATATTTTACCGTCGCAAATATTATTTATAAATATAAGTTCTTTAATTTCTTTAATATTTAATTTTTTATTTTTTGCAATGGGTGAATATTCCAGTCATAAATAGTATTTTCCTTCAGCCCGTTGTGATTGAGTTTTTTTAAAAACCCAGTAAAACTATTTGCGATGAGAGAATTTCCAATATCCAATACTATTCATTTATGATGGACTATTGCCAAAAAAAATTGTGATGCCTTTTTCCGCAATGGTTCATTTACTACAGGACCCCATCACAAAATTACATTTATAATATAGTTGACCAAAAAATTAATAAGATATAAAAATAACTATCCATTCATCATAAATATAGGTTTTATAATAAAATAATTTCCTTCGATGGAATAACTAAAATAGATGAACATATTAAAATAATCATTTATTAAATATTTTTAATTTTAAAACTATTGAAGACATATATAAAAATCCAAATAGAATAAAATTGTTATAGGAACAGAAAATTCTTTAATATCGTATATATTTAAAAGAAAAATTCATTTTGTCTTTTTTGTAAAATAAATGTTAAAAATGAACATGTCAAAAAAGGTTATAATGATTCTTTTTAAACCTTGTAAAAATTCCAGGATAACATAAAATGTCCTTAATAAATAATTTTATTTAATAAAAATAGTTTTTTATTATTTTAAAATATTTATAGAGAAGAAAAATATACCTGATCAAAAAATAAATAAGCTACATTTTTCATTCAAAAATTTATTTCCCTAATTCAAGGGAAAAATAGAGGAAATTTATTAAGGAAAAATGGAAACTCTTTAAATATCTATAGGATAAGAAAATATATGGAGTTTATGATGTATATATTATAAGGTTCCTTATATAAAAATTAGATAAATTAAAAAAATGAGATTGTAAAATAATGTAGGATGAATTTTGTAACATAAAAATTGAAACCCATTAAAATAGTAATCATTAATTGATATTTTATTCAGCATCAATAAATATATATTTGTGTAAATACATCAATTGGATAGTATATAAAAACATAAAAATAAATAGGGGTATAATTCCAAATATGTCTCCATGGAGTGGAAATTGAGATAAAAACTTGTACAATAATCAGTCATAGAAGTAATTATTTATTAATGAAGTTATTTTGTGTAAAAAATGTAAATCCCTAAAAAAATTAATATATAGAAAATAATAATCAGATTAAATTTATCATGTTCTCATGGCATAATAAAGTTAATGAACTATGAGTATATCAGATTAAATAGATATTGAGTTACGAAACTCTTTACCTCACGCTTCCACTTAGTTGCATGTCATTTAAACTAAAGTATAATAAATTTAAAATAATTATAATTCAAAAAAAAAATCCATATAAGTACTTATAATATAAGATATAATAAACTTATAACATTTCAATACCCATTTATTAATAATTCATTATTAAAATAATCTATTAAGAGTGTTAATTGTCTTATATTTCATGTTAGTTTCAATTTGTTACATTCTATCCTCAAAACATGATAAAGGTTTCATCATAACCATAATTTTATTTATGACATAAATTTCACACACACACACACATATATTTTCATCTATAAAAATATAGAGAGAAAAATAAATTACATTATTCATGGACAAAGTGGGTTGTAATTACGCTTGAACATTGTTTTCACTTTTTTAGGGATGGAAAAAAATAAAGTTAAATATTAATTCACTATTAAAATACTGTAATTATATCATAGATATAATATATATTTATTATGTCAGTTTTCATAACCATAAATGTTATGTTGTGATGAAAAACAAAATGCATCGCTTCATCGAGGTGGTAGTCTATACATAGGCACAAACAATGTTTTATTTTCTCGTATGATGGAAATAAGGCATATGATGGGCATTATATTCTCATAAAAACAATTAAAAATGTTTAATATAATGGGTTAATTATTTTATAATGTATACCATGGATTTATAGAAGGTCAAATAAAAGATAAATTAGAAAATTCTCGATTAAGATTTATACCTCTTAGTTGAAAAAAATCTTTTAAATTACACCTTATTCCTTGATATAATGGTTTTTTAGAAATTATATATGCTATATAGTGTTGTGAAGAAATATATAATGATATTAGGGTTGGTATTTTATGATATAGATGGCTCAAAAATTGTAAATAATAAAGGATAGGAGGTTCTATTTTTTAAGTAAGGGGAGGGGCACCCTGAGAATTACTTAAATTATTAAATTAATATAAATTAAATTTTATAATAAATTGGTTCCTAATTTATATATTTATAAAAGAGGATAATGATTAGATTAAATCCTCTTATCTGATTGAATTTGGAAAAGTTTAGGTTATTTATTTACCATTATCTCTTCCTTGCAACTCCTCATTAACTCTTTTGATGATTTCCATAATATCATCGTTTTTTACTCTTTAGGGGTCAATAAGCTACTATAAATGTCAAAGTGAACTATAAATGGAATATCTTAGATATTTTAGAACATATCAAATTTTCATGGCCAAGGATAATATTTTCATGAATTTTAAATCATGTAATAAAATACTATCGGTTATAAAATATCATTGATGTAATATTTTGAAATACATGAAATAATATAATAAAATATCAATATAATTCAAGTTAAATGGATTTAAAATCATATTTTTGGATATCATTCTGAGCCTTATCCTTTGTTTTCACACTTTGATTTACCAATTTTAACCCTAACAGTGGTAATGACATTGTCAATATAACAAGTTTATAATTTTACATATAAGGTGAAAATAGACTCATTTATGAAAAATAGATGAACTTTTTGACAATTTAGAATCTTTATTGTATTACTGAAATATTAATATCATTTGAGATAATTTTATACAATACACTTAACGTAAAACACAATTATGTTCATTTTAAGAACTATTCACATGGTTTAACATTGGAAATGACATGAAAACAATGAAATTGTAATCTGATCCTTTTACACATCTCTAATGTCTTATTTTTATATTAAATATTCATATTAAACTTTAAATCACAAAAAATATATATCTATAGTTTTTAAAATTATTCACTTTATATTTTTACTACTTTCCCATGTGTAATAATTTTTTGTGACTATTTCATCAGTAACAATTAAAAAAAATATATGATAAAAATAAATTAATTATGTTCATAGTAAACTTTTATATTTATTCAAATTGTATATTTACTCAAATATGTGTCATAAAAATTATATAATATGTTATTTTGACTTTTCTAGCCTTTCCCTATAGTAGGACAAGAATTTGTATATGTCACATTTTATACTACACAAAAATTCATATATCTCGCTAAAAATAATAATTAATATTTAATATTTAATAAAAAATTCAATAAATGAGTTCATCGTTATCCCATATTATCTTTGGGATGCCCAATGTAGTTTTTCATGTGCCGCACAACAATTACATCGACACTAAAAGTGGTTTATATTATTATCCTAAAATAAATTATAATTTAGATGTTTAAAATTATTTTTGTATTATATTTGTGTTATATTATCATACATGGTTCATTCCATAAGTTTATTAAATTTTAATATAATATTTATATATTTTTAATATCATAAAATATATCATACTTCATAAAAACAATATTTTTTATTATTCAACAAAAAATTAACTTCTATAGAAGAAATATAAAAAATTAATCAGAGGATAAATTTGAATTTATCAATCAAAAATTTATTTTTATTTAATCAAATTAAATTCATATAATTGGAATAAATCAATTTTAATCTAATTTCACAAAACACATCTAATAACATATTTTAGAATAATGTCTTTATAAGTATAAATATTAACTTATATAAAATTCATGAATATTCATGATTCAAATGGAATTAATCATTTTAATTTAAATAAAAAGGACCAAATTAAAATTTAAGACTACATCCAAAAATATTATGTGATTTTAAAATTAATTTATTTAGTGAAATGAAATGATATTGTTTCAAAAATCTATTTTATTTACTACTAACTGAAGAATCAATAATTTATTAAAAAAATCACCCTTTGATAATATTAATATTTTATTTTAAAAAATGAATAGTATTTTGTAAAATAAAATTTCTAAAATAGGTATAAATTAAATATAATTTTCATTCACAAAATTAAATAAAATCATATTTGATGAAAATTTATTTTTTAAGTATAAAAAACAACACAAAAAATTTAAGTCTTATTTAATAAGATGTTATCAATACATTTGTATTGAGTTGGACCATTATACATGTTTTTAATAATTAATTTACTCAGATTATTACCTTCCAATTCAGTGTCTATTTTATTATAGCCTCATTTTATTAATAATATTTTTATAATATATCTCAATTCAAATAAATCTCGGTGTTGTGTGTTAAGAAAGATATCAAGCTTATTATTTTTTAAACTAATTTTTCAGTGTTACAATATCTATATTATATAACATCAGAAGGACATGGTAGATTATAACTAACCACTATAGGAATAATGCACCATCTTACTTTTACCATGAAATGATGTTTTAGAGATGTAGGTCAACTATGAGGTTATCATAGTCTTGGTGAAAGGATACATTATTTTCCACACATAAATTGATCTCCTGGATTTGATATCCAAACTCAAGATCCATGTAATATAGATTCCATAAATTCGAAAACTAGACTTCACTTAAAAATGATCTCTAAACATCATCCCTAAAACCCTACTCTAATTTCACTTCAACTGACCCAACCCACATGGGTCCCACTCAGTCCAGTATTAATCTTGGAGTGACGCCCTAATATCACCTCAAAAGGCCAGGGGATATTGAATATCATCAAGTAGGAAAATCACACAACGTGAGAGCTTGTATCCTATAGAAACCTATCATAAACATATATCTCTAGTGTATAATAGATCATTTTAGACACTAATGGAAAATTTATAAATAACTAAACTATTTAAAACACATGCGTGTGAAAAAAAACAAGAAAACCCACATTAGAAAATACATAAGAAGTTATACGTCTGAAAAGACCCTGAATGTGGTTTACATAAAACTCTTGAGGTGTCCACCATAAAATATTTACCCTTGGATTGACCTTCAGGCACAATGCAAGTCACAACCGTGATAAACCACAAAAATCCTTCATGTTTCACAAATCAACACCTCACATTTTCTCATAACAAGAAACACAGTCTCCATGTTTACCAAGACCATCTCTAAACCTATGAGTTGTCTGCATTGATAGAACATGTGTTGGAAAAACACCTATAAATGGGTTAGTATAAGAAAACCAAGTAGTTTTCCAAATAAAAAACATGTAAAATGAATGTAATGGTTCAAATAAATCTTTTGGTATGAGAGGATGGCCATGAGGATGATATAGAGGGGATTATAGAACACCACATTAGTTTAAATATATTTGTACCAAAGAGAAATAAGAAGGAAGTATATACATATGAAGATGAAATTCAAGTATATAGAAGTAACTGGAAGATACGAGGGGAAACAAATATAGATATGGTCTACAAGTATCAAATATTCAAGGATGGTTCCAATAATTGAAGCTCTATAACATAAAAGTCACACACACTACTGGAATTAGACGTATTTGTGATGGGATCCCTTCACAAACCGGCTTTAGCAACGGGTCGTCGCAAAAAAATGTATTTGAGACGGTAAAGTTTTCCATCGAAAATAAGCCTCTGATTGTATACATTATATATAAATATTCATTTTGTGACAGGGAAGTTTCCCATCACAAATAAGCCCCTGATTATATACTTTATAGATATATATATAATCATTTTGGGATGGGACGAAAGTCCCATCTCAAATACTAATAATAACAAATTTTATTTAAATTATTTATGATAGGAGCTCATCACAAAAGGTCCCATTTCAAATAAAAAACATAATAAAAAACATATTTAATTAAATTATGATTAATGAAAAAAATATATTATTATTATTAAAATAATAATAAATAAAAAAAACTATTATTAGTAAACTAAACAACCAATAAAAATATAATACTAAAAATATATTTAATAAAATTATGATTAATAAAAAATTAATATTAATATTATTAAAATAATTATAAATAAAAAAATATTAAAATTATCAATATTTACAAAAAATATATATAAAAATCATAAAATATTATTATTATTAGTAAAATAAACAAATATTAAAAAATAAAATACATATAATATGTAATAAAATATTAAAAATAAATAAATTAAATGTAATATTTTCACCAATTTAAAAGGCCAAAACTGTAAATAGTTCATTTTATAAAAAATCTTGTGTTCAAATGTTTGTAACATAAAAAAATCAATGAGGGTCGTCTTCTGGAGGAGATAGAAGAGCTGTAAGAGATGGTGGAAAAAACTCCATCCCTAAACTATGAGACAGACGTCGCACATACTCCATATACTCACGATAGTGCTGCTGCTACTATTGCCATCGACGCATCTCCTCCACGTGCTGTTACTGCTACTACTGCTGCTGCCGACAAGTCTCTTCATGCTGCTTCTGCAAACTCTCTATATGCTCTGCCTGGGTTCACAATTGCTCCTCATAATGTGAGGCAGAAGATGATTTCTCCAGAAAATATCCTCTTGAGCAGGACGTAGACATTGCAGAAGTACCATAATAAGTACCAGGAGTAATATGAGAGCTGATACCAACTACTCGGACCTTCTCAAAGCCATACTGAGTCGCATGAATCCAAGCCACCTCATCGAAATGGTGGACACTGGTCTGCTCAGTCATCTCATCCTGACTGTTAGCCTGTGTCTGAGAGGTTGCAACCTCATATGACTCCTTCAACACTAATCTGAAATTAAAATTGTAAAAATATTATAAGCAGTTAATTTTCAAACTGAATAAAATAATACTAACCACAATTTGACTCTAACGATCACCTCTAATCTCTCTAGTGGTTGGATCACTGTACATCCACCAATAAACGCGGAACTCTCAAATATCAGGTTGCTCAACTGCCTACAAGATATATAAAATATACTGTTTGTATTTATTGTTATATAAAATATTTAAAAAATATACTTACTAGATGATTTGGATTCGTACAGAATGTACAACTACCAGCTCGATGTGTCACCTCCTGTCTCCCCTGGTTCTGTCGTCCCACTAAAGATCTCCTCTGAAATCCACCACCCAATAAGTGTAAACATAATCTATCCCAAAATGAGATGAAATGTACTATGGTTTGTGGGCTCTACAAAACTCATAAAATTATTTCACTCCTTCTTTCTT
Organism: Viscum album; assembly: GCA_963277665.1. Lineage (NCBI taxonomy): Eukaryota > Viridiplantae > Streptophyta > Magnoliopsida > Santalales > Viscaceae > Viscum > Viscum album. The sequence continues at coordinate 1,971,292,194 of OY728130.1, read as the reverse complement.
AATAATAGTTAGTCTCAAATTGAAAAAAAACTGACCGAAACATTCACGCATAGACACCTGCCATGCCGTATGGATAACGTCACGCATATACACCAGCCATGCCATGTGGATAGCGTCACGAATGCTATCATAGATGGGATACCATAAACCCAACAAATAATTTATAATATCATGTTAATTATAAAATAAATTTCAAAATAAATATTATTTATTTACATACCAGCCAATGATTGAACATGTCACCCCTCACATGAATGGGAATCTGTTCGCATGTGATCCATGGATGAGAAAAAAAATTAGGCATGATAGTGCTCCCTTGTCCAGTAGCAACATGCATAAAACAATGAAAGAGGAATAAATAATCAAACAATTAGTATATATATAAATAAATTAATTAAAACATACTTAAATATACATGTTACCATACCTCTATGTGCATGGATCGAAGACAAGATGTGTATGTCACTCGGGGATAAGTTCAAGAATCATCAATCATGCAAGAGCACACCCCCTCCACATACCCCCTAAACCGTCAGTGGGATGAGGGTCAGATGGTCCACAATCCTCCACATCCAAATGTAGCTCAGCCTCCTGCAACTCTCAAAAGAGATCATGATCCATCTAAAATAATAAATTATTGTTGTTAGCGTATAGTTAAAAATAACTATTTTATATAGATATATATTATTTATGATTATAACCATCATTTAACTGTATCAATTTCCATCTTCATCATCATCTCCATAGCTGTCAATGTCAATGTCTTCATCTTCCTCCTCAACATCATCAATATCCATATGAGTTTCAGTTTCATCATATCTTGTCATTTTAAATTCATTTGTCACATCATTAACATCATCATCATCATCGATCCTTAATTGTGGAGTGTCATCATCGATATTCATGTCTCTTTGTGAAAAATATGGATTTTGAGTAGTATCTAGAAAATTTTCATTTCCTTCCACTTCAGCGGAACCACATTCAGTTTGAGTAAACTGATTTTCCCATGATTTCATTTTTATTATGCTCCACCAATTACTCAAGTCACATGATGTAGCACAGTACTTTGCATAATAAATTTTAAATTCATGTTGATCTAGGAAAAACAATTCCTTTACTACAAGAAGACTATTATATTTAATATTGATGATTCGATGAGTCGGATGAACATGTAACCCTCTCTCAGTATCCAACCACCAACATTTAAATATTGTTTTGTATTTTTGTCCTATATAACAATGCTCAGTAATTTCATCCAGAATTCCACAAAAGTCAACTTTTGTTTCCCTGTGATGCGATCCTCTCAAGAAAACTCCACTGCTCATTTTGTTTTTAATCCCCATATAAACTTTTATGAAATCTAAAACGATTCACCACATATGCGTTAAAAGATTTAACCATTTTGGGTGGTGGGTTACTCAATATACATATTTACTTATCCATTTTATCAGCATGTTAAGACACCTGAAAATTGGAAAAACCATTATCAATATAATATATAATAAACAGAATTGATATTAAACCAGCAATAATTTATCTTACTAGTTTTTGAAACCATTGTGAAATTTTTTTTTCTGCATTCTTCAATGGGAGCTACTGTAAATTGTGGAATTTGATTCTTGATATGATTATTATATAACCTAAAAATAAAATATGTTTACATACTATAACATAAATAATAAAATAAGTGATAGAAACACTCACAATAAAAATTATGTCATTTATTCACCGTTGTGCAGAACATATGTATGAGATATTTGATGTTCATGTTCTGAAAGCCATCATTCATGAACTCCACCGAAACCAATGATTTGGATGATTAAAAAATGATAATTTATTTTCCATTTTTTCATTAACATTCCCCAAGTTTCATCCCAAGAGATTGTGTTTTGAGGGATATTGAGATTCAAAATAATGAGAGTAGAAGAAAGAAATTCCTCTTGCAAATAAGATTCAGCAATTTAGCCTTTAGCTGATGCTTTGTTACGTAATTTTTTCTTCAATTTCTTCAAGAATCTCTTGAATGGGTATATCCATCAAAACTATACTGGACCTCCATATTTAGCTTCGTGTGGGAAATGTAATATCATACATTCTATTGAGTCAAAGAATACTGGTCGAAAGATTTATTCCAGTTTACATAAAATTACTGCAACATATTCTTCCAGTTTTCTTAGTGCATCGTAGTATGTTGTCATTGCAAAAATGTTTTGAAAAAAATATGATATGTCTATTATAGAATACCAAATCATAGAATTCATTAAACCTTTGAATCCAATCAATATAATTCTTTCCATTGCAATAAGAAAATCATGACTTTTTAATTCGGTAATATAACCATTCTTAACCCATCATCCCAAATTGGAAGCATAGCTATATGGATGTCTCAAACCTATAGTCCACTAAAAAAATAATAAGTGACTCTCTTTGGATAGTGTATAAACTGCTTTTGGCTTCATAGACATCTGTGATCTGACATTTTCAAATAGTTTACGTTCTGGTCGCCTGCAAATTTGGGCAAGATCTTATCATGCCTTTACAGTATCATTGGACTTACCTTCAGTATCCAAAACTATATGAAATAAATAATCAAAATATTTATTCTCAACATTCAAGACATCCATCATGTGGTGGACAAAAAAATCATAAAAATATGGAAGATCGAAAAAAATGATTTATTTTATCCAATTCTTTTCTTTCCCAACACCATGAATTTTTTGTTGGTTTACTATTGGACCAAATGTGATGGGAGGTAATGAAAATACAACTAATTTTAACCCTCTACATGAGATCATTTTTAGAGCTTCATCCCTCTCAATTGTACCTTTTCTAAAATGAGATTTGTTCCTCCTAAAAGGATGATTAGTTGGATGAAATCTATAGTGAAAGTCAAAATAGATAGGTTTTTTCCATTGATTCACATAAAGGCTTTGTTGTCTTTTATAAAGTAAGGAAATGATTTCGGACCATGTGTACTCTACCTAGATAACATTCCATATGCCGGAAAGTCCCTAATCATCCACATCAATGCAGCTTTTAATATGATTTTTTTTCGCAGCAACATCATAGGTACTAACACCATCACTCCACATTGCATTTAACTCATCAATCAATGGTTTCAAATAAACATCAATATTCTTTTTCGGATGTCCTCAGATTAATAAGGTCAAAAAGATATAGGGATCCTTTGTCAACATCCTTGTAGGTAAATTGTACGAATTTATAAATACAGGCCAACATGAATACTGACTACCATAACAACCAAACAGACATAAAGAAAATATCTGATCAAAATAGTTTTTTTACATTTAATTATCTGATTTAATAGCCATAAATTTTTCAACCGCTTCTAATTTGTTTATTATGTAACCAGGATATAATTCCTCCTCACCAGACCTCAATAACTCATAAAATTAGGTTGGTGACAACTGAGGAGTTAAATCAGTATCATCTTGAGATTCAGTTTGTCGAACAGATGGACTTGCAACATCATGTACTATATTTTGAAACTGTGATGAAACTAAAATCAAGTTATTAGTATCTTCTCTAGAACTGCGTTCACCAAGTTGATACCAAAAACATAATCTAGTTGAAAACCAAACCGCAAGAGACGTCCCCCAACATTATCAAATGTGGAAAACATTCTCAGACAACATTTTTTACAAGGACACGTTATTGTGCCTTCAAAAACATATTCTGGTTTTGATGATGAAAATGATAAGAAATCATCAACACCATCAATATATAAATGATTTAAATGGGAATTGTTAAAATTTCTACATTGATTTATCCAAGTGTGGACATCTAATAATGATTATTGTTGACTTCATTGTTCCATATTTTTCTAAAAAATATAAAATCATTATTGTTTTTGAAATATCTGAAATTATAAAATCACTATCTGATAAATAGATAAATAATTACAACTATTTCTTAGTAATTATCATTACTTATGGGAGACAAAATTTCTAGTGGACTAACAACTACTTTTTTGTCTGAGGGCTCATTTACATGCAACTTTCTCACACAGAAATCATATTAAAGAATCTCCTCGGAGGTAGGAATATTTATTCTCGTATGCACAAGATTGAATATGCATACCTCGGAGAAGATTCTTCATCGTGATTTCTTTGTGATAATGTTGAAAGTAAATTAGCCGTCGGAAAAAAGAGCCCCTTTTCATCGATGAATTATCTTCTTGCAACTGTCACCACATGAAGTCATTATGAAAAATGAAGTCCTGCGAATGCATATTAAACTCGTGTATACAAGATTGGATATGCATACGTAAAAGCATACTTTTCAAAATGTTTTGAATTGGTGAACGTTTAATGGAGAAGAGTCATCGAGTAAAAGGAGTATTGTCAATCCACTGGAAATTGAGCCATGTTATTATAAGTTATTACAATTTATTATAATTTATTTTCTTCCAAAATGTTCCTATTTATTACTGTACTAATTACTAATTATTATTAATTATTAATATTTATTACTATTTATTACTGATTATTATTTTTTATTACTAATGAAAACTAATTATTACTAATTATTACTATTTTTTACTATTTATTACTATATATTTATATTTATTATTAATTATTACTAATTATTAATATTTATTACTATTTATTACTATTTATTACTATTTATTACTATTCATTACTATTTATTACTAATTATTCCTAATTATTCCTAATTATTACTAATTATCTCAAATTATTACTAATTATTCCTAATTATTTCTAATTATTTCTAATTATTCTTATTTAATACTAATTAATACTAAATATTCCTAATTATTTCCAATTATTCCTAATTATGCCTAATTATTACTAATTATTACTAATTATTAATAATTATTACAAATTATTACTAATTATTCCAAATAATTCCTGATTATTCATAATTTTTACTAATTATTACTAATTATTACTAATTATTACTAATTATTTCTAATTATTAATAATTATTACTAGTTATTACTAATTATTACTAATTATTCATATTTATGCATAATTATTCATAATTATTTTTAATTATTACTATTTACTACTATTTATTTCTTTTTATTAGTATTTTTTACTGTTTATTACTATTTATAACTATTTATTACTATTTATTAATATTTATTGCTAATTATTCCAAATTATTCCTAATTATTATTAAATATTACTACATATTCCTAAGTAATACCAATTATTCCTAATTATTACTAATTATTCCTAATTATTACTAATTATTCCTAATTATTACTAATTATTAATAATTATTCCTAATTATTCCTAATTATTCCTAATTATTACAAATTATTCCAAATTATTTCTAATTATTACTAATTATTACTAATTATTCCTTATCATTACTAATTATTACTTATTACTCCAAATTATTAATAATTATTCCTAATTATTCGTATTTATTACTAATTATTACTAATTATTCCTAATTATTCCTAATTATTCCTAATTATTCCTAATTATTTCATAATTATTCCTAATTATTCCAAATTATTCTTAATTATTCCAAAGTATAACTATTTATTAATAATTATTAATAATTATTAATAATTATTCATATTTTTTAAATAATTATTCCTAATTATTCCTATTAACTCTTATTTATTCGTATTTATTCATATTTATTCCTATTTGTCCCTATTTATTACTTTTTAATACTAAATATCACTAATTATTTCTAAATTTTACTAATTATTACTAATAATTACAATTACAAATTATTACTATTAATTATTATTACTAATTATTCCTAATCATTCATATTTATTCCTAATTAATCATATTTATTCTTAATTATTACTAAATATTCATTTTTATTCCAAATTATTACTAATTATTACTAACTATTATTAATTATTACTAATTATTACTACATATTACTATTTATTACTATTTATTACTAATTATTCTTATTTATTACTAATTTTTCCTATTTATTAATAATTATTCATATTTATTACTAATTATTCATATTTATTACTAATTATACATATTTATTACTAATTATTCCTATTTATTACTAATTATATCAATTTATTACTAATTATTCCTATTTATTACTAATTACTCGTAATTATTACTAATTAAAAATAACTATTACTAATTAAACATAACTATTACTAATTTGCGTTAATTGATATTAATAACTACAATTTACAATTACAAATTACTAATTACATGTAATTATTTGTAGACAATACTAATTTTCGTTTGTAATTATTAATTATTACTAATTATTAAGAATTAGTATTAATAATTTCAATTTATTGTTACAAATAAATAAAGATAAAAAAACAATTTAAATCTAATTTAACTAATAAATAATAATAAAAATTAACATAAAACAATTATATAAATACTGAATAAAATAAAATATAAATACCTTAAACATGATTTCCTATTGATGTAAGCAACTTCACAACTTCTCCGTAAAAAAAATATCTCAGAGAAATTTTAACTCTAAAAATAGACAATAGATAGAGAGAGGAAGTGAGAAATGAAGAGAAGATAACGAAAAACAGAGGGTGGTATATATAAGTTAGATTAGTTGCGACAGGACTATTTGTGACAGGATTACCGTCGCAAAAGGATCTTTTTACGACAGGGTCGGGCATAATAACCTTTACCCACATTAATTTATGTCAGTGGTTAAAAGGTATTTGTGACGGGCCCTGTCGCAAAAAGTGACCTGCCGAAACACCTTTTGTGACCGGACAACAGCCCGTCACAAAAACCAATTAACTGCTGCCGGTATTTGCAACATGGGGATCCCCCATCCTAAATAACCTTCCCATGCTTTGGCACACAACCCGTGCCAAACCGCACATTACTTTTTGCGATGGGACCCCAAAACCTGTCGCAAATAACCTCTAGGATGGACTATTTGCGATGGAAATTAATCTCATCACAAAAGAATGTTTTTTCTGTAGTGACCATATTAGAAAATGCGGAAGCTCAAATCATTGGAGAGACTACAATGCATGGAGTCAATAGTTTCCTATATAACACATCATCTAGGAAACCCATAGGTTGTTGAGGATTAAAATTTCCTAAGAAATCTGAACTATTTATCCCATTTATCTACTACAAAGCTACTTGAATTCAAGGTGATAATTTGTCTCTTCATTGAGGCTTTGTTGATTTCATGGAACAACACAATCTCTACTCCATCAATATCACACTTCCGATTAAGAATTTGGACTTCCCAAAACCCACACCTTGGTATCCACACAGTTCTAAAGGGGTTACCAACCGAATATGAACCTCCTGATATCTGCACTGTTCTTAAGATGTCCTGAGTCCCTAGAATCCACCTAGTTCCCATTAAAACCTACACCCAAGTATCCACAATATTCTCAAGGGGGTTTACTGACCTTGTCTAAAACACCCTTGTATCCCCATATTTCTAATGTTTTATTGTGCCAAAAAATCCTCACAATTCCCTAACGAATGGTTATTGGGGGAACATCACCTATGATGTTCACATATTCACTAGTAGTCTCATCACATATAGCATCCATAGAAATTCCATTCACAATGGTAGGTAGTCATCCCTAGGAAAAATCCAAACATCTCTCCTAAACCTGATCACTAGACTATAGTGATAAATTCAAAATATTTTATCTAACCTAAAAAATGTCCTTGAATTGATCGAATACACCATTGTAATCTTGGAAGATATATATGAAAGATATTCTATTTATTTACTGATAAAATTTATTGGATAAAGCAAATTCATTTCATCATAACATATACGTGAGATGTTATTTGATGGGACCTAAGTCTTATGGCAGGATTCTAAATTAGGTATCACATATAGGTCATGGATCATTTATGTCAATGTTTAGATCACGATGCCTAATATAGATTATTAATATGTTTTTATAAGAAGAAGATACAATTGAAACAAGAATTTATAAAAATAATGTATCATTTTTATTATTATAATTTTCTTATTTATATACATTCATATTATATTTAATATTCACAAGGGATGAAAAATCACATCACTCCCTCTATATATACCATCACAGAACCTCAAGTTCTATCTATTATTTGATTTTTAGTTTTCTTCATGTGTTTATTTGAAATACATTCAGGGGGTCTAGGTTCCCCTAATACAAACGCAGTGGCATGTGAAACCCACCACCACCACACCATGGCCTACATCCCAAAGAACCCACTTACTATTACCTGCCTTCACATGGATGCCACACTTTCCTATATAGAGTGTGTTGGACCTTCTACTCACATCCTCCTCCTTATTCATGTCCAATCCACCTCATCCAGCCACATTCATGAAATTTTTTTTTCTATAACATTGTTTGCTGAGCCTGATACGTCTTTAGGGTGCTTATGGGAAACTCTACATCTTATCTTCTCATATGACATCCATGTCTAGGGTTTGTTTCCATTTTTCATTTCTTGATAAAGTGAGATATTTCACAATAGAGGGGAGAGTGTGTGGAAGAAGAGAGGATATATGAGATAATTTGACCCTCATAGTCAATGTCCTATCACCCATATTGTACCTCCAATAATAAATTTATGTTTCGATCATCTACCATAGGGAAATACATGGAAAAATATATTGGAAACTCAAGAATATAAACTCAAAAAATTCAACAAGAATTCATTAAGGATATTTTTATAATCCATACAAAAATGAAAATTTATTTTTTAATATGGTATAGAAGCACTTAAGAATAGGTTTACGTGGACCAGAAATGATAGAGACCAAGGTAATCCATAGGATAAATAATTTTCAATCCAAGAGGATAGATCAAAGAGAATAAAATTAATTAATACAAAGAGAGATATCTTCTTTCACCACTAAAAAATACACTAATCTATTCCCCTCTATGTATGTGGGACAGATCACTACCTCCTGGATAATAATTAATTTTCTTTTACTGATCTTGTATGTAATAAACTAGAGAACTAGGGAAATTACTCAAATAAACCTGATGAATAAATTTGAATTATATTCAATCAATAAAAAAGGAATACCAAATATTTTGAAAACAGTGGGGATGGTAAAAATATCCATCGTTTTAAGCCTAAGGGGTTATACCTCACTATAATTTATTTTATATGATAAGATAACTTCTCTACATATTTTCATAATGATACCACAACAACACCTGATTCCATTTGAGTGTTCCCCATCTATATTTATCTTGTATTCCAATTCTTGATGGTCATATCAGACCTAGTACCATCATCCTCACCCAATAATATTTTTATGTTCATCTGAGTTTTCAACCTTTTGGAATTGTATTATATATAATATACTACTTCCATTATCCAAATAAACTAAATCATAAATCATCTTGACCAACATAATTGAAAAAAATAAGTTAGTGCACAAAACCATGTTTCTGGAGTCATTATAGCTCACTCAAAGTGTCTAACAACTACTCAGAAACATGATAATCCAGGTATAGATTACATTAGTTAGGGAATCGTAACCTTGAATACATGATGAAAATAACATCCTAATTTAAAAAAGGATGATGGGATATGAAACTAATCCACCATTAAATTCCATATAAATCATTCAAAATCACTTACCCATTATAGGTTATCCACCATTCAAAATAAAAAATGATGCCATTTTTAGTGAGATATGAACTATAAATTTCACTACAAAATAACATTATAAGTGGGTAAATGATTATTTTCACTCAACATAATACGAAACTCATTTGAGGGGGTGTGAATATTTTCTATATAATAATTCCCCATTGAAAATTCTTTATATGTGTATGTTTATGGATGAGCCTCCTGCGAATTTTATAACTGAACATGTTTGTCTTATCCAGAGTAAAAATACATAAAACATGATCATAATCTATTGAGATTCTATTGAAGTAGTCTTTTTGTTCATAATTTATTACCATATCAATGATAATAAGAAACTTTTTATCCTCTCTTATGTCAATCCCTTGAGTCTTAGATAAGGGGAAATATATACGATTTCCTTGAAATTTGTACTTTTAGAACAACAAATCCCATTTCAAAATTTTCCACTGTGAGTTCCCAACAAGAATAATGATGTGATGTTATAGACTAAAACATACTAGAGATGTATTATAAACCTAGTATTGAATATTATCATTCCATATCCTATATTTGGTTTTATTATATTAAGACTAATTTTTGTTTTCTTTAATTAAATGTCATTATAGTCGGACTACATTACCAACATGGTATTCTCAATTCTCCGTAGAAAAATTCCGTATTCAACATGATATTTGGATTGTTATTTGTATCTCCCCAAATGATACATTAATTCTTAGTGATAATCCCAAAATTAAACCATTTCTCATGTATTCAATATTCCTAATGATGCCCTTAAGATCTATTCTGACCAAGAGAATATAAATGGGGATTTATAAGTGTATTTAATGCATACATTTTAGAATGTTTTAATTTATTAATTTTTGTATTTAAATGAATATTATTTCCAAATTTTATAAAATTAAACTTATTTTATATTTTGTGGTGGGACACAAGAGATTTGTGAAAAATGGAAGAAATGGGGTTTAAATATGAGAAAAAGGACTCTTTCCATCGTGAGTGAAGTGTAGTAGTGCGACACTAGATTTTTTAGGAAGAACTAAGCTAAAAAATTCTTGAAAAAACACTATTACATGTCATGTACAACAAGTACATGTTATGTCTTCATCATGGAGAAAATCCACCACCAGAACATGTCTTAACGAGCAGACACGCTGTGAACTGTAAGTACACGTCATGTACCTTTAGTAAACGATGTGACAATGGTCCCTCATAAAATTTATGAAAAATATTTGTGTAAGATTCTTATGATAATGGAGGCACCATAGACAAGGTTTTCACAATGTGTAGGTCAAGTACACATCACTTAGGTGTTCAAATTTCTAAAATCTCTACTGAGATCCAAGAATTCATCACACTGATTCACAATAAGCGGATCACCATTAAACATTGTGTTCCACAGGTACATGTCATATTAGTGGTTGGGAATAACCTAATTCGAGACTATAAATAGAGGGGATAATGGGTTATTTGGGGAATTCCAATTCCACGAGAGACAAATTAGTGGATCAACGCTTCTACACCTCCACAGGTTCTTTTATTTTCTTTTCCGTATGTTTTATTTTCTACATCCCTCTAAACTGCTCATCGATAGGATGAGGGATAATTACTCCATGATTTAGGGAAATGTAATCGAAGGGGGTAGGTGTGTTGGATTTAATTACTTTTATTTCATGACTTTGGTTTGCATAATTTCGTTCGTGGACTTCCAATATCATTATTTTTCATTTATTGTGACTGTCAATATTTGAATAAAAAAAGAACATTTATATTGAGAAAATGACTACCCAAAAGTTGGAATGACCATTTTCAACATTAAGGGAAATCATGTTTAGATATGGTATCAAGGAAAACTCGATTTAGAAAAATCCTATAGGAACGGACCAAAGGAAATATTGTATTATTGCATTGAGGATGGGATACCTGTACCATTTGATCTACCAAATATCAACTCCAACACCAAATCATGAGTCAATCCATTTGTTCAAATCCAATTTCACCAAATCCTAGATATTACAGTACCTCATCATTCTTTCTAAATCTGTTTCCCAAACCAATCAATCTCCTTCTTTGTTCTCAATTTTCTTTCTTCAAATCAGTTAAACAAGACTATTCTCACCACCTTCTAAAATTTACTAAAATTAAATATTTTGAAATTCTAATCAAAAATATTTCATTGTCTCTATGTGGCAACTCCGAACATGGATAATACTACGTTTTAATTAATCGAGTAACATAGTTTGGATTTTATATATTTGTTTTTGTGTTGTATTTTAGGGAACTAATGACTCCCAATAGGGATGTCAATGATTGATGTGAAGAAACATTTATACAAATTCATCCTTCAACCGAAAGATATAAGGTGGATCTTCTAACTCAAAATGTACCCTGATATTTTTTTAATAAAATAATCAAAATATAAATTCTGAATTCTATCCATGTATATTAGGGACGCAAGTAATTTTATATGGAATATACTCTATAAAAAATCAATACCTTCCATAATATATTGAACATACTCTATCAATAAATTTATAAAGATATATACATTTCTATTAGATAGATTAACCTATTTCAAACTCCTATCAATAAATATATTCAATATTTATTTGAAACCATTAAATGTACTCTACCCATAACTAAAATAATAATTCATGTCATATACAATGATAAGAAATGAGGTACTCATCAATACAAACCTTCCTTCAATGTAGACAATGAGACCAAAGTTAAGAACATATTAAAAGGTTCTGCTATTAATGTATTTTTTGAGTTAAAATAAGGTGTAATAAATATAATTAATTTTGTATAACTTTTTTTACCTTTTTAGAATCGGAAATTTCCTCCCATAAGAGATATGGAGAACTATGTGATGGAGTAACTGTAGACGCCGGAAAAGTCCGTTGTTCCCAAACGAAGCTCCGGATGCGGAAAGCGAAGTGATATTTGGAGTCAGAGGCACGTTCCGGAGGGCCCGGAGGACTTGCGCGAAATTTCAGAGGCCCGCGCGCAAAGTTGAGTCGCGGCGCGCAATCCTCCCGGGATGCGCGCAATGCGCTGGGCCGGCGCGTTATTTTGCGCGCCCGTGGCCTGCGCGGCTCCCTTGCGCGCCGGGTCCTGATTCCGCGCCCGCGAAGGGAATTCCGCGCCCGAGACCGGATTCCGCGCCCGGGGTTGCCTATAAATATAAGGCGACCCCCGACATTTTGAAGGTTGCCAGAATCCGAAGCGTCGCTCGTTCGCGCAATCCAACCCCTTCCGCGCGTAATGCCGATCTTCAGGTAACCTCCTTTCTTTCGCGCAATAGAGCCTTGGGGTTCGCCTTCGCGCGCAATCCCCTTGGCTCCTTTCCTTTGAATAATCCTTAACCCGAAGGCCTTTGCGCGCAAAAGAAGCCTCTTGCACGCAATTTCCCCCGGGTGCGCGCAATCCAGCCCGATTGCGCGCACCCCCCATTTTCAAAGTGGCCATTCGTTCGAGGATGAGCCGTTGCCCCCGCATGCTAACCGAAGCCCGGTAAGCGTAATCTCAATCATCCGCGCGCAAAGGGCTGGCCCGATTGCGCGCCAGCCCGCCATTTTGCGCGCTGACCCGCTGTTTTGCGCGCAAAGCTCATCTTTTGCGCGCAATCCGCCAGGGTCGCCCCCCTTGACCCCCTGAGGGTACCCGCCTGCGTGGCGCCCGATGATCTTCATCCTGGGTTCCTGCACCGTGCGTTGTCTTCCCGTGCGGCCCTCCAGGCTTGCGCGAAGTGACACGGACCCATCGGCGGCAACCGACGTCCAGCATGACGTTAAACTGCGCATACGTCCAGCATGACGTTAAACTGAGCATACGTCCAGCATGACGTTAAACTGCGCATACGTCCAGCATGACGTTAAACTGCGCATACGTCCAGCATGACGTTAAACTGCGCATACGTCCAGCATGACGTTAAACTGCGCATACGTCCAGCATGACGTTAAACTGCGCATTTGTCCAGCATGACGTTAAACTGCACATTCGTCCCGCATGACGCTAAACTGCATCCGTCCAACATGACGTTAAACTGTACTACGTCCAAGCTGCACGACGCTAAACTGTCTAGCCCCTAACGTCCGTGCTGCAAGACGTTAAACTGCCAAGCACCTTCGTCCTCAGCACACGACGTTAAACTGTACTTCGTCCGGCAAGACGTTAAACCGTCCGCTTCGTCCTCAACACACGACGTTAAACTGTACTTCGTCTGGCAAGACGCTAAACCGTCCGCATCATCCGATCCCGTGCCTCGCATGCATGGTCCCCCCCGGTTTGGATGTGGCCCCCACCCGCTCGTCTCTGCAGGGATGTCGGGATTGTCCCTCTTTAGGGACGATTTAATGGGAGCGGCTTTTCCCTACGGGGGTAGGGTATTACAAACCCATAGTTTCTTGTGGGGGGCTGCACATGTGTATCTCCATTGCGCTCCCCCACTGCCGAAGCCAGTAGAGGGTGTGACTGGGATCGAGGTGTCTCCTACTTTCGGTCCAAGTCCATTCCAACTGAGTTTTTCCGCATCCGGGCTGCCTCAAGTGCGTAAGTCCTGACAGAATGAACTACGTGGACTTTGATCCCTGTCTTCTAAACAGGGTACGTAGGAAGCCTCCCTGAGGTTCAAGCCCACCACCTGGTCGTCCCGGTCGTATTCACATCGGTTCGTCAATCAGTGGACCCCTCCAGGGTTCACGCTTGCGTCGATTCACCTATGAATCCGCCCCTGTGGGAGACTGCCCGTGTGTATCTCCACTGTGCCTCCCCACAGCCCCCTTTTTTTCATTTCTCCTTTTATCGTCCAGCATGACGTGAAATTGTGATCCACCCGGCCGTTCCATCTCCCTCTGTGCGAGGTGGTTCGGTTCAATCCTCCGCCCGGCGGCCTCGACCCCTTCGTGAGTCGGCTTGCCGACGTCCAGCATGACGTTAAACTGTATATCCGAACTACGCTGACTTTGATCCGTGCTAACGCGCGGTGCGTAGGAAGCCCCTACGGGGTCCAAGCTCTTCACTCCATCATCCATCCTGATCCTTACCCGGGCCGCCACATCCCGGTGGGGTCATGCCACTTCACTCCACTCCACATCACTTGGGAAGCCGCCCATGTGTTGGCCCCAGCGTCGGAGGTTCCCCGTAAGGGGTTCTGTCATCTGATCCACTTTTCGTGTTGATCAGTCCGATGCCGTCCCCGCTGGACGTTAAACTCGCGGCATACCCCGTGTTAAACATGGGAAGCTGAGGAAAACCTCAGGGGACACAGTTCCCCGCACCCAGTGCGGGATGCCTCAGGCCATCATGCCTTCGAGAAGCCCTATTAGGGACGGAAGACAGACGTGCAGAGCCGCAGTGTTACGACACGCCCCCAGCACCCGGAGCCACCCGGCCTCCTCACCGCAGGTTGCTGCCCCGACCAGACTCCTTGGAGCGTCCGGGCGGAAGCAGCGTAATTAACCGGTGTCCATGAAGATATGGCGCCGGGAACGAGATTCACGAGCATGTCTTAAATCTATGAGGGAGACCCGGATTAGGCGACGAGTTCCGAGGAGACGTCCAAGGAAGGAGGAGCCGACATCCCATCATCCCGGTTTCGATCAAGGAGCAGACGCCCCTGAATAAGGGGCGGATGCCGCCCGCCTTTGGAATGCGGGACCGCGGGACCACAAGCCGCGCGCCCATCCCCTCGGGTTGACGGGTGCACGCGCGAACGCGTCCTGGCGGAACAGCGTAACCCGACGCACATCCGCACCGAAACAGAAAAATGGTGAACCCGACGTGAATCTCTTCTCCTCGATATGAGGATCGATGGCTTTCAGAGGTGTTGGAAGACCGGCATGTTGCCCGACCAAGCATTCAGTCTTACCCGCCAGGGGCTGGGGAAGGGACATCGGGCACTCCGTCTCGCAACGTCGAGGGCCTGGGTTCCCCCCACGGAAGGCGTCGTGGCGCTAATGGTTGGTTGTCGATTCCTTTTTCCTGTCAGTGTTAATGGGTCCTTCTCCCTGCTTTCAGAAATCAGGTCGCCTGATCCAGTGCCCGATCGCCACCCGCCCACTGGCGCAGGGGTAGGGGAAACACCGACGCGGCTACTCCGCGCGGTCCCGCCCGTTCCACAGCCGTCCCAGCAGCCGCAATTGCGGGACAACCACGCCCTCTCTCCCCCTCGGAGGTCATCCAGAGAAGGGTGATCAACACCCTGGTGCGGAGATATGAGGAAGAGGGAGTCATCCCCACTAGGGACATGGCTCGCCTAGACCTTGAGGAGGCTGCACCTCGCCACCACTACCGCCCCCGAGGGCCGCGCAGGGAGGCACCGCTGCCTACCCCAACGTCCAACCGCTTCGGGAGCTTATCCCCAGAGTGCTCTGACAGTTCCCTTCCCTATGCGGATGAGGTGGAAGATGCCCGGGATCACCCTATCCGGGATTCGCTCCAGGGATCTACGGTAAGGACTCCCGCCAGGCCATGGCGACACCGCCGCCAGGCCTCTCAAGTCGAAGAGCGGGCTCTCCACCTGCCCGCGCCGCTCATCCCGACTCGTCTATCCCGACGCCAACGTCGGGCACGAGCGGAAGAGGATGCCCACCTTAGGGCCCTAGAAACAGCGGCCGCATTGGCCCAAGCCACTGTTGGCTCCAGTCGCCAGGCCCCTGCGCATCCTGAGCAGGGGAAATTCTATGCCCGACCTGGAGCAAGGCCTCGACCGCCCCAAAGGCAGGTTGGGTCGACTCTCCCGGTTGCTGGTACAGACAATAGCCACCGCGGACCACCTCGCGGTAGCGCTATTCATCAACGGGATCTACTCCGTGTGGCCGATCCAGGAGGCATGGGTCATCCCACCTTCCGATCTCGGCCCGGAGGCCTGCCCGGAATCATCTCTCCCCGCGTCCCCTTTGATATCTGTCCCGGTGCCCCTCGCACCTTGGTTTCCAGTCCTCTTGGCCCCAGCACCAGTGCGGCCGGAGGACGCCAGGACAGAGATCAGCCCTGCCCCGAAGAACCACCCAGGGGTAGGAAGGCAAGGCGTCGACGCTGAGGGAAGAATGTTACGGAATTCCGGACAGAGATCCGACCGGTCCGCTTCTCTGATTCAGAGGCGGAGTACGATTCGGCGACAGAGCCCTTTCCCCAATCCCGCCAGTCGAGGGCAGGGGTAGGAATGCGGCACGTCAGCCTCGTGCTCCCCGAGAGCGAGATCGATGTGATCCCCGCTTCTCTCCGAAGGTATATCCAGAGTAACGAGGGCCTGGTAGACCCCCAAGGATCAAGCTTGCGGTTGGTACCGGCCCCTCCGTAAGTGCCTTCCGTCTCGATCGGAGAAGCCGGAGACTTTTTCTGGGGACCGACGGTCGAACCACGATCTGGTGCACCCTCGGCGAGCACCGATGCCACGGCAGGATGTTCGCTCACCGGCCCGTCCTATCGTGATGTGTTAGCCAGGGCACCGCCACCCTCAGAGGGCGGCCCGGGATATGGAGGCCAATCGGCCTGTTCGCCGTATTCACCGCCGGCCAGCCCGTCAGCCCGGCGGCCCGCCTCGGCACCACTGCCGGTTCCCCGTCCGTTACCATCCATTGAAGAGGACCAAGGAGATCTGGGTCCCGAGTTTGAGTCGTGGAGCTTCTGGACCGTCCTTGCAGAGGGCCACTTCCCTGAGAAGTTTTGGCCAGTCGCAGGACCGGGCTTTGATGCACCCGAATCGCTCACCCCGGATGAGTTCGAATGCTTCCGCCGAACTCTCCGGGAGACTCTCTCCTATCTTCACCGCCTACAAATGCCATACCCCGGGAGTCAAGTGCACCTGGAGGATATTGGTGAGCAGTGCCGTCAAATTGACCTGGCCATGCTCCCCGCGGCTCGGCACCCCGGGTCATTTGAGCACCACGAGGCCCTCCAACAACGATGCGTTGAGTGTTTTCAAGTACTCCGCAAAGTTATCGAGGAAGCCACTCCCCACGTATATATCCGTGGATGGGGGCAGTACGCTGCCCTACGCTTCAGTGTGATTCGCCGACAGCCCGATTCGCTGGGTGGCCCTGAGGGTATATCCCCAGGGACAGAAACGGTCAATATGGCTGACCTGTCGGGAGAGGGGAACGACTTGGAACTTCTCGACGGGGGCTTCCCCCCCGAAGACAAGCCGTCGTCAGAGCCATCGGTGAGAGTCACTCGTCATCAGAGGAACCTCCTGGGGCTCCCCGCACCCACTGAAGCACTGACGTTGAGCCGAAACGTCAGCAAAGGAAAAGAGCACAGCGAGGCTATAAAGCCCACTGACCCATCTGCCTCCATGCAGAGGGCAGAGGAGGATCCCGAAAAGGCTACGCTACGTCAGCAGCTCGCCGAATAGAAGAAGCTGGTTGACCAGCTCCTCGCCGAGCGCGCTGCAGAACGGCGGCCTGACTACGGTGATCCTAGGCCAGGACAGCAGGGACCGGAACAACCGCTCCTCGACGAGACTCTCCCGGGCAACCGTGATTACGCCGTGTTCGCCGACAGGAGAGAGGCCATTGCCTACGGCAAGAGGGCGCGGTATGTTTCGCCACACCCTCCCGAGCAGCGTGACTACCTGAGAGACCCCGCTAGGATTCCTCCCGCTGCCCCAAGGGCCGCTCCGCCCGCCATCCCACGAGCTGCCGAGTTCGACGACCCAGTCGACGACCCGATTGAAGGGCCATGTAATGCGCTCGTGGTTAGAGATCCTCTCCAGGACTGGAACCCATGTCCGGACGATCCGATGACGGCACTCATTGCCCGCTTGGAGGCCTTGGAGACTCAGCAGGTGGCGATCCCACCGGACGGCAAGCCCTACCCAGCATGGGTGGATGACATGCCGGCGCCTCCGGGATTCGGGAATCCCACTTTCGCTCCCTTCAACGGGACTGGAGATCCGCCACAGCATTTAGCCCACTTCAACTCGAGGTGCGGGCCTATGTTGGGGACTCCGGCGCAGCAAGAGGCCGCTAAGCTTCGCTGCTTTGTTCAGACACTGGAAGGGCCAGCATTTGTCTGGTACAGCCAGCTCCCCGTCGGGTCGGTAACCAGCTGGGAGGACCTCCGTAGACAGTTCCTCTACCAGTTCAGTTCCACGACCCAGAAGACAAGTATCGCAGACCTCTTCAAGTGCAAGCAGAGGCCTGATGAGCGAGTCGCGGACTTCGTCGCCCAATGGAAGGGTCTCACGTATTCCCTTGACATGCCATTGACTCAGGAGCAGTTGCTGACAATGTGCGTTGGGAACGTCAAGACCGAGCTGGTCCCTTCCCTGATCACTCAAAATTACCCTGGAGGGTTCAGGGACTTCTCAGACAAAGCTCAACGTCTTGAGGAAGCCCTGCAACAGGCCAGCCAGGCACACCCGCTGCCTCCTATGATTCCTGCAAGGAGAGTCAGCAGGGCTGAGCCCGCTGCTGTTGCCCAGATAGAGGCCCCCAGGCCATTGGAGCTGCTGCCGGCGAGGCCAGCTCCACAGCCTCACAGGAATCCGCCTCCACGGGCTCAGTTCCCGGCCCAGCAGCGGCAGCCTCAGAACCGGCCGGCCCCTCCGCGTAATGTACCGCCACAACCCAGGCGAGATAATCAGGGTCCACCTCCTCGGCCGGCCCCTCCAGCCCCTCGTCAAGACCACGCTCCCAGGGGCCCGCGACACCTGACTTACTCATTCCACGAGGATCAGGTCCCCGGTTATTTCCGGAGCGCCCTGGAGCAGAGGATTGTGCGACTGCCTGAGTGGTGGAGGCCAGAGGAGGCACATCTTACGAATAACCCCCGCTACTGCCCCTACCATCGGGCCCTGGGGCACACCATCCAGCGGTGCTATGTGTTTAAGGATTGGCTCCAAGACCAGATTAACAACAATGTAATCAGGTTGGGCCCAGCTCCGGCACAAGTGGCGGGCGTGTTCGTGGGATCAGATGACGATAGTGGCAACGAGGACGAATGGCAGCTGGTCTCCGACCGCGGATCCCAGAAGTATAATAACTGGATGGCCCGCAAGACGACCATTCGCGCCCATGGAATCATCCGTGCGCTCTTGAATCAGCCTGAGCCCCCGGAATCTGCAGGTGTTGCTTCGGCATCGTCGTCCCAGCCTGCCTCTTCCAAGAGGAGCAAACGGCGGCAGCGCAAGAAGGAAGAGCGCGCCCCGCCAGTTCCGCCACTATCCCGCACTCTCGGTGATTTCATGCCCCCGGAGATGGGGGTCCCTCCTCGGATCCGCCCGGTGATGGATGATTCGTCCGATGACGGTGTTGGGTACGCTTTGGTTAACACCGTCGAGCTGGTAAATCCCTTTTCGGTTCCCGACGTTGAAGAACACCAGGTGGACCTCCCTAGTGTCCTCGGTCGTCGCCACCGTCGGAAGAACCGCAGCAGCAGGAGTCGCCGGGGCACAGCCGTTGGTACCTCCAGCCAGGCCGTGCACGCCACTGAGACTAGGCAGCAGGCTCAAAACCGAGCACAACGTGCGCCGCCCCCCCATTCGGGGATGACGGATTCCCCTCCGCCGCTGTTTGTGGTGTGGGACCAGGCAGAACCGCCTCAGCCGCGTCGCGACCAGCTCCGCCCTGCCACGAGTCCATCCCGGCCTCCTGACCCCAGTACGGTGACCATTTCCCGGACTGCAGCCAGTGAACAGCGAGATGCGCCAAGTACCAGTCGGCCGCCGATCCAACCGGCAAGGCCCGTCATTCCGCCAACCGCAGAGCAACCTCCTGCAACCAGGGGCTCGCGCTTGGCCAAAAAGTATGATGTCCTGAAGCACTTGGCCGACATCCCAGCAAGGCTCTCCATCCTTGAGGCTCTGCGCATGTCATCTGAGATGCGCGAGGCACTCGCTGAAGCCCTGAAGAGCCCCCTCCAGTTTGAGACAGAGGTTGCGGCTGCAGAGGCCTTTCACGCTGAAACGATCGAGGATGCCGAATGTCAGGCAGTTATCTCGTTCTCTGGTAAGGATGAAGACCCTCCTATACAGGGACATATTCATCCGCTGTATGTCACTGGCCAGTTCAATGGCCTTGAAGTCCGGCGCTGTCTTGTCGACACGGGGTCCGGGATTAACCTGATTCCAACTCAGACGCTCCGGAGATTTGGGTTGTCTGAGAATGACTTGATTCCCTCCGACCTCAGGATCCAGGGGTACGACCGCACCGACCAAACCCCGGTCGGCAAGATACGTTTGAAGACCCAGTTCGGTGACTTGGTTGCCAACACCGAATTCATGGTGGTCTCTCAGGACACTGCGTACAACGCATTGATGGGCAGGCCATGGCTCCACCTTCACGCGGCGGTTCCCTCGTCATACCTCCAATGCCTCAAATACTCCCTTAATGGTCGAGTAGGCGTGCTTCAAGGAGATGCCTCTCCTTTTGCCTCATGTGAAGCCCGCTATCTGGACGCGGACTATTACAAGAGCAAGGATAAGCAGATCCTGGCAGGTGAGGTTGAGCCTGTCGCTGTTGCAAGTGATCCCTGGGCAAGTCTGGATGACGCTTACGTCCTCCCGATTCACCGGTTGGACGTCGCCATGGTTTCGACGGCCCGCGAGTCTCCTGATGAGATGACCGCGACCGCCCGCGCCGGCACCAGTGGCCCAGCAGGATCTGGTAGCCCCAATGCAGTTTCCAACGCAGTCTCTCCCGTGGACGATCCCTCCCCGAGTGGAGAGGATATGGAAGACGCACCCCCAGCCTTTGAGGAGGGCGTCCCCGCCACGGTCGATGAGTTAATATAGGTGAACCTTGGAACCGAGGCCGATCCAAGACCCACATTGGTCAGTGCCGCCATGCCCTCTGAGGAGCGGCAGCAGTACGTGGACTTTCTCGGGCAGCACCATGATGTGTTCGCTTGGGGCTATGACGAGATGTCGGGGCTAGATCCTCAGGTAGCCGTCCACCGCCTTGGTCTCCCGGCGAACCATCGCGGGTTCAAGCAGCCTCCCAGGAAGATGCACCCGTCCCACGGTGCCATGGTTGAGGCCGAAGATGACAAGCTTATCAAAGCCAACTTCGTGAGGGAGGTTCAGTAACCCAAATGGCTGGCCAACATTGTGCCGGTCAGGAAGAAGAACGGGCAGATCAGAGTCTGCATCGACTTCCGCGATCTCAACCGCCACTGTCCGAAGGATGATTTTCCCCTTCCAGTGACAGAGCTGTTGATTGATGCCACGGCAGGGTTCCAAGCCCTCTCCTTCATGGATGGATACTCCGGATACAACCAAATTCGGATGGCCCCTGAGGATGAGGAGTTCACTTCCTTCAGGGCCCCCCAAGGTACCTTTTGCTACCGGGTCATGCCCTTCGGCCTGAAGAATGCAGGTGCCACCTATCAACGGGCGATGCACCGCATATTCAAGCCAATCCTCGGCACGCTGGTGGAATGCTACGTCGACGACTTGGTTGTCAAATCGCGCCAGTTTCAGGACCATCTCAAAGATCTTGAGAAAGTGTTCGGCTTCCTCCGGTCTCGCTGCCTGAAGATGAACCCGTTGAAGTGTGCCTTTGGGGTCACCTCCGGAAAGTTCCTTGGATTTGTGGTAAGATACCGGGGTATTGAGATCGACCCAGAGAAAATCAGGGCGATTAGCCAAATGCCTCCCCCAGGTACCATCCGGGAACTGCAAGGGTTCCAAGGCCACTTAGCCTATATACGCCGATTCATCGCGAATCTGGCCGGCAAGTGTAAGCCCTTTTCTCGGCTCATGAAGAAAGGTGCCACCTATGTATGGGATAAAGAGTGTCAGACCGCTTTCGAGGAAATCAAGCAGTACCTGCTTCAACCTCCGGTTCTGATGCCGCCTGTATCCGGGAAGCCGCTGGTCCTCTATGTGACCGCCCTGGAACGGTCCCTGGGTGCCCTTCTCGCCCAGAAGAACAACGAGGGAACAGAGAATAGCCTCTATTACCTCAGTCGCATGCTCCTCGATGCGGAAGTTAGGTATTCCCCCATCGAGAAGAGCTGCCTGGCGCTCGTATTTGCCGTACAGAAATTACGGCACTACTTGCAGCACCATGAGGTACAGTTGGTTTCTCGGGTAGACCCGTTGAAATACATCCTAAGCCGGCCTATGTTGACTGGCCGTCTAGCACGGTGGGATGTGATTCTCCAGCAGTTCGACATCAGGTATGTGTCTCAGAAGGCCATCAAAGGGCAAGCATTGGCAGACTTTCTGGCAGCTCACCCGACCTCCGCGGATCAGCCGCTGGATCTAGGCTTTCCTGATGAGACCATTCTCTCGGTTGATCGAGTCGATCCATGCTGGAAGATGCACTTTGACGGTGCCTCCCGGAGCCCCACCGGTAGAAGACTCGATAATCCTAAGCTCAACAGAGTGGGCTTGGGCATCGTCTTCATTACCCCGGAGCGAGCCGTGCTGCCATACTCGTTCCTGTTGTCAGAGGGCTGTACCAACAATGAGGCGGAATACCATGCCCTCATCACCGGCCTCGAGTTGGCTCTCGAGATCGACGTGCCCCGTCTGTGCGTGAAAGGGGACTCCGAGCTGGTCGTTAAGCAGATCAATGGCGACTATGTTGTCAGGAAGCCGGAACTTGCGCCATTGTTGGAGTGCACCCTCCTTCTGATGCCTCGATTCCCTTCTCGGCCAGAAATTGTCCATATTCCCCGGTCGCAGAACGGTCGAGCAGATGCTTTGGCCAGCCTTGCTGCGTCACTTGCAGAGCCTGAACAGGACAACCTGATCGTCCGCGTGACGCGCCGCAGGCTCGTCGCTCCCGTTATCCCGGAAGAAGATTGCGACCCGTTGGTAAGTAATCTCACCACGATTGCCCCTATGCCCGGAGCCCCGAGTACCCCAGATATGACAGTCGGATCAGCCCCTGATTGGAGGACGCCTTTGGTTGAGTACCTCCAACATGGCATTCTTCCATCGGATCGGGCCGAGCGCGAGCGAGTTCGACGCCGCGCATCGCAGTTTGTCCTCCAGAGCAGCCCCGGCCTGGAGCAGATCCTCTACAAACGCGGATTTGATGGTGTTCTCCTCCGTTGCCTTCAGGGAGTTGAGATCCCACGAGTCATGCAAGAGGTTCATGCTGGTTCATGTGGCGCCCACCAGACTGGGCCGAAGCTGTCCCACCAGATTCGGAGGCTGGGATACTTCTGGCCCTCCATGATCCATGACTGCATCGAGTATGCCAGGAGGTGCCATGCGTGCCAGGTTCATGAGAACTTTGTGCATCGGCCGCCGGAGCCTCTCCATACCACTGGGTATTCCTGGCCCTTCGCAGTCTGGGGTCTGAACGTTGTGGGTCCTTACCCACCGGCGACGGCTCACCAGTGTCGGTTCATTCTGACCGCCACGGACTTCTTCTCCAAATGGGCAGAGGCGATTACGCTCAGAGAGGTCAAATCCTGTTTGATCGCTGACTTCGTGACCTCCAACATCATCTATCGATTTGGAGTGCCTCACGCTATCCTCACGGATAACAGAACCAATTTCCGAGCAGCCGAGTTGAAGAAGTTGTACGCCAAGTATAACATTCGCTCGAACCATACATCTCGCTATCATGCGCAGGCGAATGGACAGATCGAGGCGTTTAACAAAACCCTCTCTAACATTCTGCAAAAGATGGTTGGTCAGAACAAGAAGAGTTGGCCGGACAAGCTCCCCAACGCCCTCTGGGCTTATCGGACGACGACTCGCAATTCCACCCAGATGACCCCTTATTCCCTGGTGTATGGAGCTGAGGCCGTCCTGCCCATTGAGATCCAGTTGCCGTCCTTGCGCACTGTAGTCTACGACCAGCAAGCGCTGGACAGAGTTGCTGAAGCCCGTCTAGTCGAGTTGGAAGCACTGGATGAGAATAGACTTCGCGCTTTGCACAACTTGGAGAGGCATCAAAGCAGAATGGCTCGAGCTTTCAATAAGAAGGTTCGCCTCCGCTCCTTCCTGCAGGGTGACCTAGTGCTAGCCCTAAGAGCACCGATGATCCCCGGCCGGAAGCCGCCCAAGTTGGAGCCCAAGTGGGAGGGACCTTTTGTTGTCCACAAGGTCTATCCCAATGGCGCGTACTCCCTGGCGACTATGGATGGTGAGCGTGTCACTCCTCCCACCAACGCTAGGTTCCTCAAGCAGTACTTTGTCTGAGTGTGCCCACGTCCTGCACGACGTTAAACTGCATACGTCCAAGCTGCACGATGTTAAACTGCCTAGCATATCGTCCGCGCTGCAAGACGTTAAACTGCCAAGTGTTTCGTCCAACATGACGTAAAACTGTACTACGTCCGCGCGGCAAGACGTTAAACTGCCAAGCATCGTTCGTCCAAGCTACAAGATGTTAAACTGTTCAGCATACGTCCTGCACGACGTTAAACTGCATTCGTCCAGGCTACAAGACGTTAAACTGTTCAGCACTCGTCCGCGCTGCAAGACGTTAAACTGCCAAGTGCCTCGTCCTGCATGACGCTAAACTGCACCACGTCCAAGCTGCACGACGTTAAACTGCCCAGCGCATCGTCCTGCATGACGTTAAACTGCCTCTCAAGAACTACGTGCGGCTTGATTCCCATCCTTATGGGATACGTAGGACCGCCTGGACATTCATGTTTTAGGCCCAGCCCCATCCTTTGGGAATTTCCATCCCATCTCGGGCCCTTGGCCCAGTTGCCTCCGGGTGTGCGGCGTATGGTGTGAACGCGGGGCTATGCCCTCATTCACGTCGGTTTGCTCGCCACACTGTACGCCCCCCACGTTTAGGGATGCCTTCTGCTCCCCCCTCCTTTTCTCGTCCTGCATGACGTTAAACTGCACTTCAAGGACTACGTGCGGCTTGATTCCCATCCTTATGGGATACGTAGGACCGCCTGGACATACATGTTTCAGGCCCAGCCCCATTTCCCGGGAATCTCTATCCCGCGTCGGGCCTCTGGCCCAAGTTCCCCTCCTTTTTGTGCGAGGCGTATCGCGTGAGCGGGGGATTATGTCCTCATTCGCGTTGGTCTACTGGCCGCGCCGTACGCCTCCCCCCGTGTGTGGGACCACCTCACACCTCTCATCGTCCTGCATGACGTTAAACTGCCTCTCAAGAACTACGTATGGCTTGATTCCCATCTTTATGGGATATGTAGGACCGCCTGGACGCTTGTGTTTCAGGTCCAGCCTCATCTCTTGGTTGATCACGGGGATCTTCCCTCTTTTGGTTGCTCTCAGGGTGAGTCCTCCGACCCTTTCCGGTGATCTGTTAACATGTTTTGGGTACTTCGGTCTATGACTCGTAGTGTCAGATTCAATCCCGACAAGTCCTGTGTTGCTTGTCAGGCCTCGCGCTTCCTCTTGTTCGAGCCTTCACTCAAAGGGATCCTCGTTAGCGGTTTGGGTACGATGCCTCAGTGCTCTCCTACCGCTCCGGGTCGATTTACCGGCGGGTCTTGGGCCGCAAATCGATATGAATCCTGCGATTGAGTGGTTGATGCTCGTTTTCTTGCCCCGTCTTAGGCTGATGCGATCGGATGTTGTGTTGCGAATATGGTCAGCAACGTCCTTGATCGCCATGTCGGCTCTTTCAGGCTCTGAACATTGGTTGCGCAGTCCTCATCACACTCCGCCTTTGTGCATTGTAGTGGAATCTCGACACTCTCTTCATACTGACCTCCAGTACACCTCTACACGTTAGGCCGACCAACCAGGGTAATGATGTCGTTCGAGGCTCCCATGATCTGAGCACCAAGGATATATGTGGATATCCTCCCTAAGGGCCATGCGTAGCTGGACCCTCGTCCCCATAAGGAGGAAGGAGTCGCCCGAACAATCGCGTTCTGGGCCCAGTATATCTGGAGGCTAGCATCTCTGCCCCTCGGGTGATGGACAAACGCAGACCCCTATCCCAAGACTCTTCTCCTGGAATCGTGCGTGACTGCAGGGCTGGGTATGTTCCCACCTCCGCCGTGTCCGCCGTACCGCAATAAGCGGATTCCTCCATGGTCCGAACCACACGAACTTAAACTGTGTTGTCTGGTCCGAACCACACGACCTTAAACTGTGTTGTCTGGTCCTACCACACGACCGTAAACTGTGATCGTCTTGGCCGCCCGACGAGAAACGACACTGCATCGTGATGTCCTCCTCAGGGGACACTCATGTTGGGCGTTGGTTAATAACCACGCCATTCATCAATGCCTTCCGTGGCTTGATTATTGTGGCGACGCCAGAGATTTCTCAATCACAGGCATGTCGCCGCACAAAGAAAAACCATTCATCTTTAAGGACAAACCAGAAATATCAAATGCTGCTCCTTCTGTGTGCGAGGGTCAGACCCGCACTCTTCCCCGCGCTGGTGCCCGATTGTGTTGCGCCGCGCTTCAAGAACTACGTGTGGCTTGATTCCCATCCTTATGGGATACGTAGGAACGCCCGGATGTTTGAAACTTCGGGTCCAGCCCCCCACCTCTTAGAGATTACCCCTTCTCTGGGGAATCCGCCGCCTTCAGGTCACCCTCAAGGCGTGTTCCCCGACCCCTTGCAGTGGTCCACCGGTGTCAAGAGTACTCTGGTTTATTGCCAGGAGGGTCAGGATCCGCTTGGTCAGGTTTCCTCCACTTTTCAGGCTTCGTGCTCCCTTTCATTCGGACCCATCGTCTACGCCCTGGGTGGAGCCCCCGTGAACGGTTCGGATACAATGCCTCAGTGCTCTCCCACCGACTCGGGCCGGTACCCCCAATGGCCTCGGGCAGCAAATCGATATGAATCCTGCAATTTAGCGGTCGATGCTCGTTTGCTGCCTCATTCCACCAACGGTTAGTGCGATATTGATGATGCTTTTCCGCCACAGTCGGCAGTACTCCCATATCGTTACTCCGATGCCCCCAGTCCTTGAGTGAATGGTCGCATGATTCAAATCACATTTTCCACCTCCCCTTCTGACCAGGCGAAACCTCGACACTCTTTACACTATCCCTCAGTGCATCTTCGCAAACCCAGGGGATAGGACCACGATGTGGCGTACTTTGAGGTCCTTATGGTCCGAGCTCTAAGACCTTAAACTAAGATCTCTCCTTATGGTCTGAGCTCTAAGACCTTAAACTAAGATCTTGCCTTATGGTCCGAGCTCTAAGACCTTAAACTAAGATCTCTCCTTATGGTCTGAGCTCTAAGACCTTAAACTAAGATCTCTCCTTATGGTCCGAGCTCTAAGACCTTAAACTAAGATCTCTCCTTATGGTCCGAGCTCTAAGACCTTAAACTAAGATCTCTCCTTATGGTCCGAGCTCTAAGACCTTAAACTAAGATCTCTCCTTATGGTCCAAGCTCTAAGACCTTAAACTAAGATCTCTCCTTATGGTACGAGCTCTAAGACCTTAAACTAAGATATCTCCTTATGGTCCGAGCTCTAAGACCTTAAACTAAGATCTACCCCTATGGTCCGAGCTCTACGACCCTAAACTAAGATCTCCCTGAACGGGATTCTACGTCCTGCATGACATTAAACTGCACTCTCAGAACTACGTGTGGCTTGATCTCTAGCCTGATGGAGTACGTAGGAACGCCCGAGCATCTCAACTCGGGTCCAGCCTCAGGGATCGTTAAGTCCCGCCCCTCCTCGTCGCCGGCCGTCTGGCTTGGCTTCTGGTAGAGTGGTGCAGTTGTGATATTCTCCCCGATTCAGCTCGGGATGCCCCATTGCAATGGTGGGAAGCGACGGTTTCCTCGTCAAAGAGGTGCTGTCTGAGAATTGGGGTGATTCATAGCCAGATTAGTGCATCCGCCTAATACGCTTTCCCCACGGTGGCACAATTTTGAGAGCGTTGGATTCTGTCCGAACAAATCGTCACTTCGCCCCACGCTTCGCATGCCCTGTTGATCTGGATTTCCACCCTTGTGTCTGAAGGAACCCCCAAAGCGGTATTCATGATGACATGTGGTCCGCCTCCTGCAATATGAATGATGACCTTCGGTCCGTATATTGCAGTTGTTATGGTCGATCCACTATCCGCCTACCGTCTTGGGCATTTCCTGGAAGGCCGACCGTTGTGGATGTCTGGATTCGGGACACGCGATTCACCCTTTCTCATTTCCCTATGTTCGGATAAAATCTCAACGCCCCTAGCGTTGTCCCGCTCGTGTGTTGGAACAAGTTGGGGGGATGATACATTGATTAGGTCTGAGGTCTCCTTTCCTAGGAATGACCTCCCTCTTTTCTCCAGAAATCCAGGCCCAATTATGGATGCCTGATGCTTGGTTAACACTCCCGCAAGACAACGAATTGTGGTTGAGCATGTTATGCCAAAAGTTGCAGATAAATATATTGATTCATACAAATGGATCAAAGTAGCGGAAGCAAATGTTTTGGGAACGGAAAAACAAAGCCCTTAGAGATTAGCGCGCTGAATGAGTCTTTCTAATGCCGCTACCCTTTGGCTGGTGGCCTCCAGAGCTGCTTCTCGCTCTCTGCGTGCCCTCTCTTCGTCGGCGGTCACAGCACGCAGTTCATCGATTCTGGCCTGTGCACGCTCCCGCTCGACCTGAATTGTGACCATCTGTTGGCCCGCCTCCGTCAGCTGTACCTGGGCGTCAACCAGCTGTGCTGCTAGTTGCTCCACAAGCTCGGTACACGTTGCGACGAAGGCCTCCTTCTCAGCCGCCTGCCCTTCGAGGCGCCGGACTTCCTGCTCCGCCGCGTGGAGCACCCGCGTGCTCTCCGACATGTCCCGACTTTGTGTGACGTCGGCACGCCGGCAGCTCTCGCGCATCTTTTCGGCCATGAAATCACGGACCGTCAGATGGAGGCGTTGAGCATCAGCTCCCCCGGCACACAGGAAGCGCAGCCAGGTTTGAAGTGATCCCATGCGCCCCAGCCACTCCGATGGGTCTCGCTTGAGGAAGCGCTGGATGCACTTCCACCCCCTACGGCGCGTTATCCGGCTCTCCTCGACCGCCTCCGCGTCTGAGTCGTCCATCTCCTCGGGGTCGGCAGGCCGGTAGGCAGGGAAGGCAGCCAGCAGGTCTGCTGCAGGGTCCGCCCCTGGGAGGTCCTCATGAGGGATGGGTTCCCCAACATCCGGGCGAACTTCTTCTCTCTCCCCAGTGGCGCTGACACCCTCGTCAGCTCCCGACCTCTCTCCGATGTCAGCATCGCCGGCGTCCGCAGCCCCCTGATCAGCAGTTGGTGGGGCCGGCTCGGTTTGGGAAGTCTGTTCCGGAGCAGGCGGCATGTCCACCACAGGTCCACTCGTAGATGGCCCGGGTTCGGAAACCCGACGAGCCTCCAGTGTTGAGATCACTGCGCGGGGCATGCCATGGTTAGTCACGGATCGTCAATGGAAAGCACCAGCAGTAAAGCAAGGAGAAGTAAGGAGACTTACGGGAGTTCAGAGTGTCATCTTCCGCTATCCCGGCCGCCGCAGGAACAGTTGCAGCAGGGGGCCCTTCCGCACTTGTCAATTCGATAATGGGTGCCTGGCCCCCGCCTTGTCCTGCTGGCGCCCCTCCTACTCCCGCTGAGGACGCCTGACCAACATCCGTGTGCTCCTGAGAAAGATGGAGAAATGGGTTAGAAGCTGCATAAGAGAATGGATGAAGCAGATTGAGTAGGGATAGAAGCGGACCTCGAGGAGCTCAGTGACATCAACATTGTCAGAGCCGGCCACCTCGCCACTCTCCCGTGGGCTCCCCTGATGGGATCTTCCCTCGGAGCCTTCATCCTCCCCCATTTCCTCCTCTTCCTCGGAGTCGCTGCCACTTTCATCTTCCGCCGGCGGCATCTGTTCTGGAGCGGGCTCTAGACCGAGCATCACCTTCACCAGAAGGGATGGCTCCGCACGCTGACCACGTTGGCGCGCGTAATCGTCCATGGCCGTCAGATACGCATACTGCCGGTTGAAGTCCACCCTGTCGGCAATATGGAGGCGCCCGACCTCTGGCAGATGGATTCCTTCTCTGAGAATCTTTCGCCAGATGGCGTCTGTCCCCAGTGACTGCCGCAGGGTCATCCAGGCAGACCACAGCGCCGGGAAGACCGCGTCGTGGGAGGGTTCGAGCAGACGTCTCACCTGCTTCCCGGGCCACTCATCGACCACCGCACGTGCCCCCTCTCTGGGCGCTGAGGTCGTGGCGGCAGCTCGCGATGTGCCCGCCGCCGAAGTCCCTGCCCGCGCCGGCTCCGCTGCTTGGCGCGCCTCCGTTCTCCCCCGTGTGGCGACGCCTCGCCTCCTTCCTTGACGCCCGGTCTCCGCACGGGTAACCTCGAGCCGCCGAACTGGCTTCCGTAGAAGCCCCTCGGGGTACGCGATGGCCCAGTGTTCGGCGTACTCGGTTGCCAAGCCTGCGTCAACCCCGGTAGGAGGGAGAGTGATGACGTCGCCAGAGCCGAAAGCGGCAAACATCAGCCACATCTGGCGAAGGACGCAAGGGTTCGTCTCCTCCCGGACAGCAGTGAATACCCTCTTCGGCATCCGCTGAAGGCACCCGAACTGCCTGGCGAACCGGGTTGGCGCGTAAGGCTCGCAGATCACCTTCCCATCGATCCGAGCCACGAGCACCCCTACCCGCATGTTCAGGAAGTATTCATGCTGCTCCAGCGGACCCTGCCCATTGTCGATCATCTGGCCGACGGGAGTGGGGAACAGACTGAAGTTGAAATTGGCATGATTTCCAATCCGAATCCTCACGCCCTCCTCACTTAGGGTCATCGGAGCGACCCCCGCGATGTTCAGCAGGGAGGGTCGCAGGCCGTTGCCCAGAGGAATGATGGCGTTCGGAAACGTGTACCCACCGAGGTGAGCAGCCACCCAGCCGTGGAAGAACTGAAAGGGCCCACAGATCCTTCGTGGAGACCCCCCTCGTGAGATGCGTCCCAGGATGGCATACAGCCTCGCCAGCACTGGGACCCCGAGGTTGTATCTTTTGTTGGCGGCCATAGCGCCCGCCACCGCCAGTGTCGCCGGGCGAACGCCCATTCTCGCGTCCCGCACTGGCAGGAGCCACCCACTCAGAAAGGCGGCCAGGAACGCCGCGTACCGGACATTTGGGTCCCGGGCCTCGATGACGCGGTACCCCCATGAGCGGTAGTCGCCCGTCTCCAGGACCCGCCAGTACGACCCGTTCCGGCTCCTCTGAGCTGCGGTCGGACACCGCTTCCCCCTGCCTGGCATCTTGACCGCTGGGTCATGCTCCAAGAACTGGCCGAACCACTCCTTGTAGGCTATTTCCTTCTGGAAGTCCGTGACCCCGAGCTGCTCTATAGCCAGGTCCAGCAGATGCCACGTCAGGATGGGAGTCCGTGACCTATCACCCCAGGTGTTCCTCGGGGGCAGGAACTCATCATACTGGTAGACCTCCAGCGGGATACCTCCGATGCAGTGGATGTCCCAGAGACCGATGCCGACCTCCCCATGGTGAAGATGGAAGGTGTTGGTATCCGAGGACCAGCGGGTGAACAGCTCCGGCCCGAGCTCGGACTGCTGGTTGAAGTGGAACTGCGACGTCCACACCGCCTCAAATAGGCCGATGTACCGCAGCTCCTCTGCGAAGTGATCGCAAGTGTGGCGTACCCAGAACGCCCAGGCCCACTCGCTGGTGAAATTTCCCCCAGACCGCAAGTCCCAGTCCTTCAGCCAGCCCTTGGTGTCGGCAGTGACACTCTGGCGATATGTGCTCGAGTAGAGGGCTGGAGAATTCTCCGCAGTAGGCTCACCCCCGTCAATGGTTCGCGTCCTCGGGTTCAGGACATAGACGTCCAAGTGCCTGGTCTCCCTGGTAGGATGCCCATTGTTGGTGATGTTATAGCGGGGAAGCTCGTCCTCCTGAGTCACCCAGGTCCGTGGCGCATCAACCTCGAACCCTGGCACTGGAACCTCATCTAGGATGCCGAAGTTCCAGAGCGGCAGGTTGTCCGACAGTGGATATGTCTTCTGGGCCATCGTCAGCAAGTCGAACAGGGATTGATTGTTGGAAACAATCTCCTTGGCTCCGTAAACCTCCTCGTTCACCGCCATCTCTGCTCTGCGAATGGCGGCATCCCCCTCATTTCCTTGATGCGCGGCCATCTCAGAAGTTTCGGGAGTCGTGCGGGTTAAGGGATGAAGCGTGCGGGATCGGACGAGGCTGGTAGAGAAGTTTGAAGGTTGGCGCGCAATCCAAGTGGACGGTGCGCAATTGGGAAGAATGTCGCGCAAAGTTCCGGGTTTTCGCGCAAAGACAAGCGAATTCCGGATGGTTTTGCACGCCGATCGGGCGAATTTCGCGACCGGAAAAGGCAATTTCGCGCACGAGAGCGTTGAAGCTTATCGCGCGGAAGGCCTGTGTACGGAACGCGGAACCCTGGACCCCTATTTATAGAAGAGGCCGGGATTCCGCGCCGCGCGGCATGCTCGATTGCGCGACCGCGGCTGCGAATTGCGCGCCCGGCGCCCCTTTTTGCGCGCCTAAGTCCCGCGCAGCCCAGGACTTCGGCATTCCGGCGTCTCCCTCGGAACCCGATCGTTGCGACCTCTCGCCGATCAGATTCCGAGGGGGGGCTTTTGTAGACGCCGGAAAAGTCCGTTGTTCCCAAACGAAGCTCCGGATGCGGAAAGCGAAGTGATATTTGGAGTCAGAGGCACGTTCCGGAGGGCCCGGAGGACTTGCGCGAAATTTTAGAGGCCCGCGCGCAAAGTTGATTCGCGGCGCGCAATCCTCCCGGGATGCGCGCAATGCGCTGGGCCGGCGCGCTATTTTGCGCGCCCGTGGCCTGCGCGGCTCCCTTGCGCACCGGGTCCTGATTCCGCGCCCGCGAAGGGAATTCCGCGCCCGAGACCGGATTCCGCGCCCGGGGTTGCCTATAAATATAAGGCGACCCCCGACGTTTTGAAGGTTGCCAGAATCCGAAGCGTCGCTCGTTCGCGCAATCCAACCCATTCCGCGCGCAATGCCGATCTTCATGTAACCTCCTTTCTTTCGCGCAATAGAGCCTTGGGGTTCGCCTTCGCGCGAAATCCCCTTGGGTCCTTTCCTTTGAATAATCCTTAACCCGAAGGCCTTTGCGCGCAAAAGAAGCCTCTTACGCGCAATTGCCCCTGGGTGCGCGCAATCCAGCCCGATTGCGCGCACCCCCCATTTTCAAAGTGTCCATTCGTTCGAGGATGAGCCGTTGCCCCCGTGTGCTACCCGAAGCCCGGTGCGCGCAATCTCAATCATCCGCGCGCAAAGGGCTGGCCCGATTGCGCGCCAGCCCGCCATTTTGCGCGCCGACCCGCTGTTTTGCGCGCAAAGCTCCTCTTTTGCGCGCAATCCGCCAGGGTCTCCCCCCTTGACCCCCTGAGGGTACCCGCCTGCGTGGCGCCCGATGATCTTCATCCTGGGTGCCTGCACCGTGCGTTGTCTTCCCGTGCGGCCCTCCAGGCTTGCGCGAAGTGACACGGACCCATCGGCGGCAACCAACGTCCAGCATGACGTTAAACTGCGCATACGTCCAGCATGACGTTAAACTGCGCATACGTCCAGCATGACGTTAAACTGCGCATACGTCCAGCATGACGTTAAACTGCGCATACATCCAGCATGACGTTAAACTGCGCATACGTCCACAATGACGTTAAACTGCCCATACGTCCAGCATGACGTTAAACTTCGCATACGTCCAGCATGACGTTAAACTGCACATTTGTCCAGCATGACGTTAAACTGCACATTCGTCCCGCATGACGCTAAACTGCATCCGTCCAACATGACGTTAAACTGTACTACGTCCAAGCTGCACGACGCTAAACTGCCTAGCCCCTATCGTCCGTGCTGCAAGACGTTAAACTGCCAAGCACCTTCGTCCTCAGCACACGACGTTAAACTGTACTTCGTCCGGCAAGACGTTAAACCGTCCGCTTCGTCCTCAACACACGACGTTAAACTGTACTTCGTCTGGCAAGATGCTAAACCGTCTGCATCATCCGATCCCGTGCCTCGCACGCAGGCTCCCCCCCGGTTTGGATGTGGCCCCCACCCGCTCGTCTCTGCAGGGATGTCGGGATTGTCCCTCTTTAGGGACGATTTAATGGGAGCGGCTTTTCCCTACGGGGGTAGGGTATTACAAACCCCTAGTTTCTTGTGGGGGGCTGCACATGTGTATCTCCATTGCGCTCCCCCACTGCCGAAGCCAGTAGAGGGTGTGACTGGGATCGAGGTGTCTCCTACTTTCGGTCCAAGTCCCTTCCAACTGAGTTTTGCCGCATCCGGGCTGCCTCAAGTGCGTAAGTCCTGACAGAATGAACTACGTGGACTTTGATCCTTGTCTTCTAAACAGGGTACGTAGGAAGCCTCCCTGAGGTTCAAGCCCACCACCTGGTCGTCCCGGTCGTATTCACGTCGGTTCGTCCATCAGTGGACCCCTCCAGGGTTCACGCTTGCGTCGATTCACCTATGAATCCACCCCTATGGGAGACTACCCGTGTTTATCTCCACTGTGCCTCCCCACAACCCCCTTTTTTTCATTTCTCCTTTTATCGTCCAGCATGACGTGAAACTGTGATCCACCCGGCCGTTCCATCTCCCTCTGTGCGAGGTGGTTCGGTTCAATCCTCCGCCTGGCGGCCTCGACCCCTTCGTGAGTCGGCTTGCCGACGTCCAGCATGACGTTAAACTGTATATCCGAACTACGCTGACTTTGATCCGTGCTAATGCGTTGTACGTAGGAAGCCCCTACGGGGTCCAAGCTCTTCACTCCATCATCCATCCTGATCCTTACCCGGGCCGCCACATCCCACTGGGGTCATGCCACTTCACTCCACTCCACATCACTTGGGAAGCCGCCCATGTGTTGGCCCCAGCGTCGGAGGTTCCCCGGAAGGGGTTCTGTCATCTGATCCACTTTTCGTGTTGATCAGTCCGATGCCGTCCCCGCTGGACGTTAAACTCGCGGCATACCCCGTGTTAAACATGGGAAGCTGAGGAAAACCTCAGGGGACACAGTTCCCCGCACCCAGTGCGGGATGCCTCAGGCCATCATGCCTTCGAGAAGCCCTATTAGGGACGGAAGACAGACGTGCAGAGCCGCAGTGTTACGACACGCCCCCAGCACCCGGAGCCACCCGGCCTCCTCACTGCAGGTTGCTTCCCCGACCAGACTCCTTGGAGCGTCCGGGCGGAAGCAGCGTAATTAACCGGTGTCCATGAAGATATAGCGCCGGGAACGAGATTCACGAGCATGTCTTAAATCTATGAGGGAGACCCGGATTAGGTGACGAGTTCCGAGGAGACGTCCAAGGAAGGAGGAGCCGACATCCCATCATCCCGGTTTCGATCAAGGAGCAGACGCCCCTGAATAAGGGGCGGATGCCGCTCGCCATTGGAAAGCGGGACCGCGGGACCACAAGCCGCGCGCCCATCCCCTCGGGTTGACGGGTGCACGCGCGAACGCGTCCTGGCGGAACAGCGTAACCCGACGCACATCCGCACCGAAACAGTAACACAGGATGTACACGTCATTTAACCACTCAGAAAATCCAAATTGTTGCATGAATATGATGATGAATTTATACTCTACTCTATCATATGATTTTTTCATATCATCATTGATCATAATGTTGTAACCCTTTACCTTCCAATTAAGGTGATTGATTATATCTTGAACTAGGACTATATACCATTGGATAATTATTTTCTTAATGAAATTGTGTTTTCCACTAGTGATGAAAGATGGAAAAGAGTATTAATCCTTTCGATTGTAATTATAACCAAGATATTATTTGAGAAGTTGAACACATTTATGGGAATATGTTGGTCAATGGAACATGGATGATTATCTTTGAGAATAAGGATTTGAGAGGTGGTAGAAGTTTCTTTGGTAAAAGAACCTCTTATAAAGTTGTGTTGTATTACCTAAATGATATTAAAATTTATGATATCCCATGTAGCTATGTATAAATCACCAAAGAAAACAACTGGTCATGAATCCCTATCTTGGTATAGTTTTTTGATTAGTTTTAACATATTTTTTTTCACAGACTACTTCCATACATGAATTGATTTTATAACCAACTCCACAAGGGATCAAGTTATAAGAAATAAATTCTCTCTCTCCCCCCATTATTTTATTCTTGGGAATTTTGATTCAAATCGATGAGAATCATTAAAAACTATTCCACCAATAGAGGCTTGATAGTGTGAATTTCATTAGAAAACAAACTATCATCTAATTATAGAATCAGTTACCTGATGGATTTATTCTCCACAATGCATCCATGGGAAGTATGTAGTGTTTCAATCACCTTTTTTGACACATGTGTTTTTACTTTTCTCAATAAATATTTTCTTCCTCCAAAACCTTAATTGAAAACTCACTATATTTTAACACGAGAGTATTGAAAGAGTTATCATCCCATACTTATTGATGACTCTTGTCCAACAATTTTATATTATTCTCTAAATCATTAATTTTTATTGATTATTGATAAATTATTTCACCCATCCCAAAATACTCTTATTTACATTTATGTGTTTCCTTTGGTGAACATTTCTAGCCTGTTAGGATGTCAATGTATTCCAAGATAATCAAAACACTCATATAATATCATTTTATATTGTTTAGAGGTTCGATAAATGAATAATATGATAATAAATATTAACATCATTGAATTTGATCGAAAGGGGTGAATTGATAGGTAAAAATATCCATAGGTTATCAATAGAATAGTTGGATAAGTTTGTGTTTTCTTGAATATTGTCTATGAATCTATTTATCCTACTATATAATATTTTCTCACCTTGGTATTGATGGTTTTTGATATAGAAGATGAATCTATTAGATAGTATCCTACTATGATTGTTTCATAATCAATGAATATTTTGAGTTTTACATGACAATAGTTATTAAATAAAAACAAATTATTTTGAATATTAATTAACCTAAACACTGCAACAAAGAAGACATAATCATCACATATAATTTATAATTAATTTATATATATTAATAATTACCTTGAATTATAATTATTTCTTCAACCCTGAATCCATTTTTAATGATTTCTTCCTTCCTAGACAATTATATTGATTTTTAGGATAATAGAGGTGTTTTGTAGATTTGAGGAGTTATGGAGGAGGCTGGAGCTGAAGGAGGACAACAAAATGTGGTTTGTTATGTAAATATTATTCGCGTTATTATTTTTTCATTCACTTCTTGTGTAGACTTTGAATTCATGTCATGTGTTTAGCTGAGGTGTACAACGTGATATAGATTCTCACCATAAAATGGTAATTCACTAAATGTAATAAGATTGGGCTGAGGAGCCATAATTATCAATGGAAACTAAACATATGGTAGATTCATTCCTTAAAAGGGGTTAAAAACTTGTAATCTGTTAGACCCCATGAAATTCACATTTTTAATGGAATTCATATCATGAAAGGGGGATTTTATAGGTTGTTTTTACTGTAGGTTTGGATGTTTCTTTCACATTAAGTCATTCATCTTATTTATTTGTGGAAAAATCTAGTCACCCTTGGTATATATTCCATCACATGCCTCACAAGTTTGATCCTAGGGTTCTGGTAGATTTTGGTTTGTGATCCATGGTGATTCCTTCCCTTATATACCCTTGTTTACTTCATTCAACTATCTTGGATCCATTGTAGTAATGTTTCTTTTTTTAATATTATGCGTGTTCTATGTTATTATGACCACCTATTGCAGTTTTCGTTGATCCACCATTACCTCATTTAGTTGTTGTATCAAGGATTATTCTTCTTTTCCTAACAAATTTTAGTGAGATTGTCGATCTTCTTTGAGTTATGGGATCCTTTTTCTCAACAATATACATGTTATGAGTTGGATTTTCATGCTTTCTCCATCTTTTTGGTGGATAATTAAGTTCTACATAATATAAATTATTAATTATCATAACTGAAAATTATGGGTATGGGGATATATTGCATGTTTTGAATACATTGATGTTGTTACTAATATTTTTATTCCATGTTTTTTCTATGAGGAAAATACTAGATTTTGGAACCCTTCCTTGCGTTGTAGTTGATATATGTAAGACCCTTGTTGTGTTATTTTTGGATCACACCTACATAAAAGGAAAATAATTAAAATAATGAAAATTAATCGGTTACCCAGGGACACATTTTGTGTGTAATAATACCCCTGATAAATAAAAAGATAAAGAAATTAAATCCCGTGAATAAATGAGAGGTTGTGATGTGTTATTTTGTGTGGCTGTTCTTATTGTAATAATCTTTGCATCTAGAAGTTGTTTTGCAATGATGATGTAGATTGGCTGGGTTGTGTGAAATGTGGGGCTATGTTATGGTGGTTGGTAGCCATGGTTGTGATGTGTGATACGGATAATTATTCGATGATAATAGATGCATGATGGGTGAGGTTATTTCTTAAGGGTAGTTGTTTGTTGTTATGACATGTAGTGGTTGTGATGTGTGGTGGTGATGACGTGTGTCAGTTATTTGTGTCATTTCTGTAGTGTGTGGTGTGGATACAATGTGTAGCGATGTCATGTGGTGCACAATACATGTTGTGAAGCAGTTTGGATTTTGCAGTGGAAATTATGTGTGATTAATGAGGTGTGTGGTAGACATGGTGAGTTGATTTGGTTAGTGGGGTGTAGTGATGATGGTAGATGTTATATGAGTGAGTTTATTTGTCACATGGTCAGGTGAGTTTCCTGGTTTCCCATGGAATAACAAATTAATTGATGTGATGGGTTGGTAAACAAATACTATTGGGTTAAAAACCTCATTGTGTTGGATGACATAAATGAAATTAATAAATGAATGATAGATATAAATTTAAATAATGTGGATTAGTAAATGAAAGGTGGTATAAACATGTTATATACAGAAAATGGTGAACTAGTGATTTAAAGTGGAAAATATTATATATACTTGTGTGGTGGTTGTGTAGTGTGTTGCATATAGTGGTGATTTAGGTTGTGATGGTTGATGCAGGGTATCATGGTGGTGATGTGGGATGCGTTAGTCATTTTATGTGAACCCATAGGTTGGGTGTTGTTTGTTATCGATATAAAATTTATGATTATGTTATTTTATATGTTCCTCGCCTGAGTTGGATAACCATAAAGATGCTCAAGGGTGACGTGTTCTAGGGGATTTCCCCAATATCCATGATGGATGTGATACACATGGTTGGCTACCCCCTTCCCCCTCCCACTCTTCCTTGTGTGGTAGTGATGTGGGTTAGTGTTGGAGATTAACCAGTGGTGATGATACATGATACTATTGGAGATTACCCATTGGTGATGTGTTATCCCAAGAGTCTATGGGCGAGACGTTATGTGGTGTGATGTGATATGCTCTGGGGGTCATGTGTGATAAGAGTAAGTAACTAGGTTGAGGAAATTCGTGTTTATAAAACCCTACATCACTAGTTTCAAGATGTGTTGTGATAGACCACAGTTCTTCGGTTGAGGTGTGTTTTGATAACCCAATTGTCATTGGATGAGATTTATTGTGATGGACCGAGTGTCTCTTGGTGACATGTATTTTGATAGCCCAGCTGTCTTTGGGTGTGGTGGGAGGTAATGACCCATGTTTCATTAGGTGAAATGTGTTGTGATATGCATGGAAGGAATGTAATCATAGGATGTTCCATGTTGGGGTCTGACAGTGAAATATCTATAGATAAGTGTAATAGGGTAACCATGATCTATTATGATTTTGATGACATATTATTATATTGGATGCATGATTCAGTGAGAGATCAAGATTTGGGATAGGTTCTCTTTAGTTGACTTATATTGGTGCTTGTTGGTTAGTGTGTTTGTTCACTGGTGAATTACCATTATCTTTTCTCATGTTCACTTTGAGACCTTGTTGATATACCTATTGAATATACCTATTATGATCGCCCTACTTATATAAATTATTTTTAGGTTTCTATGAGGACTTTGAAGACCGATCGTCACATTACTAGATGGGTTGGATATTTTTTTGAGTCTATTCTATCGAAATATTTTTTTTTATATTATATAATATTGTACAAATAATTTTTACATTATTCAGTCATAGTGGAATGGTTTTTGGTTGTCCTTTATTTATTCTGATAGATTTTTTGGTGGTTCCTTATCCCATCTCTTGACCTTGTTTTTTTCTAGAGGATAATTTCTCCAATTTATGTGATATTTTTATAACATCAGTGCAAGTCACCAACTTGAACCTACTAGAGGAGGGATTTTGGGATCAGTAGATATATTAATTCATTGTGTATCTTTAGAGTGAGGAGGTCCTGAAATAGTAGTATCAAAGGTGATGGTTGAGAGATTGGATGAATTCAGAGTTAGGAATAGTGAGGATTGCATATGTGGGTATGGAAATGGGGCCAGTTGATATTGGTGCATGACATAGGCTAGAGAGACTGACTAATGGATAAGATTTTGGGACCTCAAGATCCTGTTCATGGACCCTGATCTTGTTAAGTGACCAAGTGAGGTGGAACTATTTGCAAGGTAGATAACAAGGAGAGGTACATACTTCATGATTGATTGTATTAATGTCTTAAATGGGTTGTTGTAGAAAAATAAAAAAATAAATAAATATAATTTGATAAAATTAAATGTTAATAGGCTTAGGTTTTTCTTGTTGATCCTCAATAATGGATCATATTTATCTTCTAAGGTGGTTCAGAAAGTTAAGGCACAACTAGATGATTAGACTGATCATTAGAGGGTTGACCTAATATAGGAGGATGAGGTTTGGTAGTGGGATTTTTATTCCTTTCAACGACATTGTCTGAGATTGTATGAGGGGAGTGTCTCATAACATGATATGGAGAACTATATTGAGGAGAATAAAAATATTTTATAATGATTTGAGAAAGAGCTATGTTTTGGGTTATTTGGGTAGCTATTTAGATGCTAGGAGTTTCACACAAGTGGTGGATACTATTACTTGGTGACCATAAAGATCTAGATGTGTGGTAGCCTATCTTTTAGAGGGATTTGTCAGAGTATTTCCTTTCATCGATGTTGAGGGTATCCAAGAGTTAGGAGCTACTCTCCCTTCAAAAGGAGATCTTGAGCATATGGGAGATGGCGATCGAGTTCATGGACCTCCTGGACATTTTTATGGGAATTTTCCCAAATAGATTATTCAAATTGAACCTTATGGAGGTAAGTATTCATGGTTGGATGTGTTCAAGGGATGTAGGCCAGTGATTACGAAACAGCATTCTATAGGATATTTCCACTTTCGGTCGATACATCCATATGATTTTATCCTAGGAATGGATCATCTATATTTTTTGTGTACAGTCATCAACTATTTCTAGAGGAGATTTTTATTTTCCATTATGGGGTGGTACAGAGTGGTTTTCCATAGAGAAAGTGGTTTATTTTATGAGTGGTAGGAAAGTGGAGCCTATTTATTAATAGATGGCAGAACTACCAGTAGGATCTCAGGTAGGGGATTTTCCTAGGGTTGGGGAAGAGTTCTTTAATGTTTTTCTAAAACATATTATGACACTACCCCCTCAAAATGATGTTTTTCTTAAGATAGTGTTATAGTCTGGTGTGGATCTAATATTGATGGATCCATAACAGATAGCGCCTATGGAGCTATGAGAGTTGATGATGCAGGTGGAAGACTTTATGTAGATGGGATTTATTCAACCCATTGTGTCATATTAGGGTCCTCTATTATTATCCCCAATAAGTATGATGGTAGTATGAGGGTGTGGGTACACCACTAGAGGTTTAACTAGGTAACATTGAAAAAACATTCCCCTCTTGGAAGGGTCTGTGATGTAACACCCTAATGTTTTTATGAAATACTTTCTGTTAATAAAATTTAACTCTTCAATAGCTTGCATTTCACACAACCACGAGTTTAAACAAATTGCGAGAAGCCATTTGTATTAAATGACAATTTTAACCTAGCTGTTTAGTTAGTGGAAATAAATATAACTAACTTATGAAAATGTATAGTGAATTCATTCTCTACCAATTATTTATAAAAAATATAAATCAATTACATATTTTTATTTTGGTATTAAAAAATTTAGTTAATTACTATTAGTTAATGAAATTAATTAAATATATATGTTGTATACTTGCTAATATAATTTTGATATTAATCTAGTAGATATTTTTTTAGGGTATGAATAAAATATGTTTGATGTATAAAACCCTATATGTTTAAAAGGGAAATTTTATAGACTTTTAATGGAGAACTGTTTTTAAGTTATGATTTTCACACATTAATATTTTGTAAAGGAAAAAAAAGAAAATTTTTATTTGGATGTGGCATATACAAATAAATTTTTTCCATAAATTTTAAACATTTTTTTGATAACATTCAAATCATGATGAATTATAAAAATACACAGAATTTTAATTGATACCATCTTTTTTCATAGAAATGATTTATAAGGTAAAATGATAACATTAATTTTTTTTAAAGTATAAATATAATATATTTTTATCATTAAATATAATTTATTTCATTATCATTATTTTTACATTTAATTTAAATGTACAAATAATTCAATATTTTGCAATTATTTAACTTTTAAAAGTCATTATCTCTTTCCAATAATTAGAATAATTTTAAATTAATTACTAAAACTTATATGTTTTGAATTTTGAAAAATGGATTTCATATTTGGAATAAGTTTGTACAAAATATAAAAATATTTTTTTGGTCATTACGAATAGTGACTTTGGTTAATTATTTTGTTATAGAAAAAGGGATAATCAGTAATTTAAAGGTATGAATACTATTAGAAAATTACCCTAACACATGTCTTACTATCATTGGATGAGTTTTATTCGACCAAAATCATACTTGTGTTGCAATGGTGTCCTTTATAATCCTCTTAGATGAGTTTATGACATTTAATTTATTTTTTTTAAATAAAAATTAAATCTCTATCCATCAATTTTTAATAACTATATCATTTTTTATATAAGGAAATACGTAATATAAATTAGATTATAAATAGAAATTTTAAATCCAAACTTGTTTTATTTATCATTTTTATTTATTTTTAATTTTTAAAAAATAAATAATTACCTTAAAGACCTATACGTTGATGATGTAAAAATTAATTAATTGATGAGAAATGAATAATACAATATTTTTTAAAAACATTAAATAACCAATAATGAACCCAAACACATGACCATATTTTATTGGTAGTGTATGTGTCGACCATAACCATATGGGTGTCTATTTATTGACCATTTGGTGCCTTATATAGGATATTTTGACACTTATATTATTTTATTTAAAGTGGTGTTGAAGTTGCCACATTCAAAATTTAATAAATATAACATTTTAAATATTAAATTATATAGATGATAAATTCAACAACATATATTATTATAAAGTATAGTTGATTTATATTCATCATGTTTTTTTATTTTTTATTTTTATTTAAAAAATAAGTATTCTAAATAATTAAAAAAATGTGTTGATGTAATTTTCAATTTAATATATATAACAAATAAATGATATTCAAAATGATAAAATAATTATATTTTGGGATAGTTAATATTTATAATGAATTTTATAGATTAACTTTATATATTAGTAATATAACAAAATATTTTTTCCAAGTTAACAAGTAATCCTAATATATTTACAAATCAATTATTTGAGTAGAGTCAAAAATTGGAACTATTGATTGTTAATCAAATTAATGTTTCATTACATTATTTAGAATTCATAAATTTTTTTTTACCAATATATAATGTCTATTATACAGTATAAAATGTTTTAAGTTATTCATTTTTTTTCTATTTTACTTAAAATAATTAATTATTTCACTCTTTTAAGATTAATTTATTTGTTACCCTAGTTAAAAATTTAATAGAATAACAATGGGTTAATTAAAAATATAAATATTAAATTGAAATTAATACTGGAAAAAAATTGTGGTTGATAATATTGAAACAATATCTAAGAAGATATTATTATTTGGGTCATTTTTTAGGTTTTTTGGATGTGATTTTATTTTAATATAAAATAATATTTTTGGAGATCCCAAAAGTGCCCCACACCTCAATTATATAATGGAACCACCTTTCTCACCTATTCACTTTACTTTGCTCCTTCAATATTGACCATACCATTAAATTTTCCCTTATCAACTTCCCTAGTTACATTATAATGGTTTTGTTTTTGTTAAAAGTCCAACACTAGTGCCCTTATAGGATATTTAGAGGAAGTACTTCAAAGAATAGATAATCTCCTCTACTGATTCTATCAATCTTATTTATTCTTCTAAATACTATTCATGAGTTAGGTCATTATAAATTAATAATTCAATTATTAAAAACATACTAATATGTTATTAAAATTATGAAACAACCATATTCCACCTTTTATCCATCCTATAGAAACTGATATCACTACGTGTGTGTACATATGACTTACCATGTCTACATTGTGGTGTAGTCTATATTTCACCA
This sequence comes from Viscum album, assembly GCA_963277665.1. NCBI lineage: Eukaryota > Viridiplantae > Streptophyta > Magnoliopsida > Santalales > Viscaceae > Viscum > Viscum album. Next base: position 1,971,247,225 of record OY728130.1, on the reverse strand, counting down.
CTAATTTATTATATGGGTATAATTATAGAAACAAAAACTATTGATGATTATTATAACATTATATTTATTCTTAAATATTATAAACCATTTAATTAAATACCATTTCACAAATATGGGAATGATATGGTCGCTCGTTCGTACGTACGACCTAACATCTCAATGAAGAGATGAGTTTAATTATACTTGTTTTTCATTGAATCATGGAAAAATAATTGTATATATTGAATTAATAAGATATAAATAATTTTAATATACATTAGTAATGAAATAACATTGACCTACGAAGTATAACAATAACATATTTGACAAAACATGCATAAGAAAATGAAGATGTTAATACCAAAATAACAAGTAATAATGAAATTTTACAATCAAAAGAATGAGAATATTATCATATATGATATCATAAAAATCACTAAAATTACTAAATTTGTCAATGAAATTATTCATTTCATTATACATGAGTTTCAAATAAATACAAAAGAAATCATACCAAAGGTAATGGGTAATCTCCCAATCTAATTATTATTCGAGATATATTATACATAAGTATTTAGTTCAGTATCTTTATCATCCATGTCCATGTTTCCTAAATAAGAAACATTATTTATATTCTTCTAATATTTTCTAATGTCAATTTTATCCATCTGTGTATTTTTATTAAACATTACTAGTGGAATATTTTTTCATTTTCAGTACGATGTTATTTTTGGATTTTCTGTCTAAATTACGAGGATAATGTTTTATTAACTTATATGGCATGAAAAGATTTTTACATTTTCATTACTCCCTATTTTCATGAAGCTTCCTATACAAAATATCATGTTTTTTTTCAAATAAATACTTTTATTTTAAAATTGAGCAGCATTTTGAGAAAATCTATTATTTTTTAATAATACATGATATTTTCATCAAGAATTTATTTCAAGTGCTTTATCAAAATTATTTTTCCATCTAAGATATGATAATTTAGATAGGACTACGTTTCTATCCCTATTATCACTATTATTTGATTTTTTTATGATGTAATGTTTTTTATGAAATTCCTTTGTTCTATAAGGATTATAATGTACTGATATTTATAAAAATCATTTTTTTCCTTGGGTTACACTTCGATTTATATCTTTGTGGAACAAATAAGAATGATTTCATTATGAGATGGGTATCACCTATATATCTCTTCAATTGATTCTGTAAAGATTTATAACTCTTTATATAGACATGGATGGAATATGATATGATATCGGTTCAAAAATATAGCGCGAGAACAAGGAATGAACATAGTCTTGTATTGGACTTTGTTCACTATGATTGTCTTGGAAAGGAGCCTTGACTAATATGAAAAGATTTTATATTATTATGTGTATTCCATAAAAGGTCATGTCTTATGGTATGACTTTTGGAATTATGTTCATTGATTCTTATGAACTTTTATGATTTAACCTATGGCATGAAATCAATATCTTTCATATACAGTATAATATTTTAAAATGTTATGTTATTATGTCATATGATTATCATATGATTGATCTATCCATTCTTTACCCTTACTATGAATCTGAGCTCACCCTTTTATAGGTTTATATTCCCCAGGTCATTAATAAGGGCATTATGTAAGATATGTCAAAAATAGGTCTAGTTACGATGAAATAAATTGGTGATAATGAAGATGTCTTATGAACCAGTTGTTTTTATTTCCTATTTTCTAAATTCACTATACCTATATATACATGTCATGGATTTGTTATATTTTTTCATTAATATTCTATAATTTTGATGCAATATCAATGTATGTAAAGTATGGTTCATTTTATTTTTTATTAGAGTTTTGTAATAGTTAACCTTTGGAAACTAGGATGTGAAAAAAATAGTAAAAAATTAAAGGATATGTCTAAGTATGGGTTAAAATCCTATTGTTCTAGAAATTATCATGAACAACCTTGGATAAAACCTAAAGTTCCCTAAATTTAAATATTATTCATGATTATGTGGTTTTCCGATTACTCTTAGTGTCTATCACACTATGCTTCTTGGATTTCGTCAAATTATAGAACTCGAAGGAACCTCATTAACGATGAATGTGACATGAAATTCAATGATTGTCCTCTTGAGAATTTTTCTTATTGGAGCTAGAATGAAAAATCTTATAACTATGCGCAAAAAACATTCTCAGTCTATGAATCATGACAGGCATCCAAAGGAGTAACTGATGGAACAAAATTATATTAAGTCCTTCATGAGGAAACTCCCACCATATTTCAGCAGGTCTTTTGATCCATTAGTGATTGAACTATGGATCAATACCTCCAAAATGATTTTTTTTCTACAATGTTCAGAATAGGATAAATCATTCTTACCAGTCTATCGTTTGGAAGGTGAAGCAGATATACGATGGAACCATATCAAGAATACAAGGAAAAGAGATGAAATTGATTCCATGTAATGAGATGTGTTAAAAAACTTATTTTTCAATAATTACATTCCTCTTATTCTTTGAACAAATATGGTGAAGGTGTTCTTTGAATATAAGAAAAAGGACGATGAATCTGTTGGTACTGATGATGTAAATTTTATAAGACTTTCAAGGTATGCTTCTGGATTATTATCCAACCTATGAGTAAAATTGAGTGATTCTTTAGTGTAATAAAAAATTGTATTTTAAAGGAATTATCCATATGGTAGTTCAATAGATATGAATAAATCAATATATGTTCTATAAATGTTGAGAAAGATATAGGAGTAACTCATCAGTCGTATGGGTTTGATAAGAAGTGAAACATGGAATTAATGGGAAAGTCAAAATACTCAAATGAAAATAATAAGAGTTTTCCCTTATGATAAATGTGTGGAAATAAACATGGATGAAATTATATTAAAGGGACTAATAAAAGTTTTATGTGTGGAAAAGGAGGTCATTGGGTAGTTGAATTCCAAAGTGATAGGAAAAAAATTCCTGATGTTGAGAATAACGAAATGGCTGTATAGAATGCACCTCTTACACATCAATATTACAATTGCTAGGAATTGGGACAATATGCCAATAAATGCCCTAATCCAAGTGTTGTTGATGATGATTGATGTCAGGAAACACTTAAGGACAAGGAAGTAGGAAATCAAATAAAATCACAATCAATGATGTGGAGTATGATATTGAAGTGGTGAAAGGTTCACATACCATCCAATCTAAATTATAAAATGTTTTATTTGATTCTGGATCCACCCACTCTTTTATTTATGAATAATATTATAAGGGTATAATCTTATTACCTCAAACATTATATGATGAGTTAGCTATGAAAACTCTAAATGGCACAACAGTCCCATTAAATGTTTATAATTCTTCTCTGGTTGAAGTTTGTGGGAATGTACATCCAGAAAATCTTGTGATCCATCCGATATTAGAATTTGATGTGATTCATGGCATGGATGGGCTTTCTTTAAATACATCTCATATCAATTTCAAGTGAAGGGATGTCACATATAATATTCCAGACCAGTATATGATCTTATATCGATGCAAGGATGTGTATGACCTTCTAGTGAAAATTTATTCTATTTTAAGGGACTTTATCGATATAAATGAAGTTTATCTATCATAGATGGTTGGCGAAAAACTCACTATTAAGAATACACCCATTGTATGAGATTTTGATGATGTATTTATAGAATAATTACTTGGTCTTGCACAAAATAGTGAAGTTTAGTGTTCAATAGAACTCATACCAAATGATATTCCTATTTAAAAAACACCTTATAGAATGTCCCCAATTTAGTTGTTGAAATTGACGAATAAACTCAAATAGAATCTTGACAAGTGATTCATATTCCCTATTTTGTCACCTTGGGGAGTACCTAATATATTTTTAAAGAAGATATGTGGATAAATGAGACTATTTATTGATTACTGAGAACATAACAAGATAAGCATCAAGATAAAATATCCTCTTCCTATATTGAGGACTTATTCAACCAACTACGCAGAGCTCGAAACTTTTCTGGGGTTGATCATCGTTTAGGATGTCATTAATTAAATGTCATGAAAGAGGATATACCAAATATGTAATTCCATACAAGGTATGGACACTATAAATTTATAGTTATTCCAATTATTTTTTTTATTTCCCCCACTATCATCATGGATCTAATTAATGGAGTCTTTAGAGACTATCTTGATTAGTTTTGGTAGTCTTTATTGACGATATTCTTATCTATTCAAATTGTAACAAAGATTATGAAGATCACTATAGAATTGTACCAAAGAACCCAAAAAGGATAAGTATTATAAAAAAAATTCCTTGATTTAATTTTAACATTAGAATGTTTCATTTTTGGGTCACATAATTTCAAAAGAGGGTATATATGTGGATCCAACAAAAATAGAAGTTATTGAATGCTGTATGAGACCAATAACTGTAACTGAGATCTGATTTTTAATGGTTGGGCTGGATATTATCTACTTGTGTTGAAATTTTTTTCATGATTATCTAATTCACTCCCCATTTTAACTCTGAAAGGAGTTATTTTCATGTGGTTAGAGGAATGTGAAGAGAATTTCGATGAGCTCAAAATATGGTTAGACATTGCACCTATACTCGTACTCCTTGTAGTAGTGAAAGGTTTGTGATGTACATAGATGCACCCAAAAAGGGTATTAGATGTAATATCCTGAAAAATTATATGTTGATAGCTAATACCTCATGAAAATTGAAAATAAATGATAAAAATTACTACACTCATGATTTGTAGATTTCTACACCAATGATTTCCTTAATTATATGAAGGAATTATATTTACGGTGAAAGGTGTGATATTTATACTGATCATAGATGTATAATGTATATTTCCACTCAAAAGGAGTAGAATATGCATGAAGGAAAACGGTTTTAGTTAATTAATGATTAAAATTTCTTAATACATAACCACTCTGGGAATGCGAACAATGTGGAAGATGCTCTGAGTTGAAAGGACCATGATAGCCTATCCATGATGGGGATCACAAAAGATCCAATATTAATGTATTGAACAAGGATGTATAGTGAAATTTTAATTGAAGGGGAGAAATATTATCTTTCTCAAATGAATTTTCAACCATCTATACAATTAAATATTATGTAGGTGCTGGAGAAAGATGTAGATATAAAAAAGTTAGTTATTTTACTATATTAAACCTTGATTGTGATGGAATAATATGGTTCAAGAATCAGGTTTGTATTCCTCCCATACCCGAATTAAAGAAGGAGCTATTGGTTGAGGCTAATAGTTTTTCATTCTCTATTCATCATGGGAGCACAAAGATGTGCATGGACCAGAAAGTGTATTTATGGTAGGATTGCATTAAAAGATATTTTCCCAAATATTTCTCTTGGATCTTCATTTTTTATTAAGTTAATGCTGAGAGATAGAATTCTAAAGGGACGTTACAACCATTACTATACCAGAATGAATATGGGAAAACATCACTATAGACATTGTCATTTGACATCAAAAAACATCTAAAGGACATAATGCTATATAAGTTATATTTGTTCTTTTTACAATGTCAACACACTTCATTTTTATTAGATATGATTTACTTCTTGATCGTATTTCCAATATATATGTAAAAAGAGGTAACATTTCATTGAGGACCACATTAAATTATATCTAACTCAGATCCTAGGTTTACATTGATGTTCTGGAGAAGTCGTCATGGGTCTTTGGATAAAGAGTTATGTTTCAGAACTGTTTATCATCCTAAAATAGAAGGTCAATCTGGGCGGAATGTTAAAACTCTATAAGACATGTTGAGACCTTACTCCATGGATTTAAAAGGTGGTTGGGATCAACAACTAAATTTGGTGGAATTTTCTTACAAAAATTGTTTTCAATATTGTATTTAAATGTCTCATTATGAATCCCTCTATGAAACGAAGTTCATAAAACCAACATATGTGGATGAAGTTCGGGAAAGAAATCTATCAGGGCTTAATCTTGTTGATGAAATGTCATAAAAGGTCTGATCTATTCACCAACACTTAACAGAAGCTCAATGTCAACAAAAAAGTAATACTGATAGGCAAAGCAAAGACATATAATTTGAAGTGGTAGATATGGTGTTTTTAAAAATATCTCCATATGGAAGAGAGTAATGAGATTTATAAAGAAGTGCAAGCTGATCCATAAGTATATTGGTCATTTTGAAATTATGGATCGTGTTGGGTAGGTAGCATACTGATTGGTTCTTCAACTAAATTAACCCAAAGTTCATGATGTGTTCCATGTATCTCTCTAGAGAAAGTACATACATGATCCTTCACATGTACTAAATGGATAATTCATACAACCATAGTAATATTTTTCTTATAAAGAACAACCGATAGTGATTATAGATTATAGCGACAAAGTTATGCGAATCAAAAATTCATTCTTGGTTAATTTTTTGTGGGATAACCCCTAATTTGAGAAAGCTACTTGAGAACATGAAGATATTATGGGAGATATATCCTCATCAATTTGTATCCAACTGATGAATATTGAGGTTGAAATTCAGTTTAATGGTTGTAGAATATAACACCTCGATGTTTTTATGAAATATTTTCTCTAAATAATTTTAATATAAAATAGAATTAATTGAATGAAATTACGAGTTTAAAAAACCATGAGATTCCCTTTGTATAAAATGACCATTTAAACCTAACTGTTAGGTTAGTAGGAATAAATATAACTATCTTATGAAAATGTACGATGAATTCATTTGCTACTAATTATTTATGAAACATATAAATCAATAATAATTTTTTTATAAATATTTTTAGTGAATTTCATTTAGTAAATAAAATATATATGTTATATATTTAATAAAATATTTTTGATATTCGTTCAATAGATATTATTGTCATAGGGTATGAATAAAACCTATTTGATGTATAAAAACATATATACTTATAAGGGAAATTTTAATGCCTTTTAATGGAAACCACTTTCTAAATTATGATTTTGACACATTAATAATTTTTATATGACTTAAAAAATCATTGTAATTGGAATATAAAAATTTATTTTTGATGTATTTTTAAAATTTTCTGATAGCTTTCAAATTTTGAGGAATATTAAAAAAACAAAAAAATTTAATCGAAAAAAAAATTTTAATTGAAACAATTCATATGGATAAATTATAATATCTAATGGTTTTAAATTATAAATATAATATATTTTTATCATTCAATATAATGTATTACGTTTTTATTAATTTTATATTAAATTCTGATATAAAAACATTTCAATATTTTGTAATATTTTATCTTTTATAACTCGTTATAAATTTCCTAAAAATCAAAATAAATTTAAATTAATTACTGAAACTTATGTGTTTTGAATTTGGAAAAATGAATTCCATATTTCTAATCAGTAGGTCGAAATTTTGTAAATATCATTATTTTATTTGTGGTCTTTAAGAATAACATCTTCGGTAGTTTTTATAAATAAGGGAAAAGGGTAAATCAGGTAATTAAGAGTAAGAATAATATTATATAATTACCCTAAAACTTTTATTTCTATCATTTTATGATTTTTTTCTCAACCAAAATCATCCTTGGGTCGAAATGGTGTCATTTGGAAGCCACTTGGACAAGAATAGAACATTTAATTTATTTTATTTAATGAAAAGTTAAATATGTCTCACTCAAATTTTAATAATTATTTCATTTTATATATAAGGTTATATAGAAGAAACATTAGATTATAAAAACTAATTTGAAATATAAAATATTTTTTTTCATGGTAATTTATTTGTAATTTTTAGGAAATAAATAATTACCCTAAAGGCTTATACTATGATTCTTTAAATATAATTAACTGATGAGAAATCAATAAAATAATTTTTATTTAAATTATAATAACCATTAAAACAACCAAAACATTGACCAAATTTTATTAGTTGAGTATATCTAGACAATAAACTTCCAAGGGTCGAGTTAGTGACCATTTGGATCCTTATATAAGAGATTGGGACATTTATATTATTTTATTTAATGTTATTTTAAAGTTGTCCCATTTTTTATTTTAAAAATTTTAGATTTTTTAAATATTAGATTTTCAAGAAGATAAATTCCACTACCGATATTATTCTGAAATATTGTACATTTATTTTCATTATAGTATTTTATTTTTAATTTTTATTCAACAAATAATATATTATATAATTACATCATCTTGATGTAGTAATTATCTTATAAATAGAGATAACAAATAAATGTTATCAAAAACGTTAAATAAATATAATTTGGATTAATAAATATTTATAATTAATTTTATAGATTACCTTTACCTATTAATAATATAATAAAATATTTTTTTTTGAATTTAACTTGATATATTAATATATTTAAAAATCAATGAATTGAATAGTATCAAAATTGAGAGTATTGATTGTTTAACAAATAAACGTTTTATTAAAATATTTAAAAATCAAAAAAAATAAAAACATATAAAAATTATTATATGGTATAAAATGTTTTAATTTATTTATTTATGTTCTATTTTACATCAAATAATTAATTATTTCACCCTTTTAATATCGAATTATTTATTAACCCAGTAAAAAATTAAATAGAATAAATATTTGTTAATTAAAAATAAAAGTGTAAAATTTATAGAAATACTTATAAAAAATTTACTAGTTGATGATATTTAATCCTTATGTAACCTCATATACTAATTTGGATCATTTTTGAGGTTTTTGGATTGGTTTTTATTTTATTATAATTTAATACTTTTTAAGATCCCAAAAGTGCCCCTCACCTCAATTATAAAAGGGAACCTCCTCCCACACATATTCACTTCACTTTTAGCCTTCAAGCTCAGAAATCCCCTACCTGTTCCCTTCTAAACTTTTCCAGTTTCATTATAGAGGTTTTGGTATTCTTTAAAGTCCAACCCTTGTGCTCTAAGAGTATATTTATAGGAAGCACGTCGATGAAGAGGTAATCTCCTCTAAAAATTATTTCAAAGTTTTTCCTCTTCTACATCATCTCCATGTGTAGTTTAATTATAAATTAATAACTATAGTATCACTTATATAATTATATGTTATAAATATTATGAAACAACCATATTACACCTTCTATCCATCATACGAAAAACCAAATCACCACCCATGTGTATGTACGACTTATTGTCTCTACAACGTGGTGTAATCTATGATTCACCACCGAATTTCATGGATGGGAATAATAATATAAATAAGATCTATATATTATTATTATAATTTTATATTTATTATGAAATATTATCAACCATTGAATCTAATACCATTCCATTATTATGGGAATCATATTGTCGCTCATGCATGCGTACGACCTACCGTCTCCACAATGGGATGTGATTCATTCTATATGATCATAATTAAATACGGATTATATAAATGTATAGTGTAAATAAATAAGATATATATAATATTAATATCATTTTTTAATGATATAACTATGACTTAAGAAGGAAAACAGAAACTTATTTAAAAAAACATGCATGAGAAAAAGAAGTAGTTAACACCCGAATAACAAGTAATAATGATATGTTATTAACAAAATGATGATAATATGATCATATATGATATCAAAAAAATTAATTTGATTCATAAATATGTTAATGAATTTATTTCAATCATTATAAAGGAGGTTCAGATACAGACTATGTAAATCAAACCAAAGGTAAGAAATAATCTCACAATCTCGTTATTATATGAGATTGTTTATAAATAAGTATTTACATGGGTATATTTATCATCCACATCCATGTTTCCTAAATATTTAATATTATTTCTATCATTATAAAAAAATTCAAAGTCACTTTTTCCCATCGGTGGATTTTTATTAAATGTTATGAATGTAATCTTTTGTTGTTTTGAGTACAATTTACTTTTTTTCTTTTCTAGAAAAAGTATGAAAAGAATGATTTTTTACATTACTACATGAACTTTTTTTACATTTTTATAAATATTTCTTTCTATAATTATTTCTCTACAAAGTTTGATGTGTATTTTAATATAAATTCTTATCTTTTAAAATTGCATGGTATTTTGGGAAAAGTAAACTTTTTTGAAGAAGAAAGAATATTTTCCAAAATAATTAATTTCAAGTTCATTATCAAAATTATTTTTCCATATATGATATAATTATTTAAATACGGATATGTTTCCATCCCTATTATCACTACGATTTAATTTTTTTTAAATGGAATGTTATTTCTATAATCCATTTGTTTTATAATGATTTTGAGGGAATGTGGTTTAAGAAACCGATTTTATTCCTTAGGTTATGATATGATTTATGTCTTTGTGGAACATGTAAGATTGATATCTTTATGAGATGAGAGGGAATTATATATCCTTCTAATATATTGGGTAAACATTTATATCTCATGATATTGACACATATGGAATAGGAAATGTTATCAGTTCATCAATATAGGGCTAGAACGAGGAGTGAACTCTGTTCAGTAATGGAATTTTTCCAATATAATGGTTTTATAAATGATCCTTGACTAATAAAAATATTTTTTTCAATGTTAATGTTTATGCCAAAAAACATCATGTCTTACGTTGTGTCTTTTGGGATTACATTCATTGATTTATATGAACTTTTATGATTTATCCCATGGCATGATATCATGATCTTTCATATAGAGGATATGATTTTCTAATGTTATGTTCTTATGTCTTATGATTATGATATGATTGATATCCCCATTTTCCACTTACTTAGAATATGATCTCACCCTTTCATATGTTTCTTCTTCCCAGGTCATGAAGTATGTTATTAAGTAATATATGTAAAAAATGGGTCTAGTTATAATGAAATATTTCGGATATAATGAAGATTTATTATAAACATGTTGCTAATGTTTCCTAGTTTCTAAAAACATTATACCTGTACAGACTTATCCTGTATTTGTTATAAGTTTTAATGAATATTCTTTAATTTTGAAGCAATATCTAGGTATGTAATGTGTGGGTCATAATAGATGACTTGATTAACCAGTTAAGATGATCTAGTTGGTACTCCATGATCAATTAGTAGTCTGGATATCACCAGTTGAGAGTGAAGCATGAGGATATTCAAATGACTTCCTTCAGATGTAGGTATGGGGACTTCATGTTTGTAGTCATTTCATTCAATTTCATGAAAACTATTCTCATGTTCAAGGGGATTATGAACTCTATGATCCATGAGTACATGAACTGGTTCATTGACGTATTCGTCAATGATATGTTGATCTACTCAGGGTCCAAGTAGGATCATTATGAACATCCAGAAGATATTTTTTACGTCCTTCTACACCACCATAATTATGGAAATTTATCCATGTGTGAGTTTAGATGTGAGAGGTACATTTCCTCAGACCTTTGGTGTCTCATTAGGGTGTGTAAATAAACATATAAAAGTTTGGGTAAGTTATTTGTTGTTCATCATCCAAGAACATGGAATAATATTATAGTTTCGTTAGTATTTGAAACTATTGTCAATAGATTATAACAAATTTTATTTCATTTTCATCACAGCTAACACTGCTGACTAAGAAGGACCTGCATTTTCTTTGTAATGATTAGTACTATGCAACATTTAGTTACATGAAGAAAAAGTTTATTAGTTCTCTAGTGCTTTGGTTACATAAGGAGGGTGTGATATTTAAGGTTTTTTTAATGCATCCAATTTTCACATGAGATGTTTGTTTATGAAATTGGTATATGTAATATATTATGGGTATATTATATTATTTATTCATGATCTTAACTATTCCATCCATGATATGGAGTTAGAAGTGTTTGTGTTTTCCCTAAATTTTTGGTTTCCTTACCTCATCGGCAAGCGATTGTCGATTTTTACTATCCATAAAAGACTAGAGTATGTTTTATCTGATCATGATTTGAATCTATTCCATCTTAGGTGGGTGGATTTTCTTTATGATTGGGATTTGAGATATCTTACACCCCATTAAATTGGAATGTGGTTATCATTTAATTGATTTGAATGTCCCAAGTGTATGTTGTTCAAAAGTCTATGGATGTTTGACAATGGATGGATGAGCTTGCAGTAATGATTCTTGACCAAGATTTAATATTTGATGCACCCAAAAGAGGATTCTTCATGGGGAGACTCAAAGGAAAGGTGATGTGTGACCGTGCTCACCATCGTGATGCCCCTGAGGGATAGTCTGAGGGAGGTCAGAACCAAAATCTTTTTCAAGGAAGGTTATTCATTCCATAGGTGGTCTATAAGGGATTTCTCCATGAGATTAAAAAATCACATTTAGAACTACATCCTTGAGTAAAAAATATATATTGTGTCTTCCTGAGATAATTTTTGTGTCCATGGATGAAATAGTTAATGGCATAGATTGTAGTGAGTTGTTTGGTTTGATAGTAGATGAAAGTGGATCACCATGTCCCAAGAGGTTTATTATATTACATGGATGTTCCTGAGAGGAAATGTGAATAAATCATTATGGATTTAATTATAGGGTTAACTCTGGATTTGGGAGGGTATGATTTGGTATGGGTATTAGTGGATCAGTTGAACAAATCAGCTCACATGTTTGTGATACATGAGTCGAGTGTCTTCTATGTTTTAGGGAGGAGGTATATGGATGATGTGGATAATCTTCACAGAGTTCCTAGTTCCATAATCTCTGATCGAGATCCTCATTTTAACATGTAGTTCTAGAGTTAATTACAACATGTTTCTAGCTCCCATTTGTTTCTTAACACTACTTTCCACACAAAAAACAAGGGATGATCCAGAACACTGTCCAGATACTGGAGGATATGTTTCAATATTTCATCTTGGATTTTGGTGGATCATAGGTAAGGGACATAACTCTGGTTGAGTTTGTGGAGTTAGAATTTAATGGTCTTAATTTTATGACGAGCATAACTGAGAAGATACGGCTGATTCAAGATATGATAAGGGTGTTGTATGATCTTTAGACTCCCTATGTTGATTTAATTTGGAGGCCCTTATATTTCAATTTTAATGATCATGATTTTATTATAGTCTTCAATTTTCATGGGTTGCAGTGATTTGGTAGGGGAGTATTCCTTCTCCCTATTTTATTATCCTCTTTGACGTTTTGGGGCATGGTGAAGAGGTGGTATATCACTTGACATTTCCACCAATGACTGAGATGATTTACATTGTCTTTCACATGTCATAACTTCATTGTTATCTTCAAAATGACTCCCAAGTTATTAAGAAGGGATGGTTAGATATCAAGGATTATGTGAAATTTGTGGGGTGGCTATTCGAGAACTAGGAGGATTGAAATAAGGTGTTGCATAGAAGAACCATTCCCTTGGTCCACAAGATGTGAAGGCATGGTGGTCTGTAAGATAGCAATTAAGAGTGAGTGACACAGATGTGTGCCTAGTACTCAGATCTATTTTGTTATTTCTTGTCTCTTTTTGTTGTTGATGTAATGCTTATACCTAACTATTTTATGAGATATGATTTTCCATTGATGTGTCTTTTATGATAAATCATTAAGTATATGAATATTGGAGGACCAAATTATTAATTGAGACACATTGTACTATGATGTTATGAAAACCATGAGACCAACATATTCCTTCTTAGATTAGGTAGTATCTTTACATGGATGTTTTAATTCCATGATTTATGTGCTATATGATTATTGTTTGTTTTTTGTGGAAGTGGTTTTTTTGGATTTGTGGAGGTTGATTTGGTTTGGTGTTATGTGGTGGCATAATGTTTGTACTAGAAAATGTGGTGTTGTGCACAATGAGATATGGGGATTTGGTTGTGTGGTGATGTGGTTGTATGATATGTTTTATGGGTCTCTTTATTGGGTGTGTTTTTTAGTGTTATAATTGAGGAGTAATGAGATTATTGAGAGGTGTCAGGTAGGGTGGTTGTTTGGACCCCTCTTTTTTCTAGGATTGGTTTTGGATCTCAAAGATGAGAATTATTTAAGATTCATCTAATGAAAGTAATTTATTCCTTCTTAGACTATTATTTTATGATTTTCGGTGTTACAGGTGTTTTAGCGGTTTTAGGAGTTTTGGAATAGGCTTTAGCATCATGAGGACTACAAAATGTGGTTCCCAATTTATACTTTATTTGCATTTGAGTTGTTCATTCGCAAATTGGGTTGCTAGTGAATTCATTTTTTATGTTCGAATGAGGTGTGTAGTGTGAAATAGATTCACATTATGAAATGGGAATTCAAGATATGCAATAAATTTTGGCTGACTAACATTATTATTTATTGGAAACTAATGATATTGTAGATTCACTTCTTAAAAGGGGTTGACGACTTGTACACCAATGGAATTCACATCATCAATGTAATTCAGAACCTGAATGGTGTGTTTTACAGGTTGTTTCTAATTCAGGTTCGGATTATATTTTAATCATTATATCATTCCTCCTCTTTGTTTTTTGAAAACCCCAGGAGGCCTTATGAGATATTTTTACCCTCTTCTCATTGTTTTGATCCTTGGATTATTGTAGTTGTTGGTTTGCAATACATGGTGAGTCCCCAACACCCAGTCACTTATTACCATCATTCTACTCTTAGGGATCTACTATGTTAATGTTCATTTGGGTAAAGGAGTGTTTGGGATATGTTTTGATGATCCCATGATGCAATTTATGTTGATCCATCATTACCTCATGTGGTTGTGTTTTCTTTTATGATTCCTCTTCACCATGCAGTGCGCATTGAGATCAGAAATCTTACTTGAGTTATGGGATCCTCATTCTCACCTATTTACTTGATATTTTTTCTATTTTCATGTTTTTTATTTCATTTTGGTGCATAATAAGGGTTGGAATAATAAATTCAATTAATATTCCAAAATAAAATTGATGGTATAGAGAGATGTTTTAGGTTTTAATTTTTCTGATGCTGTTCTTGATCTACTTATTCTATGTTCTATCATTACTAAAAATATAAATTTTTTGAAGCCTTACATGGGTTGTAGTAGATATATATATGACCCTTGTTTTCATTATTATATTATGACACCTGAATAAAAAATAAATAGTTTATATTAGGATAATAAATTGGTTGCCCATGGAAACATGGTTTGTGTGATAATACAAGTGCTATACAAAATTTTAATGAAAGTAATGCCCCTAAAAAATGTGATGTAAGGGTTTTTGGATGATGTGTGTGGTTGTTATGGTTGGGATTACTTATGTGGATTTAAATTTTTGTGCATTGATAGTGGTGATCATCTGGGATAAGTGATATGTGGGGATGTGTTGTAGTGGTTGGTTGGAATAGATGTGATGTGTGGTGCTTATAGTTGTGTGATGAGGAACAGATTCATGGTAGTTGTGGTTATTTCTTATGGAATGTTTTGAGTCGGTAAAGATTCTAAGTGGTTGTGATGTACATTGGTGATGATGTGTAGTGGTCTTGTGTGATGTGGTTGTAGTGTCCATTAAGGTTGTGACGTGTAGAAATGTTATGTGGTACACAATATATGGTACTCAGTGGATATGGTTGTGAATTAGTGATGATGTGTGATGGATGGGGTGTGTGTTTGATGTGGTGAGATGGTTTGTCTATTGTGGTGTAAAAAATTTTATTGATATTATATGGGAATGACGTTGGGTGGAATGGTTATGTGAGTTGACTAGATATCCATGGAATAACTAATGAGGACATATGATATGATTGTATACAAATAATAATTTTATAGAAACTTGATTATAATAGATAGATTAAATGAAATGAATAAATTAACGGGTTGTGTAAATCTGAATATAGTGGAAATAATTTAAAGGTATGGAAACATATTATATTTAGAAAATTGTGAAGTGGTAATTGAAAGTTGGAAATGTTGTGTGGACATTGGTGGTGGTTGTTTAGTTTGTTTCATATTGTGGTGGTGGCAGTTGTGTTGGTTTTTTTGGGTATGGTGGTCGTAATGTGGTGTATATTAGCGTTTTTTATTTGAACCCATATGTTGGGTTTTTTGTTCAATCAATATATCATGTATGATTATGCTATTTTATATGCTCCCAAGCCATGTTGGATAATCAAACCAACACTCATAGTTTCTAATTTATATGTGTTTTACCTAACATCAAGTATGGGTATAATATTAATGAATGGATATCCCCAGTTCCCTACCCTTCCTTTAGTATTAGTGATATGGTTTGGGGTTAGATAATACCCAACATTGATTAAACACGTTGATGTTAGAGATTTACCAATGGTGATGGATTAGCCTTGGTGTCTACGAGAAAGACATCATGTGGGGTGGTGTGATATATACTGGGGATCATACGTGGTTGGATGAGGTGTAACGCCCCGAGCCCAGTTACCCAAAGTCAGTTCATTATTACATAACATCGGCATAGTATAAGGAATCTTGTCCTGAAATACTGATCAATTTAGTAGCCTTCGAAGTACTAGATACATTCATAAGTTTTACATTATATCATAAAATAAAAACATCAAAAAACTTTTGTACCCTTTTGAACACACTTATATCCTTAACCTATCCCTTGAGGTCAACCAGAAAATAAATCTTCACATCCTGGGAAAAATAAAACATTGAAAGGGGTGATCTTAGATACTCTATAAAGATAAAAATATAGCAGAAACCCTAAAAAAAGCATAAACATTTAAGGAAATTTATAAGACTAAAAAAATCCTTTTAGACATAAAAATCAGCATAATATGGAAAAGATAAAATCAAATATTTCCATTTACTTCTTCACATGAATATTCTACAATTCGAATAATCAAATACAATATCAGTATCCACTTTCATAATGATGTAATGCATAATTCCAGACATCATAACCACATAGTCAAGGACTTATACCCAGACTAAAAAAAATATTTCATCAAAGCCATGTGCCAAGACACTAGTTTGTCTCATGAGATTTATTGATGCATCGAGGAGCTATCATGGGCTCTACCCGTCACTTACTATGTCCAATGCATTCTTCATATGAAAAGGATTAAACATAACATAAACATTCGTAGTCAAACTAGCATACAAAATGTCAATACTTTATCCATAAACCATGAATAGTGTAAAAATAACACATCCACAATCAAACATTTCACTAAACCTTCAATAAAATATGGAATATATGTATCAAAATAAAAAAAAACTTCAAACAAACTTAAAATCCATCAAAGGATGTTGAAATAGATGAATTAAAACCTTTTGAGATAAATATATATTTTTATTTTGAAATCATTTAGAATTCATGTAATTATAAAAGTAAAAATTTATTTTTAAAATATTCTTATAATTTAGTAAGGGATGCTTTGATGGTGTTATAATGGTAGAAAATAGCTTCACCCTCCGTATTAGTTAAAAAAATATTCTTCCCATAATTTTGTTGAAAAGGTCATAAAGAACCTTGTTTGGAAAATGAAAAGAAGATTCTATTATATACATTTTATAAAATTTTAAAAAAAGGATATAAATGAATTTAATTTATATTCTAGGAAATAGTATAAATGTTATTAAATATATATTTTTATGAAACACATATGTGGATGATAAAGAGGTCTCATTAGATACTTACATATTAACAACCACATATAAGTAAAGAGATTGTAGAATTAACCCTTTCTTTGTACTTCTCCATAGTCGATGGTATGATAAAATCTTTTATAATAGTTAAAACCTTGTTATTAAAATATAATAGAACTATATACATAAATATTATATCATAAATGATCCTCTAATATTTCCTTGTTAATAATATTTTAGTTGTACCATCATTTCTTGTGTTAACAGATTCATTATCCTTTATATGCTTGGTTACGTAAGACATGTTTTTTATGGATAGGATGTATTTGATTCATATACCGAATGATATTATGTTCATAAAAATTATTTTTTATCATAAAATAAATATTATTCTTGAATGATTACAATGGGGAATGAATCTCATCGCGTTCGTGGAGACAGTAATCCATACGTACGCAAGAGCGACAATACCAGTATATTGATGGTGAAATTGTATGTGATTGGATAATATATCATATATAAAAAATCATTAACATGTTATATTTATTATTTAAATCATTTATACTCATTATTATACCCTTCCAAACAATGAATTGTTTGAATAACAGACTACACCACGATGTGCAGACGGTAAACTATACGTACGCACTTACGGTGACTTTTTCATTCATACGATGGATAGAATAATGAATATGGTTGTCCCATTTTTAAAATATAATCAATGTGTATAGAAGGTACTAGAGTTATTATTTTATAATGGAAAAAATAATGAAAGATGAAGTGGAAGAAGAAAATAACTTGAAAGTGGTGATGAAACATTTACCTCTTCTTCGTGTTCTTCCTTTTGATTTGATCAAATGGGCTCCTTATGTTGGCTTTCTGACCAATGTAAGGCCTCTATGATTAGTGGAGGAATTTTTGGAGGATATTGGGGTAGGGGTTGTCCAAGCCAAATGTCTTTGGAGGTGTGATATTAAGAGAAGGGGAAGTACCCATTAATAAGAGAGGCGAGAGTCACTTTAGGAAAATATTGAAATAATATTTTATAATAAAATCATTTTCGGTTTATAATGCCACCAAAATAAATTATTTAGAGGATAAGGTGGGGTTGGGTATAAAACCTCTCAACCAATAGGTTTCAGATAGGTTTTGGTCACCATATTAACCTTATCATTTAGATTTACCTCTTAGTTAAATAGTTTGACATGTAACATGTCCCTTTGTATTTTTATATTATAAAGTTAATAAACATACTATAACAAGACAATCGAACCCCAAGTGGTTCATTATGAATATATATAACCTTATATATTTACTTTTTCCAAAACATTAATTTTTGGGAAAATAATATCATTTAATAATATATTATTTGTTTTAAAAACTCAATTATGTCAATTTTAACACTATTTAGTATATAGTTTTTTTGAAAATAATAACTGCATTATTACTTAGAAAAAAATTATTAAATTAACTATAACATGTAATATTAACAAAAAACATTAGTGGAATTCATCAGAAGTCTCAAATTATATTTATTTAGATATTTATAATTTCAATTATTGTATTCTTTCTTTAATAAGGTAATTACCGCATCATCATTGTGCCATAAATGAATTTAATTATTTAATGTATAAAAATTATAAAAAAAACGATTATGTAGGAAATCATTTTAACTTTCTAATAAATATTTATAGTTGAATATATATTGCGAGTAACCCTACATTGAAATTGGTTTAGTTATTAAACTTTTAATTTAACTCTTTCAACTATTCTTTAAATAAAATAATAATAAATATCCTAATGTAATTCAAGTGGACCAAATGGGATCATATTTTATTCCTAAAGTTTTTTTTGGTCGAATAAAACTTATCATATAGAATCAGGACATGTGTTAAGGTAATTATAATATCATTTCTAACCTTAATTACCCTATTAACTTTTAACCGTGGTAAATAAAAGTTAAAAGTAACTATTCCCCAAACATTATTTTTATCTTATTGAACCAAATTTATCTTAGTGATTTCAATAATGTCTCTCAGATTTTTTAAATTCAAATAATAGATGCGGTAAAATTTTGTTTTATGCAAATTTGTAAATGCTCCTAGATGGTGGGTAGAAGACGGTAAAATGTTCCATAAAATTGTATATATATATATAAACTTATTATAAAATGACTCCAACGAGTTTCATTGAACATATATAGGTATTATGTATTTATTTTGACCTAAAATAAATTAAAATAAAATAACCGATTATTTAAATAAAAAGTTAGATTTAAACAACAACTAAGTGTTTTTCACTATTCATCAAAAATTTAATGTTCTTATAAAAATATATAAAATTCACCCTCATCTAATTTTGATATTCCGAATCCAAAAATGAATTCCATTTTGAAAATAAAAATTTATAAAATTTCAAAACTATGTATTACTATTCATAATGGCTAGTTTAATTGGATGTGTTGTGTTAAAACTCCATGTGGCGTACAACTCAAGCTAATGCATTACTCAAAGGGAAACGTACCATGGAATCATGGGGTGTTACATCCTCCCCTCCTTAAAATAATTACTTCCACAAAATTTCTGTAATATTACTGCATAAAAATATTTAGGTGGGTTTCCATCTTTTATTTCTCAAGTTTCCACATTGCCTCTTCCATCTTATGTTTTCTCCATAGAACATTTACCAGAAAAGTTGTCCTATATCACAACACTTGTTCTCTGGTATCAAGAGTTTTTATAGGTTCTTCATAATAAGATAGATCAGGTTCTAGTTCAATTTACTCATAGGTGACTACATTCATTGGGTCAAGCATTTATTTTCTCAATTATGATACGTGGAACACATAATGAACTTTGGATAGACTTGGAGGAATTGACAAACGATAAGCTATAACTCCAATTTGTTTTAGAATTTCGAAAGGTCTGATTTACCTCGTACTCAATTTACCCTTCCCACCAAAATGTATAACACTCTTTCATAGATATACCTTCAAGAAAACATGGTCTCCTACTTGAAATTCCAAATCCTTAATTTGGTTATCGGCAAAGCTCATTTTCCTACTTTGGGCTTCTTTTATGTGGATTTGGATAACCTTCATCTTTTCCATTATTTTCTCAACAAATTCTGAGCCTACGAGTTTTCATTCACCAACATCATCCCAACAAGTTGGCATACATCATCTCTTTCTGTATAATTCTTTATTTGGTGCCATCTGAGTATTTTAATGGAATCTGTTGTTATAGGGAGATTCTACGAGACGTAAATATAGACCCCACATACCTTGAAAGTCAAGTTAGAAAGATCTCAACATGTCTTCCATGGTTTGAATTGTTCATTTGGATTGTCCATCAGTTTGAGGGTGGTAGGAAGTGCTCAAACAAATTTCAGTATCCAAGGCCTTCTACTGAATTTTCTAGAATATTGATGTAAAACATGGATCACAATTATAAAAAATAAATATGGGAACTCCATGAAGACTTACAACTTCATTAATATATATCATTTCCATACATTCAAGTGGTAAATATTCTCTTATAGAAATAAAATGTGCGGACATGGTAAGATGATCAACAATGACCCATATTATATTATTCCATGTATGAGTCATTGGTATCTCTATGAAAAAGTCTATCATAATATTATCCCATTTCCACTAAGGTATTGGAATAGGTTGAATGAATCATCCAAGCAGTTTCCTTCTAGCTTTTACTTATTGACAAACCATGCATCTAAAGACAAAATCAAAAATATCCCACTTCATGTTGTCCCATCAAAGCTATTCCTTCAAATATCTATACATCTTGGTGCTCT
The DNA here is from genome assembly GCA_963277665.1 of Viscum album. Taxonomy (NCBI): domain Eukaryota; kingdom Viridiplantae; phylum Streptophyta; class Magnoliopsida; order Santalales; family Viscaceae; genus Viscum; species Viscum album. The sequence goes on along the minus strand of OY728130.1, from coordinate 1,971,225,909 downwards.
CATGGTGTAACACCCCAAGATTCCACGGTATGTTTCCCTTCGAAAAATGCAATGGCGTGCATTGTACGCAACTTCGAGATTTTAACACACCACAACCAATCAAACTAGCCGCTATGAATAGTAATACCTACTTTTTTAAATTTTATAAATTCTATATCTCAAAATGGACTTCATTTTTGGATTTGGAATATCGAAATTATCCTAGGGAGAAATTTTGGTACTTTTCGGATAACTTTCATATTTTGATGAATAGTGAAAACTACTAAATTTTAATTAAAAACAACTTTTTTAATAAAAATAATTAGTAGTGATAAATTATGAATTTGAGTGGTTTTAAAGTATATTTAGAATATATTTTTACCATTTAATAAAATGTGGGTCATTGAACATAATTTCACATTGAAACCAGACATAAACAAGTGCCAATCTTTTGATAGTTATTATCTCTTAAAAACACGCTTTTTATTTTAACAACGGGAATTAATTTTAATTTAATTTCTGCCACTTCTGTGTTTTGAATTTGTAAAAATGGATTCCATATTTGGAATCAGGATGTTCAAATTGTTTAAATAGGTAACTTTTATTTTTAGACATTTTGGATAATTACTTCGGTAAATATTGTATTTACCATGGTTAAAAGGTAAATCCGGTAAACAAGGGTTAAAAAAATAATATTATAATAATAATAAATTACCCTAAAATGTGTCTTAAACCTATTGGTTAATATATGGTCGACGATGGGAATATTTTGGTCGATTTTGGGACCCCATGGATCCACTTGTAAGTGATAATGACACTTTATTTTAATTAAGTTAAAATAAATACAAAAATGACACAAGCATATATCTTTTAGAAAAACAATTGTTACATAGGGTTATATAATTTGTATTTTAGACTATAAATATTCAATATAAAGATATGAATATTTCCTACATAATTATTGTTTATTTATAATTTTTAGACATTAAATAAGTTAATTTATTTATGACACAATCGTGATGCAGTAATTACCATAATTGTGAAAAATTAGAATAATTGATATTATAAATACCCAAATAAATATACTTTGAGACTTTTATTGAATTACACTAATTTTCGAGGTTAATATGACATATTAGGATTTATTTAATTAACATTTTTCTAATTAATCATTCTTTTATGTGTTTCACAAAAATCAACTATTGAATAGTGTCAAAATTGAAATAAAAGAGTTTTTAAAACAAATTTATATTATTAATTGATATTAAATTCCTAAAAATAAACGGTTATGCAAAGAGACTTATATCATGATAGGTATATCATTAATGGATCACTTGGGGGTCGCTTGGATGTATATAGTATGTTTATAAACTATATAATATAAAAATACAAAGTGACATGGTAAATGTCAAACTAATTAACTAAGAGTTAAAACTAAATGATATGGTTAATGTAGTGAACAAAACCTGTCTAAATTCTATTGTATGAATGGTTTTAGACCTATCCCCATCTTAAACTTTGAATAATAAACTTTTGAGCCATTAGAAACCGAATATAAATTTATTATAAATTAATATTTCTAGCTTTTCCAAAGGTGCCCCTCACCCCTCATATAAAAGGGAACTCCTCCTTCTCATTTCTTAACACCTTCAAAGCCTTTTTTTTCGGCAAACACCTGCCCAAATACACTCTCAACTTCCCTAACTACAACCTAGAGGCCTTATTTTGATCATAAAGACAACCTAAGGAGCCCTTTTGATCAAATCAAAAGGAAGAACCCGAAAAAGAGGTAATGTTTTCACCACCCCTTTTCAAGTTCCTTTCTTCTTCCACTTCTTCTTTCTTTGTTATTACCATTTAAAATAATAACTCCAGTATCATATATATACTGTGATGTTATTATAAATATGGTAAACCATATTAAGTATTTTATCCATCCTTTGAATAACATCTCACCATACGTGCGTACGTACGGCTTACCGTCTCCACGTCGTGGTGTAATTGTTATTCAATATATTATTATTTGGATGATTATAATAATGATTTATAACTCATGTAAATAATAAATATAAAATGATAATGATTCTGTATATATGATATACCATCCAATTATATATTATTTTAATATCAAAAGAATGATATTGTCGCTCGTGCGTACGTACGGACTACCGTCTCCACGAACGCGATGTGATTCATTCTCCATCATATCCATTCAAGTATAATTATAATTTAATGATTTAAAAATAGTATCTAAGGAATTTATATCATTCTGGATATAAATTATATACATCCAATTAATAATGAATATGGCTCACATAACAAATAATATAAAGTAAAATGAACCCGTTAACACTAGAAATGACGATAATTCTAAGATATTATTAACAAATCAATGGTTAAAGATCATATATGATATCATATTAAAGTAAATGATTATTGTATAATTAAATAACAATTATTTCACCATTATACAGGAGGTTAACCTACCATCGACCAAGGAAAAAGTACAAAGTAAGGGGGTTCTTAACTCACTCTTAATTTCGTGAGAATTCCATTGTTCACCACTTAATTATTGCATGTGGTGTATGTGTACTGCCCATGATTGTATTAATTGTGTAATATAATTTAATTTATGGGTATTTACATCATCATGGTATGATACTTCTTTCATGGGTGCATGTTTCGTAAGTTACCTAATCGATAAGGGAATTTGAGATTTCAATTTCTAATCATTTGGCTTTACGCATATTTCATTGATTATATTACCCCAAGATTATGTGTGGAATCACGATTCATTTGATTATTTCATAATTTCCACTCCCCTTCCAGTGGATATACTTTTGATACACATAATCACTCCATTGATAATTCTCAAGTCATTTATATGAATTTGATAAGAGTAATTTTAACTCATTCACTATTTGTTGAGTTAAACATCCAATTCGTTTGTGTTGTTTTTACAAGAATATGTGTGAATATCCTTTGATTGTTTTACACTGAATATCCAATCATATTTAGTGTATTTATATTTTTCACACATAATTATGTCGTTGATTTATCCTTATCCTAAGGATACGACCTTTATGAGAGATTTCATCTCAATTTACATTCCATTGAGACTTTGTTGTTGATATACAACAAATCACTTTTATGTGGTGTATATAATGTACTTTGACATAGTGTTTCATGAATACCTTTATTTTCATGATATTACAAAGTTTTATTACCGCAATTATTTTTATTCAAGTGTCTATCTTTTGGTTAGAATCTCTGACTAAAATACCATTTTTAAATGTTTTAAAGACTTATTCATCTAAATCTTTCTCATTAATGTCCATGTTTTAAAAATGGTTTTAAGGATTTATTTATATGGACATTAAAGTTTAGAAATTAAAACTCCTTTTAAAATGTTTCAAAGTGGTATGGGACACTTTGATTCAAAATTCTAATTTTAAATGGCTTCTTGACAAATAGTGTGACTTTTAAATGCCTTCAAGAAAAGAGGGATATTTATCTCAAATAGTTTTGATGGTTATTTTAATCTATGTCAATATCATTAATTATTATCGATTGAGGTACAATACAATCTTCCATATTGTATTGAATGAGTTATGTTTGACTGTAGATGTTCTATTTTTATACCATTCATTATTTGTGGTTAAAGTATTGACATTTCGTATGCTAGTTTAAATACGAATGTTTATGTTATGTTTAAACATGTTCATATGAGGAATGCATTGGACTTAATAAGTGACGGGTGGAGCCCACTGTAGCTCCTCGATGCATCGATAGGTCTCATTAGACAAACTAGTGTCTTGGCACAAGGCCTTGGAAAAATCTTATTTGTAGTCTTGGCACGAGGCCTTGGCTATGTGGTTATGATAGTCTAGCATTTTGCATTCCATCATTATAAAAGTGGTTATTGATATTGCATGTGATAATTAAACTAGTAGAATATCCATGTGAGTAAGTAAATGGCATTAATTTATTTTATCATTTCCATTTTATGCTGAAGTTCAAGTTTAAAAGGCTTTCGTTTTAGTTATAAACTGCCTTAAGTGATTATGCTTATCTATAAATGCTTCTGCTATAATGTTATCTTTACTGAGCATCTGAGCTCACCCCTTTCAATGTTTTATTTTTCCCAGGATTATGAAGAAGTAATTTATGAATGAACTGTAGGGATAGTATGAGGGGATATGAAGACAATATGTTGTTTTAGTTTTTTTACCTTATGATGTAATGTAAGACTTATGAATATATCCAGTGTTTCCAAGACTACTAAACTAATCGGTCTTTAAAGAATTGATCCTTTGTGATCATTCCAATGTTATGTAATAATGCACCGACTCTGGGTATCTAGGGTCGGGGCGTTACAGTTGGTATCAGAGGTAGTTTAGTACAAACCTTGGAAGCTATATTTAGATAAACTCTGATTAGAGCACGTAGACCTAATATGAACTTTGAGGATTAGTATAGAAGAACTTCCTAGAATTTTGGTATTGTAGAGATTTTGTGAGTTTTCCAAGAAATACATCCCTGTCTGGATACGAGCAGGTAGAGGCGGCTCTGGCACAGATGTACCTAGAGGTAAAACTCTAAAATACCGCTTTGAGCTAGACTCGAACAGGAACTGGGGCATGACAACGGCCCTTGCTGCACTCTTGGTTACGACACTCCTGGGGGATATGCTTAGGATAATTTACATTTTTTTTACAAATCGATTTAAGTAATATATATATAAGATGAGATTAAATGAACTTGGTTAATCCTAATATGTTTCAAATTGAGAATATGGTGACATGTTAATCTCTAAATGATTTTATGAATACTGTTACTTACACAATGATTTCTGGTTTTAGTCAATGGCTGGATTCCAAGGAAGTCATAGTGACATTGAGAATGATGTAAAAGGTGGTAACGGTGGTGGAAATAAGCAAAAAAATGGAATGTTGATAGGTGTAAAATATATCCTCTTTATGCCAAATCAGTTTTCCAAAAACATGATCAACAAAATATATATTAACCAACTCCCATACTCAATAAGGAAGAGAAAGGTGATGAATGATAATAGCTCCAGCAATGGAGACCATGGAGAAAAGAACCCTCAATTTTCATCATGCAGGAAATGTGGAAGGAGACACCCAAGAAAGTTTCTCAATGGGAAAACGAAATGCCTTACGTGCGGGAAGGAAGGACATAAATTGAATAATTGCTGAAGAAAAATGAAGAGTACTATGGACGAAGATAAAAATGGTCCCAAGAGTCCATTTACAGTCATTTGCCGTAAATGTAGGGGACCTGGCCATTACCCGAGTGAATGCCCTATTCTATAGGATATTTTCTTGGTCAAAGAAGAAGCTATGTGGAAATAAATGGTTGGAGAAATGTTTAAAAAGTATTAGCGTTCCTTGTTGATGGGTTTACTTTGGAATAATTTTCTATTGTATTTGTAACCCCACAGTTTGCCATGTGAGAATGATATTTGAGGAAGAATTGTCTCTTCTCTTGTGGATATAGGTATAAATAACCATTTGGTTTTATATGATCATTGGGGTTTGAGAGAATTATAAGTTATTATAATTTGGGATGAAAATGCAAGGTATGATATAACATTTTTGGTTAAATTATGTTATTTTGAGGAATTTATCTCATTTTGGTTATATTATAAAATATAGTTTTTGAAAAAGGAAAACACGTAGACCGTGTGACAACCCATCGCGTCGGACAAAGCTGTGGGAATCGAACCCACAACCAAAGTACGATTAGGATATATCGCCTACCACTGGACTATGTGAAGTCCCTAGTTAGTGTGTCTATTTTTTTAGTTAAATGTTTTTATTGATGAATAATATTTTGATTTGGGTTCTTATGTCTTATCAAATGAATACCCTTAGTATAGGAAAATGATTTGGTGATTAAGTGATAAATGTTATTTTGGAAGATGTTCACTTTGTTGGGAATAGTATATGTCTAAGGAAAATAGAATACTATGGGATGTCATTAGAGGAGTAATGGTGGATTTTTATCTATGTTTTTATTGTGGATCTATAGTGATTTGGGTTATTTATGGAAATGATTAACCTATAATAAAGAATATGTGATTATGTTAATTACTTTTAAGTATGTGACTTTAATAGTAGATGAAGTCATTTGGAGATACAATTTAACATGGAAGACTACATTCTTATAAGTTTTGGGTTTCAATATTAGTTTGGATTATATTGAAGGATTTAAGGAAAATTTATTATTGAATGGTATTTATTTAACTTTAGGGTATTGTTGGTTTAATTTTTGAAATTAAGATTAGTATTGTTTTTCTCTAATGGAATATACATTTGGGGGATCAACAAATCTTATACTAACCGTTTTGGTTTTGATTAATCTCTAATGACAAGTTAAATATATAGTTTATCCTACATGGATCATATATTTCTATAGAAGATTATTCTAGCTCTTTTATTGTGACCAAGTCTTCTTGAATACTCATTATTCAAAAAAATAAGTTAGTGTTAAAAAGTTATTAAATAATAAAACTCTACTTAAAGAGTATGTATATCTCTTTATGTTCTTTTTCAATATCATAAATTAATTCCTCTTCTTTATGTAATGTAACTTCAAACAGAAAAAAATTTGTCCGTTTACTTTCCTACTAAGAGACTAATGTCCGTTTGTCCCAACACAAGTTTGTGGTTTTCTTATTGTTAACATTCTCCTGATCATGATTTCTATCCCTATCCATCAGAACATTACAATTAGTTTATCATCCATATCCATGTTTTCTTACATGGAATCCGAGTATGGGTTATCTTGGATGACCTTTATACCTCTCTTTCTTTCTTTTAAAGTGATAGTTTTATTGACTCTTTTTCCGATGTGGGACTTTACATTATATTCCCAAGAACAATTTTAATAATTGAGAGGACACAATTTATTGAAGGAGGGGAGAATGTAACACCCCATGCTTCCACGGTACGTTTCCCTTTGAATAATGCAATGGCGCGCATTGTATGCAACTTCGAGATTTTAACACACCACAACTAATCAAACTAGCCGTTATGAATAGTAATACCTACTTTTTTAAATTTTATAAATTCTATCTCTCAAAATGGACTTCAATTTTGGATTCGGAATATCAAAATTAGCCTAGGGTGAAATTTTGGTACTTTTCAGATAACTTTCATATTTTGATGAATAGTGAAAATTACTAAATTTTAATTAAAAACAACTTTTTTAATCATAATAATTAATAGTGATAAATTATGAATTTGAGTGGTTTTAAAGAATATTTAGAATATATTTTTACCATGTAATACAAAGTGGGTCATTGAACATAATTTCACATTTAAACCAGACATAAACAAGTGCCAATCTTTTAATAGTTATTATCTCTTAAAAACACGCTTTTTTGTTTTAACAACGGGAATTAATTTTAAATTAATTTCTGCCACTTATGTGTTTTGAATTTGGAAAAATGGATTCCATATTTGGAATCAGGATGTTAAAATTGTGTAAATAGGTAACTTTTATTTTTAGACATTTTGGATAATTATTTCGGTAAATATTTTATTTACCATGGTTAAAGGTTAAATCCGGTAAACAAGGATTAAAAAATAATATTATAATAATACTAAATTACCCTAAAACGTGTCTTAACCCTATTTTTTAATACATGGTAAACCATGGGAATCTCTGGGTCGATTTTGGGACCCCATGGACCCACTTGTAAGTGATAATGACACTTTATTTTAATTAAGTTTAAATAAATACAAAAATAAAACAAGCATATATATTTTAGCAAAACAATTGTTACATAGGGTTATATATGTTGTATTTTAGACTATAAATACTAATTAGAAATATAAAATGATTTCCTAAATAAGGATATTTTATTTATAATTTTTAGACATTAAATAATTTAATTTATTTATGACACAATGGTGATGCAATAATTATCATAATAGTGAAAATTAGAATAATTGATATTATAAATACCCAAATAAATATAATTTGAGACTTTTCTTGAATTACACTAATTTTCTAGGTTAATATGACATATTATGATTGATTTAATTAACTTTGTTCGAAGTAATCATTCTGTTACGTGTTTCAAAAAAATCAACTATTGAATAGTGTCAAAATTGACATAAAAGTGTTTTTAAAACAAATATTATATTATTAATTGATATTAAATTCCTAAAAATTTAAGGATTGGCCAAGAGACTTATATCATGATAGTTATATCATTAATGGATTACTTGGGGGTCTCTTAGATGTATATAGTAAGTTTATTGACTATATAATATAAAAATACAAAGTGACATGGTGAATGTCAAACTAATTAACTAAGAGATAAAACTAAATGATAAGGTTACAGTAGTGAACCAAACCTTTCTAAATTGTATTTTATGAATTGTTTTCGACCTATCCACACCTTAAACTTTGAATAATAAACTTTGGAGCCATTAGAAACCGAATATGAATTTATTATAAATTAATATTTCTAGCTTTTCCAAAGGTGCCCCTCACCCCTCATATAAAAGGGCACTCCTCCTTCTCATTTCTTCACACCTTCAAAGCCTTTTGGTTCGGCAAAACCCTGCCCAAAAACACTCTAAACTTTCCTCACTACAACCTAGAGGCCTTAGTTTGATCACAAAGCCAACCTAAGGATCCCTTTTGAACAAATCAAAAGGAAGAACCCGAAAAAGAGGTAATGTTTTCACCACCCCTTTTCAAGTTCCTTTCTTCTTCCACTTATTCTTTCTTTGTTATTAACATTATAAAATAATAACTCCAGTATAATATATATACTGTGATGTTATTATAAATATGGTACAACCATATTCAGTATTCTATCCATCCTTTGAATAACATGTCACCATACATGCGTACGTACGGCTTACCGTCTCCACGTCGTGGTGTAATTGTTATTCAATATATTATTATTTGTATGGGTATAATAATGATGTGTAACTCATGTAAATAATAAATATAAAATTATAATGATAATATATATATGATATACCATCCAATTATATATTATTTTAATATCAAATAATGATATTGTCGCTCGTGCGTACGTACGGACTACCGTCTCCACGAACGCGATGAGATTTATTCTCCAACATATCCATTCAAGTATAATTATAATTTGATGATTTAAAAATAGTATCTAAGGATATAATATCTTTATGTATATGAATAATATACATCCCATTAATAACTAATATGGCTCACATAACAAATAATATAATTAAAAATGAACCCGTTAACACCCGAAATGATGATAATTCTAAGATATTATTAACAAATCAATGTTAAAAGATCATATATGATATCATATAAAAGTAAATGATTCTTGTATAATTCAATAACCATTATTTCACCATTATACATGAGTTTAACCTAACGTAGACCAAGGAAAAATTACAAAGTAAGGGGTTTCTTAACTCACTCTTAATTTCGTGAGAATTCCATTGTTCACCACTTAATTATTGCATGTGTTGTATGTGTACTGCCCATGATTGTATTAATTGTGTAATATACTTTAATTTATGGGTATTTACATCATAATGGTATGATACTTCTTTCATGGGTTTATGTTTCGTATGTTACCTAATCGATAAGGGAATTTGAGATTTCAATTTCCACTCATTTGGCTTTACGCATATTTCATTAATTATATTACCCCAAGATTATGTGTGGAATCACTATTCATTTGATTATGTCATAACTTCCACTCCCCTTCCTATGGATATACTTTTGATACACATAATCACTCCATTTATAATTCTCAATTCATTGATATGAATTTGATAAGAGTAATTTTAACTCATTCACCATTTGTTGAGTTAAACATCCAATTCGTTGGTGATGTTTTTACAAGAATATGTGTGAATATCATTTGATTGTTTTACACTGAATATCCAATCATAATTAGTGTATTTATATTTTTCACACATAATTATGTCGTTGATTTATCCTTAACCTTAGGATACGACCATTATGAGAGATTTCATCTCAATTTACATTCCATTGAGACTTCTTTGTTGATATACACCAAATAATTTTTATATGGTGTATATAATGTACTTTGACATAGTATATCATGAATCCCTTTATTCTCATGATATTACAAAGTTTTTATTGCCTCAATTATTTGTACTGAAGTGTCTCTCTTTTGGTTGGAATCTCTAACTAAAATAACATTTTTAAATGTTTTAAAGACTTATTCATCTAAATCTTTCTCATTAATGTCCATGTTTTAAAAATGGTTTTAATGATTTATTTATATGGACATTAAAGTTTAGAAATTAAAACTCCTTTTAAAAAGTTTCAAAGTGTTATGGGACACTTTGATTCAAAAATCTATTTTTAAATGGCTTCTTGACAAATAGTGTGACTTTTAAATGTTTTCAAGAAAAGAGGGATATTTATCTCAAATTGTTTTTGTGGTTATTTTCATCTATGTCAATATCATTAATTATTATCTATTGTGGTACAATACACTCTTCTATATTGTATTGAATGAGTTATGTTTGACTGTAGATGTGCTATTTTTATACCATTCATGATTTGTGGTCAAATTATTGACATTTCGTATGCTAGTTTAAATACGAATGATTATGTTTTGGTTAAACATGTTCATATGAGGAATGAATTGGACTTAATAAGTGACGGGTGGAGCCCACTATTGATCCTCGATGAATCGGTAGGTCTCATGAGACAAACTAGTGTCTTGGCACAAGGCCTTGGCAAAATCTTATTTGTAGTCTTGGCATGAGGCCTTGGCTTGTGCTTATGATAGTCTGGCATTATGCATTCCATCACTATGAAAGTGGTTATTGATATCGCATGTGATCATTCGACTAGTAGAATATCCGTGTGAGTAAGTAAATGGAATTAATTTATTTTATCTTTTCCATTTTATGCTGAAGATCACATTTAAAAGGCTTTCGTTTTAGTTATAAACTGCCTTAAGTGTTTATGATTATCTATGAAAGCTTCTGCTATAATGTTATCCTTACTGAGCATCTGATCTGACCCTTTTCAATGTTTTATTTTTCCCAGGATTATGAAGAAGTAATTTATGAATGACCTGTATGGATAGTATGAGGGGATATGAAAACAATACTTTTTTGTAGTTTGTTTTACCTTATGATGTAATGCAAGACTTATGAATATATCTAGTGTTTCCAAGACTACTAAACTAATCGGTATTTTGAGACATGATCCTTTGTGATCATGCCAATGATATGTAATAATGCACCGACTCTGGGTATCTAGGGTCGGGGCGTTACACATGGTGTATAGAGAAATTGGATTTATGAGAATTATCCACTAAGTCCATTTTTAGATCAGGTATGTTAGGAAAACAAATTCTATTCCCAAATACCAAAACATTATCTTCATATATGAAGTCAGTCAATCTGTCATCATTCACAACTTTAATATTTTTTTAAAACTCCTCATCATTATTCTAAGAACTCTTTATCCTTTCTATTGAATATGGTTTGGAAACCATTTGAAAAAGAATGAATGTTTTTCCTTCCATGGTTATTCCAATATCCATCTTTACTAGATCAATGAAAATTGGATCCCCTTCAAATCCCATCTTGTTCAAAACTCCATGATCCTTTCAACTCAAAGCATCTTCCACCTTATTTTCCATCCTCGGGTGGCAGTGTATAGTGAAACCATAATCCTTGAGTAGTTTAATCAATCATATTTTCCTCATGTTGAGTTCTTTCTGTGAGAAAATATTCTTCAAACTCTTGTGATCAGTATAAATCTAACATTTATAACCATAGAGATAGTGTCTTCATATTTTCAAAGCAAAGATTACAGCTGCTAACTCAAGATCATTAGTATGATAGTTTCTCTAATGAATTTTTATCTTTCATGATGAATATGCAATAACTCTTTCATTATGCATAAGGTCACAACCAAGACCTTTCTTTGAAGCATCACTATAAATAACAAAACCATCGTCCCCTGATGGTAGAGTATAGAAAAAATAATTGACTAATAATCTCTTCAGTTCATCAAAAATTTCTTCACACTCTTTTTTACAAAAAAATTTATCCCCTTTACATGTGAGCATGGTTAATCAGTTAGCCAACTGGGCAAAATTCTGGACAAAATGTCGATAATAACCAGCTAAACTAATAAAACTATGTACCTCTGTTATACTAATTGGTGCTGGCCATTCTTGGATTGCCTTGGTCTTGTAAGGATCAATAGAGATTCCATCCATAGAGACAATATTGCCAAGAAAAGAAATATCTTGATTCCAGAATTCACACTTTTTAAACTTTCCATATAATTCATTTCTTCTATTGGTTTTTAGAATAGTTCACAAGTTATATCCAGGATCATTGTATCTTTTTTATCATACCAAGATATAATCAATAAATACCACAACAAATTCATCAATATATTCCTTGAAAACACTATTCATTAGATCCATGAAGACATAGGGTGCATTAGTCAATCCAAGAGGCATTACTGTAATCTTGTAATGCCCATACCTGGTACAAAATGTTGTTTTTAGAATGTCTTCCTTCATCACACACAACCGATGATATATAGATCGAAGGTCAATCTTTGAAAAATATTGAGCTTCATGAAGATGGTCGAATAAATAAATAATGCGAGGCAGGGGATACTTGTTATTTACTTCTATAGCATTGATCTACATGTAATAAATGTACCACCTCATAGATACATCTTTCTTCTAAAAAAATGAGCAGGGGATCCCCATGGAGAAACACTAGAGATAATAAATATTTTATTACTCAATTCCACTAGTTTTTTCTTTAGTTTCTCTAATTTTGTAGTGGCCATTCAATAAGGGGCCTTCGATATGGGCCTTAAACCAAGAATTAAATCAATAAAAAACTCAATTTATCATTATTGAGTAAGTCCATGTAACTCTTATAGAAACCCATCAACATAAACGTACATCCCTTATTTGAATATTATTTTCCATACCCAGAGTTATTCATTTATCTTCTTCCCTAATAATTGTATTTTATAGTTCAAATGGGGGCAGATCTGGATAAGAATCAGGTGGTCATGTTTCTAATCTAATGAAAAGATACTTATTATCATTTTTGAAAATTGTATCCTCCTTGTTCTTACAATAAAATTTCACACCATGGTCTGAAATACATTCCATTCCGAGGATTATATCACATTCAATAATGGTTATCACAATGAGATCAGCAGATAAAGAAAATTTATATGCCCTAATGGGAACTGATTCACAAAACTTTGTTGAGATGAAACATCCCTAATGTGTTTTAACTGACAAATCCCTTGTTATGTAAAATTCAAAATATCAAATTTTCATTGCAAACAGGGAAGATAAGAAAAAATGTGATGATTTAGAATAAAATAAATAATTTGCTAAACATGAGGAAACCATTAAATTATCTGCCACCATGTCTTTCGGAGCATCAACCTCACCAGTAGTGATCGCATAAGCTTTCCTTTTCTCCCTTGGCCTTTTTTGGGGTAACCTTCCTCAGCGTTTAAGAAATTCATTCTCATAATGTCCATTTTCTCTACAATTGTAGAATTCAACATTGACAGCCTCTTTCTTCCCCTTACAATCACGAGCTTGGTGGCCTTTTTCACCACACTTGTCACTGACTCCCATTCCTTTCAGGATTGTACCAGGGTGTTTCATCCCATATTTACTGCAGGATGGATATTAAAATTTTCCTTTATTCTCCTTATTTCCATATCTAGAGTGTCCATCGGATATCTTCTTCTCTTGCTTTGATTTGCAGTTGTAAGACTTAGAAAATTCATTTTCTGTTTTGCTATCTCAAGAGTCTATATCTTCGTACGATGAGAAGGATTGTGAGACTAATGCTCGATTTAGAAATGTTTTTAACCCATCAATTAATCGGTCAATCTTACTCCTTGGGTTATGTATATAATCTTCTTGCATGCCTTGCTAACCTTGTAAAGTCAGCCTCATAATTTGCGACATTATCATACTCCTTTTTCCTCAGACACAAAAATTATATTTTCATATCTGCTCAATGGTCACGAGGAATGTATTTTCATAAGAAAATCTCTTTAAACTCCCTCCATTACATTTCGATACTTATTCATCTTCCTTTTTGTTTTGGATTAATGACCACCATTGATCTGCATCTCCCGTTAGGCAACAAACTTTAATGGAAACCTTTTCCCTTTAGTTACTACCCAAAGCATCAAATATTTTCTCTATGGAACATATCCATTGAGAAGCTACTAATGTATGTGTAATCCCATTTAATTTTGGTGGTTGTTGCCTCATGAAGTGGTATATCATTGATCCTCCGTGTTGTGGATCAGGGTGCTCCATATGGGTAAGGCTGTTATTCATAACCTAAGTGAGTTGTCCCATTATGGTGACAAGCTAATCAACATCATTTGCATCACCTTCTCAACTATATTTATCTTGAGTAGGAGGTAAATCCTTATATGGAATACATGCATCGATACGATTTCTATTCCTTCCACTAGGCAACATTTCTAAAAAATGGAATACACTAGACTATATTATGAATCACAATACATAATTCCAAACTTGTATAACACTAAACATAAATTGTATAGTTTATGGATATAATCTATAATAATAAAATTGTTTTCATTGAATAATTATATACTCATAAACCCTTCATAATGGTTTGAAATGAAAATGAGAATTATCCTATGCATATCCCCTGGGAGTGTTGTAACCAAGAGTGCATCAAGGCCCATTTTCGTGCACGATTTCCCATTCGAGTCTAGCTCAAAGCGGTGTTTTCGGGTTTTACCTATAGGTACATCTATGCCAGAGCTGTTACTTCCTACTCATATCCAGATAGAGATGTATTTCTTGGAAAACTCACAAAAACTTTACAGCACCAAAATTCCAGTTTGTTCTTCTATACTAATCCTCAATGTCTACCAAAGGGTAGTGTTCTCTAATCAAAGATTCTCTAAATCTAGCTTCCATGGATTGCACTAAATTTCCTCTAATACCAATTATAACTCCTAGACCCTAGTTTCCCATAGTTGGTGCATTATTACATAACATTATCATGATATAAAGAATCATGTCCCGAATGAACGATCAGTTTAGTATCTTTCTAAGTACTAGATATATTCATAAGTTTTACATTACATCATGATATAAAAACATCATCAACCTTTTTCCCCCTTTGAACACAATTATATCCTTAGAATATCCCTAGAGGTGAACATTAAATTACCCTTTCACATCTTTGAAAAAATAAAACATAGAAAGGGGTGAGATCAGATGCTCAGTATGGATAACAATATAACACAATCTTCTATAAATAAGAATAAACATTTAATGCAATGTAAAAGTCTAAAACAAATTCCATTTAAACATAAACATTAGAAAAATATGTAAAAGATAAAATCAAATAATTTCATTTAAAAATTCACATGGATATTATACTAGATGAATAATCACATGCAATATCAATAACCACTTTTATAATGATGGAATGCATAATTTCAGACTTCATAACCACATAGTAAAGGCATTGTGCCAAGAAAAAAATATGATTTTTTCAAAGTCATGTTCCAAGACACTAGTTTGTCTAATGAGATCGACTAATGCTTTAAGGAGCTATAGCGAGCTCCACCCATCACTCACTATGTCCATTGCATTCCTCATATGAAAAGGTTTAAACATAACCTAAACATTCGTATTAAAACTAGCATATGAAATGTCAAAAATTTATCCATAAACCATGAATGGTGTAAAAATAACACATACAAATCCAAACATTTTACTAAACCTTCAATACAATATAAGAGATTTTTATCATAATAAATCAACTTCAAACAAGCTTTAAATCCATCAAAGGAAGTGGATATAGATGAATCAAAACTTTTTGACAGAAATATCTCTTTCTATTTTGAAATCATTTAGATGTCATGAAATTATAAAAGAAAACATTTATTTTGAAAATATTTTTATAATCTTGTAAGGGAAGCATCGAAGCTATTATAACGGCAACAAATTGCTGCACCTACCATATAAGTTAAAAAAATATTCTTTCCTTAATTGTTTCGATAAGGTTGTAAAGAACCTTATTTAGAAAATGAAAAATAGATTCCTTTATAAAAATTTCAAAAAATAAAAAAATGGTATAAATATCTTTAACCTATAGTCTACGAAATAGTAAAACTGTTTTGAAATATATATTTTTATGAAACATGGATGTGGATAATAAAGAGGTCCTAGTAGATACTTACGTATTAATAACCTCCGATATGAATAGAGATTGTAGAATTAACCCTCACGTTGTACTTTTCCTTATTCGATGGTATGTTAAAATCTAGTATAATAGTTTAAAAATTGTTACTAAATTATACAAGAACTATGTACATAAATATGAAATCATATTTGATCCTCTAATATTTCTTTGTTAATAATATTTTAGTAGTATCATTGTTTTGGGTGTTAACAGATTCCTTTCCCTTTATATGCTTGGTTACGTATGCCATGTTTGTTATGGATAAGATGTATTTTATTCATTTACAGAATTATATTATGTTCATAAATATTATTTTTAATCATAAAATAAAAATCGTTCTTGAATGATTACGATGGGGAATTAATCTCATCGCGTTCGTGGAGACGGTAATCTGTATGTACGCACAAGTGACAATATCATTATATTGATGGTGAAATCATATGTAATTGTATACTATATAAAATATAATGAGTCATTAACATGTAATATTTATTATTTACAAAAATTATAATCAATATTATACCCTTCCAGATAATAAAGTGTTTGAGTAACAAACTACATCACAATGTGGAGACGTTAAACTGTATGTACTCACATATAGTGACCTTGTCATTCATACGATGGATAGAATAATAAAAATGGTTGTACCATTTTTAAAATTAAATCACATTATATATAAGATAATGGATTTATTATTTTGGAATATAATCAACAAATAAAGAGTAATAGGAAGAAGAGAAGAACTTGAAAGAGGTGATGAAATATTTTTCTCTTCTTCGGGTTCTTCATTTTAATTTGATCAAAAGGGAGAATTAGATAAGATTCTTGACCAAAAGAAGGCCTATAGGATGAAGGGAGGAAATTTGGAAGCATATTTGGGCAGTTTTTGGTCGATCCAAATGGCTTGGTAGGTGCGAAATTAAGAGAAGGGAAGTACCTTTATATAAGAGAGGTGAGGGTCCCTTTAGGAAAAGCTTGAAATATTATTTTATAATAAAATATTTTTTGGACTCTAATGGAACAAAAATGATTTATTTAGAGGCTATGGTGGTTATGGGTCTTAAATATCTCAGCCAATAGTTTTTAGATAGGTTTGGGTCCCCATATTAACCTTATCATTTAGATTTCACTCTTAGTTAAATAGTTTGACATTTACCATGTGTCTTTGTATTTTTATATTATATGGGTAATAAACATACTATAACATGCCAAGAGAACCCCAAGTGGTTCATTGATAATATATACAACCTTATCATAGTCCTTTGTCTGATCCTTGGATTTTTATAAGTATTATATCAATTAATAATATAGTATTTTCTTTAAAAACTCAATTATGTCAATTTTGACACTATTTAGTATTTGGTGTTTGTAAAAATCATAACAACATTATTACTTCAAAAAAAATATTTAATCAAACCTAAAATGTAATATTAAACTAAAAAATTAGTTTTATTACTCAAAAGTCTCAAAATACATTTATTTGGATATTTATAATATCATTTATTTAAATCATTCATTAATAATGTAATTACTGCTTCATCATTGTGTCATAAATAAATTTAATTATTTAACATCTATAAATTATAAATAAAATACAATTATTTAAGAAACCTTTTTATATTTCTAATTAATATTTATAGTCAAATTTATATTTTGTGTATACTTATATTAAAAATGGATTAGTTATTAAACATAGATTTTAACTCATTTAACATTGTTTTAAATAAAATAATAATGAACATCCTAATCTAATCCAAGTTTACCATATGGGATAATATTTTATTTCTAAGGTTTTTTTGTATAATTAAACTTATCCAATAAAATTAGGACATGTGTTAGGGTATTTATAATGTCATTTTTACCGTTAATTACCATATTTTCTTTTAACTATGTTAAATAAAAGACAAAAGTTACTATTCACTAAAAATAATTTTCATATTATTGAACACCATTTTACGTACTGATTTCATCCATGTCTCTCAGATTTTTTAAATTAATCTCAGTGAAGCGATAAAATTATGTTTTATGCAAATTTGTAAATGCTCCAAGATGGTCGGTAAAAGACGGTAAAATGTTCAATAAAATTTTATATATCTAAACTTATTATAAAATGACTCCAATGAATTTCATTGAAAATATATAGGTATTATGTATCTAATTTAACCTAAAATAAATTAAAATAAATTAAATAATTATTGAAATAAAAATTCCATTGTAAACAATAACATAGTGGTTTTCACTATTCATAAAAAATTGAAAATACTTAGAAAAATACCAAAAATTCACCCTATGCTAATTTTGATCTTAATAATCCAAAAATGAAGTCCATTTTTAAATTTAAAATTTATAAAATTTCAAAAAGTGGGTATTACTATTCATAACAGATAGTTTCTTTGGTCGTGGTGTGTTAAAACTCCAAGTTGCGTACAACACAAGATACTGCATTATTCCAAGGGAAATGTACCGTGGATGCATGGGGTGTTACATGATGGCACAAATATTATTTTCATGAAATTCATGATATCATACAACCCTAGTTGGGAGATGTTATGTGATATCTCTTGTGACATTGAGAATGATATCTTTTTGTGATGGACTTTGTGTCTTCAGGTGATATGTGTTGTAATGGAAAAGGTCTAATCATGTGAGGTTTCATTTTAGGGCTATGGTGTCATTGGGTGAGAAGTGATGTGATATGTTTTATTTAGATAGGATCATAGGAAATTCAACATTGGAATGTGAGATAGTCAAATCAGTGGGGAAACAGTAGTGACACTCCATACTTTTTCAGGATCTTGATTCCATATTATTATATTAGATGTGTGATTTGGTGAGTGAGCCATTGTGAGGTTAGGATCTAGTTAGTTGATCTGTATAGGTTATTATTATATGGATTTATTGTTCACTGGTGAGATTTTAATGCTATTTTCCCTTTTTCACTTGAGACCTTGGTTATGTCCATGATGAGTATACCTATTACGCTCATACAATGTATATAAACTATTTTTAGGTTTTCATGAGATATTTGGGGACTAAGATAGACATTAATAGCTAGGTTAAATCTATTCATGATTCATATTAATAAAATATTAATTTGGTACAAATTTGAGTCTTTTATATTCATATTTTTTTCTTTATTCATGTCACAACCTATCCCAATGGGACCTGTGCTACAACTCCCCAATCCCACCACTAATAGGTTAGGGGATTATAAGTAGCATAAAATAGACATATCACTAACATGGGAGGCCTTAGCCTAAGTACCTATACACAATAAAAAATTTCAAATCCCATTAAATCATGAAATGTAATAAAAAATTGAACAACCATGCATTCATACATCTAAATCCCACAACCAAAGTATGAAAGGAAGTAAAGGAAATTAAATAGGTCCAAATACAAGACCCCTATAAAGATTCAAAAAACAAGTCTAGCCTAAAAGTAATACTAGGGACTACTATCATGATACTAAAAGAATACTCCATTGTCTATTTGGTCTCACTATGCACCGCCTAGTTCTAGTTAGCATAAGACTCTATCAAAATGTTGACCATATGCACAAGAAAAAACATGTTCGGGAAACGCCCATGTAGGGGTGAGTATAATAATACCTAGTAGGACACCCTTAAACCACAAAGAATATAACAAGATAATATATTAATCTCCACAAAAGTATATTTCAACAATACAAATAATAGTAATATCCATATAGACTCAACAATGACACCAAGTCCAGAGGTAAGAAACAATTGTAATTCCAGCCTAGGATTCCATCTTAAAGGTTCTACAAAGGAATCATCTAGGAGAAAACAATAATGAGTATAATCTCACTAATGACATTTATGTGAGAGGTAATTCACATTTGGTATCACTATAGTAATAACACGCTGTTAGTCGGAATAGATATGATACATAGATGAGGATCACACACAACACCATGGGGTATACCAACAACTCAATTTGGATTAACCTGGTATGTATATAATCAGTGCCCTCATAATTTTGGTCACGAAGATACCAAGAACTCCACCTAGTATATCAAGATTAAAATAGGATATCACTTTAGTCCTCACAGAAAGTTTCCAACAACTCTATCATAGAATTCATTTTGAAGGGATTTCTATCCAAGGAGTAGGAGGTGATTACATAACAACCCTTAGGGAAATGGATATGGGTAACACACCTTAATGAAAAATGTACATGATAAAGTGGAAAAAGGATTTAAGAAAACTTCATATGAGTACAAAAAATGTAGTTGGGGTACACACCATGTACCTTAAACCCCATGTCTTGCCCATGTAACCACCCCATGTCTTGTGTCCATGTCTATGTAATAGTAAACAATGTGTTGAATTCCCACCAACTCTTCCCAGGTATCAGTGCACTGGTATTCCAATATAAATTAGGACAACCCGTGCCCGTTTGGGAGTACACAACATGCTATCTTTTAATTCACTCCATCCCATGTCCGTATGCCCTCTAGGGTACCTGCTAATCTAATGGGGAAAGGTCACACACTGTGTGACAGGGCCACACACCATATGATTGACAACATTATCTAGAAACCTAGTCGTCTCTAGAAGGGACCACATGAAATTTTCATACAAGTTACACATCATGTGGTGCATATTTTTCATATTTTCATATATGGTTTTTTTACTATCATTTGTTAATTCAGCTCTCAGATCTTCCACCGTCTCCACTAATCGCAGCCTTAGAACTCATATTTGGGTAAATCGAGGTCGATCATCACATGAACTATGATTTATGGAGTCCTCATTAATTTTTCAGTCTTACTAAACCATTACTATTGTTCTGTGTCCAAGATCCACTCACTACAACCGTCTTCACTTGATCCATGTGCAGTACTGGGTCCAGGTTTTCTATATTGAGTTGTTGCACTAGGAAATAGGTGCACTATATTCGATTACTCGGTATTTGGGTTGCATTAATGGGGAAACAAAACCTCGAGGATGAATTCACATGGTACAATGGAATAAAACCAAGAAACACAAAATAATTTAAAAGAAAAACCTTGTTCATGTTCTGTTTTCCATGATTCATTTCATTTAGAAACAATTAATTAATAACTATAATAAATAAACTGCTAAAATAATTCCCATAAAAATAATCTCATCCCATGATACACATGATCATTGAATAAAACTGTTAGTCTATTGATTCATGTTTTTCATATAAATTAATAACAGGTAATGAAAACAAAATCAAGAAATGTCGTACCTTGATTTGGATCAATCGTTGATGAAGAATGGTGTTGTTCCATGATATTTAGAGAGATCCATTGATTTCTTATAACACTGGTCATCGATCTCAGATCTGGCTGTCATCTACCAATGGGATCTCATCCAATAGCTCCATGAGATCATTAAAATTCATATTTTCATGCGACTAACCAAGAATTTTATTTATAAGAATTTATTTTAAGAATGAAAATAGGTTTTTGAGTCAACGAACAAATAAAATAAATTACATAAATATTTTATTCATTTAACTCCCATGAAAACGTATCTACAAACAGATTGATCCAACTAAGGATATGACATGGATAGGGTAAAACTCATGTTTTGAACTCAAAGGTTCTAATATATTTCTAATCTTGTCCCTTGATTTGATGTTATTCTTTTTTTCCAGAAAACTACTCAAGCATGATATTTAATATATTTAATATATTTCAAAATTTTATTCTGACAACACCGATCCTTGGAATCACACATCATCTTAGTGCATGGTCTCGAAAAAAATCACTACAATATACAAAAATAATGTATGTATAATTTAATTTATTCAATTCACCCCACTTTAGGGCATTATGTCTCAAAAATCCAAAATAAGGGCCACAAAAAGAGATGGGGGTACTGATTATGTATCTGAGCCTCCCACTCCCATGTGCTCTACTTGAGATTCTCAATCTACAACCAGACATGACCCAAATGAATCACTTACCCACATATGATCTTCTCTTTCCAATCCTCAATCTCTACCAGGTATTCGATAAAGATATATCCATACTCGATGTTTATCTCAACCCATTTGATTACATGCTATGGGTCAGCCATGTAACTCTCCAGCTACGACACATGGAAGACATTGTGTACCTAGTCTAACTGGGGTGGTAGAGCTAAGTGGTATTCCACCTCACAAAATCTACATAGTTTCTAGAAAGGACCAATGAATCATAGAAATAGCTTTCTGGTGGAACCAAATATATATAATCCATATCGAGGTGAAACCTATATGAACATATGGTCTCCCTCCTCAAACACCAAATGCATTTATTTTATGTTTGCATGAGACTTCTGAAGGCTCTATAAAGTCTTCATCCACTAATAGATAATCCTCAACATCTTTGTAGTTTCTCTCACTAACTCTGGTCCCATGAGTTTCAACTATCCTAGGTAAGTCTATGAAAGGGGATACTTGAACGGTCACCCATAAAAATTCTCAAATTGTGTTATACCAATGGTGTTATGTTATCTATTATTGTACAAATACCCCACTAGTGGTCAGTGATCCACCTAAATACTTCCAATGTCAAACATGCAAGCTCACAACATGTACTCCAAAAAATGAATGGTCCAATCCATCTAGACGATATTTCAAGGGCGAAATGTTGTTCTAAAGAATAAGTTATTCGTGTAATCCTCCTATAATACCTTCCAAAACATGGATGTGAAGAAACCATTAGAGTTATAAATGATCATCAATGGAAATCCATGTATTCAAACTATGATATTCACATAGATGCATCTCAAGCTCTCTACTAAATTTATTCTTGAATATCTAATAAGATGGCCTACTTGGTTAGTTAGTCTACGAGAACCCAAATTGCATCATATCACCTGGAAGTATGCGGTAAGACCATACCAAATTCCATGGAGATCCAATCTCACTTACACTCTGGAACCTTAAGGGGGTGAGATTAATTGGCTGAAACATGTCGCTCAGCCTTCACATACTGACCAATATGGCATTGAGATACAAACTATAAAACTCCCTTCTTCATGATCGACCCCCAAAAATAATTTCAGATGTACTAGTATATATTTTCCACACCTGGATGTACCACTAAATGTGAGGTATGAAATTATATTAGATCTGCATCCTGAAACATCACTAGTACCATCAGGTTTCCTCTAAAAAGAATGACATGCTCCCCACCTTCAGAAAATACATCAGAAGAATGTCCAACATATATGTAAGTACATAGGGTCTAATAACCAACATCCCTAAGATGTGACTCCCAGAATCATTGTAAGGTAGTAGCTGTGAAAACCATTGACTAAATGTAAGCTTCTTCCTATCCATCCAAAAAGGATAACTATAACATTGTCAACTACTCAAAAGCCTCATTCAGAAACAGAAAACAAGATCTCCTACTGAGATAATCTACTTCAACATTACCCTTCCAAGGTATATATACAATCTCAAAGTCATAATCAAAGAGAACAGTAGTCATAACCTCTATATCAAGATAATACCCTTTTAAGGGATGTTATAAATGTTACTCATGAGATCAGAATAGATGATAAACCACTAACCCATCAGGCAGTTTCACCACATCTTTAGTGTTATGACTACAACATCTAAATCATGATCATGGGTCACGTCGTTATACTCATGTGGTATTAACAGACCTAAACCATAGGAAGTCACTTCCTACATCTACATCAGAACAAAACCAACATAGGTTCTTGATGCACCACCAAAAACTATATACTCAATAACCTTATCATGAAATCTGAATATATGAGCATTCATAAAACTCATTCTCAACTAATAAAAAGTCTACTAGAACATCTTTCCCAACATGAAAGGCTCCCCCTTTTGGGTAAAAGATTTCATGGGTGATGATACCCTAGAGAAATAAATAATGAATCATCGGTAATGGAATGTCAACCCAAAGAAGATCCGCACCTCCATCACACTCTTTTATGGATCCCAAGCTAACACTACATGAACCTTGGTTGGGTACACTACTACTCTTTCTATCAAGATAAAATATCCGAGAAAGTGGACCACATAAATCCATAACTAGACATTCGAGATATTCCTGTAAATTTTATTCCCACGGAGTATGTCTAGTACAATCATCAAGTGTCTCACATGATCCCCTTATGATTCCAAGTACACAAGGATATCATTGATGAAGAATACCACAAAACGGTATAAGAAAGGATGAAATATCTAGTTTATGAGACCCCTAAATACAGTTGGGGAATTATTCATGAAAAAGGGTGTCACTAAGTACGCATAGTGACCATAGAGACATCTTAATGTTTTCTTCAATATATCCTCATCTCATACCCACAACTGGTGATAACCTATCCTCATGTAAAACATTAAGAACCATTGTTCCCCAATTAACTAATCAAGGAGGTCATAAATCCTCAGTAGTTGATACATTTTCCTTATGGACACCTGGTTCAAGAATTGGCAGTCCATATATAAACTCAAGCTGACATCCACCATCTTGGTGAACAACATTGGTGCTACAAAGGGTGAAACACTAGTTCTAGAAAAGACCTTCCTCTATAAGTCCTCCAACTGCAGCCTCAGCTCACGAACCACTACACGATTCGTCTGATATGTTGGTGAAAATGTTAGTGTAGTCTAGGGGTATAGATCAATGCTTAAGTCTATTTCTAGGTGAGGAGGTAAACCTATAATATCCTTATGGAATACATCCTCATACTCCACCACCTTGCAAAAAATTAAGAACTCATAACATCCATTGCACCAAGGGTCATACTTTCCGACTAGTGATTAATCTTTTTCACCCACTTATGCATGAGTCCATCTAGTACTGCCTACTTTTTATTTTCACCAAAAAAATAATAAACGAGTTCTATTACTACTTACACGTTACATCATTCACTTTAAATAGCCAACCTATGAATGAACTATAGATAGCCACTCCATACAGAAGATTATTATATAATTACTCATCACTGTAATACAGAGATCCCAGTAGAGAATCCCACCAATAACAGTCATGTCACAATGTCATCACAAGTTTCTGATTGTTATGACATCTTCATAAGGAATCTCCAAGTGAAAGGGTCGAGATAAGGACATAATTGGAATCTCATTGTATTAAAAAAATATGTGGATGGAAAAAAATGACCCTATCCTCTGACTATGGGTGTTTTAGATAAGTTATATGAGACAAAGATCATTACTTGAATCATTACTAGAGACTCAAGGTTATATGCTTTTACCTTATGCTACTATCCCCACCATACCCTTCAACCCCGAAAAGCTAGAGTGGACCACCTATGTGAGGTAGTGGTAATAAGTCAATGAATATACCACCACCTACTACTCTCTCATCCAATATGCCACATATTCCACTCATGTGGATCTGCTTGCTCCAACTACTGCCTCTTCATTGGTAGCAAATCCATTTCCATGACCCCTCCATCAAATGATTCCCCTCTCGAGCTAGCAATAGGGAATGAGAGATAATGACCCATGGGTCCGACCTCCATTAGGCCCCGTGGTGGCGACCAAAACCAATGGTATAGAAATCTCACAACATGGCATGCATTACCCTTTTTATAGTTACCATGATCGAGAGATAAGATGTATCCACCTCAAAAAAACTCCAAGATATATATATATATATATATACATATACAAGAATCCAAAACTATCCTCCATGCGTGTTTGAAGTAAAACTGTTAAAAATACATTGAAAAGCACCAATGTAAATATGAAATGAACATTGCTAAGCAGGGAAACAACAACTGTCCCTATGTTTGAGCAAGGTATACCTAGAACAGTCCCTATAGTCCACCTGGAAACCTAAAATTTGGTTTATATACACAGGGTAGGCATATAAGTATACTTAGTAGGGAAAACCAATGTCTCTCAGGTACATGTGGATAATCATACTAATGCCCCATGAGAAAATAGTGAAACCCAAAAGAACCAAGCATGGTATATTATACATCCCATATCTCACCAATGTACAGTCACTGAATAGTGCAAGTCATGTAATGTAATACAATAAGAACATCAATGTTTGGGTACCCCACACCACTTTGCAACTAATTTTTCACACTAAAACCCTAACACCAATCATCTCGTAGATCCTACATCTTCTAAAAGTACCAAAAACAACCCTCCCACACACACCTTTTCCACAATCCATATCACATCCCACCCACACACACATAGGCCTCAAAAATACATTATTTCCCACTCGCAAACACCTATGACACAACCCAAACCACATCCTGAAAACACATGGGAATTCAAAAAACATCTCATCTTAAAGACACATAAGAAATTAGAACTCACCCACACACACTTTGGCATAAAAAACCACAACATTCCAAAACATTCTTGGGCTATCACCACCTAGAAGAGGGAGCAGGTAAGAGTGACTGGCCAACCAGCCAACCTCCCATTTGGATGTTTGGGAATGATACCCTCACCCATAAAAATGGGTATGTTCAGAAAATAGTACTCATCTAGGGTGGGGTTTATATATAAATCACAAGAAGATATGTGTATATATATATTTACCAAACACTTAGCTCAACCTTTTGGGTTCCAATCAACATCTATCCCACAAAAACACCTATATTGGTACCACAAAATGAACATATCAGGATGAACAGTGATCAATTCTGAACTTGTTAAAATAAATATTCTTTATGACCAATAAGTTTGTCATTATTAAGAATCTACTAGTTATTACATACCTACATGGGAAACTAACAACCATATCACCCAAAAAGTCACAGAACCATGCCAAACAATGGCAGAAAATAATTATATAACACCCCACTTCACAATTTCTCCTTACATTGCACCCAAGCCAACCAATACCATTATTTCTCTTCAAATTCATGTCACCCTATCCTTTATCTCAATATGAAAACCACCCAACTTATATGTAGAACATGAAACACACCTCATCACAACCACACTCTGTAGCCGCACTGTAGAACAACACCACACCAAGTAATATAAACATAGAATAACATGAAACTATATCCTATTTTCCCAACCACTTCTCATCCATTCCACAATAAATCAATCTCTCAACCTGATATTCTATTACTCCCTTAAATCTTCTTCATACTCCACTATACTCTCAAAAGTATAGCCACAAAATCCGTACAAAGTTCATGATTGAAATGATCCAAACACAGTAAAAAACCACACCAACAAAGGCAAAGGGTATTAAAGTTTAAAAAAGTCATTATTTAATTACACTTGGATAAAACAAGTGTTATCAAAGTACTAGTTTGATACTAGGGAATCCATTTATTTAACTTGTTATATGTTCTTATCCAATTTCATAAATATAAACTTCAATAGGGGATCTATAAAAAGTGTAAAGAATCACCCATATGCAAGAAAAGACCACCAATATCTGTGATTTTCAGAAGTCATACTACTCAAAATATTGATCGTAGATAATAGATAATATGAATGATCATCCTCATCATCTCCCTATCCCTTATTTATTAATAATGTAAAAAAACACATTATAGTAGCCAAACTGATTATCTTTATGAAAGGATGGTTTATCTTTACAACATCCTTGATTAATATTTGGGATTTGACCATAATCACAAAGAGACATTAGCTTACCCACCCCACATAATACCTAAATAAATATTGACTACGGGATCCCTAACTCGAATAAAAGGGGATCGACAACACCTCCTTGTGCAAAAATATTGGGTGCACGAGTAGTAGGAGAGACTCCAAGGAAAACTGAATCTGAAGGTCACCAACCAACACATGACTCCACGGGGAAGAAAGGCTCTCGGCAGAACAATAGAAAATGGAAACACATTGGGAAGAGAAGATCTCAGATTAGAAGTGCCAGATCCAATATAAATGGAAGGAAATAGATTCAAGGTCTATTAAAGTCAAATCGTGGTCAAGACCATGTGACATGGACATTAAAAATTCTTTAAGGAATTAGGATATTAAAGATATAATTAGTATCTTTTTAAATTAATTTAGAGATGCTCAAACATGTTTTTAAACTTCATTTAGGTTGAGTATAATGTTATATGGATGAAATAGGAATAACTCAAGAGAACTAGAAATTTTGGAAAAATATCAAAATGGGTCACTAATGGATGAGGCACCAACACTAAGATACCGACACTGAACTACCGACATTAAGCCATCAATGTTGAGCCTCGGATGCTGAGCCACTGATGTTAGGCTCCCATCGTGAGCTATCGACGCTAATGCATTTATGGCATGTCACCGACGAGAATCTCTGACGTGACCCACCAACAATGAGTCACTGACATGAGCTACTGAAACTGAGCTTCTGACATGAGCTATCGACGTGAGCTACCAATAACACCTTCCAATGGCACCTATCAATGTGACCCACTAATTCGACCTACTGACAACACCTACCGATGCGACCTACCAACACAACTCACTGATGCCACTCAAAGATGCTACTCATTGATGCCACTCACTGATGCCACTCTCCGATGAATGACCTACGGATATCCAAACTACCAATTCTTGACCTACATACACCTTGCCTATAGTTTTTCGACCTACTATTGCTTGAATTTCTATTGGAAAACAATATTTTTGGAAAACAATTGAAAAGTGTCACCATGACTCCCCCTAACACCTAAAACATTGAATTTTGACAATGTAAGGAACTGGGGAGGTCCGACCATTACATATGATTCCTCTCAAACTATTATCTCCCTCGATAATTTGAAACCAAACATAGAAGAAATATGGGTTTGAACAACCTCCTCATAATATATCACTCAAGGATCTTGTTGCACTTGAAACACCGCTAGAGTCAAAAAAAATTAATGATAAACCTCCTTGTGTTATTTGAAAGGTTCCGTGAAACCTAAACATCCAAGAACACATTATTCAGCATCTACTACCCCCAACCGACCAAAAGACACACCACATGACCCCGAAACCCACACTGTTCAGAAACATGAATTAGGTAATTCCTTTCTCCATGTCAAGATACAATCCACTCTCGGTGGAACTGACTCTCCCAAATGGTTTTAATCACATCTCAATTAATGTGTCTCAATTAGAAAAATGGACCTCCACTTTCTACATGTCAAAACTTCATCACACATTATAGAATAAGGAAGAAACCCATATAATAGAAAATAATTTTCATTCATTACATCAAAAAGCAAAGGACACAAGAAAAACTCAAAACAACTACGTGTATTAGGAATTAATCTACATGTTCCATTCCCAAGTACTCTCCTCACAGCCACCATGCTTCAATAAAGATCAAATGAAAGGAATGGTCATTTAACTTAACACCTCCCTCGATGATCCTAGATCTCCACTTTTTGTTACAGGAACATTGCGTCTTCCTTGATATCAATCTCTATCCAGTCAATGACATGGGAGTCATTGTGACGATACCAACAATGATGGGAGACATGAAAAATATAATAGATCCTCTACAACTATGGTGTAAATTCTAACTAGTATTCAACTTTTCCAAGTCTCCCTAACACCTCAAAGGTTCTTATGAACCTTGTATAATTCTTTCTCTCTCTATCGAACCACTACTACCCACGTTGAGGGGAAGCCTTCAAGAACCCATGGCCTCCTACCTCGAAATCCAAGGGCCTCCTCCTACAACTAAATTACGACTTCCACTAGTCATGTTTTTCATTCATCCTCTCATGGATAGGTTTCACCTTCTCTGTCATAATATTCACTTTGTCCGACCAGGAACTGTTGCCTCCCCAACTTTTGACCACCCCAAAGGTCAACGACATGATCAACCATACAAGGCATCAAATAGATCCATACTAATGGAAGAGTGATATATATAACTATATGAACACTATATAAATGGAATGTGTCACACCCAAGACCCACCAAAGTCCAAGACACAAGATCGCAGCATGTCCTCCAAGCTATGGATGGTCCACTATATCTTCCCATCTATATGAGGGTGGAAGGAAGTGCTAAGGTGTAAATGAGTTCCAAAAGTATGATGCAATACCCTCCATAATTGTATGGAAAAATTTGAATCCCGATCTAAGATGATTGATCTCAGAACCCCATGTAGCCACACCACATCATCCATATACATTCCTACCAAGGAATCCTTTTCTCTTCACTCCTTAATTTCTATGAGGTGATCTAATATCATAAATATGTCAACCAATACCCTGATAAGACCACAACATCCTTATACCCAAGTTAGCCATGTGAAAAAATCCATCGATATTTCATCCCAATTCCACTCGGGGACATATAGAGGTTGCATGAAACCATCAGGAACATGGTGCTCAAGCGTCACCTATTAGAACACTTGGAATATTTCCACAAACGTCACCATTTCCCGTTCCATTCTAGGCCCCCACAACTAATCCCTAATGCCATGGTACATCTTGTAAACTCCCAGGTGTACCACTATTGGTTAGCTATAAAACTCAAAAATATCTCCCTTAAGGATCACCACTAAAAAAGAATCTTATTGAACAACATCTGATTCTGACCATCCCTTTGGAGAATCACACCGGTCAATGTGATCACGCCTCACCTCCGCCTCCATGTCTCGCCATTTAGACTCCTCCATTTTCTGTCTTAAAGTTTACTTCAATTCTATATGAAACAAATATCCTCTCTCATCAACCATTCATACATCTAAGTGCATGGAATCTTAATCCTCCATCGCCTTCCACGAATCTAAGGATTCCTAAACTACTTCCTTCTATAAACTACTACTCAATTAATCATCCACAACATTTCCATTTCTAGAGGTGTATGAGTTTTTGATGTCGTGGTCTTGGAGAAACTCCATAAACCACCACTGTCACTTGTTTAGGTATCACTGGGAAAACATATACCTCAAGATATTTTGATACGTGAAGACCACAATGTTCTCCCCAATGAGGTAATGCCACCACAACTTTAGCACAAACCTGACTGCTACTAGTTCCATATCATGGGTGGAATATTTACTCTCATGGAGATGTCACTACCAAGACCCATAAGGGATCACTCCCCATTGTTGCATCAGTACAAAACCCTATCCTAGATGGGAATCATCACAAAACACCTCAAACCTCACCCCTTACTCTAGAAATTGGAGCACTGGAGCACTAAAAAACAACCCCTTTATATTTCTAAAAGTGTCCAAGCACTGCTAAATCCACAGTAATGTCTGATCCTTTTTAGTCAGAGCCATCAACAAAGGTGAAAATCGATAGAAATTGGGTACAAATAATTGGTAATAGCTTTCCAGACCGAGAAAATTGTGAACCTATGACACATTCTTAGGTGATTACGAAGGAAAACTACCACAACCTTCAACTAGTATAATCCTACACCATGATCAGACACCATATGTCTATGGAAGTGGACCCCTCATGTCTATAACATGATCTTCTACAACTTTCGGTAGAGATGGTGGCATCGAAGGACCAATTGGGTAGTCCTGAGATGCTTGGTATGATGCTATTCGGACATTGAGTATATCATAATGTCATTGAGGAATATGAAGATGAATCGGTCC
The DNA here is from genome assembly GCA_963277665.1 of Viscum album. NCBI lineage: Eukaryota > Viridiplantae > Streptophyta > Magnoliopsida > Santalales > Viscaceae > Viscum > Viscum album. Next base: position 1,971,194,112 of record OY728130.1, on the reverse strand, counting down.
TAGAACTCATGAATGAAAAAGTTCATAAGTCCCATATAGAGGGTCGGTGTGTTCGTAACACCAAATAGAATAACTATGAAATCAATGTGCCCATACCTTCACCAAATACCAGTCTTCGGGATGTCACCTATCTTCACCATCAACTTGTGATACTGAGAGCATAGATCGATCATTGAAAACCATATTTCTCCCCTCATTTGTTCCAAAGGATCATTCATCCTCAAAAGAGGGTAACAGTTATTGATCATCACAAAATACAACCTATGATAGTCTATTCATAGCCTTAGAAAACCATCTTCCTTCTTGGAAAAAAAGAACGGATTGCCCAAGGGTGAAACACTAGGTTAGATAAATCCTTTCTTCATCAAATAGTAAATCGGAATCTGCAACTCCCACACCTCGGATGGTTCCATCAGATAAGGATCCATTGAAATCAGAGAATCACCAAGCTGCATGTCTATCACAAACTAAACATCACATCTTGGGGTAGAGTCACATCCATCGTGGGGAAGATATAAAAATTTACCAAACAACATTGGGAACCTCCACCATCCCGGCATCCACTGAATCCACTAATAGATCATCCAACTAGGAAAGAAGAGGCTCCCCATGTCGACTACCCATCAAACCACTTCACATGCCAATGAAATCCACACATTGTCCATCCACTTTTGAAAACACAGCTCGTATCCAGAACCAATTCATAGTAGTATGTACATAGTATAACTAGTCAGTTCCAAGGATGGCATTGTAATGTAGCATCTATAATAGGAAAAGATCTCTATGGGACTGATGTGGCCCCATTATTAGTCTCCATCCCCATAAAACATAAAACAAGATTGTTTAACCTCTGAATGGAATACTAAACATAAGGGGAACAAAAATACTCTCTAAGTCTAGTCCTAGAGAATGGGATAGAACAAGTGAAAAAAGCAGTGTGAATTTTTTGAATCAAACAATGCACAAACTAGGGTACTAAACAAGTTTATCGTACATTAAATTATATATGGACCCACTTGAATTGATGCCTCAATGGCGTGCAACTGAACGTACCCAAATCCCATATATTATTAACCTTAATGGTCAATAAAAAAATTCTTCCCATAAATCTTTCTCAAAATTTACCCACAAAACATTATCCTCCCATGTCTGCTCCAGGTAGAGTGTCCACTATTGACATGGAACTCCCCGCATCTACATTACTTCCAGAGAAACCCAATATTTTGTTAAACCCCATATTCTGCTAAAGGTGATCTCAAAATTCTCAATCCTTCTCTATATATCCATTTCAGAAACACTACCCTCAACTTTAATAGAGTCTATCACTATAAAAAAATTAACATATATTTCCACAGGTCATCATTCATTACAGGATCAACCCTTCATCAATCAGTCATGTCGACTTGTAGATCCTTCACTACTGGAACTATACAAAGGCAATGAATGAGCTCCATAGTTGAAAAAATAGGTAAATAAGGAACTCCTAAGCCTGAGTTGTATAGAATATTATTTATGATTTATTTCAACACATTTAACTCATTATAATTTTCTCCCAAGACACCCGTTCAAACAAGAACACAAGTCCTTATTATTAACGTACCATTCATAGGGTCTCTACCCTATAAATGGTGTAGCCTCACTTTGTATTTTGGTAGGCTTGGGGTCCTTGTATCGAATCAAGGGGGTAAATGTTTTCCTAGCTAGTCTTCTAGGGTCTATGTCATTAACCAAGATCACCGAATATTTTTTCCCTACCAACCAATGAAATCCTCACTATGACTAATTAAAAACATCATACTATCTCTCAGCCACACTCTGACACAATTTTTTCTTGATCCCCTCCCTCCAAAGATTCCCCTCCGGAGCTGGCAATATAGAATGAGAGATAATAATCCCTGAGTCCCGCCTCACATCAGACTCGAGGTGGCGACCAACACCAAGGGTATAAAATTTAAACAACATGGGAGGCATTAACCTTTTTTAGTAACCAAGATAGGGATATAAGATGTATAAAAGACAACCAAACTCCCATATATATATATATAGAAATAAAAAACCATCCCACATGCATGTTTAATGGAAAAATATTAGAAATATGATGAAAATATACAATGTAAAAACCAAAAGAACAAAGCAATGCAGTGACATGGAATCTTTCTCAATGTCCAAGGTTGTAATTCCTATAATGCTCCTTGTAGTCCTTCTTGAAACCTAAAAATAGTTTTATATATGTATTTTGAGAATACACTAATACTCAGTAGGGAAAAAATGTCTCTCATGCACAATTTGTGAAGCTTAATAATGCCCCTTTGGAAAGCAGAAAAACCCTAAAGAACCTAAAAAAGAAAACAATCCATCCCAATTCCCAGCAAGGTACACTCACCAAATAATGAGAGTCATGTAAAGTAATATAAAATGAAAATCAATGATAGGGTACCCTACACAAATTTCCTACTAATAAGCTGCTCTCAAACCCTAACAAAAAGCAGCCTGGCGCTCCTACCTCTTTTGAAAGTACCGCGTCCAATCCCACCATCACACACATGGGCCATAAACCACATCATATCCCACCCACACACACCTATGCCTCACAACTATATCATATCCCGCCAACAAACACCTATTCCACAACCCACACCACATCCCAAAAACACATGGGAAGTCACAACACATCTCATCCTGAAGACTCTTGGGAAAACAAATCATGACCGCACACACTTAGGCTACACAATCCACAACCTACCTGAAGCATCTTGGTCTATCATATCTTTGAAGAGGGAGTTGGGAAGGGTGGGTGTCCATCCATCCATCCTCACAACATGATGTTTAGGAAAGACTCCCTCCCCCATAAGAATGGTGGTTTTCGACCTTTAGTGATCAACTAAGGTGGGATGAGTATATAAATCAGAAGGAAATACCTGTATATATATAGGTATCAAACACTAAACCTAGCCTATATGGTTCTATACAAAAACCATCCCATGAACCAACCTTGGTTGTTACCTCTAATAGCACATATCAGGATGAACGATGGTCACTTCCAAATTTGATAAAAGAAATCCACAAAACACACAATAATTTTGAGGTTATTAAGAATTTACCAGTTATACCATCACTTCTCGGGAAACTAACAACCATAGTGCACAACCAGTCTCATAACCAAGCCAAAAAGAAGAAGAAAACTGTGATATGACACCCCACTTCACACTTCCTCCCCACTCATTACCCAAGACAACAACTCCCATTATAATTCTTCAATGTCATTCTACCATGTCCCATATATCAACATGAAAACCCCAAACATACATCTAAACCCCACAACACACCTCATCACAACAATACTCGGTAGACCCACTATATAACAACACCACACACAGTAACATAAACTTAGCACAACAAGAAACTACTTCCTCGCTTCCCAACCACTACCCATCTACTCCACAGTCAATAAATCCCTCATCATGAGATTTTATTACACCATTAAACCATCCACCCACAACGTCGTGATCTAAATAGAAGAACTAAAAAACCAGTACAAAGAACAAGAATGAAAAGATCCATCCAAAACACAAAACCACACCAAACATGGAAAAGGGTATTCATATTTAACAAAAAAATTCTTTAATTACAAATTTATATATCAAGAGATATTATAGTATTATTTTTATCTTGTGGAATCCATTTATTTAACTAAGTATACATGTTTAATTTATTTCATAATTGTAGAGTTCAACTGGGGATCCATAAAAATTTTAAATCATCACATGTTCCCAAGAAAATTCCACCAACAACCATGATTTTCAAAAGCAATAAAACTCACAATATGGATCAACGATAACTGATAAAACATACCATCATCATCATCATATCCCCACCCCTCATTTACTACTATTGTAACAATAATTGAAATAGTAACTGATCTGATTATCTTTACAACAAACCAGATTATGTTTTTAACCACCTTAATTAAAAGTTAGTATTCAAATATAATCACAAAGGGTCAGTATATTACCCAACCCACATGTTACAAAAATAAATAATGACTTTGGGATCTATACCTAGATGAAAATATGATCAGAAACTCTTACTTGAGATAAAACATGGGGTGAGTGAGCAGCAGGAATGACTCCAAGGAAAAATAGATCTGAAGGACACAAGACAACAAATGACTCGATGGGGAAGAAAGGATCTGGATGTACCAAGATAAAATATAAGTACATAGGGAGTAAATTATATTTCCATAGTATATCTAGATCCTATATCAATTGAAGGAAATATTTTTAATGGACACTAATGTCGGATTGTGGTCAAGACTGCATAGATTGATCATTTGAATGTATTTGGGAAATTATGATATAAATGATATAAATAATAACCTTTAAAAACCTTTATAAAATTTCAAAAAATGGTGTAAACTCAACATACTGAAAATAAAATGATAAAGGGGTGAAAATAGAAAAACCCAACAGAACTGGAAATTTTGGAAACCTGTCAAAATGAGTCACCGATGGCTATGACACTGATGCTGAGCTACCAATGCTGAGACACCGATGTCAAGCCATCGATGGAGATTTAGAGAAATGAAGCAATTAAGCAACCCACCAAAAGCGTGTCGCTGACCTGAGCTACCAATGTTAAGCTACCAACACAAGCTACTGATACAACCTACTGACGACTCCTTCTGATGTGACTCACCAACCTGACCTACCAATGACAGCAACCGATGCAACCTACCAACATTACCAACCGACACCACTCACTGACACCACTCACTAATGCTACTCACTGATGTCACTCACTAATTCCACTTAACAATGCTACTCACAGATGGCTAACCTACAGATGCCTAACCTACTGATACTCGACCTACCGACGCATGACCTACTGACACCCGACCTACAAATGCCTGACCTAATAAATCCAGACCTATCGTTGAAAAAATAAATATTTTAAAACTCTTGAAATGGGTCATCATGACTCTCCAGAACACTAAAAACATTTTATTTTAGCAATTTAATGGCATGTGGTCATCCAGGCCATTATATCCACGAATTCCCTTTCAACGGTATGTTGGGTCGAACAATATTGAGCAAGATTTCTCCTACCATCATAAAAGTAGAACTGCCTCTCTCTGGGAAAACTGGACCCATCATGTGAGACCTGGACCACATACCCTCGGTCATCAGAACTCCTTCTGAAACCACTCACACATTAATGTCCCTAAAAAAGATGTCGACTCCCAGATGTCGAGGTCCCAACTCCTTCTTTACAACTACTGAAAACTAGGATATTTTCCAACTCATCTAAGAAAATATCAACTACTAATACTATATCTAGAACCCCAACATCGGTATGAATTAATATAGTGATGAAATTAGATCATAGGTCTCCATACATCCCTCACTCTAATGTGCAATCCTTGAGGAACTTTTCACAACCATATCCATCGTGTACCTAGAGAGGTTGGTAAACCTCGATGAATACTCATCTAACGTCATGATACCATGCTGATTCAGAATCTAAAAGATATGTACAACCCTCAATGCAGTTGTAAATAATTCCCCTATGAAATTATTTTCATGCTTTGACCATGGTAGAGACACCACTTCATAAGACTAGGTCACTAACCCCTGGCTTCATCCTGCTGAGGTATGGAGAAGGCTCGCTGCTAGGACCACCATATGATATGCTGGTGTTATGAATGGATGGAAAACATAGGTCACTACTTCAATAAATCCCTCAAATGCCTATTATTTGGGATTGAATCAGATCCTGAGGGTTATATGTCACAAAAAGATTTGAATCTCACTCATCCTGCACATATCATCTGATGGTATTGTGGATACCATGTCTTTCTCTACAGGTGGTGGTATATATGATGCACCAACTAGAGGCAATATCCCAAGAACTAGTCCTTGGATCAATTCCGCATCATTGAGAGGATCATCCTCATGATCCTCATGTTGAATCCTTTCTGAAATATATCTTGGAGGTATCAAAAAATAAACAGTATATACCATGGTCAACGAATATATATAGAAATCTCTCTCAAGAATGATATGGAAACCACAACCTGTTCATATATGATGCATGTAACATTATTTTCCCAATAACCAATATTCATATGTATAGAGTTGAAATGTAGTAAATTAGAGTCCTGGCGTATGGATACGCCATCTGACACACCAACACTATTGTCTCAGTCATGAAGTCCGAACTTGAAACACTTAACATTGTTCCCCCAAACCAATATCACAGACTCTCGTCTAAATATAGCTCCAACTCCTCTAATACCACTATGTCATTACCCATCACAAAGGGTCCTATATCATTACTCCCTAATCCCACATCCAATAGGACAGTGTCTAGAAACTAGCATTTAGTTGGAATATTACTAACATGGGAGGCCTTAGCTTATGTACTTGTACCCACGGACACATCTCCAATACAATACAACACTGAGACGTAAAACCATCTGAATAACATGATTTTGTATGTATAAATCCCATAACCTGAGTAAAATAAGAAATAAAAAAAGTAAATTGGGCTAGATACAAGCCCACCATAAAGAGTATGAAAACAAGACTAGCATAAATTTAATATTGGGGACTGTTTTCAAGATACCATTGGAACACACCTCGATCATTCTTGTATCATTAAGCACCATCTAGTCATAGTTTTTATAGTACTCTATAAAAATATTGATAATATACATTAGACATCACACATGTAGGGAAAGCCTGTGCAGGGGTGAGTATTAAAATACCCAGTAGGACACCCTGAAAACACGGGGAATATAATAATAGAATACAGACTTCTCTACAAATGTATTTACCTACAACACATATAACATTAATATCTTGATATATTCAGAAAATACACATATTTTAGAGGCAAGTCACAATCATAGTGTCAACCTGGGATTCTAGCTCAAAGGATCCACAAAGCACTAGTCCGATAGAACACATTCATGAGACTAATCACAATGATGACATCCGTCCATGAGTTAATACTCATCGGGTCTTTCCATAGGAAGTACATTATGATAGTATAAAGATATAATATAAATAGAAGAGTATCATACCAAAGGTGATGGGATATTCTAACAACTCAATATGGATTAACCAGGTAAGTAGAGGATCGACACCCATGTAGTATTAGTTACAATGATACAAAGAACTCCACCTAGGGAATGAATATGAACAGAGAATCTCACTCTAGGCCTCACAGAAGGATTCCAAAAACTCTATCCAATAAGTCCTAAAAATTAGATTGTAGTCCTAGGAATATGAGATTAATCCATACTAACCCTAAAAAATACAGTTATATGAAACACACCATAACAAAACAAGTCCAAGATAAATAGTATAAGGACTTAAATTGTAACAGCCTGAGATTTTATAAAAAATATTCTTTTTAATTTCATTAATGTCTTCTGTTGTACGCTACACCAAAAGGAGCTTGCTCAACACGCATCCTTGACTTGACTTGCATTACACGCAATCGCGACCTTCCTCGATAGCGTGTGTAGTACGCAATACCGAGTTTCACTAAACAACGATATGCTATTAAAATATTAATAAAACTAGCCGTTATGAATAGTAATAACCACCTTTTAAAACTTTAGAAATTTTAGCTCTCAAAATGGACTTCATTTTTCGATTCGGAGTATCGAATTTAGCCAAAGGTGAAATTTTGGTACTTTCCGGATAACATTCATATTCTAATGAATAGTGAAAATTACTAAATTATAATTAAAAACAACTTTTTTAATAAAAATAATTAATAGTGATAAATTATTAATTTGAGTGGTTTTAAAGTATATTTAGAATATATTTTTAAAATTTAATATAATGTTGGTCATTGGATGTAATTTCACACTTAAACCAGTCATAAACAAGTGTCAATCTTTTGATAGTTATTATCTCTTAAGAACACGCTATTTGTTTTGACGACGTGAATTCATTTTTAAATTAATTAATGCAACTGATATGTTTTGAATTTGATAAAATAGAGAGCATTTTTGAATTCATAATATCAAATATAGCTTAGATCTAATTTTTCATATTTTTCTGGAAACTATCATTTTTTGATGAATAGTGAAACCACTAAGTGGTAGTTAAAAAACTGAATTTTTCATAAAAATTAATTTTACCGCTTCTGTGTGTGGAATTTCGAAAATCCGAGAGACACAGTTGATATCAGTAAGTAAAATGTGGTTCAATGAGATGAAAATTAATTTTTTTGGTGAATAGTAACTTTTTACTTTTTTTACCACGGTTAAAAGTAAATAGGGTAATTAAGGGTAAAAATTATATTATTATTACCCTAAAACATGTCCTAATTCTATTGTACAAGTTTAATTCGACCAAAAACAACCTTAGGAATAAAATATGACCATTTAGGCCCACTTGGATTAGATTAGGACATTTATTATTAATTTATTTAAAGAATGGTTAAAATAGTTAAAATCAAAGTTTAATAAGTAAAGCATTTATAATATGGGGTTATATATAAGATAAATTCGACTATAAATATTCATTATAAAGATAAAAATATTTACTACATAATGGTATTTTATTTGTAATTTTTAGACATTATAGAATTTAATTTATTTATGACACAACGATGATGCAGTAATTATCTTATTAATGAAATATTGACATAATTGATGTTATAAACACCCAAATAAATATAATTTGAGACTTTTAATGAACTAAACTAATTTTCTAGGTTAATATGACATGTTAGGATTGATATAATTAACTTTTGTCGAAGTAATTATTCTGTTATAAGTTTCAAAAAAATCAACTATTGAATAGTGTCAAAATTGACATAAAATAGTTTTTAAACAAATATTATATTATTAATTTTTATTTTATTCCTAAAAATCTATGGTTCAGCCAAATGACTTAGATAAGGTTATATATATTAATAAAACACAACTTGGGGGTCTCTTGGATGTATATTGTATGTTTAATATCTATATAATATAAAAATACAAAGTGACATGGTAAATGTCAATCTAATTAATTACGAGTTAAAACTAAAAGATAAGGTTAATATAATGACCTAAACATGTCTAAATTCTATTGGATGAGAGGATTTCGACCCATCCCCACCTTATCTGAGAAATAACTCAATTTGGAGCTATTTAAAACAGAACATGACTTTATAATAAAATAATATTTTTAGTTACTCCAAAGGTGCCCCTCTCCTCCCTTATAAAAGGGCATCTACTCCCTCTCTTCCTCACACCAATTTGAACCTTCAAGTTCGTCCAACCCCTGCCAAATTCTCTTCTCCACTTCCATATCAATATCTTAAAGGTTTTTATCTTCCTAAAAGACCAATTTTAGTGCCCTAAAGGGAGATCTCAAAGAGGCGCTTCAAAGAAGAGGTAATGTCCATTACCGATTCTTTTATCTTTATTTCTATTTCAACTTCTTCTTCTTAGGTTGTTTAATTGTGATTTAATAACATCAGTATCATTCATATAATGATATGTTATTATAAGTATGAAACAAACCTATTTCACCATCTATCCATCCTATGGAAAATGAAATCACCGCACGTGCGTACGTACAGAATACCGTCTCCACGCCGTGGTGAAATCTATTTTCCACCACCACATTACTTGGATGAGTATAATGGTGTAAATAATGACTATATATGACTATTATTAAGTGATTGTGATTCTGAAATAGTACACATACACTCCAATACAATTTCACGATCATAGGAATGATATCATCACTAGTGCGTACGAACGGAATACCGTCTCCACGATGTGATGCGACTCGTTATACAAGATCTTCACTTCATAATGATTATATAAATGAATTGAATGAATGAATATGATATATATTACAATAATACCATTCTGGAAATTAGGTATCTATATCCTAAAGAGAATAATAAGAATTTATTCGACAAAACACGCATAAGAACAAAAAGTAATAAACACCCGAATAACAAGTAGTAATGAAATATTAATAATAATAATCTAAGAATATGACCATATATGATATCATAAAAATAAGTATGATTATATAATAAGTCAATAACAATATTTAAATCATTATACAGGAGGTTCGGACACGTACAATGCATAACGGACCAAAGGTAAAGGAAATATCACAATCTCATTTTTATCCGAGATTGGTTATACTTTGGTATTTACTGGGGTGTATTTTATCATCCACATCCATGTTTCGTCAATATGTAATATTATTTCCATCCACATAAAATTTTTTAAATCCAATTTTACCCTTTGGTGAGTTTTTAGTAAAAGATATGAAAGGAATATTTTGTTGTTTTTCATACAAGGTACTTTTTGACTTTTCCGACAAAAGTACAAGAATAATGTTTTTTTAACTTATACGGCATGAATGGATTTTTAAAGCATTATTTCCAAGAAGATTACTTTACAAGTTTTCATGTTTATTTTTAATCAACTTCTTTTAGTTTAAAATTTTATGACATGTTAAGAAAGGAAAAATGTTTTTGAAGTAGAAAGGATATTGTTCTCAAGAATGGAGTTGAAGTGTTTTATCAAAATTATTTTCCATCTAAGATAATAAAGGGTTATGTTTTTATACCTATTATTACATTGATTTGATTATGTTGTGATGGAATTATTTTTATGAATTCCTTTATCTTATATGAATTGTTTTATGATGTCACAATGTTTAAGAATTCCATTTTTATTACATGGGTTATGCTATGATGTATGGTTTATGATTTTGTTTCACACATAAGAATGGTATCATTATGAGATGGGTGGGACCTATATCTCCCTCCAATTCATTGGGTAAAGATTTTATATCTCATGAGATAGCCATGGATGGAATGGTAGGTTATACCGGTTCAGTGAAATAGGACTGAAACGAGGGTGACTCGGTTCAGAAATGGACTTTATCCACTATGATAGTCTTGGCAATGAGTCCTGACTAATAAGATATGATTCTCTATTATTATGTGTGTATTCCACAAAGTTTCATGTTTTATTTTATGATTATTGGGATTTCATTTCACTACTATAATTTATCCCATGTTATGAAATTATGCTCTCTTTTGCAGGATAAGATTTTGAAAATGTTATGTTCTTATGAATATGATGTGATTGATATTTATTTTGTTTACCCTTAATGAGAATTTGAGCTCACCCTTTTATGTTTTCTTTTCCCCAGGATATAAAGAAAGGTTTTAGGTAAAAAAAGGAAGATCATTATGGGAGATGTTTAAGATCTTTCACCACGATTAGAAGATTATATTCCGAGTTTCCAAAGACACTAAACTATTACGATCCTTGTGTGTGTGTTTTTGTTATGTACTAAGTATTCATAAAAAGTAATGTAATGTCCATGTATGTCAATATTTGTGTCTCTACAGTTGGTATCAGATAAAAGGTTTAGTCAACCTTTGAAAACTAGGATGCGAAAACGTTAGTGAGATCCCTAGAGATATTTCTATGGTATGTCTAGGGATATCCCTAAGGTTAAGTATACGTATAGGTTATAGTACTAGAATTACGCTAACGATCATAGAATTAAACCTAAGATGTCAGATATTGAAGGTACTCCCCTTTTATTATGTTGTTTTCCCTATCATGATTTTTGCCTCACACTATTATTTTTGGGTTTTAGGAAATGGCTGGAAACAAGATGATTCACGATAATGGAGGATATGATGGACAATGGAATGATATTCTTCATGAGCAACCAAATGAAATGGGATTTGGAAGTCTAAACATAATTATTATGCCGAATCAGCTATCTCATAATATGATCAATAAAGTAAAATTTGGTAAATTTCCTGACTCGGCTAATAAGAGAAAGATGGAGTTTCATGATGATCATAGAGGAAAGAAAGTTCAATTTCCCCTATGTAAATCATGTGGGAAGAGGCATCAAGGAGAATGTTTCAAAGGAACTGGAAGATGCTTTGGGTGTGGACAAGAAGGACACAAAGCCAGTAAGTGCAATGGAAATGGTTCAGTTAACACCAGGGATGAGGATAATGGTATTTCTACGATATCAACAATGGTTAAATGTTTTAAATGTGGAATGTACGGGCATTATGAAAACCAATGCCCTAAGGGAAAGTCTCATGAAGAGAATCAGTATGGTCGTATGGGTAGTATTTATGTTGATGATGATGAAGAGACTACAAATGATATGTGAGATGAAAGAATTGTTGAAGCTCGGTCAATGGTTTAAGAATTTAGTGGAATGATTACGTGTTTATCATGTTTAATGTTGTATAAGTAATCTCATGGTACTATGGAATAAAGAGACATCTAATGATTGTTACACTGTTGCCTTTCCTTGAGTTTTGAAAGTGTATGATTAATGGTACCAGTATCCATGAAAGGTTATTCAGATATTTTTGGAATGTAGATGATATGCGCATAATGAAGGGATAATGAGAAAATTAAATGTTTGATAGTATTCATGATCTCATGACTGATATAAGGAGAAGGTTATATCATGGTTTGAGTATATAGTATTTTTGGATTTTGGTATGTGGAAAGTGTTAACTTTTGACTGCATTCATGTTTTCACTATTGTTCAATGGGTATTCATTTTTTCAAGAGAATACATGATTAAGGTATTCACATGATTGGAATGTGAACAACAATATATATTTATGGGGGATAAATGATGGTATTCACATGCTTGGTTGATGACATTTAATGTAATCGTTTTATTTATACTATGAGCTTGGACCGAAGTATTTTAGATAAGCCTAAATATTGGAATGGATTATGTTGGACATATGCTAAGTATTGTTTAAGGATATAACTTTTTTCAATATTTCTGATGGGATTTTATAGTAATGTAGTTTTATAAAAAGGTCAACCTACAGGACGGGCGATAGCCCATCGCGTCAGACAAGGCTGTGGGAATCGAACCCACAACCGAAGTGCGACTGGCCTTTATCGCCTACCACTGGCCTACAGGAAGTCCCTGTTTAGTAGAAACTAGTTTTATTATATTAAGCAGTATGATATATGAAGTATAAGTCCATTTTAGGAACCATATATGATTAATCTCACTATAGATGGACTTATGTATTTTTTGATAACTTTTCTAACCTTTTGTTTGAGACAGATGGAATGACCCATCATTCTATCACATGATCTGCTAACACATCATGAATGAAAAATTCAACTTGATTTCTTTAAGAGATGAAGTGGAAATTTTCCAAAGAACGACAAACGGTGAGACTATACCAAAATCACGAAAGTATTTCTTCTAATTACAATTTCATCAACTTTAGGGAAATGATCTTGAAAACCAAAAATGTTGTACTAGTTCTCTTATATCTGATGAATCAGATGATACCTTATATTGTCACAAATTTATGGCTTTGTGATTGCTGGCTTTTCCATAGCCATTTCTCTACCACTCTCCATCAGAACATGATGGTTAGATTTCTCTTCCATATCCATATTTTCACCTGTGTGGAAACCCAGTGATTAGTTTATTTGGTCAATCGTTACATTTCATACTTTAGTTTTTAAAGCCATGTTTTGGTATTCCTTTTTACGATGTGGGTTTCAATTAATGAAACTTTTGAGTAGTAAACCATTTATAACCCCGACGAATTTCGAGGGAGAAATTCATTTTAAGGGGGGTAGAATGTAAGAGCCTGAGATTTTATAAAAAATATTCTTTTTAATTTCATTAATGTCTTATGTTGTACGCTACACCAAAAGGAGCTTGCTCAACATGCATCCTTGACTTGCCTTGCATTACACGCAATCTCGACCTTCCTCGATAGCGTGTGTAGTACGCAATACCGAGTTTCACTAAACAACGACATGCTATTAAAATATTAATAAAACTAGTCGTTATGAATAGTAATAACCACCTTTTAAAATTTTAGAAATTTTAGCTCTCAAAATGGACTTCATTTTTGGATTCGGAGTATTGAATTTAGCTAAAGGTGAAATTTTGGTACTTTTCGGATAACTTTCATATTCTAATGAATAGTGAAAATTACTAAATTATAATTAAAAACAACTTTTCTAATCGAAATAATTAATTGTGATAAATTATTAATTTGAGTGGTTTTAAAGTATATTTAGAATATATTTTTACAATTTAATACAATGTTGGTCATTGGATGTAATTTCATATATAAACCAGTCATTAACAAGTGTCAATCATTGATAGTTATTATCTCTTAAGAACACGCTATTTGTTTTGACGACGGGAATTAATTTTTAAATTAATTAATGCAACTAATATGTTTTGAATTTGATAAAATAGACATAATTTTGGAATTCATAATATCAAATATAGCTTAGATCTAATTTTTCATATTTTTCTGGAAACTTTTATTTTTTGATGAATAGTGAAACCACTAAGTGGTAGTTAAAAAACTGAATTTTTCATAAAACTTAATTTTACAACTTCTGTAAGTAGAATTTCAAAAATCCGAGAGACATGGTTGATTTCAGTAAGTAAAATGTGGTTCAATGAGATGAAAATAATTTTTTGGTGAATAGTAACTCTTTACTTTTTTTTACCACGGTTAAAAGTAAATAGGGTAATTAAGTGTAAAAATTATATTATTATTACCCTAACACATGTCCTAATTCTATTGGACAAGTTTAATTAGACCAAAAACAACCTTAAGAATAAAATATGACCATTTAGGCCCACTTTGATTAGATTAGGACATTTATTATAAATTTATTTAAAGAATGGTTAAAATAGTTAAAATCAAAGTTTAATAAGTAAATCATTTTTCATAGGGGGTTATACATAAGATAAATTCGACTATAAATATTCATTATAAATCTAAAAATATTTCCTACATAATTTTATTTTATTTGTAATTTTTAGACATTAAATAATTTAATTTATTTATGACACAACAATGATGCAGTAATTATCTTATTAATGAAATATTGACATAATAGATGTTATAAATACCCAAATAAATATAATATGAGACTTTTAATGAACTAAACTAATTTTATAGGTTAATATGACATGTTAGTATTGATATAATTAACTTTTGTAGAATTAATCATTCTGTTATGAGTTTCAAAAAAATCAACTATTGAATAGTGTCAAAATTGACATAAAATAGTTTTTTAAAAAAATATTTTATTATTAATTATTATTTTATTCCTAAAAATCTAAGGTTCAGCCAAATGACTTAGATAAGGTTATATATATTAATAAAACAAAACTTGGGGGTCGCTTGGATGTATATGGTAAGTTTATTAACTATATAATATAAAAATACAAAGTGACATGGTAAATGTCAATCTAATTAACTAAGAGTTAAAACTAAAAGATAAGGTTAATATAATGACCTAAACATGTATAAATTATATTTTATGAGAGGATTTAGACCCATCCCTACCTTAGCTTCGAAATAACTCAATTTGGAGATATTTAAAACTAATCGTGACTTTATAATAAAATAATATTTTTAGTTATTCCAAAGGTGCCCCTCTCCTACCTTATAAAAGGGAACCTCCTCCCTCTCTTCCTCACACCACGTTGAGCCTTCAAGCTCGGTCAACCCCTGAAAAATTCTCTTCTACACTTCCCTAGAAATATCCTAGAGGTTATGGTCTTCCTCAAAGACCAATTTTAGTTCTCTAAAGGGAGATCTCAAAGAGGCGCTTCAAAGAAGAGGTAATGTCCATTACCGATTCTTTTATCTTTATTTCTTCTTCCACTTATTCTTATTAGGTTGTTACATTATTATGTAATAACATCAGTATCACTCATATAATTATATGTTATTGTAAGTATGAAACAACCCTATTTCACCATCTATCCATCCTACAGAAAACGAAATCACCGCGCGTGCATACGTACGGAATACCGTCTCCACGCCGTGGTGAAATCTATTTTCCACCACCACCTTACTTGGATGGGTATAATGGTATAAATAATGACTATATATGACTATTATAAATTGATATTGATTCTGAAATATTATACATACACTCCAATACAATTTCACGATCATAGGAACGATATCATCACTCGTGCGTACGTACGGAATACCGTCTCCACGATGTGATGCGACTCGTTCTACATGATCTTCATTTCATAATGATTATATAAATGAATTGAATGAATGAATATGATATATATTACACTAATACCATTCTGTAAATGAGGTATCTATAACCTAAGGAGAAGAATAAGAATTTATTCGACAAAACACGCATAAGGACAAAAAGTAATAAACACCCGAATAACAAGTAGTAATGAAATATTACTAATAATAAGCTATGAATATGACCATATATGATATCATAAAAATAAGTATGATTCTTTAATTAGTCAATAACATTATTTAAATCATTATACAGGAGTTTCGGACACGTACAAAGCATATTGGACCAAAGGTAAGGGAAATATCACAATCACATTTTTATCCGAGATTGTTTATACTTTGGTATTTACTGGGGTGTATTTTATCATCCACATCCATGTTTCCTCAATATGTAATATTATTTCCATCCACATAAAATTGTTTAAATCCAATTTTACCCTTTGGTGAGTTTTTAGTAAAAGATATGAAAGGAATCTTTTGTTGTTTTTCATACAAGGTACTTTTTGACTTTTCGGACAAAAGTACGAGAATAATGTTTTTTAACTTATACGGCATGAATGGATTTTTAAAACATTATTTACAAGAATATTCCTTTACATTTTTTCAAGTTTATTTTTAATCAACTTCTTTTAGTTTAAAATTTTTTGACATGTTAAGAAAGGAAAAATATTTTTGAAGTAGAAAGGATATTGTCCTCAAGAATGGAGTTCAAGTGTTTTATCAAAATTATTTTCCATCTAAGATAATAAAGGGTTATGTTTTTATACCAATTATTACATTGATTTGATTATGTTGTGATGAAATTATTTTTATGAATTCCTTTTTCTTATATGAATTGTTTTATGATGTCACAATGTTTAAGAATTCCATTTTTATTACATGGGTTATGCTATGATGTATGGTTTATGATTTTGTGGAACACATAAGAATGGTATCATTATGAGATGGGTGGGAACTATATCTCCCTCCAATGAATTGGGTAAAGATTTTTTATCTCATGAGATAGAAATGGCTGGAATGGTATGTTATACCGGTTAAGTGAAATAGGACTGAAACGAGGGTGACTCGGTTCAGAAATGGACTTTGTCTACTAAGATAGTCTTGGAAATCAGTCTTGACTAATAAGATATGATTCTATATGATTATGTGTGTATGCCACAAAGTTTCATTTTTTATATTATGATTATTGTGATTTCATTTCACTACTATAATTTATCCCATGTTATGAAATTATGCTCTCTTCTGCAGGTTAAGATTTCCAAAATGTTATGTTCTTATGAATATGATGTGATTGATATTTATTTTGTTTACCCTTACTGAGCATTTGAGCTCAACCTTTTATGTTTTCTTTTCCCTAGGATATAACGAAAGGTTTTAGGTAAAAAAAGGAAGATCTTTATGGGAGATGTTGAAGATCTTTCACCACGATTAGAAGATTATATTCCAACTTTCCAAAGACACTAAACTATTACGATCCTTGTGTGTGTGTTTTTTTATGTACTAAGTATTCTGAAAAAGTAATGTAATGTCCATGTACGTCAAGCTTTGGGACTCTAAATAAATCCATCTTATTATGAATACATGTCTTGTATTAGGGGTACACAATGTGTCCCGTTGACCCTGTATCTTACCCATGTAAATGACATGTGTCTCGTGTCTTTGTCTATGTAACAGAACATAGAATATCCTATGCAATTTTACTCTTCCCGTGTACAGGTAAATGGGTATGCCCATGTACACTATTCCAATATGTGTACATATGGGAATATGAATCATAAGAAATTACCCTTAATTCTATCTCATGTCTTGGTTACCTCTGATGTAATTACCGAGCTGTTGAGGAAAGCTCAAATGTTGTTTGACAAAAAAAATTCATTGAAACCCTAATTTCCAATAGAAGGGCACCACACTGCGTTTGGTATGAGTTACACAATGTGTAGTGAATATTATTCTAGATTTCCAGTTCAATTTTCCACATTTAATTTAATTATTCTAACACCTTGATCTATTATCAACGCCCCCAATCATGCCCTTAGAACTTAAATATTGGTCAAACAAAGCTGATTATCACAAGAAAGATGATTTCTGGTGGCATCATTCATTAGAGAATCTTCTCGAACCCTCACCATTATCATGAATCCAAGATATTATTGATTATTTCATCGTCGCATGATATATGTTCCTTACAATTTCCATATATTTTATATCAAGATGTTATACCAAAAAATAGGGGTGCAACATTGGATTCCATAGTATTTGGGTTGAATCACTGGGAAAATGAATCCTTGGTGATGAATGTGAGTATAAAAATTAAAATAAATCCATGAATCATGGAAAAATAGGAACAAAAATCAGTCTTGTTCAGCTAGAACAAATTATTTACCATTAGAAATGATGAACACAGAACTATAATAAATAAAATCTGAAAATAATTCCCATAGAAAAAATCTTATCCCATATTATGCATTACCCAAAAATCAATCCTTAAGTAGATTGATTCATGTTTATTTTAGTGATTAAAAATGGGAATGGAAAACCATATAAAACAATTTCCTAACTCAATTTTTATCGATCGCTGACTATGAACTGAATTGTGTCATGATCGTTGGTGAGATCCTTTGATTTTGTCCAGCAATAGTTATTGATCTCCAAACCGATTATCATCTACCAAAAGGATCTCCTCCAATAGATCCAATGGATATATCTAATTCATAAGGTTATGTGTATAACCCTAAATATTTTCCATAAGTGCTTATGTAATGAACAAAAATAGTCTATTGAGTTAACAAACAATCAAAATAATTTATTTTTTTATTTTATTCATTTTACACCCATGAAAAATTTTCACAAACACCCCACACCAATAATGGTTATTTTACCCCTTGGGTAAACCCTATATTCAAAACTCAATTGTGCCTTCATATCTATTATTTGGTCCACCATTTATAAATTATTCTACATTTTCATGAAAAATATTCACGTGGAAATGTAATATATTTAAAATATTTCAAACATTTATTCTGGGTATACCATGCCTTGGAATCAGATTCCATCTTAGTGCATAGACTCAAAAATAATCCAAACAATATTAAAAATTAATAAATGGAAAATATGAGTAATTAAAATTCATGAATTTTCCTGTGGTTTTTTGAATTCCTTTATTTTATTTGATGTTTTTTTGGTTTGTTTATCCTATCTCCTCATGCAATTTTATTATAGTGTCCAATTCCTCCCATTAATGTGATATTTTTATACCCTCAATGTTATTTTCTAACCCATTATCTACTAGTGGTGGGAATCAAGGGTCATTATTTCTCTTGATTCATTGTGTATATTTTATGGGAGGAGGTCATGAAAAAGTTGACCATTTTTTTCCTTTTGATCATTATATTGGGTATATTCTAGGGTAAAATTCCTTTAGTGCTAGTGCTTCAAAATCATCTAAACCTTGGAATAGAAATCCATGGGTTCTTGTATGG
Source organism: Viscum album (assembly GCA_963277665.1). Taxonomy (NCBI): domain Eukaryota; kingdom Viridiplantae; phylum Streptophyta; class Magnoliopsida; order Santalales; family Viscaceae; genus Viscum; species Viscum album. Next base: position 1,971,174,535 of record OY728130.1, on the reverse strand, counting down.
TAGAATTTAATTCTTGTTTCATTAATCATTGATTGACATAGGAGTTTATTTGAGGTGAAATGATTCCTTTTTCACTCAAGATTCAATAGGGTGGAATAGGATGACCTATCTTCATTCTTTAATGTGTTCTATTATAATAGATCTCAAGGTTTTGATAGAATTATCTGAAAAAATTATTGCAAAATTAATATAATAGAATAAATAGGTTATAGAATTTCATGATCAAGTAAAAATATAGAGAGGGTTTAGTAAATAATAATTACACATATACCATGGTGATTATCATAATCCCCAACGAAACCTAGGTTAGAATAATAATAATAATAATAATAATATTGTTATTATTATTTACTTGAAATGCACTAAACTCACTAATAAATATTACCTCGTCGAATATATAAATTAATATCTATTTAAATAAATTATAATTTATAATTTATCACTGAATCATTAAACTCAGTCCTCTGATCCTCTATAATATATTCCAGACCATTAATACTTGGTATTTATTGAAATAATTAAAATTAAAAAAAATTATTCATTGATAGATAATTAAATACTATATTCACATAACCAAATAAATAAACACTTTTCACCTTACAAATAAACTAGAATAAATAAATATTAAGAAAAATTATAATTAATAATTACCTAGTGAATAGATATATATTTAATATTCAACTGACATTGTGTTCTCTCGAATAACTAGCGACTGGATATATATAATCAAATAAATGTGAATTATTATTAAACCATGTATCAATATGAGAGTTATTTAACATGATAATTTAATATATCATTTATGTCATATTTTAATAAACTTTGTGTGTGACCCTCTTGGCCCCTTTGTCAGTTTCATTTGGCAGAACTGCCTAAATTCCAAGGTCAGCATCTACCAACATGTCATGAAAAAAAAGAAAAACAATCCAAATTCTATAAGGATAATAAAAACATATTAACATAAACTATACAAGATAATCAATTTTTTTCAATATATTTGACCAATCTAGTTGCATACCAGTGTCATCAATCTATGTTTTCGGCATCCCCTTCTTTTACTTTCTATAAAAAAAATTCAGCCAAATTCTAAATTCTTGGACATAGTCATGAAGTTATATTTCTATCTAATGGAATGAGATATGAAATTCCTTTAAAGAATATTTGGATAAATCATTTCTAAAATTATTTATTAATGCAATATCACTCATGATCCACCCAATGTATCCTACCAAACCACAATAATAAGTTATCACAATTTCTATCAATAGATCAAATTAATAGTATACTAAAATGACTAAATAATAATATTAAGTTATAATGACCATAAAAAATATTTGCGAATAGGAACATCCAATGATATATATAAATATGAATTTTCTACTAGCGAATTATGTTCTCATAATGTATATACATGAGATTACCATATATAGATATCATGATAAGATGTCCCAGTGTATTATGTGCCTCTAAACCATAATAGAATATAGTATTTTCCCCATAACATAATTTCATTCAACTGTATAACATTTAATTAATAATACTATTTTAAAACCTTAAGTTTCTCATCATAGTGAGGAAATTCTATGACATTTTAGTGAAAAAAGTAATCCATGGTTATTATAACCTTCATTTTCACATATAATATTTTTCATGATTTGATAAGATATTAACTAATACTAAACATCATGAATATTTTGGTAATAGAATGTATATAGTGGGATGTTCTAGGTAACCAACGATTATAAACTCCCACTTTTTCTAGATTCAACCACGAACCATTCAACTGGTTATCCTCATATTATAAACATGCATCTACTGAGAAATTATTATAACTGTTGAACCCCCATACTTTATATTGATTGTCTAGTTACTAAGACCACATATATATTAGATAATCCCTTAATTTATTATATGAATGAGTATAATTTTTTTCTCTTTCATACCACTTATATTGGATAATACCATAATAAAAGGATCATCATTATATGATTTAACATTAATCTCATGGTAGAACACAAAAACCTGGAACAAAATGTTGTTAAAATTAATTGTTAAGCTAGAAAAAAAGTCATAACATACTCGATATAATATTGATATGGAAACTAATTTTTGTAATATAAATTACCCTTACATATTAACATAGAATTACATCAATTCGATGTTTAATTGATCTTAATAATACTAGTTATATATCCCAATAAAAAATAGTATTACCGTTTCATCCATTACTAGGACCTTATCCATTTTTTCTTCTTAAAAAACTATCTTATAGTTTCAATCGCCAGCCTATGTTGTTCTCCTGGTCTCATTTTATATTTTCATTATATTATTTATCCATTTAAATTATCAAAGAATTATAAATATTATGGAATGTGAGATACGTTTCAAATGTACTATTAGGTATATGTACTATATACATCAAAAAATATAATGTGACATTAGATCAATTTATGTGTATCGTTCCATCATTTTTTTTCAAAACCATGTAAGATATGTATAATGAATTAAATTAATCATCCCATTTATCTATTCTAGAAGATTTTATTACTTATTGACTTGGTTTCTACATAATTAATCTTTGAGAAATTAACATTTAGTCATAATTAACTATAAGGCTAATTATTTTATTTATAAATATTTTCAAACATATAAGTACTAAAAACTATAGTGCTCCTACTAACATCTTATATTCAATTGGGAAGACATTCACTTCAAATGAATATCATAAGATCATTTTGATTATTTTAATACATAAATAAATCCTTGAATCTTATATTTCTAAATGTTATTTCGGGATTTCACCATTCTTTTTTGTCATGTCATATAGTAATATCCCATAAGGATTCCTATTCAGAGCATGGTATTGGCATCCAATTCCAAATAAAATGATCATACAAAATCTATGAAAAGTAAATTTTGAATGTAAATTCACATGATAATTAGTGATAATGTATTAACACCAACTATGATCGATATAGATTATATCAAGATATTGTAAAACTGTAATTAATCATTTATTCTCTATTAATATGAAATTGACCATCCATGAATATTTTCTCTTAAATACCTACAAATGGATTTATAGTGATATGGATTTATTTATGTAAACATGAATGTTTTGAAATGATAATTCTTTTCAAAAGTTTCTAAGTGGTATGGGACACTTTGATTCCAAAAACTATTTTAAAATAATCCCTTTATAAATGTGTGACTTTTCAATGATTTCAAAAAAAATATTTTTCTCTCAAAAAGTTTTGATTTCATCTATTTCAGTATCCTTTAATGGATTTTAAGCTTATTTAAAGTTGATTTAATATCATACAAAACTCCCATCTCGTATTGATGTTTTTGTGATATGTTTGACTATGGTTGTGTTATTTTTATACCATTCATGGTTTATGGAGAAATTATTGACATTTCATATGCTAGTTTTAATACGAATGTTTATGTTATGTTTAAACCTGTTCATATAAGGAATGCATTGGAATTAATAAGTGACGGGTGGAGCCCGCTATAGCTCCTCGATGCATCGGTAGGTCTCATGAGACAAACTACTGTCTTGGCATGAGGCTTTGAAAAAATATTATTTGTAGTCTTGGCACGAGGCCTTGGATACGTAGTTATGATAGTATGGCATTATGCATTCCATCATTATGAAAGTGGTTAATAATATTGCATGTGATTATATGACTAAAGAATATCTATGTGAGTATGTAAATGGAATTATTTGGATTTAAATTTTCCATATTATGATGAAGTTTATGATGAAAATGATTTTGTTTTAGTTTTATACATTGCCTTAAATGTTTATGCTTATTTTTGAAAGTTTCTTCTATATTTCTTACCCTTACTGAGCGTTTGAGCTCACCCCATTCTATGTTTTATTTTACCCAGGATGTGAAGAGGTGTATTGTGATTGGCATGTAGGGTTATGCCAAGGGAATAACATATTTCATAAAGGAATATTTATGTTGTTTTGTATGTTCTAATGTGTAATATAATATTCATGTATGTAATCTATTTTCCAAGACTGCTAAACTGATCGGTCCTTCGGGACTTGATTACTTGTAATCATGCCAATGTATTAAAATAATGCATCGAATCTGGATAACTGGGGTCGGGGTGTTACAGAAGAGGTAACACCCTCTTTGAAAAAAATATAAGGAAAATGTCATTTATTCAAAAATGATAAATACACTGTAAATTTAAGTACCGTAACTTATATAATGGAAACTCTTTATTATTGTAAATATACATCATAAAATATTATTTACCCATAGTAACAATAATATAAATAATGATGACCCAAATATGAAAATTAAATATCAATAACACTACCCACCCAACTATTCATATAAGGCTAAAAAGAATCTTTGGATGACTGAAATATAAGAAAACTAAGTGAAGGTAAACAGCCATTCGAAAATTTACCAAGGATAATATGTTTAGTACTAAATACAACATCTATGATTATAGACCGCCCTAATTTTCCATTAATGAAATGAAAAATGGAATACATGGTTAACTAGGATTCTATGGTTAAATGTAGTGATCACTAATCCTTTTATGGAATACTGGGGTCTCTATAATTGAGAATGAATATCTATACACCACGATGGTTCAATACATTGATGATATGACCCACTATAAAATAATCATAAATTTAATTCCATGAATTGGAATGATGTATTCTGAATCTAATATTTAACTATAAATTTGATAACATCAAGCTTTTTAGGAATTTTTTTGAAGGCCAATGAAAATTAAATCTTATAGTATTGAAGGTATATATAACCATTCCAACATCCTTATTAGACATTAGTTTATGTAAAAAAATTGAACCCAGTAGCCTAGATGTGGTAGTTAAATTATTACATTTGTACTGGACATAAGTGATCCCATAAAAAAGGACTGAATTGTTTAGTAGTTTTGGAAAACTACATACATACTTATATTTGATATTGCATTTGAAAGCCTAAAATAAAACATATTATTTTTATGATAACATCAATATTCTTTTATGAATGTACTTTTATATGAATCATAATACACATCCCAACATCCTAGTAAAAGGAAATTTAATAAAGGGGTGAGTTCAAATGGTCAATAAGGGTATGTGTATAGTATAAGCTAATATATAAAAAATAGGGAATAAATAATGTGGAATGAATAATTAAGTATCAAAAAATTCCATATAAATAATCACATGATCTTGAAACATATACAAGGATAACATTATGATTCATAATAATGTGGGTACCAATAATATATTTCATAATGATGTAATTCGTAATTCTAAACATCTTAAACATTGTATCGAGGCCGTAGCCAAGATATATGCAAAAATCGATATAGGATTGGAAAAATAACCAAACTATTTTGTATTATAAAACATAATGATTCATAATGTGGATATTTAATTCTAGGACCCACCCTTAACATAATAATTCCAATGAGTTTTCATATCAATAATCAATACAACCAAATCAACGTCCCTTAAAATCCATAAATTTCTATATTGGTAGAACTACCAGAAAGAATTTCAATACTTATCATAGTCAAACTGATCTTAAACCATCCATAGAAGTATGGTTAGTGGAATCATTATATTATAACCATTATAAAGTATATGATTCATCACCGTATATTTTGATATATGAAAATACTTTAAAAAGAGCTCTAGAAATTTGTTTGAGTAAAATACCCTTTCACATTGAAATAACATATTTAAAATCTAAAAATTTCCCAAATATTAAGGAAAATATTTTATTAGAAATGAAACTTTTAATCATTTAAATTAATCATTAAATAATTTTTTGGTCATGGTGTATGTAAATTTTTTTCTTTCCTTGTGTATTAAAATAAATAATCCTTTCACATTTTCAGTAATAAGTAAAAAAAGTACATCTTTTAGGAAAAGAAAATATAATTACTTTCAAAAAAATTAAAAATAAAAACATTGGTAAAAATTTATTTAATAAATCATTTTATAATAATAATTAAATCCTTTAAAATACTTTATAAATAATATGGGAATGGAATAAAAATGTTACAAACCAAGTAGAAAAACAAAGTATGTTTTTCATAAAAAACTATTTTTATATCTTGAGTAACTAAAGAGAGGGAAATCGAAGCAAAAATATAATTTATAGAAAAAATAATAGGAGAATAAAATATAATAATTTAAATATAGAAATATTGTATAATGCCTCTAATGGAGACATAAAATAATTAATCTCGGATAATGATGAGATTATGAAATAAACCCTACCTCGGGTTCTACATCCATCATATATGTCCAATCCTCTAACATAATAAATATAGATATATGATAAATATATTATATTTACAACAAATATATTTAATACCATATTTTATTTTTTTATAACCTTTATCTCCCATTTATCAACATTTTTTCAATTAAATTAGTGTTCCAGTTGAGAACTCTTTCATTTTTCATGAATGTTTTGGTTCCATTGTTTTGGTCCTTGTACATTGATATTGGTTCCATAATATGAAAAATCATAATCTTGATATAAAAATATATATTCAATAAATATATATAGTCTCATCCATAAACGTTATATATTTAAATATTAATTACATGGTTCATGGAGATGGTAGGTCGTATATACACATAAACTTTGTTTTCACTTTTCAATGGATGGAAAAACTAAAAGGTAAATAATAATTCACCTTTATATAATAATTATTATGTCATATATATTTATAAATATTAAATCTATCCTCATTTCTATCAATGTAAATAATAAATGAAAAATGAATCACATCGCTTCCTGTAGGTGGTAATACACACGTACAAAAAATCGACGTTATCATTTTTCATTTGTTAAAATAGGGTGGAAAAGAGTGGTTTCATAATAATAAAAAATTTCAATATATTTAAAAGTATAATGTTATTAATTTATGTTAAATACCCGAGATATATTGGAGTAAAAATAATAAATAAAAAAGAAAGTGAGCGGTCAAGGCGATTACCTCTAATTTGAAATAACTCATTTAGAGCACTTCTTAAGAACACTAGGGATGGTATTTTGGGAATAAAAGAACCTTTATAACGTGAATAAGGAAGTTTGGGAAAGATTTTTGTAGTTTTTAATCATTTTAGATTCTTAAAAGTTGTGTACATAAAAGAGACAACACATTTCCATTAATAAAGAAGGGACAAGGTAGACCAAGAATTAGAAAAATGATTTAAATATAACTAAGTAATTTTCCAGAAAAATGACTAAAAATGGAAAAATATTAGAATAAAAATATTCTAAATTTTAGATATCATTATAAAATGAAAATTTTAATGTTATTTTCCCATATTAAACCTTATCTTTTCTTTTAACCCCTTGGTTATCAAATTTTAATCCTAATTATGTTAATATCGTCTTAATATTAAAGGGTAATAAATTTACTTAAAAAGTAAAATTTCACTCTTAAATGGAAATTTAATGAACTTTTAAACAATTTATTATCTTAATTATACTTTTATAATATTATTATATTTTTAAAATAATTTTAAAAAGTATTATTTAACATAAAATATTAGTAATGTCATTTTGTAAACTATTAATTTAAATTGACTTTAAAGACAATATGATTGTAATGAAATTATATTATAAACAGTTAAAAAATCATAATATGTTATATTAATCTATATAATTCTGGGAATATAATAATTCTACGAAATTGTATTACTTTTAATATTTTTATATAATTTGTATAAATTTTCTACTAATTTATTTAATATTGTGTCGCCATTGTGTAAGCATTTAAGGTAATTATTCAATCACTAAAAATTAAAAACAAAATTCCACGATTAAAAAAATAATTCATATTTCATATAAATATCTATAACTGATATTATGATATTTTTATTATTATAATTAAAATATAGAGTTATTAAAGTCAACAGAGTGGACTTTTTTATTTAACATTTTCCTAAAATTATATAATGGTTATAATCGAGGAAAAATGGAACAAGGAAGCAATATTTTCATTAAATTGATGATAATTGTCATAATATTCTTATAAAATTATATACTGTTGAGTGTTATAGGAATTTTAAATCCTTTACCAAAAGTTTTAACCCTGCTTTCATATACTTCCCATATAAAAGTGACAAAAAGTTATAGTGGTTATTATTTATAATGGAAAAAATAAATTGGGTCTATTTAAAATATTTAATGAAAATTAATATAAATATGGTATCTATTTTTTAATATTCAATTTCAATATGTTTCATAAATGCATTTTAAAATATTCTCATAAATATGAAGAAAATAATTTTTTATAAAAATATATTTTTCAATGTGAAAATATATTTTTTCTTATCTAATGCATTGTAGAAAAATAAACTGAATAGTAAAAATTATTTAAATATAATATATAAATTTTATTAATATTATTCTCCAATAGTGATTAATTTAATTTATTAATATGTAAACATTATGCACATATAAAAAAAGATTTTTATAAAAATAATGATACAATTTCCAATGATTTTTATTTTCATTCAAATACCATGATAAATAATGAATTAATTTTATACATGTGTAAACCATATATTTTTAATAATTTAGATATCCCCTTTTATGTTGACAAATTTTATGGCTAGGTGATAATATTATACTATATTACTATTTATTTAAGATTGATGTTCCATGTACCAAAAGCTATCGAGGAAATTAAATTTTCTCAAAGTGAAATATATCACAATATATTAAGGAACTACATTTTACCCTCCTTAAAATTAATTTATCTCTAACAATTATATAATTATTATATAAATAAGTGAGGATAAATCAGTTTCATTAAATCCTCAGATTTTGAAGAAGGGTCTTTAAATTAATGGTTTCACTAGAAAACATTGACCATGTGATTAGTCTTTTTTTATAGAAATTTCACACTATGATAAAAAATCTTCTATGGTTGTTCCTCCTAAGATATGTCTTTATCTATTGGTATGACCTATGAGTTTATTAAATGTGAATTATATTATATGTATTTCCTCGGTAGAGTTACATGGAACACATCGTCAACTTGAGAGGGATTTGGTGGAAGTTCCAAGTGATAAGCTACAATCCTGTTATGAATAGGAATCTAAAATGGGGCCATATATATAGGCCTCAACATTCATTTATTTTAGAATCTCATTACCTTATTCCATGGATAAATTTATAGAAATACATTCTAACCAAATTAAAAATCTAAATATCTTCGACAAATGTGAGTATATCTATTTTTCTTAATATGTGATACCCTTATATGTTATTGAATTAATATTAACATCTCTACCATTTCCACAGCTAAATTATACCCCAATAGATTTCTTTCTCTATCATCAATCTAGAACATTGGAGATTGAACTTCTTTGAGAGAGGTATTTCCTAAGGATTGATTTGAATAATTGAGTTAATGTTATTATTGGGAGAAATTTCCACCAAAGGAAGGTGTTGATACCAAACAAATTTGAAATACATAATGAAAATTTTCGACATGTATTATAGAGTTTTAATAGTCCAATCAAATTTACCATTTTTCTGAGGATGATATAGACTGATGAAACTCAAATACTTATCTATAGAATGCTAAATAATTCTCTAGAAAATCAAGGTAAATGTTGAATAATGATCAATTGTAATATAATGTGCCACTCCAAGAAACCATGTAACATCTTTAATATATATTCTACCAAGATAATCAAGAGAAAAATCATCTCTGATGAAAATTAATTGTGCCACCTTACTAAGGTGATTAGATTAAACCCTAATAAAATTATATATATTTGTGATTTTGGAGAATCCAATGAAAAAATCCATTGTGATGTTTTCCCATTTTCATTATAGTATAGGTAATGGTTGTAATGTACCATTAGATTTCAATCTCTTAGAATTAACTTTCTAACTTACCAATCAACAAGATACAATCTCTAAAATATCCATTGTTATGTTATCCCTTACAAATACTCTTTCAGAGATCTATTATACTTGTTAAATCCAAAAGAATTTCAAAATGGTGAACTAGGAGCATTATCCAAAAACTCCATCATTAAGTATGGTATTTAAGAGACACATAATGATTTCTGGAACGTTATCGTTAATTTATGAATATGGTTGAACTCAACAACCTTTTTTACCTTCATCTATAATTCAATATCTTCCTTAGTCACCTTCTTAATCCTCTCATGGATGGATAGTTGACATTAATCTACGAAAGATTAGATATTTCCACTTTCCCCATGATATCATGATATTTCTACTTCATGTCTAAAAATATTTGATCACTTTCAATACTCATCATAGAAAAATTAGTACGGTCTTTTTGACTCAAATCATTAACAAACTTGTTTTCCTTCTTAGGGTGGTAATTTTTTGATAAATAATAATATTTTATTAACTCTAACCATATTCATTTTTGAATGTAAAACCATTTCTATTTAATTATATACTTCAATATTTTACTATCAGAATATATATCACACCTTTCACCATACATATAATCCACCCATATCTTTAATTCGCATATTACTATTTGCAAATATAATTCTAGAGTTGGGTTAGATTTCTCGTGAATTTTTAATTGGCTAGAGTAATATGCTATCACCATGTCATTATGCATGAGGATGTATCCAACTTCCTTATTTAATTAATCATTATATATCACAACCCCTTTTCCATTTCAGGGTTGTGTATGTAGTATAATTTTGATGAAATTTCTCTTAAGTTCTTTAAAACTCTCCTTTTATTAATTTTTTTATATGAAATTAACCCCCATCAAAGTCAACATACTGAGTATAATAGATATTTTTGAGAAATAACTCACAAAAAGTCAATAGAATCTCATTATCCAAAGAAAACTATGGATTTTGGTTAATGTTATTGGTCAATACAATTACTCATTTTACATTTTTATTTTAAGGATCCACTAATAAACCTTCACTTGAGATTATATGACCCAAGAATGAAACTTTATGAGTCCAAAATTTACACAAGGTAAATTTATAATAAAATTTATCTTTACCCAAGGTCATCAACACAATTATCAAATGTTCTTCATGTTACTTCATTTCCATTTTAATATATATGAATATTTTAAGTAAATAGTACCCCAAAAGTATCAATGTAATAGCTAAAGTCTATATTAATTAAATCCATGATGATTGTAAGAGCATTGTTAAGTCAAAATGGAATTATTAATAATTCATAATTACTATAACATATAAGAAAGGGTTTGTTAGTTATATCCTCCATTTTTATCCTTAGATGATGATATCCATATCAAAAAAAGTAAATCTTTGAAAAATATAAAGCTCTTCATAATTGATCAAACAAATCATTGATATGGGTTAGTGAATGCATTTTCTTAATAGTGATCTCCTAAAGTTCATGATAATCAATGAAAATATGGATTGACCCATATTTCTTATAAATGAATATAATAGTTCATCCCTTGGTGATGAAATATGTTGAATGAATTGATTTTATATATTTTTATATATTTTCTTATTTAGTTCCCATGATTCAATTAGATTTATTCTATATGAATTATACAAAATAGGATTAGCATTGGGCATGAGTTCTATTAAAAACACAACTTCATGTTTCTTTTGAAGACTTGGAAAGTCCTCTAGAAATGAATTATCATATTTTTAAACATTAGACACATTTTTTATTTTTATTTTCACCCTAACCATTTCAGATTGTAATCCTGTATTAATATGAAGAAAAACCAATATGATGGATATAATTTTCATTAGGTGTCCTGGTTCATCCTCATAGATAAGGTTGATTGAAAAATGATTTAGAATATTAAATGTAACTTAAATTCCATGATAATTGATTGGGGATCTAACTTAAAGATCCAATCCATGACAAAATTAACATAGAATTCAATTGTAGGAATAATAACAGGATTTTCAAGAAGAAACATCCCACACAAATCTATTTGAGAAGAGCTATATACTTGAGAGGAAGTAATCAGAAAATTTATATTTTTCCATGTGAACTAAATATATAATCAATGATGTGGAGATGAAATTCCATTAAAAAATTATTCATATATAAAATAGAGGAAATATCCATAATAAAATTAAAAAATTTAATCCTAGAATGTATAATAAGTGTACCTTTCACCACATCACCAGGAAGTTCTACTTCAACTGTAGTAATTTCATAAGCTTGACCTTCTCATCTTAGCTTTATTAATGGTTAGATACCTTGGATTTTGGGGGATTTTTTCGGATATTTACCAATCTATTTATTGTTATGGAAATTAATCTCGATGGATTCTCCATTGACCTTTAATTTGTGAGCATGATTTCATTTTTATTCAAAATTTTTGTAAATTCATTATCCTTTAAATATTTTTCCAATTTGATTCCATGTATAAGTATCAAATGTTTAAAATTCCCCATTCTCATATTCCCCTTATCCATTTTTTCTATGAAATTCTATTCTTCTCTTATATTCTATTGAAGACAAAAGATTTGGAAAATTATTTCTCTATATTTATGGCATGTTACATTATAACCTCATGTTATAAGAATGTTTAGGAGACTAGTCCCCTTCAAAGGAGTGTCTAAATACCATCAAATAAATATTCAGTCTTTCTATTTGGATTACTTATGTTGTCTGAAACATGACTTGATGATATTTTAATGTTATATTCAAACTTATCAACATTTTAATCTTCCATTTATCCATGACATGTGAATTTTATCTCTAAATTCACACCTTATTCATAAGGAAAATATTTTCCATGAAATGTACAATAAAATCATTCCACTCAAAGTTCATCATTTCCACATCAACCTTAGTGTTTTGAATCAATGGACACTGTTAATATATATCTCCCAAGAGATGATAAACTACCATGAGAACCCTCTAATTTTTATTACTTCCCAAAGTATGAAATGTATTTTTCATAAATATTATACACTTCTTAGCAGTAGATATATTTGTGGTTCCATTGAATGATGGAGGTTTTTATTTAATTAAATGGAAAAACATTGGTACACTGTGTTGAAGATAAATAAGCTTTTTTATATGAGAATGTATATTGGTCATAACTTGAATCAATTTCCCCAATATAGTAATAATTTTTTCTTTTCCAGCTCTTTATTTGGATCTAGCTCCAAATTCATTATCTTTATTATGAGGGAAATCCGTATATAGATTATGTTCATTGATATGTTTTCCATTTATTACACTAGGTTCCATTTCTAAATAATGGAATACTCAAAATTAGAGCATAACATTTTGAATTATGATGTATACATTTGAAACATGAGAAACCCATAACATAAATTGAAATGTTATGTATCACTCAATATAGAGTTATAAAAATGGTATGTTTAGGAATGTTATCAAATATATAAAAAATAAATTCATTCATAATGGTTTTTATATAAATTGTGAATAACCCCAATCATATCCCATATGAGTATCAAATATGGTGTGATGTAAGGGAAAAGTCACTATGAATATAAATTTTGGCCAACATATACCTGATCAACTATTTTAAGTGTTATTACCCCTATTTTATATATTCTAAAACCATGTACACAAATAGTATCAAGATGTGATGTATTTCTCTGAAACCCATATAATCTAAAACATACCATTACTTTCGGATATTATTTGATTCTTTGACTTATCGTCAATTAATTTCATAGGGTTATGTTCCCTAATACCTGTTTTCCTAAATCATGTTCTCAAGGTTTCTACTAAAAATACTCTAAAACAAACTATAAATAACTTGACACATGTATCCTAGATATGGTGGTAACATTATTACCTTAGTACTAGATAAAAATGATCACATAAAAAAGGAAAGAATATGTTATTATTCATGAAAAAATAGATACATATGTAAATATGATAATACATTTGAAAACATAATACACAATACAGTATTTTCATTGAGATGATAATTATTTCTTCTAGAATATAATTTAATATTAGTCATAATACACTTATTATAATTTTGGGTAAATAAAACATAAGAAATAGGTGCGCTCAAATGCTCAACAAGGGAATCGATATAGTGGAAGCTAACATGGAATAAATAAGGCATAAATAATATTGAAAGAATAATAAATGATAAAATAATGTAATATAAGTAATCACATGATCTTGAATATTATCCATGGATAAAATAACTATTTAAATAATCAGATTGATATTAATAATTTTTTTCATAATGATAGAATACACAATGTTGGACTTCTTAAAAATACTATTAAGGCCATGTACAAGACATATACATAAATGGGAAAGTCCTCATCCAAATTGCCACACTGTTTTGATTCATTATACCCATTATTGATACATGGGGCTATATAATTTTTATCCCCACATGTCCCCAAATAATGCATATGCATTAATCATATGAATAAATAGTACAGCTTAATCAATATTTCTTAAAAATCAATAATTATCGGTATTAGATGAAATAAAAAATATAATGTCAATAATTTCATGAGTAAAACACATTATAAAAAATGAAGATAAATATTTTGGATGGTATCATTAAATTATATTCTTATTAAAACAAAATATTTATCATATTATTTTTACATAGATGAAAATACATTAAACAGTTCATAAGAAAATTTCAAGAGGAAACTAAAATTTTTAAAATGAAATCACTTATTTAATTCAATTTTAATAAAACAAATTGGAAAAAAATCCCTAATAAATCATTGAAGAATATTAAAAACATTACTTAAATCATTTTAAGGAAAATATGTACATGTATGAAAATGATTCTCGACCGAGTATAAAAACAATGTTGGTATTCGTTAAAAATTTATTTTCATGTCTAGAGTAATTAAAGAGTTGAAAATAAAAGAAAACCCTATAAGTTAAGTAAATAAATAGAGGAAAATAAAATATATTTTTTATGATATAAATATTAATTTCTCCCCAAAATAGAAACATAAACATAAAAAATCACAAATAATGATGAGATTATGAAGTAAACATTTTCCTCATGTTCAACCTCTGTTGTTTGTGTTAGATCCTCATAAAAAAATATAGAACTATTATAAATCTATTTTAAAAAATAATCATATATATCATACCTAATTGTTTTTATTGATAACCATTTATCACCATTTTATTAATAATTGATTAATTAAAATCTTTATTTGGGGTGATAACTACTTAGTTTTTCATGTATAATTTGGTTTAGTAGTTTTGGTCCTCATATTTTGATCATGTTTCCATAATCACTAGTAATATAATAAATATATATATATATACAATATATATAGTTAGGATAATCCATAATAAGTGGAGAAATCAAAATGAATTACATCTTTCATTGAGACTATATGCCATATATATGTTTAAATGTTATTATCACATTTCGGTGGAAAGAATGAAAAATGGAAAATTATAATTAACCATCAAATAATAATTATTACATAATATATATCATATATGTTTTATAAATCTATCCTTATTTATATCCATCTAAATAAAAAAATGGAAAAAGAATCATATTGATTCATAGAGGTGGTAGTCCATACGTACACTCAATCGACATTATCATTTTTCATTTGATGAAAAGGGGATATATGATGGTGATTTAATTATAATAATAAAATTTAATTATATTAATATTATTTAATTTATTATTTTATTATAAATAACACATATCTATAGGAGGTAAAATATGAATAAATAAAAAAGTGATCAGTTAAGGTGATTACATCATATTTAAAATAACTACTTTATATATCCTATTAAGGACCCTATGGTTGGTATTTTGGAATGAAAAACATGTCTAGAAAATGGATAATGATTTTAGGGAGTGATTTTTTAAGGGTTTTGTCAAGCTACATTGTTCAATGTTGTGTGAATAAAATAGGGAAGGGGTTCCCTTTATAATGGAGGGAAAGGACACACTTGGAATTACAAAAATGATTAAGATATAACTAAGTTGTTATCTTAAAAAATGATTCCAAATGGCCATATATTCAAAAAAAAGTAGGCTAAGTATTAAATACAATCAGAAAATGAAATTTATATAGGTTTTTTCCATTTAAAACCTTATCTTCTGGTTTAACCCTCTGGATAACAAATTTTAATATTAACTATGGTAATGCATTTTAAATATTAAATTGTTATAATTTTAGTTATAAGGTAACTATTAGATATTAAACAGAAATTTAAGGATATTTTAGATTATTTATTATCCTACTCATCTATTTTAAAATATTATTATTATTATTATATAATTAATGATATATTATTGCCTAAAATATCATTAATTATTTTTCGGACACTACTCGTATAATTTAAATTGAATTACCACATGATGGAAATTGAATTAAATTATTATTCTTGAAAAAATTAATATGTTCAATGTATCTTTAAAATTTTTGGAACACAGAAATTCACCCAATTTTTATTACTATTAATATTTTTAAATTAATTAATTTTATTTTTCTGTAAATTGAATAAATATTGTGTCAGTGTTGTGTAAGTATTAATGTTAATTTTTCAATCGATTAAAAATATAGATAATTTACCATGATAAAGATATTAATTCATATTTTAAATAAATATATACACATTATCTTATCCTCCATTTATTCATATTATAATAATTTAAGCATTATAAAAGTTATGAAAGTGACATTTCATTTTTATGTTATCTTAAAATAATATAAAGGTCATAATCAAGTAAAAATGTCACAATGAGAGTATATTTCTAATAATTTTAAGATATTTTTATAACTCATATCATCCAATAGGATAAATTCATGTTTTAGAGTTGTTTTATAGGTTTTACCCAATGTTATAACCTTGTTTTCCGTATTTACCCTTACTGAGGTGGTAAAAAACTACCAAGGTTACTATTGTTAATTATAGGAAAAAAATTGAATTTTAAATAAATTTTGGACCTCTGTATTCCATATATGGTATCCATTTTGTCTACATTAAATTTCTATAAGTGGTAGAAATTTATTTTAAAATAAGTGTGCAAAACGTGATAAAAATAATTTTTTTGAAAAATACATATGTGTGAACGTAGATTTATTATTATCCACATACATAATAAAAAATTAGATGTATATTAAAGAATTTTATTTAAGTTATAATATATATATTTAATTAAAATAATACACTAATATTTATTAATTTAATTTATTAAGATAAAAACACATTACGCATAGAAAAACTGTTTTTTCATAAAAAAATTAATTTTAATTTAAAATGTATTTTATTTCCATTAAAATGAATTAATGAACAATTAATTAATTTTATATACATATAAACTATAAATTTTACATAATTTATTTAGTTGAATTCATACCCACCAATTGAACATTTAGGGTAAAATGGTATACTATATTAAATATCATTTCTGTTCAGGGTTGCGTGTATCACAAGTTGTCAAGAAAATTAAATTTTTAAAAGTGAATTATATCAAAATATCTAAAATTATTGAACTTTATCATCTATTAAATTTAATTCCCTTAGAATACACAAATTAAAACCTGGTAGAATATTTATAGGCTTACTTATCCTCACACAATGAGGAACAAGAAATTTGATCTTCAACATAAGGATTAATTTCCATTTTTTACCCACCAACAGATGACTCCCTACAATTAAGGTTTAACCTAATGGTAGATTTTCTAGTATTTTATTTTTGATGTTCCTTATATCTATTATTCCAAGCTATTAATGAACGTTTGTTGAAAAGTTAGCAAACATCATTTTAGTTTTTATAACCCTAACATATTCTAAAAATACGATAAGAAATGGTCTCCAAAACTACTCATAACGACTCTTCTCTTTCCATATTTTCATCCCATACCTAATGGAAAATAATGGACATCCCACGTTGAAGATGTAACTATTAATTTCCAACCGTGAAAGTCAATATGACATTGAACACTACTCACTCTTTTATCAATAGAACTATAAGAGATATATTCTTTAAATTATATAAACTCTGATTATACTAATCCATATTAATGCTCCAAATAAATCATGAACAATATAGATCTCAAGATATAATATTTCACTATAAATCAATATTTTTTAGTATTGTGTATCTTTTTTTTCTTCAAAACAACAACCATGGTAACAAATATAATAAACATGTTAATGATAACCAGCACACTAGTAGAGAAAACATGACTATCATAACCCACAAACAATCACTATCAATATACTAAGAAGAGTTAGTAAAAAAACGTGAACTTTTAACCAAAAATTACTGTCACAACATGAATTTGTTTTACAAAAAACACAACCTATACGACAACTCTATGAAGAGAGTCTCTAAAAATATCTTTCCTTCTCACAGTAACCCAACACCACCAATTTAAGTACAACATCTTATTTTTTCGATCCATCTTTTGTTTTATAGCCAATTCAATTTTTTGGACACTAATTCCTAATTTAATAGGGGACTCATAATACTATAAAAATATTATTTGTTTTTATTGATAAATTATTTCAATAACGAATTTTAAAACACATCAAATATTTTCTAAATTTCAATGATCATTCAAACCATTTAAAAAATCATTTTTAATGCCTCTTTATAAATAATAATTTAAGAAAACAATGATTTTATAGAACATACCTTTCTATGTGCATTTTATATTTTGATAACCTCTTAAAAATTGTGTTTTTAAAACAAAAATATAAAAAAAACCATATTTACTAAAAGACTTTTTTGATTTGAAAATTTTTCTATAAATAAAGCATTTCCAATGTTAACAGAACTCATAAGAATTTCCATACAATTCACATAATCATAAATATTCCATTCATTTAAATGTTGATAAGAAATGGTTCAACAATATGCACCACTCTTTTTATAACTGTTTCAATCACTCATTTCAACATGAAGTAAATAGAAAATTCTAAATCATGGTCTACTTACACAATTTATTCAAAAATATGAAATGTATTTTTTTTCATGGTTGGAAGAAAAAAATTATTTTCATATAATTTCTATGGGAAAATGAACAGATATATTCTTCAACTTATATAATTTTCCCAAAATGTTATGTTACCAATCATTCATTGTAAATTAGTAAAAAATATCAAACATATATTGTCAAATAATAATAGACTTTAGCATGATCCCATAATAGTTAAACTAACAATAGAAATTTTAGAAATCACAGTGAACATTATAACATACTAGAAATTTTTCATATGATACTTTTACATATTATGCTACTCACTTTTTTAATGATAATTAGATATATATATATATATATATATCTAGAAGTAACAACAATCTGTTTTTCTTCATAATATATACATTCATTAGGAAAGAACCTAATAACATAATGTTTTATTAGATTATATTAATAAATCATTTATTAACTAAAGGCAACATGTTATAGATTTATAGTATACTTTCATAAGTTATAATCAAACTATTATAAGAGTATCAAAATATGTTAAAAGTACAAAGGGATCTTTCATGTAACAAGTAATTCTTTTGACGTATAATGGAATTCATTATATAAAACATGCTTAATTTAATTTAGACATACCATGGAATAATAACATCATAACAATTATCTATTATGTTTCCAAATTAACAAAAATAATGATAGTGATGTTCTGGAAGGATTTTTGTCTACTCATTTTGATAATGAAACCCCATTCAAAATTAACCATTTTTAAGTCAACTCTCATCATTTCGTAAAAATCTTATGTTAAAATTATGAAACTATATACTATAATATGTAAAAAACTATGCTACAATCATGTAACAAATTATAATGAAACCCAGTCTATATACATGTAATCATGTGTTTTAGTACCTATCATGAAGTTGGTAATATGTTCATAAAATACCCTAAATTCCCATTACCATTTAGTCAATTACTTCACAATAATTTTTTTTATCAATTTAGTTTCAATTCCATACCAATTTCGTACTACACTAACAATAATGACCAAGGAAGATATAAACATAAATTATTTCTAGTTTTAGGTTTCCTTAATAAATAAAAAACATATAAAACCTATGTATAGTTCAATGATGAAAAATCATAATAAAACATAGGGAAAAGTAATATTTCACCGCATTTCAAGAACTATTCAATATAAATTCTTAGTTTTATCCTCAGGAAAATCCAAACATACAATAACAAAAAATTATATATCACATGAAACCATTGAATAACCAAAAAAATATCATATGATTGACGAAATAACAATGGTATGTCTCTTTAATAAGGCATGATACTCTATTCTCCTTGTATAAAACTATGATGATGAGGTGAAAACACACATATTAACGTTTAGGAATATCTTTTGAAGTTAAAATACATAGGTAAATTAAATTTTCGCATAAATAGGTTAGATACAACTTTTTATGTCATGCATTTCAGGTTTTGAGATAGACTATATCCATATCAACCTTCCAAACTAATGGTCTATACTAAACTGCTATGATTTGTGACATCCCAACACAACCCATTTCCTTGTGATGGACAAAAATTCCACTAACCATAGTTAAAGTACCTATGCCACCAAGGGCTAACAAAAAATATCATGGGATTTATTAAATCATTGGGGTTTTTTTTCATTGAATAAATAATTTTCATGAAGACTATAAATAATAGACACAGAATAATTCATGATAAATAACATAATAAACTCTAGAATTATAACTAAGTGATCATCAAAGTAATAAAAAAGATAAAAAATAAAAAAATATACATTCCCAAAGACAAATAAAACTCAAGGAAAATAATATTCAAGGAACCTAGGTGGCACTAATCTAGAATCCAAGACTCGACAACTTCCCAATATCTAGTTACATGCCTCCATGACCGCTAGCACATAAAGATCCACATGTAAAATATAAAACATTCCCCTTACCTACATCATGATAAATATAATTTTTGTAACGAACCGAAATTTTGAATAAATATTGTTTCCTAATTTTATGTGTTATTTTATTTTGTTTTTTTATACTCAACAAAAATGTTTCATTTGATAACATGATTATAATTAAAATGAGACCGTTGGGTTTAGATGGTTATATGACCATTGGTCAATATGACCGCTGGAAACTAAACATTTTGATTATTGCCTCTAAATACAAGTAATCTTGGTTAATTATTATAGAAAGAAGATTCGATGGCCTAACCCAGTAGTCTTGCACCGATCGAAGCTCATCTAACAGAACTTGGGAAGGAGGTAGCACCACTGGGCTTGGCTCTGGACCAAACCCAAGCCGAACTTCATCATGTGAAGCTAGAACGGAATCTACATTGCAAGAAATTCAAACTGATAGAAATTACTACTCGTGCGATGTTAGCTAAGCCTCCCTCAGATTCTCTCACATTTGCACACCTTACACCTAGGTCCCTTGCTGGTGTGATAAGGGGCTATGTAAGGAGAACGTAACTGCCTTGTGTAATCCTTTGTTTTAAAAAAAATTGGGATTTCTTCTCATGATGAAGGTTATGAAGTTTTAAATGACCGGATAAATATAGTATGCATATTTTTGATGAATTTTAGAAAAAAGATATTTTAAAAATGTTTATGTAAACCTCAAATAATTAAAAATGTGTAATCATTTTCAAAAAATGGTCTTCTAAAATTATGTTCAGTATGAAAGTTAGAGTCTAATATGATCAACATGATTTTTGATGAATAGTAAATTATAAATAGTGATTTTATGATTAGGATTAGTAATGTGTCCAAATGGATTCGTAATCTCACTTAAAGAAAGTATTAATATAATCTAGGCGCCTTGATTAAGTAATGTGATTCAATAAAATGGTTAAATAACGGTTTCATAAATTATTATTCAAGTATTAGTATTTTCGAGTGAATAGTGTTTTTTAATTAAACATTAAATTAAAAAATTTTTTAAAAATTATTTTTTATAAAATGGATTTCATTTTTGAACTCAGAGCACCGATATTATGTTATGGTATTTTTGGGGGTTTTTTCTGAAAAAATGAATTTTTGGTGAATAGTGTATTTATTTAAAAAAATAAATTAAAAATATTTAGAAAATTATTTTTATAAAATGGAGTTCATTTTTGAAATACGAGCATTGATATTTGGTTAAGGTGAAATTTTGGGATTATTCTGAGAAAGTTGAATTTTTGATGAATAGTGAAAATGAAGTTTTTAAGTTACGGGTGTTTAATGACATCATCAAATGATGTATTAAGTATGTAATCAAAATGGTCGACTTATGAATAGTAATATAAGGTATGAGGTGTCCCAAGTGGCCAATACCGTGGGAAAATACCATAGGCAAGCCCATGGTTTTTCCAAAACCACTAATGAGGTGTCCCTTGGCCATTAATGCCTTGTCCCCTCACTTTCCCTATAAATACCAAGCCATCCTCTCATCCATTCGACTCCCCACTCTCCCCCAACGAAGTTCTGGTCTCATTACCTCCCAAGGAGTCCTCCCAAGGTGCCCTCAAACCCTCAAGGTCCCATCCATTGAGTTTTAAGAGTTACGTTTTAAGGTAAGGGATCTGATCTCCCTCTTTCTTTTCAAGAAATATCTTTCATGTAATTTCTTTTATGCTCCATGCTCTTATGTTAAAGGGTGTTCTTTTATACCCCTATTACTACCGTTTTCATATTCACATAATTAGAGATCCCCTATTAGTCTCATTATTTCGTTTTATGAAGTTTTAAGTGGCGTCGTTAGGCTGACGAAATTTTTGTAACCAATTATTTCTCCCTTCTAATTTTTCAAGATCTATTTTCATGTAAAGTATTTCAAGTTCCTTTTTATTATATTGGGGTATGATCTCCAAATTTATCATACTGATCTTTTATTATCATAAGATGAGATACCCCATATTATCTCTTCAATTCAGTATTTTGAAGTTTTAAGTGGCGCCGTTAGGCTGCCGAATTGTTAAGTGCTTCTTCACCCTTCTCGTTTTGAAGTTCTACTTTCATGTCAATTCTTTCATGTTCCTTTTTTTATGTTGGGGTATGATATATATATCTATCATACTGATTTTATATGACCATATGATGAGAGACCCCATTTTATGTCTTCAATTCAGTATTTTGAAGTTTTAAGTGGTGTCGTTAGGCTGCCGAATTTTTAAGTGGTTCTTCACCCTTCGCGTTTTGAAGTTCTACTTTCATGTCAATTCTTTCAAGTTAAGTTTTTGTAGGGGTATGATCTATATATCTATCATACTGATCTTTTATGACCATATGATGTGAGACCCTATTTGATCACTTCAATTTAGTATTTTGAAGTTTAAGTAGCGTCGTTAGGCTGTTGAATTTTTAAGTGGTCATTGCACATTTCTCCCTTTTTAATGTTCTAATTCCATGTCAAGTCTTGAATGTTTTTTCATATTATGTTGTGGTATGATCTCTATATCTATCATACTGATCTTTTATGTTCATATGATGAGAGACCCTATTTTATCTCATTAATTCATTTTTTGGTTGAAGTTTATGTAACGATGTTAGGCTGCCGAATTTTCATAAGAGAAATCTTATTTTTGTCTCACTTCCATGTTATTCATTTCATATGTTATATCTTCCAAATATCATTACCATGTTCTTAAATCCCTTATATTATGTCTACCTACTATTTCATGGATCATTTATGAGTGGGTGACCCATGTCCCCTCTCTTTTCAATGTTTTCTAAAACCTTGTAACATAGCCGTTATGCTGCAGAATTTTCGTCTCAAAATGCCTCTCTCTTTTCTCAAAATTACTTTATGTTATAAAGTGAATACTCAAAGATATTATTTCTACAAGGGTATTCACATATATATGAAAATTTTCTATTTTAAATTATGGTATTTACATACATGAGACCCGCTTTCCCTTTCCGTGGTTTTAAAGTGACGTAAAGATCATGTCTTTAAAGCAGTTTTTAAAACGTTATGATTATGAAATGAAACCCATTTATTTTATGCTAAATGGGTTATTTATGAAATTATTGATGATGATATATGTGGATCACATGATAATAAAGGAAAATTTAAGGGTTCGCCCTGATAGTTCTCCAATGCATTGGGTAATGATATAACCACTAGAGATTACAATTTTCACGATACCTTGGTGAATAACCTTGGTAATTTTCAAATGACACCTTGGGGATGGACCTTGGTGATATGTTCATGATTTTCAATATTAAATTTTGCAGCCACATATTCAAGTTATGAATAATGATATTTTTGTTTTGATATGCTTCATGATTTCTTTCTCATTCCTTAATGTTCTTTTCATGACCTTATTGAAGTATCTCAAGTTCACATGTAAAATGTTTCTATTGTTTCCCTTACTGGGCCTTCTGCTCACCCTTTCTATTGATGCATGTCCCCAGGTTATTAGATGCAGTAATGAACCTAAGATGAAAATGAGGAGAAGCCTTTCATGTTTTTAATAAGAATCTTATATGTTTTCATGTTTTATGTTCCTAGTTTCCAAGACACTAAACCTTAAAGATCCTCGGTTTTATAAAATGTAATGAAAGTTTATGTGATAAAAAGGCGGGATGATATAGTTGGTATCAAAGGATGGTTTAGTTATTTGTGTAAATTAGGATATGAAAACTTTAGGAAGAATCCTATAGAAAAGTTAAAATATAGGAAATCTTCTTGGTATTTTGGTGAGTATTGAGTAAGGGGTTGCCAAGCAAATACATCCCTGACTGGATATGAGAAGGTAGAGGTGGCTTTGGCACAGATGTACATAGGGGTAAAACCCGAAAACACTGCTTTGAGCTAGACTCGAACGGGAACTGGTAAACGACAACGGGCCTTGCTGCACTCTTGGTTACGACACTCCCGGGGTATATGATTTGGTAAATTCATAAGCTTAGTATGAACCATTGTTAAAGGAACAAAGATAAAATAAAATAAAGATTCACATAAGAATATATGATCATGGATAACCTAGATGGGAACCTATGGGATCACAAGATAGGGTATACTTTTCTTCTAAAAGTTATCCTTATATGCTTTCGGTTCCTTTTCATGATTATTGGCTAAGTATTTAAGCCCCGAATTATAGTTTCTTTTCTTAGTTAATGGCGGAAAAATGAAAGAACATGTCCCAACAACCAATGTGATAGGAAATGAGACGATTGTCGTATTAATATGATAGGGATGATTAGGGGATTAAAATATGATTATTAATTTGGAAGATGTTCACTATTTTTGGGACCCTATATGATCTAGGTAAATAGATTACTACGGTATTTTCATTGAGGGGTAAGGTTGACTTATATTTTGAAGAATCAATGAATTTAAGGTGGACTTATAGTAATTTAGGTTACTTGTGGAAATGATTAACCTATCATGGGTAAAATATGTTTAGGTTAGCTACTTTTTTTATAAGATGTTAGGAGTGGTTGATGTTGTTTGGAGATGAACAATGAAGTTTATTTTGGAAGACTATGTTATCAAATCCTTCTTGTATTTGGGTTTCAATATTATTTTGGTTTATTTTGAGGAATCTTAATGACCGTTATTTATGGAATGGTCAATGATGAACTATGGGTAGTACCATGGAACATTGAATATTTAAAAGTAGTTTCCATTCCTATGGGATTCTTACTTTTTGAAGAGTTATTTTATCTTACCCTTTCTGTTTTTGGGATAATGTTTAAAGATAGAAGAAATAGATAGTTAATATTTTGTGGATTATGTTATTCTCTAGAAGATGATTCTTGTGTTTTGATGAGACCAAGTAGTTTTGAATGCTCATAGATTGGAGAAAAGATTAGTTTTGGGTAGAATCTTATTAAAGGATGAAACTCTACATGAAGATAGGTATATTTTCTTATGTTTTTGTTTTATGTTGTAAATGAATTCCTCAAAATTATGAAAAGGAACGTAAAACAAAAACGTTGTTGGTTTACGTTTCCTACTGCGTTATCAAAGACCGTTTACACACATCATAAATTTGTGATTTTATTATTGTTATCATTCTCGTAATCATGTTTTTTTCACTCTCCCTCAGAACTTGACCCTTTATTTTCTCCTCCATGTCCATGTTTTCCTACATAGAATCCTAGTGTTGGATAACTCGGGTGACCTTTCTACTTACTTTTTTTTCTTTTAAAGTAATAGTTTTACTAACTCCTTTTCCGATGTGGGACATTCAATGAAATTTCAAAACCCAATTTTAAAAATTCCGAGGACGCAATTTCTCAAGGGGGGAAGATTGTAATGACCCAAAATTTTGAATAAATCTTGTTTCCTAATTTTATGTGTTATTTTATTTTGTTCTTTTTATACTCAAAAAAAATGTTTCATTTGATAACATGATTATAATTAAAATGAGACTGTTGGGTTTAGACGGTTATATTACCATTGGACAATATGACCGCTGGAAACTAAACGTTTTGATTATTGTCTCTAAATACAAGTAATCTTGGATAATTATTTTAGAAAGAAGATTCGATGGCCTCACCCAGTAGTCTTGGACCGATCGAAGCCCATCTAACAAAACCTGGGAAGGAGGTAGCACCACTGGGCTTTGCTCTGGACCAAACTCAAGCTGAACTTCATCGTGTGAAGCTAGAACGGAATCGCCTTTGCGAGAAATTCAAACTGATAAAAATTACTACTCGTGCGATGTTAGCCGAGCCTCCCTCAAATTCTCTCACCTTAGCACACCTTACACTTAGGTCCCATGATGGTGTGATAAGGGGCTATATAAGGAGACCGTAACTGCCTTGTGTAATCCTTTGTTTTAAATAAAAATTGGGATTTCTTCTTATGATGAAGTTTATGAATTTTTAAATGACCGGATAAATATAGTATGCATATTTTTGATGAATTTTAGAAAAAAGATATTTTAAAAATGTTTATGTAAACCTAAAATAATTAAAAATGTGTAATGATTTTCATAAAATGGTCTTCTACAATTATGTTCAGTACAAAATTTAGAGTCTAATAAGATCAACATGATTTTTGATGAATAGTAAATTATGAATAGTGATTTTAGGATTAGGATTAGTAATGTGTCCAAATGGATTAGTAATCTCACTTAAAGAAAGTATTAATATAATCTAGGCACCTTGATTAAGTAATGTGATTCAATAAAATGGTTAAATAACGGTTTCATAAATTATTATTCAAGTATTATTTTTTCGAGTGAATAGTGTTTTTTAATTAAAAATTAAATTAAAAATATTTAAAAAAATTATTTTTATAAAATGGATTTCATTTTTGAACTCAGAGCACCGATATTATGTTATGGTAATTTTTGGGGTTTTTTCTGAAAAAATGAATTTTTGGTGATTAGTGTATTTATTTAAAAAAATAAATTAAAAATATTAAGAAAAATATTTTTATAAAATGGAGTTCATTTTTTAAATCCGTGCATTGATATTTGGTTAAGGTGAAATTTTGGGATTATTCTGAGAAAGGTGAATTTTTGATGAATAGTGAAAATACAGTTTTTAAGTTACGGGTGTTTAATGACATCGTCAAATGATGTATTAAGTATGTAATCAATATGGTAGACTTATGAATAGTAAGATAAGGTATGAGGTGTCCCAAGTGGCCAATACCATGGGAAAATACCATGGGCAAGTCCATGGTTTTTCCAAAACCACTAATGAGGTGTCCCTTGGCCATTAATGCCTTGTCCCCTCACTTTCCCTATAAATACCAAGCCATCCTCTCATCCATTCGACTCCCCACTCTCCCCCAATGATTTTATGGTCCCATTACCTCCCAATGAGTCCTCCCAAGGTTCCCCCAAGCCCTCAAGGTCCCACCCTTTGAGTTTTAAGAGTTACGTTTTAAGGTAAGGGATCCGATCTCCCTCTTTCTTTTCTAGAAATCTCTTTCATGTAATTTATTTTATGCTCCATGTTCTTATGTTAAAGGGTGTTATTTTATACTCATCATATTTCCCTTTTCATTTTCACATAATTAGATATCCCCTCTTACTCTCATTACTTCGTTTTATGAAGTTTTAAGTGGCGCCGTTAGACTGCCGAAATTTTTGTAACAGATTCTTTCTCCCTTCTCATTTTTCAAGATCTATTTTCATGTAAAGTATTTCAAGTTCCTTTTTATTATGTTGGGGTATGATATCTAAATTTATCATACTGATATTTTATGATAATATGATGAGATACCCCATTTTATCTCTTCAATTCAGTATTTTGAAGTTTTAAGTGGCGCTGTTAGGCTGCTGAATTTTTAAGTGGTTCTTCACCCTTCTCGTATTGAAGTTCTACTTTAATGTCAATTCTTTCAAGTTCCTTTTTTTATGTTGGGGTATTATCTCTATATCTATCATACTGATATTTTATGACCATATGATGAGAGACCCCATTTTATCTCTTAAATTCAGTATTTTGAAGTTTTAAGTGGAACCGTTAGGCTGCCGAATTTTTAAGTGGTTCTTCACCCCTCTCGTTTTGAAGTTCTACTTTCATGTCAATTATTTCAAGTTCTTTTTTTGTTGGAGTATGATCTATATATATATCATACTGATCTTTTATGACCATATTATTAGAGACCCTATTTGATCTCTTCAATTCAGTATTTTGAAGTTTAAGTAGCGTCGTTAGGCTGCTGAATTTTTAAGTGGTCCTTGCACCTTTCTCCTTTTTTATTGTTCTAATTCCAGGTCAAGTCTTGAAGTTACTTTTTATTATGTTGGGGTATTATCTCTATATCTATCATACTGATATTTTATGTTAATATGATGAGAGACCCTATTTGATCTCATCAATTCATTTTTTGGTTGAAATTTATGTAACGCTGTTAGGCTGCCGAATTTTCATAAGAGAAATCTTATTTTTTTCTCACTTCCATGTTTTTCATTTCATAGGGTATATCTTTTAAATTTTATTACCATGTTCTTAAATCCCTTATATTATGTCCCCCTACTGTTTCATGGATCATTTATGAGTGGGTGACCCATGTCCCCTCTCTCTTTAATGTTTTCTAAAACCTTGTAACATAGCCGTTATGCTGCAGAATTTTCGTCTCAAAATGCCTCTCTCTTTTCCCAAAATTATTTTATGTTATAAAGTGAATACTCAAAGCTCTTATTTCTACAAGGGTATTCACATATATATGAAAATGTTCTATTTTAAATTATGGGATTTACATACATGAGACCCGCTTTCCCTTTCCGTGGGTTTAAAGTGACGTAAAGATCATGTCTTTAAAGCAGTTTTTAAAACGTTATGATTATGAAATGAAACCCATTTATTTTATTCTATATGGGTTATTTATGAAATTTTTGATGATGATATATGTGGCTCACATAATAATAAAGTCGAATTTAAAGGTGCTCCCTGATAGCGCTCCAATTCATTGGGTAATGATGTAACCACTAGAGATTACAATTTTCACTATACCTTGGTGAATAACCTTGATAATTATCAAATGACACCTTGGGGATGGACCTTGGTGATATGGTCATGATTGTCAATATTAAATGTTGCAGCCACATATTCATGTTATGAAAAATGTTATTTTTATTATGATATGCTTCATGATTTCATTCTTATGCCTTAATGTTCTTTTCATGACCTTATTGAAGTATCTCAAGTTCACATGTAAAATGTTTCTCTTGTTTCCCTTACTGGGCCTTCTGATCACCCTTTCTTTTGATGTGTGTCCCCAGGTTATGAGATGCAGTAATGAACCTAGGATGAACATGAGGAGAATCCTTTCAAGTGTTTAAGAAGAATCTATTATGTTTTCATGTTTTATGTTCCTCGTTTCCCAGACACTAAACCTTAAAGATCCTCGGTTTTGTAAAATGTAATGAAAGTTTATGTGATAAAAAGGTGGGATGCTATAATTATCATATGCACCAAGGTGGATATACACGGGGTAAGAATACAACCTAGTAGTAAAACCATGAAACTTTCCCTAATGAAACTATAATAAGGACTTGTTAGCTAACATTTTCTTAAAAGTAAGTGATCAATATATATACATACATACCCACACACACACACACATATATATATATATTAAGAATACAGTGAAATAAATCACAGAATAAAAACACCCAAGGCTTGAACCAACTCATGTATGTATAACACCCATCAATGAAACCACTACAAAAAGTCCCCTATTAAAGAGTTTAACTCATGAGAATTATTTGTCCCATAAGATTCAAGTTGTCACTGGATGGTATAATCAAATGTTCCACAATATTTGATAGAAGAAGCATGTCTAAACATCTTTTAACTTTCAATATGTATAAAAATACCCATCCACCATGTTTATGCTATGTTATCATGACCAAAACATTTATTTAAAAATACATAATACATTAATTAAATTAATCAAGCACATAATGGTCATCACCTAAAATTCACGATTTTAAAACCAATCAAAAAAATGGATTTCCAAATAAGGTTTTTAAAATGATTTCCCATGTATGTATAACCAATTATTTAAATAACAACGAGACTTTTAATTTTTATAAAAATTTAAAAAATAGGAAAAACCACCAAACTATAATACATTCAAGATGAATAATTATTTCATTGTAAACTATATATGTACTGTCCTTCCAATTCCAACAATGAATACTGAGAAGAAATTTTCAAAAAAATATCCCATAGATTTGAGCATAGAAGTCCCAGTCTATGGTTTTTTCTAAATTAAAATGAGAAGATCAAGAAAGAGAAGAAGAATGAGGCTCTTACCTTTGACTTACTAGATTCAATGCACTTATATATGATGAAATTAATCACTTAATGGAATTAGATAATAAAAATATCATAGGTAAAAAATTGAATTAGAGATAAAAGGTTAAAAGAAGAATAATTAAGAGTTTCTACTATGTTTCAGGACTTAAATCAACTTTTGGTGTTTAATTAATCACATTGCCTGGTCGATATCCACTATATTGTAATCTATGTACGATCCTTGTGAATATTCATTGTCTATAAACGTTTTATGTCCCATGGATTTCATACTATTTGGGAGAACTATGTTCCAACTGCGCTCTTACCCAGAATACTCATCCTCCTCATCTATGGTTTCCTGGGGAATATTTCACTATTTCCTCTAAGTATAACCAAATCATGTGCCATCTTTATCCTCTTCAATATACTCTATAGTCATTAAAAATCCTCTTAAAAATCCTAAACCATAAAGACATCAAAATATAGATTAAAATAGGGAAACACCTCAAATAGGAAGTTTTACATTGTCTGTACTAAAAATAAATAACACATGAATGTGTTATGATTTTCAAAGTAGGAAAAACTATTACTATAAGTGATGTAGTTGGAATATTATGACTGTTGATGATATGAAAATTTTAATATTATAAATAAATAAATTAATTATTTAATATATATACATGTACATAACTTATCACACTATATGTTTTGTCAATAGATAGAAAATTAACACATACAAATTATGGTTAAATTAAGTTCAATTAATTATTTTTAATTTCTATATAAATAAATAAGGTATATGATCTGAACAGACCAACTACACGCCATGGATAAAACATTACTATTTATTTGTGACACAATCTTGGGGAGGAGAAGTGTTGGTTGATCATGTATATTTATATGGTAAATTGCATTTATCAGAGTTACACACTATGTGACCTTTGAGTTACACGGTTTTTATCCATATGTGATCTTTAATAAATAAAAAAATCTATAAATATGAGTATTCCACCATAAATAGGGTGTACAACATTATGGGTAAGTAAATTACATGGTGGGTTGTACACTGAACTATGTACGAGGATGTCCCATTCAGCATGTGGCATATATTAATATATGTTTCATTTATTTTTTATGATGACCCATATATCTCAGGGATCATCCCAGTGTTGTGTACAAGGGTATATAGTGTGTACCACTATATTACATGTCTTGTACTCTTATTTTATATAGATAGAAACCTTAACACATCAAGATCGGTTATTTAGAAGATATTATTCTATAATTAACCCATTTTTTATTATATGAGGGAAAATAATTAAGTAGAAGAAGAAGAAGAAGAAAAGATGATGTCGACACTTATATTTAAATACTGAATTACATAATTGAAAAACTAATAGTAAATTCATAAATAGATTAATGATCAATAAATAATTATAAATTTATATGAAAACCACTCTAATACCTATTGAATTTTTCAGAGGTAGTGTTAGCACCTATTATGAAGTATCCAACTCATTTTTTTTAAATCGATTAATAATTGATGTTGAACATAAAAATAGATAGTAAAGACAAATAGATTTATTCAAATAATAATTAACTTAAATACTACAACCAAGAAGATATAATCATCAAATAATATTTATAATTAATTTATGTAGATTAATAATTAACTCACATAGGAATTCATTCTTCTTAGATGAGTCAGTCGACCACTGCATGGAATATCATCGTTGAAGTGATATGACCCATGGGTAGAATCCCTCTTGTGGTGACCCACTCATACTCCATGAACCTCCAAACATCACCACATGAATATTTGAAATCTCGCTTCATTGACTCTGAATCTTAAAACATCATTTTTATCACCACAAGAATATTTTTGTGGTGAAAGAATTCATTTTCTCAATCTAAACATGATATAGTATAAGAGTATGATCAATTTTCATTCTTGAGATCATTTTAATGAATGATATCTCTAGTACTTGAAACAATTCTTTGGAATTTCATTATGCACAACGATTAGAATGGAATAACAATGTTAGGTAATTTTATAACATGGTTGAAATATTTCTGGGGTTTAAATAATAACAATTACAGAAATTCCATTATGATTATATTAATCCATGATACCGCCTATGTCTAATTATTATTATTATTATTATTATTATTATTATTATTATTATTATTATATACTTTACATTCAATAAAATCATGGAAAAATATTATTTCCTTGATTATATAAATTAATATTTGTGGAAATAATATTTAATATATCATTTCTTACTAATCCATTGAACTATATCATCAAATAATCCTAAACATTTAACACACCGTATATAAAAACAATTTTTTTAAATAAATAAAACATAATTATATACTAATAAATAAATAAATATTATATTCATAAAACATGTGAATAGTTAATTATTAAATATTCACATAACCAAGTAAATAAATATTTGATACATTTCGTACAACCCAGAATAATTAAATTTTATATATTTATGTATTTAATAATTACATAGTAAAAAATATATATTTAATATTAAATTGACATAATATTCTCTCAAATAATAGGTTATTGAATATATCTAATCAACCAAACATGAATAATTTTTAAACCACTTATAAGAATGATATTTTTTCAAAATTTTATATTAAAATATAATTTGACATAGTTTTGATGTACACTATGTTTGTGGCCCTCTATTCCCCTTTCTTAGTAAAATTAACCAGAACCGCATAAAGTCCAAAGATAGAATTCAGAGACACACCAAGGTATCATTAGATAAAGAAATAAAATGACACAATAAACATAACCACATATGAACATAAATTTTGTAATATAGTTTTTTGTCTCAATATATCTAATCATGAATTTTACCACTATGTTTATCAACCAATGTTCTCAATGTCTCTATCATTGACTTTTAAAAAATAAATTTTAGAAAAAATTCCTTGGAGATGGAATTAATTCAAAAATACCATTTCCATAAATCTTCCAATGATATCATCATTTTTTAAATAATAGAAAAGAAATAAACTTTCTCACATTATTCTTTAATATGATATCACTCGCGAAAAATCTGATGCATCATACCTCATCACGGGTAGAGTTCATCGTAGTTTTCATCAACACATAAATGTACATGAATCAAGGAATTCATTAATAACTATATTAAAATATAAGAACTATTACACATTTATATAGCTTATAATATCTAATAACTCATATAAATTCAGGTTTCATACTAAGAGTTCATCATATCACAATCTGTTTACATGATATTACCAAGTAGAAACATTATGAGAAGATGTCTAGATGTCTTATGAGAACCCTACCATTGAAAGATTTTATCATTTTTGCCTCACAAAATTATATCATCTGGAAATATAACATATATTTAAGAATATTTTCATATCGCTTCTAGTTTCTCATCATAGTACGTAATTTATAAGCTCATTCAAAGTGATGTGTAGTCCAAGGCAATTATACTATTCATTTTCATACACAAAAATGATCTAGATATGTTAAGATATTAAAAAATATTAAACATGGTGAATATTATGGTAATTTAATGTATATATTAGTTAGTTCTAGTCATCCAAATGAAACATCTTCTTAGTTTAAGAAGTTTAATTGTCACCCTCGTATTCAAATTTATGGGGTTGTTTTTATATAGAAATGATCAAGGGTATTTTATGTATTTCTTCATGATTATAGGTATATAATTTTTAATGTCTATGTGGATAAATTCAATTTATAAATTGATTAAACTAATAAAAACTAATACTAGCTTGATGGGTATATTATTTGTATATTAAGAATGTTAAACCCATAAGGATGATTTAGTTGATTTTATGAAACTTATTGTGATTGGAAAAGATCAGTGAAGAAATATAGTTCAAATCCAAATAGAGAAGACATTCCATGTTTAGTAATTTTTAGGTTCAAGGCTAGTGGAGTACCAATTTATTATTCTTAGTTGTGTTTAGT
Source organism: Viscum album (assembly GCA_963277665.1). Classification (NCBI taxonomy): domain Eukaryota; kingdom Viridiplantae; phylum Streptophyta; class Magnoliopsida; order Santalales; family Viscaceae; genus Viscum; species Viscum album. Next base: position 1,971,139,885 of record OY728130.1, on the reverse strand, counting down.
TTAGAGTTGAATCTAAGAGATCCCTTGGCCTTGTTGATCTCCCTCTAATTCACTAAATTTTCCTTTTCATATGGTTTGATACATCAGGATTATCTATAAATTAGGTGATTCAAGACCATGTTTACAATTAATAATCATAATCTACATAATGGTTTTTCTCATATTAATATGACTGGTTTCATATTAAAAGGTACATACCAATTCAATTATCGATGATCATGAAAAGAGATGATGGTAGAGATAACATTAAATCCCGAACACACAACCCAAGCCTAAAATAAAAAAGATAATAAATATCAACTAGAACAATCCTCTTATGATTATATCACTAAATAATTATAGAGATATCCCCTAATTATATTCATTAGAGGGTCAAAAAGGTAAATAATATAGAAATATGATGAAAATCATGGAGATGACCTGGTGAAGGACTCTATATAAATAAAAATCTTTGACCCATACTATTGTTTATGTATCTCTTGGTAGCAATAGTCTATCCATCTTTTTATAGGCCAATATCCCACCTAAGCCAGCATAAATTTCAATAAATTAATTTTTTGAATTAATCCAGGTCAATCCATGGAGTCCATAATCGAGTCAACACAAAATCCCATCATGATTATCAAAAAAATTTGAATAGATTTATAGTATTATAATATTTTTTCCACTATGAAATATATTTCTCCCCTCCAAATAATTCGTACTCCTAACATGATCATGATATAAAAATGGTGGTATTCACACCATTAATATGGTTGTCATGACGTGGATAATCTGTACCCATATTCCTTTTTCATTTTCATTCCACTTTAAGTCAGAAAATTATTCATTGAAAACCTTATGTTGTGAATATTTATTTCATGTCATGAATCCTAATCAACATAGATTTCATTATTTCATTCATCTTCAATCATCCAGTGATGTGTTATGACGCATCAATTTCATGTTATTTTCCTTCTTTTGGATTTAATTTAAATTTCTCCCACTACAAAATGAAAAAAAAATTATAGTGCAAAGAATAATAACCTTATTTAAGAATATTATAAAATTATATTAAAAATGTATACATGAAATGTTTCCATAAAATCCTCCAACACCTAAATTTATAATTTTACAAAAAAATGGTATATCAACATACTACAAAGGAGGCTCACAATACCAATATTTAAATATTAAATATAATTATGATAAATTATTTTCAATATTGAATTAAATTTTCAAGCATCACATGAGAAAATTTCATCAACTCTTAACTTTTAAATGAAACAAGTCAATAAGTGTTTTACATTTTCTCTTTGAAATGATAATTCATTTCCTTCCATCCACATATATATTTCAATTAATTTTTAATGTGAATGAAACATGTTATTTACCTCCCATTAAAATTGTTTTATATAATCCCTAAAGGTAAAAATGTAAATGAAGGTTTTACCATACCTAAAATCATACTTCTTAACCAAGATTACAAAGAATATTGAATCTTCACCCCATAGAGACTAAAATTACAAATAATCATGTGGTCATAATTGTTAGGATCAAACCTCTATGAGTATTTAATGATGGTATGTAATTTATGTAAAAAAATTAATGATAAAAAGGTGGTAATTCTTAAGGGATTTTATATGATTATAAAAGGAATATCGTTGGATATTATACATGAAAAGGACATACCCACCTTTCCCCAAACTAAAATAATGTTCATGAAATGATTAATACTAATAAATGATATACACCCTCTTGATTTCTGTTTCCGTTTCTTCTTTTTTATTGGTTTATCTTAGGAAAAGACTCACATTCACCACACAACCCCAAATGATCAAGATCAATGGTCATATAATGGTGATTTTGGACCCTTAAAAAGCCTACACCATTATTCAATTATTTTGGGGGGGGGAATATAATATAATAAATTTAATGATTCATCATGAACTTTTCCCATACATCCCATGAAATACCCAACATCTTCTCCGTAATGTATTAATAATTCCATCATGAACAATCACACCTCCACACATTAATAATGAATATCATGAACTACACTAATAGATGTATTTAAATTTATAAAATAAGTCATAACATGTATCCTTAATTATAAATTATTCATGGTTTATTTAGGATTAATGAAGGGTTAATGACATGTTTAGTCCAGGGATAATAGTATTAACCAAAAATGCATCAATCAATTTTAAAAACTATTTTAAAAAACATAGTTTAGATAAGACTAATATCATGTTCATGATGCTAAAATGCTTGAGTATTCCAAGAAATATGATCAATAAAATTATTCAAATATTAGGCTTAAGAAATATTTTAGGAATGGGAATATAAAATTGGGACAATTACTCGTGGTATTTTAACTAACAATAATCTAATTAATGCATATTTGATGAATTAAAACCATGTAAAATCTACAAAAAATTAGATATATAGAAATAAAACAATTCTTCTTAATCATTATTTTTTAAATCTAACTCCACATGTTTATCTTCAATAATTGATTCCACAATTTTAGTCATTCAGTTTTACTGAAAAATAAATCCAAAAACATTGAATGTTGTTTATCATAAGTAATTTCAATCTCCTAGATCTGTGATTTTGAAAAATTCAAATGTGTGGCATGCATTTTCTAATTAAAAAATACTAAAGAGAAATATAGGAATCTAACAAACAATACTAAAATTAAATTTGATTCTCCATTATTGAATAGATTTTTTTGGGTCACGGATATGATCTGTGATGATTCACATGCATAGGTTTTATTTTGTAACATTTCAGGGAATGAACTTTTGTCTCACAGTGTGAATCACCTATGGAAATCCACATAAGTTCCATTATGTTTATTTATTACCAATAAATATCCATATATTCATATATTGTACCTTATGTGTTCATGGTGGGATATATGATAAAAAATAAAAAATAATGTTTAGGACACTTATCCATTAAACTCTAAAATGATAGGCGATGTGATCCTAAGAAAAATAAAAATAAATAAATAAATGTTTCCTCCTAGATGTTTTTTATTTGTTAAAATCATCCTTACCTATTTTTAGATCAGGTGATGGATAGTTGGAAATAGGTTACCCTATCTAGGTCAATGAATGGTGTCAATTGAGATATTCCGGAATGGATGGGTTTGTGGCCTTCCTATTAGAAAAAAATAACTCTTCCTTGGGGTAAGCCTTTTCTACAACCACTAAGTCGATCAAATACAGATTTTATAGACTTCAAAAAACAAAGGTCAAATCATGTACCATCTGTTACATTTGGCCCTCTTCAAACCATATTGGGAGAACCTATTTCTTGTTACTCTTCTATCATATATAATATTGTCTTGCAGTATTTGATTCTTCAACTCTAGAACATCATATTTTTATTTTCCTTGGAAAATATTAAATTCATTTCTTCTATAGTAGATACCAATTCTTCATATAAGTTTTTTCCTCCTCCAGATCATCATGCTTTACATTATAATTATTTGTTACCCAATGAATATTGAAACTCACATTATCATTGTCATTTCATAAGAATATCACACCACTTTTTTTCAATCCAATATATTTCAGTTTCCAATAATGACGTCCCTATGATGAGTAATGTATTTTCCAATTCTATTCATATCACTATGAAATCCATTGGTGATATGAATCTTTCTAGTTTATCCAAAATTCTTGAATTATACCTCGAGGGTACTTATTGTCAAATCTACATTATGGTGTGAAGCTATTGTGTTCATTTTGTTTTCCAATCCAATTATTTTAAATGTGTTCTAAGACATGATTTCCACACTTTCAACTAAGTCACACAATTCATTCCAATTTTTTTTGAAACCAATATTTATAGGAATTGAAAAAATACCATGTTCTTATTATATATTTGGAAATTATTTTAATACATCAACTGAGCACTCCCTTAAGATTGGGATCATTCAAATTTCATATAGCATTTTTTTGTTTGAAACCAACTCTTTTTCAAATTTTTCATACATCAGTATGTTTGAAAGGGATTCATTAAAAGGGATGTTGATATGCAATTTTTTAATATGTTCCAAAAATTTATCATGTTGTGTCTTAATTTTTTCATCTATTAGTCTTTTTTGAAAGGGTATTATTGGAATGTAAACAATTTTTATATATTCTCTTAATTCTTCTTCCTTTGAATTCTACTATTCTTTCTGTCTTTCATATTTTTCCTTCCCTTTCGTAGATTGTTCATCCAATGATTCACTAATTCATTTTCAGGTCATCTATAGTGGTGTATCATATAATTAAGTTTATACCCTTAAAGTGTCCTCATTAGTTGATTTTAGGGTTTCCTAGCAATATGTCTCTCGGAATCTCCCTATATTGATCAGCAATTCTATTGCTTGAAATTAATGGTTTTTGATTTTATCCCTTTGGACATTATTGTCATACTTCAGCTCTTAGTCTATTTCTCTTGGACATTTTGAATACAATCTCTGTTTCTTGATATTATCCCTAGTGGTGGTCTTGAATGTCGTCAAAGTCTCCTTTATTTTTAGGATTTTTCTCCAATGTAATGGGCCTCATTGTTATCTATATATTGATGTTCTTTTTTTGAAAACATTATTACAGTTCTTATATCCAGCAAAAATGAAAATTATTTTAATGATTATAATACAAATAATTATCATCTTCAGTGTACATAAACAAGGGGATGTTTTTGGTCCATCATGGTGTCCATTTTATTGGCCAAAGATTCCATCTGAGCTACCATCCAATAATTGTTTTCAACCTTATGCAAGCCTCTCCATTGAGATCCTTTATATACCCATTGAAAAAGATTGTTTTCCATTTTATCTAAAAAATTATAACACTCCCCTAGTGACTTATTCATCAGATATCCACTTGCTTAAACATTCAAAATAAATCTATTTATCTGTGAAAAATCCTATAAAATGTCTAAATTAGTAAACATATTTCAATTCCCTGGTGTGGAAATTTTCTAAATAGTTATTAAACATTTTCACATGCATTACATATTTATTCATCATCATATTAATTTAAATTAAAAATATTGATGTAGATATCCATGTATTTTGAAGGAGAGAAGAAATTAATTAAAAAAATTCTATCCAACTCATCCCATGTTGTGATAAAATTAGGTGGAAATTTTTTTATCAACTATGTTTCCTTATCTTATAATTATTTTTAGAATAATCTCATCTTTAACATATCATGGGATAAATTTTATTTTTGAAATGGGTTACAACGTTCATGGGAATTTATTAAGTATGCATTCAAATCCCTATGTGGTAATCGAAAAAAACTGAATATATTTATGGATTATTTGGATGATTGTGTGTTTGATCTCAAAATAGTTTCCTAAAATGTGCCGTACCTAAATTCATATTTATTACCCCATGATAGATGGACTACCATAATCTACAAGTGTTCATTTCCCTAGATCTCTTTCTTATGCGCCTTTAGTATTCTAATTCTGGTCAAAACAAGACATGACTTCCTTTTTATCCTTTATCAAGCTCCTCCCCAATTATGGTTCATAATCTAACACTTCTTTATCTTTTCCCCGAGTAGAGTATCTCTGCATAAATTAATTATACATAAATCATTGTAGGAATGAACTAATCATAAAAAGGTAAAATAAAAAAAATATAAAAGAAAATAGAAAAATTTCTTAAATCTACTGGGAAAACACCCCTAATTATTGAACTAGAAATTTGATTACCTGTGGGGGTTTTGTTAATTCCTATAGTGCTAAATCATATTTAGAAAACCATAAAACTTATAAAAAATAATACTATGTAATGGGATCCAATATTTTCAATGTCTAAGTGTTGCACCCGAAAGGATGTTTTCAAATATATTTTTGGAAAATTAAAGTTATTTCAATATAGATGTGAATTAATAGTGTGGAAATTCACATGGTGAAGAAGTACCAAGTTTAGTGATTTCAAATTTCTTATTCTATTAAAGTAACAATTTATTCCTCTTAGTTATGTTATAACCAGAGATTAATCTATGAAACCCATTGGCCTTGGTACAATCTCTTAAATTCATTTATTTCCTTCATATAATCAATTACATAAGGTTTATCATTGAATTTGTTTTTTCAAGTCCATGTTTAAGTATAATCATCTTAATAAGCACAATGGTCATACATGGATTTGTTTTTCAAGTTGAATATTAATATGAACTTCCCAATTCCACTATAATTGATCATGATAATAGAGAATGTGCGAAATAGAATTAAATCATGATCACACAAACAAAATATAATCTAAAATAGAGAATAAATATCCACTAGTATAATCTACATGTTATTACATCACTTGAGACATTGATAACTACCTCTCATGTTATTAATGTGAGTGTGGGAGGGATATAGAATGTATAAATCCTATATAAATTGTATATATTTCTTAGTGAATGACTTTATAGTAGTGCAACAACACTTCTATTTATAGGCCAACCTCTCAACAGATTCTGTTTCAATTTCTATAAATTAGGGATTTGAATTTTTCTAGTCCAATATCGACAATCCTAGATATAGTAAATAAGAAATACCATCCATATTATCAAAAACATAATATATATAGAATATTTTTGATTTGATTCATAGTGTGATAGTATATTTTAAACTATGAATTATCATGACCCACTCATAAGTTATATTTCCAACTAATATTACCACGATATAAACACTATAGTATTCTCCTTGTAAATATGGGTTTCCAAGTGTGAATGCTATGTACAAAGAATATTTTTCAAATTTCTCACACTTCAATATGTAAACTCATGCTTCAAACCGTTCCCCGACAGACTGAATGGCCCGATGGCCTCAATTTTTATTTATTTTAGATAAACCCCATTTTAATGAAAAATAGAGAAACCTCACATGACTTCAATGAAATAAAGATATAACACAATTAATTCCCATGAAAAAAGTACATGAAATTCCCCTCCTAATCATAAACATCGTTTTTGAAAGCATCCATCAATGTAGGACTACTCAGTTAGCTGTCTCATACAACTAATGCACGAGTCTCGTACCATTGGCTATACCATACACTCTCAATATTCCGAATCTGAAAATTCCTTTTCACAAACCAACATCGGTCGACCGTGATCCATTCAGCTGAGACAATCCATGTCAAGGACCAAGAGGCATTTCCGATCATCTAAGGCTAGCGACAAGTGCCAGGGCATCAACTGATTACTAATTGAAATTACTTCTCCAAATGAAAATAAAATAAGAAGTAGAAATAGTCTAAAATAACACAAAATGAATAAATGACAGGAATGAAAAGAACGAAAACAAACATGACTAAACTACCCATGAATAAGACTCCACATCACCCCGTTGGTTAATCTCTAATATCGAAACCAAAAATATTCCATAGCGATGTGAACCAGATATAGAACCTACAAGTGAAACTAAAAACAAGAAAAAACTATAGGAATAAGTATTAAAACTGAGTAGGTAAACCTGGAAAATTATATTCCCAATGCATATTCGTTAAATAATGTAAAAATTGAATTCCGGTTTGGAATACAATCTACAAATTTAAAATTTTCTACACTTGTCATTTTAAGGTAAAAAACCAGAAACATAATCCATTTCCTTAAAAATTAAAATTAGGTTCAAGAGGAGGAGGAAAAGAAATGAGACCAAAAAAGAATCATTCGTTTTTCAAAAAAAATTCCAAAGGAAATAGTGATTGTTTGTTTGGAACAATTTATAAGAAAATTTCATTAGAAAACCAAACATTTCAAATTTTACTGCATAACACCAAAACTATATACAAAAGATATCTCTTCATATAGTAAGGGAAATGGTACTAACTATACTAGTGTCAATGGAATATGGGAAATCCCATGAACAAAGGAGAAAACCTGTAAAGACTCGTAAAATTCATGGGAAATTTTTTTCCTAGTTTTCTCTGGGATTTTACAATAACGCAGTTTCTAATGGCGCCTGATTCCGAGGTCCGGTGTGCTCGGAATCAATTTCCGAAGTTTGGCTCGGGTACGTTCAGTGAATGAACGAGCGGGTTTTTCTAAATTTTGAACCAGTGCTCAGAATCGAATTCTGAGGGCACCAATGGAATCACAACGCCGATATTTGCTTAGAAATGCCTCTTTCGGAGTTGCGTTTTCTCGGTTATGCTTTTTAATTTTTTGGGTTTAAGTTCAGAAATAAAATAAAGTTGTACAACAATTTTTTTTCATTTCACTTAAAGCCACTTAAAAACCACTTTAAGCTACTTAAGCTGGGTTGAAGCGGATAGGGTGCAATTCAAAATATCCTACCCACATGGTAGGATATTTGTGAGGTGGGACCCACACGATCCCCACAGTTCTTTTCTTCTTAAGTAATGCACCCGCACTCCCCTTTTAAACGAAGTCAACCGACGCGTTTCCTTAATTTCTTAACGCCTCTATTTAATTGGGTAGTTAAGTTTTACAATTAATTATTTGAAATTAATTGTGAGGGTTACATCGTTTGAATTTTGAAATCGTTGGCGGAAAGAAATAAAATAAGGCCTTCGCCTCATTTTATTTTTGGGTTGGGAAGTGTTGCGCTGAGTTTTCCTCTCCTCCTCCTCCTTCGTGAAGAACACGATGAACGCACCACCTCTGACGAAGAATGCTCGTTTTCCTTCCACAGAATTTTTCCCCCATCCGCGGTGAGTCTCTTCAACGGATCTTCTTCTTCCCCTTCATCGTCAACGGATCGACGAACAAGCTCGGAAACGGAATTGGGTAGCGAGCGACGATGGCTTCGCCTCCCCTCGAGTCGGATGAATGCCGACGTCCCCCTTCGACGTCGTCATCCTCGCGACACCACACCGCGACGAACCTCGAACGACGACACCTCCTTCCAATCCACTTATACCCATGTTAGGGAATTGTTTATGAAATATTAATGAACCCCATGCTACTTCCTTCTAAATCAAATAACGTGGATCAAATAAACATTAATTTGATCCGCGAAGATTATGTTGCGGGTTGGGATTTTATTTTGGTATTCTCTTATCTTTTGAGAAAAGAACGACCGGCGCGGACCAACCAATTCCGGGTTGATCTGCGGATTGTTCGTACTTGTGGATCGATGTAGGGGTTTTATTTATTTATTTGTTCGTGAATACCAACTTGTTGATCTTCGTGTATTTAATCGCTTGTTATCGAATAACGCGAGGGGGTCGGACCGCACAAACACGGACGACCCTCCTCCTTATTTTTTTTATGATTGATTCCTTTGTGGATTGGTTCGGGAAGGTGGGGTGTCGTCGCACCACACGGAATCATGCAAAAGGAAATGCGCGGTGCCGTCGCGCTGCGCCGTGGAAAGAAGTTTAAGAACACGAAGCTATCACGCCGCGTCAAAGAAAACCGAAGACGCCGCGGCCGGAGCGGGGCCACGGTGGAGGGGCACGGTGTCGTCACACCACGCCGGATGACAAGGGCCGCGGACGGTTCCGGGCCGCGGCGGAGCAGGGTGACCGGCGGCCAGTACCGTGTTGCCGGCGACGGAGCTGGAAGGGGACTGGCCACCGCCGGCCCTGTTGAGCAGAAACCGGCAGGCCAGGTCGGGTCGGCTGGATAAGGGGGAGGCGGGGGAAATAATTCCCCCAGCTAGATTTCAAGCGGCCCCAATTAAAGGGACCGCCGTTTTCATAAAGGAGGGGCAATGCCCCTCCCTTGGAATGTGCGGCATGAAGGCCGCACTACCCGCGCAGGCCGCACCACCGCGCCGCCGGCCGGGCCGGGTCGTCGGGACGGGTCGCCGCCCGGACCAGGTCGACCCGGTTCAGCCGACCCAGGGGGGTACTGGGTCGGGCCGAGCCGGGCCCAGACCCCCTATTTTCGGACTGAGTTGGTTCAAACACCCATATCTTGGGCTACGGACCTCCGATAAATGCACCGTCAGTGGAGATGGAATCCTTGGAACGATACGGTCGTTTCGGTATATTGCACTCAAGGTTTTGGAATACTTTGGGTTCGGCCGGGTTGGTTCTGATACGAAACCAACCGGGCCCTCTGAGTGGAAACGCTTATATCTTGAGCTCCGGACGTCCGATTGACGTGCTGTCAATTTTGATGGATTCCTCTAAGTGAGAAGGATCTTTTGGCTTACTCTGCTCGAGGTTTGGATGTCGTTGGAGTGCGGTCGGGTTGGTTCGCTCGTGAAACCAACCGGGCCATTGGAACGAAAAAGCCAATAACTCACAGACCGGGCGTCAGATTGACGCGCCTTCTGTCTCGTTGTTTTCCTCTTGATGAGACGGAACTTTTGGAATACTTCGCCGAGTTTTGGTTGCTGTTGGATAGTGGCCATGTTGGATTGTAACCGAAATCCAACCGGGCCCCTAGAACGGAACAACTGTTATCTTTCAGACCAGACATCCGTTTGACGAACCGTCAGCGGCGTTGGTGATCAAGTTCAGAAAAAGTTCCATTGAGTATACCCAATGAGAGTTCAGGGTACAGTTGAGATACAGCCGGGTTGGTTCGCTTTCGAAACCAACCAGGCCCCTAGGACGAAAAGGCTAATAACTCACAGACCGGACGTCCGATTGATGGGCCGTCTGTTGCGTTGGGACCCCTATAACGAGGCAGTCCTTTGAGATACTACTTCGTGAGACTTTGAGATACATGGAGTATCAACTTGTAGCTCGTGGAGCGGACCCTCCCAGAGACGAGCGTGCGGAGTACGGAGACCGTGTAGCCGACTGAGACCTGATGACTGGTTGACCGACTCGACTTGGAGTGAGTCGACTAGCCCAGTGGACGGAGCACTACTTTGTGAGGTGCAGACCCATGTCGGATGGGGCACTACCTGTGTGATAGTGCAGACCCGCGATACTCGTCCGTAGAGTACCTCAACAGGCTACTAGGGGTGTGCACTACTGTGTTTGGGTGACATACCCTGGCGGGAAGCACTACTGTGTTTGGGTGGCTGACCCGCGGTACCCGACAGGAGGAGTACCTCAGCAGTATTAGGTTAGTGAGCAGTACCTCGAAGTCGTGACAGGACCACTGTACACTCCAGAGATGGGGATCTTCAGAAGTTATGGTTTTGATAATGAAAATCTTGGTTTGAGCTGAGACTTTTGACCTTTGTGTTTACCTCATGATTGAGCAGGGTCACTTGATAACTTAGGTATATATATGGTCATATACCTGGGTAGTGGTTATCCGTTGATTTCATAATCTTTGTGCTTTCTCAGGATTGAGATGGGTTACTTGATAACTTAGGAATATGTATGGGCATATACCTAAGTAGAGGTTATCTGTTGAGATCTTATTTGTGGTTATCCTTGTTGGTTTTATTTAGACCTTGAGGGTCTCAGGGTCCCTACTGAGTATCGTTATACTCACCCCTGCACGGGCTATGCCCGCACCTCATTGTGTTGGTTGCAGACAACAGGCAGTGCTGACGGAGTCCGAGTGTTCGAGGACTGGACAGTACCCGAAGGTGGACTACACGACGAGTAAGTACCCGGAGGTGGACTACACGACGAGTCAGTACCCGGAGGTGGACTACATGACGAGACGACACACGGAGGAGGTTGACGGACGAGAGCGTTGAGGAGGCTATCTGTACCTACCCTTCAGGTAGGATCCGTGGTGGACGACCAGGAGCTGCGCCATCTGTACCTACCCTTCAGGTAGGATCCGAGGAGGACGACCCATGAGCTGCTTCCGTTCTTCTAGTTGTTGCCTTTTTCTGTTGTACTTGTTCAGTTGTAGTTTTACTTTCATTTGGGTTTGTATTCTGGCCCATTTACTTTTCAGCACTTTCTTTTGTACTCAGTGTTTTGCTTCCGCTTGTACTTTGCGGTGTTTTGTTTACTTTTATAAAGGCAATGCCTTCACAGTTATCGGGAGTTATGCCTTTGGTTCTAGTCGCCAGCCCCTGGCCTATGGAAGGCGGGCTTGGGATAGTCACGGCACGAGCCCCAAGGACTGGTCATGACAAATTGGTATCAGAGGTGTCGGTTCTACCGTAGAACTTATAACTCTGATATATTCTTTCTGTGAAGAAATAGTATTAAGAGTACCAGGTGTGATTTTCAGTTCAGGGAGTCCAGTGTTGGTGCGGGCGGCCGACGTATCCATACACCAGGACCCTGACAACTGATTTCCGACTTTGTGAAAGAAAACACTGATTGCGTGTGTGTTTCCAGAAGTTTTATTTAAATATCAGCTCAAACCAGGTCAGCTCACCAGGTATAATTGTTTGACCGTGTCACGTTGTTTTTTTCAGGATGCCTTTTCTCAGACGACCAGCTAGAGCCCAGAGGGATGTACGTACTGACAGCCTGCCGAGCGACGAGGCTTCAGTACAGGGCCCTCTTGCACTTTAGGCACCAGTGGAGGCACCAGCAGTACTACCATATGTTGGGCCACCGATGCCACCAGCCCCAGCAGTAGGCGATGCATGCCACCTGAGTGCACTGCACGAGTTCCAGCGCCAGAGGCCACCCAGGTTCCGGGGAGAGATGGACCCGCAGGTGGCTGAAGATTGGCTGGAGGCTGTGGTGAGAGTATTCAGGCTGGTGGGGACGCCTGCAGACTCCATGGTGATCTTTGCTGCCTGCCTTCTTCAGGTAGCAGCAGGTAGGTGGTGGAGACACTTGTTCCAGTTTTGCGACGGGATGACCTTCACATGGGAAGACGTCGAGACCTTCTTCAGGGTGGAGTTTGTGCCAGTAGCTCTACACCCCGATCATGTTCAGGAACTGCTACCTTTACCGCGTGTTTTTCGATCAGTAGCCGAGTCATCTGTGGGCAGTAGACAGATGATGCAGAGGTCCGAGAGGGCCATAGCTAGCCGTACTAGGAGTTGGAAGTGTTATGAATGCAGCGGAAAGGGTCACCTGGAACGTGACTGTCTGACTCCTCGTACAGTTGATCCACAGGCTTTGGAGGAGCCATCGAGGCAGAAGTAGCGGCGGGTGCTTGAGAAACAGCCGAGCAGTGGACAAGGCAGTAGAGCTCCAGGATCAGGTGGACAGGAGCGGAACTAGTGGATACATCCCTTGTACTCTAGTTCCATTTTGTTGTTGTATTCGTGTCTTTGTACTATGAGCTGCAATAATAAAAAGACACTTACTCTTGTGATGTTTGCTTTCCTATCCTTTTGTTTCGTTGATACTGAGTGGTCCCGGTTAAAACTGTTGACTTGACCCTCACTTTCGAGATTTCTACTGGAGGAGACCCAGTGACCACACACTAATTCCGACAATGTGACTCGACCTTTGGAGGCGAGAGTGACAGTTGGATCTCTTAGTAGTTACGTCGAGGCCTTACGACGTCATCTGTGGCGTGAATGCTTCATTCATGTCAGGATTGACTGTATTAGGTAATGGGCATGGTTCATCTAGGGGATGAGACTGAGTTTCTCTTTTCGGCAAAGGAGGAATTTTAGTAGCTCTACCAGATCGTAGGCAAAGATGGTGCAGATCATCCAGGAGTGGATGAAGACTACACAATGCAGTAAGAAACAGGAAACCGACGACAGTCATAGAGACTCGGGCGTGTTAAATGTTTCAAGAAAATGAAGATTTAAAGAGAAATGAGTCTGTGAAGCGGTAGACATGGAGGCGGAGCTAGGAGAGCAGCATGAGGTGGTGTACATCTTAACATGCTACAACCACCTGCCTTAAGTTATCCCCGCCAGGCTCAGGGAGCTGTAGAGCGGAGGAAGAGTGTGGCTGCATGCGGTCAAGGAGTGTGACCCAATGGCTCTAAAAAATGATTCAAGGGGTAGTCTGTGTCCACTACTAGATGCTGTAGTAACAGACGTCGATATGAATCATTCCTCGCTATCACAAATCTTGTCCCAGACCTAGAGTTTCTAGTAAGCCGTGAACATGACCCTCACATCTGGAGATACCTTGGGAGGAGACTCGATAATCACACTTACGCCGACGGTGTGGTCAGACCCTCGAGGCGAGAGTTTCGTTTGGAATCTCTTGGTGACAGTGTTGAGGCCTTACGACGTTGGTTTGAGTATGGACTGGGCAATCACAGTTCATACAAAAATTGCGGTTTTAGGCAAAAAGGTTGTGGTTTAACTATGACATCAGGATGGGTTTTCCTTGGTCGTCGAAAAGGAAACCCCATACCGCACAGGGGAACTCATTCTCAGGAGGGTGCGACCGATCACTCTTGAGTCAGTCAACCATACCCTCATGGCAGCAGTCGTTTTGAGTTCCAGTTCTAAGCTGGAATTGAAGACCTCTGGAGTTCGAGGATGACGATCACGTCCTTATATGGGTCTCACCTCTATGAGGTTTTCGGAGATGTGACCAAGGAGGCATGTTATCTCCGAGGTTCAGCGGACCTTCTTAGGTTCTCAGCTGGGTAAGCGGGGTGGTTTACCTCTGGACCCATACACCTCAGTTACACTAGGTGCACGACGACTTCCACATATCTCTATTGAGGAGATACGTGCTCGACCCTTCGTATATCATCGACCATGGGGAGCTGGAAGATGTCGATGCGGTGTCTTTCATGGAGGTTCCAGTGGGGATCGAGGATCGACAGGAGCGTATCCTTCGAGGACGGTCTATTCCTAGGGTGCGCTTCCACTGGCAGTACGAGAACCTCCAGGTAAGCACATGGGAGCGGAAGGCTCAGATGCGTGCTCAGTACCGTTTTTGAATCCCTATATTATGTTAATGCTTTACGAGGACGTAAAGATCTGAGGTGGGAGTATTGTAAAGACACGTAAAATTCAAGGGAAATTTTTTTTCTAATTTTTTTTGGGATTTTACAATAATGCAGTTTCTGACGACGCCTGATTCCGAGGCCCGGTGTGCCCGGAATCAATTTCCAAAGATTGGCTCGGGTACGTTCAGTGAACGAACGAGCGGGTTTTTCTAACTTTCGAACCGGTACTCGGAATCGAATTCTGAGGGCACCGATGGAATCACAGCGCCGATATTTGCTTAGAAACGCCTCTTTCAGAGTTGTGTTTGCTCAGTTATGCTTTTTAATTTTTGGGGTTTAAGTTAATAAATAAAATAAATTTCTACAATAATTTTTTTTCATTTCACTTAAAGCTGCATAAAGACCACTTTAAGCTACTTAAGCTGGGTTGAAGCGGATAGGGTGCAATTCAAAATATCCTACCCACTTGGTAGGATATTTGTGAGGTGGGACCCACACAAGCCCCACCGTTTCTTTTCTTCTTAAGTAATGCACCCGCACCCCCCTTTTAAACGAAGTCAACCGACACATTTCCTTAATTTCATAACGCCTCTATTTAATTGGGTAATTATGTTTTACAATTAATTCTTTGAAATTAATTGTGAGGGTTACGTCGTTTGAATTTTGAAATCGTTGGCGGAAAGCAATAAAATAAGGCCTTAGCCTCATTTTATTTTTGGGTTGGGAAGCGTTGCGCTGAGTTTTCCTCTCCTCCTCCTTCGCGAAGAACGCGAAGAACGCGCCACCTCTGACGAAGAACTCTCATTTTCCTTCCACGGAATTTTCCCCCTTCCACGACGAGACTCTTCAACGGATCTTCTTCTTCCCCTTCATCGTCAATGGATCGACGAACAAGCTCGGAAATGGAATCGAGTAGCGAGCGACGATGGCTTCGCCTCCCCTCGAGTCGGACAAACGCCGATGTCCCCCTTCGACGTCGTCATCCTCGCGACACCACACCGCGATGAACCTCGAACGACGACGCCTCCTTCCAATCGGCTTATACCCATGGTAGGGAATTGTTTATGAAATATTAATGAACCCCATGCTACTTCCTTCAAAATCAAAGAACACTGATCAAATAAACATTAATTTGATCCGCAAAGATTATGTTGCGGGTTGGGATTTTATTTTGGAATTCTCTTATCTTTTGAGAAAAGAACGACGGGCGCGGACCAACCAATTCTGGGTTGATCCGCGGATCGTTCGTACTTGTGGATAGATATAGGGTTTTTATTTATTTATTTGTTTGTGAATACCAACTTGTTGATCTTTGTGGATTTAACCGCTTGTTATCGAATAACGCGAGGGTGTCGGACCGCACAAAAATGGCCGACCCTCCTCTTTATATTTTTTATGATTGATTCCTTTGTGGATTGGCTCGGGAAGGTGTGGTGCCGTCACACCACACGGAATCGAGCAAAAGGAAATGTGTGGCGCCGTCGCGCGGCGCCGTGGAATGAAGTTTAAGAACGCGACGCCGTCGCGCCGCATAGACGAAAACCGAAGACGCCGCGGCCGGAGCAGGGCCGCGGCGGAGGGGCACGGTGTTGTCACACCACGCCGGAAGACAAGGGCCACGACCGGTTCCGGGCCGCGGCAGAGCAGGGTGACAGGAAGCCAGTACCGGGATGCGGGCGACGGAGCTGGAAGGGGACCGGCCATCGCCGGTCCCATTGAGCAGAAACCGGCAGGCCAGGTCGGGCCGACCAGACAAGGGGGAGCCGGGGGAAATAATTCCCCCGGGTGGATTTCAAGCGGCCCCAATTAAAGGGGCCGCCGTTTTCATAAAGGAGGAGCAACGCCCCTCCCTTGGCATGCACGGCACGAAGGCCGCGCTGGCCGCGCATGCCACGCTGCCGGCCGGGCTGAAATTCCAGGCTGGGCCGGGTCGTCGGGCCGGGTTGCCGCCCAGTCCAGGTCGACCCGGTTCGGCCGACCCAGGGGGTACTGGGTCGGGCCGGGCCGGGCCCAGACCCCCTGTTTTCGGACTGAGTTGGTTCAAACACCCATATCTTGGGATACGGACCTCCGATCGACACACCTTTAGTGGAGATGTGATCATTGGAATGAGGCGTTCGTTTCAGTATATCGCACTCAAGGTTTCAGAATACTTTGGGTTCGGCCGGGTTGGTTCGGATACGAAACCAACCGGGCCCTCGGAGCGGAAACACTTATATCTCAAGATCCGGACGTCTGATTGACGTGCCGTCGATTTTGATGGATTCCTCTAAGTGAGACGGATCTTTTGGCTTACTCCGCTTGAGGTTTGGATGTCGTCGGAGTGCGGTCGGGTTGGTTCGCTCATGAAACCAACCGGGCCCCTGGAACGAAAAATCCAATAACTCACAGATCGGGCGTCAGATTGACGTGCCGTCTGTCTCCTTGTTTTCCATTTGATGAGATGGAACTTTTGGCATACTTCGCCGAGTTTTGGTTGCTGTTGGATAGTGGCCAAGTTGGATTGTACCTGAAATCCAACCGGGCCCCTAGAACAGAACAACAGTTATCTTTCAGACCAGACGTCCGTTTGACGAACCGTCGGCGGCGTTGGTGATCACGTTGAGAAACGGTCCCCTTGAGTATACCATATGAGAGTTCAAGGTACAGTTGAGATACGGCCGGGTTGGTTCACTTGCGAAACCAACCGGGCCCCTGGGATGAAAATGCTAATAACTCACAGACCGGACGTCCGATTGACGGGCTGTCTGTTGCGTTGAGACCCCTATGACGAGGCGGTCCATTGAGATACTTCTTAGTGGAACTTTAAGATACTTGGAGTATCGACCTGTAGCTCGTGGAGCGGACCCTCCCAGAGACGAGCGTGTAGAGTACGGAGACCGTGTAGCCGACTGAGACCTGACAACTGCTTGACCGACTCGACTTGGAGTGAGTCGACTAGCCCAGTGGACGGAGAACTACTTTGTGAGGTGCAGACCCATGGAGGATGGGGCACTACCTGTGTGACAGTGCAGACTCGCAGTACTCGTCCGGAGAGTACCCCAACAGGCTACTAGGGGGTGTGAACTACTGTTTTTGGGTGACATACCCTGGTGGGAAGCACTACTGTGTTTGGGTGGCTGACCCGCGGTACTCGACAGGAGGAGTACCTCAGCAGTCTTAGGTTAGTGAGCAGTACCTCAGAGTCGTGAAAGGACCACTGTACACTCCAGAGACGAGGATCTTCCGCAGTTACGGTTTCAATAATGAAAATCCTGGTTTGAGATGAGACTTTTGACCTTTGTGTTTACCTCATGATTGAGATGGGTCACTTTATAACTTAGGTATATGTATGGGCATATACCTGGGTAGTGGTTATCCGTTGATTTCATAATCTTTGTGCTTCCTCAGGATTGAGATGGGTTACTTGATATGTTAGGTAAATGTATGGGCATATACCTAAGTAGAGGTTATCTGTTGAGATCTTATTTGTGGTTATCCTTGTTGGTTTTAGTGAGACCTTGAGGGTCTCGGGGTCCCTACTGAGTATCGTTATACTCACCCCTGCACGGGCTATGCCCGCACCTCGTTGTGTTGGTTGCAGACGATAGGCAGTGCTGACGGAGGCCGAGTGTTCGAGGACTGGACGGTACCCGGAGGTGGACTACACGACGAGTCAGTACCCTGAGTTGGACTAGACGATGAGTCAGTGCCCGGAGGTGGACTACACGATGAGACGACACACGGAGGAGGTTGACGGATGAGAGCGTTGAGGAGGCTATATGTACCTACCCTTTAGGTAGGATCCGTGGTGGATGACCAGGAGCTACTCCATCTGTACCTACCCTTCAGGTAGGATCCGAGTAGGACGACCTTGGAGCTGCTTCCGTTCTTCCTGCTATTGCCTTTTTCTATTGTACTTGTTCAGTTGTAGTTGTACTTTCAGTTGGGTTTCTATTCTGGCCCATTTACTTTTTAGCACTTTCTTTTGTACTTAGTGTTTTGATTCCGTTTGTACTCTGCGGTGTTTTGTTTACTTTTATAAAGGCAATGCCTTCCCAGTTATCGGGATTTATGCCTTTGGTGCAAGTCGCCAGCCCCTGGCCTATGGAAGGCGGGCTTGGGGTAGTCACGGCACGGGCCCCGAGGACTGGTCGTGACTAAACTAAAATGTACTAATACATGAAACTCATCCTAAATTCATGCATTTTCTTGATGATGTCGTAACTCCCTAACACCCAATGGTCTCCCAACTTGGCCGAGATTAGGTTCCCAATCCCATAATAATAATAATAATAAAATACCCCTACTATGGTACACTAGTAATGCATAATCTAACTAGTGCATCAATCATTCTCAGTAAAACTCTTTGTTATGCTAGGTTCCAATGTATATTTCACAAAGCAATGTGTTGTACTATTTAAACAACAAGTCACACATATATATAACCACACACACCACACAATAAGAACCACCCCGACCACCTCAAGGTTAGTCTATTGCCTTTAATAATAGTTAACCAAGGAGGTCCCATACAATGGAATCTCTCATCTCATGATCAAACGATGAGGCAAGAGAACCAACTAGAGAGGGGTTTTCCAAATAGCCATTCAAAAGTTCCAACTAGGACTTTACCTATGCAACACTATAACATTTATAAAATCATTTAGAAACTATTTCCAGAGTAAAACAAATCCTAATTTTACATAAACCATTCCAAATAGGCCTTATGTCATTTCACACATCAATCCTTTGATAAATAATTACACAAATGTGATCTTCAATACCAAACCAATTTAGAAACCCACATTGGAAACACCAACCACCATTTTAATGTCAAAATATCATTTACAAAACTAATTAAATCATTTATAAATCACAAACTACTTAGAAAATCCAAATTTTCACTTAACCAACCCTTGGTGTGAATAACCTAACAAAAACACACCAAACATCCAAAAAATCCAATTTTAAAACAATACACACTTACTTTATATGAAAAATAATATCTTGGAAACTAATTTAAGGAAATACAACCACATCATTAAATCCATAAAACATTTATAAGATCCAATAATTCATTTGATAAAAACATAGTTTTCACAGCAAAATTTGACCACTTGAAAAATTCCTAATGGGCCTTACATATTTTCCTCAAACAAACTATTCTAAATCATATGTTCAATAAACCAATTTTAACCCAAAAAACACACGAAATACATTTTAGAAAATTCCAATAACCATTTTCATAAATGTATAAACTATATTTTTAAGACCAAAACATGCTTCTAAATTTTTTGACCATTTGTATGATCCAATCGTGATATCAACGAAACACGATGTGTGCACAATTCTTCAAATCCACATCACATATTCAGTGAAATCAGAAACGACACTTCATTTCACTTAGAAAAAATATTATAAAATCATTAAATTAGTAAATTTATAACTAAAGAAGTAAAAAAAATAAGAAACCAATGAAATCGTGAATTTAAATGCAATGTGAAAAGGATGCTACCTCAACTATCATCTCAATCATGATGGCATGTCTCAAATCATTCTTGTGCATAAGTACCCATGAGTCAAAGACCACAACATCATAGCTTTACCTCACCAACACACTATAAAAAACAAAATGCATATAAAAACACCGAAATGATGGATTAAAATAATCCAAAAAAATAAATATCATAAAACCCACCTCGACACTGGTACATGTGAATTGAAACGGATCCAAACGCTTCGCATTCAGCATCAGGCGTTCGTCGCACTCCCAATTGAGAATATGGTGTGTGACCTGACATTTGAAAAAAAGGAGATAGGGGTCAGCACTGGGGTGAACACGTCACACTGTAGATGTCGCTGGCCAGATCACCAGGGAATCACGACTGGAGGAAGGTCGCACCAGTGTGGCAGCATGCTAGAGATGTCACCCTAGAAATAATGGGTGTGGGTGGGGACAACAACCAGAGGGGAGTTTGTCAGGGAACAAGTTTGCGACATAAGGGGAAGGATGTTCAAAGGGGACCCCAGTTGGAGGAGGGTCAACTGAAGGTGGATGTGGATGTACTGGGTTGGAGAGGGGCATGGCCGAGCTGGGAGGGCTTGCGACAACCGAACAGGGTCCGTGATGGGTATGACATGAAGGGAGTGCGCACGACGGCAGGATGGAGTCAGTGAGGGGCGCGACCTGTAAGGAGCACATGCGACGTCGAGATAGGGTCGGCGAGGGGCAAGACTAGTAGGGAGGGCCCGTGATGGCAAGATATTAAGGGGATGGGTGGGGGGATTACATGTCGCGAGGGGGTGAGGGGAGAATGTGGGCGCAACATGTGAGGGGGGAGGGGGAAGCACTAAACCCTAAAAAATACATATTAATAAATTATTAAAGTAATAATAAGTAATAATACAAATAATAAATTTTTTTTTATAATAATATTCATAATAATAATAATAATAATAATAATAAAATAAAAATATTAATAATAAGAATATTGATAATGAAAGTATTAATAATAATACTACTAACATCTATAAGAATTTTAATAATTAAAAAAGGAAAGAAAAATAAAATTAATAATAATATTATTATCATAAAAAACACTAATAAAATTATTATTCTCATCAAGACTTGTTTCACTTCTTCTAAATACTGGGAAACTACACGGTAATCCTGCATGACTAATTATAACTTTAATGGTGAAAATTAAGACAGTTCATTCATTTTTAATAAAAATTAATATTGGTAACATTTTTAATAATTATATTAATATTATTATCAATTTTAAAAATAACAATAATATTTATCATTTCACTTATAATTTGAATAAATATATTATAACCTTTTCAATATTATTAATTAAGAATAATAACAAAACAAATTAAATAATTACAAAAGTATTATTTGCAACAATAAAATTTTATTATAATGCATCAAAATATAGATTCATTATTTGCTTTATTTATTTACAATCATTTTAACTTCATTTCATTATTCCATTAAATATATAATTTATCTTGAAAATTTTCTAGGAATCACAGACTCTGAACTGATCCTTTCTCAGGTGACCAATGGTGTTAGCTGAAAACATGTACTTTTTAGTAGAACTCCATAATATCATTCAGGATTCAACTTGAAACCCGACCAAAATTTTAAAACCTAATAAAAATGTTTAAAATGACCAAAAACACTTGGCGAGGTTATATAATTTTTATTAAAAAATTTAATATTGTTGGGAAACTACGTGACTAACCTATATGACTGATAATAATTTTACTGAAGAAAATAATGACAGTTATTTTATTTTGAATAAAAAATTATATTAGTAACGTTTTTAAAAATTATATTAAAATTAATATAACTTTTAATAATAACAATAATATTTTTCATTTCATTTTTAATGGAAAAAAATTAAATACATTTTAATAATATTAATTAAGAAGTATAACAAAAGAAATTTGATAATTACAATACTATTATTTGCAATAATAAACATTTTATTATAATGCATCAAACGATTGATTGTTTTTTTTACACTCATTTTAATATTGTTTCAATTTTTCATTAAATTTTTCATTTATCTTCAAAACTAGTCAGGATGCATAGTCTTCGAACTATTTATTTCTCGTGCTCCCAATGAAATCTACTGAAAAATGTTCTCATTTTATTAGAACTCAACAATCTCATTTGAGATTCAACCTGAACCTCGAAAAAAATTTAAAACCTAATGAAAATAATTAAAATGAAAAATTTATGGGGCGGGGTTATTTATTTTTTTAAAAAAATTAAATAATATTGATAAAATACATGGTTAACCTGGGCGACTGATAACAATTTTATTGATAAAAATATTTACAGTTATTTAAATTTTAATAAAAAACAATATTTGTAATTTTTTTAACAATTATATTAATATTAATAGCACTTAAAAAAACAATAATAATTATCATTTCAGTTATTTTTATATATATCCATTTAAATAATAGTATTTAAGAGTATTAACTAAACAAATATAATTATTAAAATAATATTATTTTCAATAATAAATATTTTATTATAATCATTCAAATGCTCGATTGATTTTTTTTACAATCATTTTAACTTAGTTTCAGTATTTCATCCACTGATTACTTTATCTTGAAAACTAGGCAGTACGCACGATCTCCGAACTGTGTCTTGCTCATCTGCCTAATGAAGTCCGCTAAAAAAATGCATTCTTTTTAACAGAACTCAACAATCTCATTTGAGGTTCAACCCAAACCTTGAAAAAAATTTAAAAACCCAACAAAAATTCTTAAAATGACCAAAAACATGAGTTGAGGTGTGTCAAACATTCATAGTGAAATCTACCTACTATGAATCATCATATGAAGCATTTCTAGAAGAACGTTTGGACCTAGACATCATCCGAAATACAAACCATCAAATGGAAAAAAGGATAAAATTTCTCAACTATTTCATTCCACTCCCATTTGAGGAAAAATAAACATAAGGTAATACATGGATCCAACCATCTCCCTTGGTTTTAGTAGGAATTCCATTCCAGTCTAAAATCATTACATATTTCCAACACTATCAATCTGACTCACCCAAAAGACAAAAAACTCATATTTGTCCTCACTCCAAATAAAATCCGATAACCATAGAACATCCATTGCCAAGAAGAAGCACCACCACCTTCAACTCTCTATTTTAGCATCAATAATGTGAAAAAACAAACATAAATCAATTTTCATCATCCAAATTTCATAGCCAACATCAACCAAAATGAAGAAATCCATGCCAAAACATCCATACTGGCACACCACACCAGAAATCCCTCCCCTACCTTGAATTTCATCTCCCATGAATTGAATCCACAGATGAAACAAAAATAATCACCACGATGCCAAATTAGAGACCAAACAATGCCATAGATGAGAAGTCCCAAGCCTACAATAAAGATGAATCTCCTTCCCTGTCAGCCACTCAAAAGCAACAAAACTATAGAAACAAATCTATAAACCTAAGAAACAGGTGTATAAGAATCCCGTTGTGAATCCAACTACATTAACCTATCACAAGCTTGATCTACATATCCCTTCACCACCATCAGAACAAAGATTGAGTACCAAAGAAAACCACCCCCTCCAATCCTATTCAACTGAAAATGAGGTTGCAACCGTGTAACAACCCGATATTTTATGATAAGTATTCTTTTTAATTTATATGATGTCATGTGTTTTATTCTACAACAAGGTTATCTTGTGTTATATGCCACACTGTATTAGCTTGGAGTATACACCAAACTATTCTTAGATTGTGTTACACACAATTTCAAGTTCATTTAATAATAGTCATTCTATGCAACATTGAGTGTATATATATATATATATATTCAATGTATAAATGAAATATGGTTGTATTCTGTTATACGAAATAATAAAGGATTCTTGCACAACACGCAACCCTGACTTGGCCTACATTTCATGCAATCGTGACCTTCCTCGATAGCGTGTGTTTTACGCAATACAGGGTTTTACTAAACAAAAATAAATTATTATAATATTATTATGGACTGGCCGTTATGAATTTTATTAAATAAATTTTTAATTTTATAACATTATTATTCATCTTACACATTTTCTAGAACATGGTATAAGAAGAAAATAACTTTTTCGGGTAAAATAAGTATTTTTAAAAAAATGCACTTTTGTCGCCTTTTGATGGCGCACCCACTTTAAATCTAGTTTTTGAAATGTTTATAAGTTCAATTTTACAAAATAAAATTATTATTTGGAATCAGGATATAAAATTTTACCTTGGATAAATATTTCATATTATTCTGATAACTTTTATATTTTAATGAATAGTAAAAACATTGTATATTTTAATTAAAAACAACTTTTTTCATCATAATAACTTATGTGATTAAATTATAATATTTAATGGTTTAAAAGTATAAATATAATATATTTTTACCATTTAATATAATGTATGTCATTAGCCATGATTTTACAATGAATTCGTTGGTCAAATAAATTCAATATTTTGTAATGTTTTAAACAAAACCCCATTTTCTTTCGACAACGGGATTAATTTAAATTTAATTTCTGCAACTTCTGTGTATTCAATTTGGGAAAATGGATTCCATATTTGGAATCAGTAGGTCCAAATTATATTAATATACTACCTTTTATTTTTGGGCTTTATGAATAGTAACAACGGTAAATTTTATTTACCATAGTAAAAGGTAAATTGGGTAATTAATGGTAAATATAACATTATAAAATTATCCTAATACTTGTCTTAATATATTTGGATGATTATAATTTGTCCTAAGTCATATTCGGGTCTAAATGGAATCCATTAGAACCCACATGGAGGTGATTAAGACCTTTAGTTTATTTTATTTAAAGGAAAGTGAAATATGTCTCACTCAACTTTAATAATTAAAGTATTTTTAATATAAGTTTATACAGAATATAAACTCGGTTATAAATACTCATTTGAAAGATAAAATGTTTTTCTTTGTCATGGAAATATATTTGTAAATTTTTAGAGTTATTTAATTACCTTATTATCTTATACATTAACGATAAAGAAATTATTTATTCAGTGAAAAATCAATAATATAGTTTTTATTTAAATATTAATACATATCAAAAAGCCCAAAAATATACAGAAAACTTATTATTAGTGTATATATTGACCCTAATCATCCAGCGGCCGAATTTTTGACCATTTGGATCCTTATTAAGATGAATATGACACTTATATTATTTTATTTTAAATGATCCCAAAGTTGTCACCTTCATAATTTAATAAATATAATAATTTAACTATTGTGATTTTAAGATGATAAATTCTAGTAAATGTATTATTGTAAAATTTAATAGATTTATATTCATAATATGATTTTATTTTTAATTTTTATGCAACATATAAGTATATTAAATAATTATACAAAAATGTTGTAGAAATTATTTTATTAAGAGATAAACCAAATAAATGGTTTTAAAAATAATAAATTAAATATTATATGAACTATTTAATGTTATCCACTAATTTTCTAGATACATATGAACTTTTATGAATCTATTAAAGCTTTTATATTGAACATATCTTCTGTATATATTTTATTTAAATTCATGTAAATGAATAGTGTCAAAGTTGACACTATTGTTATTTTATAAAAATAACATATTATAAAATTGTTTACAAATCACAAAAATATTTAAAAATTATAATTTTAAATTTATATGGTCTAAAATGTTTTAATGTATCCAATTATGGACAATTCACAACAAATAAGTAATTATTTGTTATAATTTAAAATTCAGAATATTATTACCACAAATAAAATTAAATTTATTAAATAAGGATAAATCAAGTTGATAATGCTTAAAATAAATTCCTAACATGTCTAAATTTTATTTTTTGATGATATTACAACCCTATATCATCTAATCTTCGGATATTAGTCATTTTGGAAGTTTTTATGTGGGGTTGGAATTTACTATAAACTAATATTTCTTATATTTCCAAAGGTGCCCCTCTCCTCCCTTATAAAAGAGCACCTCCTCCCTCTATTCCTCACACCACATTGATCCTTCAAGATCAGCCAAACCCTGAAAACTTCTCTTCTCCACTTCCCTAGAAATATTTTATAGGTCCTGGTCTTCTTCAAAGACCAATTTTAGTTCCCTAAGAGTAGGTTCTAAAGAGGTGCTTCAAAGAAGAGGTAATGTCCGTTACCGATTCTTTCAACTTTATTTCTTCTTCAACTTATTCTTCATTAGTTTTTTCATTATGAGGTAATAACATAAGTATCAATCATATACTTATATGTTATTATAAGTATTAAACAACCAGATTTAACCATCTATCCATCCTACGGAAAATGAAATCACCGCGCGTGCGTACGTACCGAATACCGTCTCCACGCTGTGGTGCAATCTATTTTCCACCACCACCTTACATGGATGGGTATAATGGTGAAATTAATGAATATATATAATTATTGTAAAGTGATATTGTTTCTGTAATATTATACATACACTTTAATACAATTCCACGATAATGGGAATGATATCATCGCTCGTGCGTACATATGGAATACCGTCTCCACGACGCGATGAGATTCACTCTTCATGATAACCATTCACGAATGATTATAAAGTATATATAATAAATAATAATGTAATATATGACATAATAATGATACTGGATTTATTTATATATATATTTATTTCTTCTACTTAATTCCATTAAATTCAATAAGGAAACAAAAACAACATTCATGCGTACGTACGACCTACCGTCTCCATGAATGGTGTATTTCTTAACATTTATAGATCTATTATATATATGTATATTATTAATATATATTATATATAAATCATGTTTTAAATTTTTTATGTAATTATTAATGATCTAAGTAATCATATGAATTATTACAAGTTAAAACATGAATGAAAAATGAAACGATTTTACCCAAAATGCTACTTTAACAAGAATTTACAAAAGAACGGGTAATATATAGTCATAAGTGAACCATATATGATATAATAACAATGAATATGATTATTTAATAAGACAATGACATTATTTAAATCATTATACAGAAGGTTTGGATACGTACGAAGCATATCAGACCTACGGTAAGGGATAATTTTTCAAATCTCATTTTTATATGATATTGATTATTCTTAAGTATTTACTGGGGTTATTGCTATCATCCATGTCCATGTATTATAAAAGTATGTTCATGTATTTTTAAAGTAATTTTTACCCATTTTTGACTTTTACTACATGGTATGTAAGGAATATTTTTTTCGTTTACGTTATGAGGTACTTTTTGAAATTTCCGACAAAAGTACGAGAAGAATGTTTTTTTAACATATACGGCATGAAAGGATTTTTACGGTTTTATAAAGCCTTATTTTATTAAGCTTACTCCAAAATATTTCATGACTATTTAAAAAAAAAATCCTATTCTTTTACAATTGCATTGCATTTTGTGAAAAGAAAATGATTTTGAAGGAGAAAGGATATTTTCCTCAAGAATTCATTTCAAGTGTTTTATCAAAAACCATTTTTCATATAAGATAACATTATTTCATATGTGTATGTTTCAAGTATAATGTCTCTCTGATTTAAATTGTTTCACATTTCTTATTATGAAATGATATCAATTTTTTTATGGATTATGTGATGATGGGATGATGTTTATGAAACCCATTTTATTTTTTGGATTTTTATGAATGATGTATGTTTATTTTGTGGAACAAGTAAGAATGATTTAATTATGAGATGGGTGGGACCTATATCTTCCTCCAATGCATTGGGTAAAGATTTATATCTCATGATATATACATGGATGGAACGGTAAGTTAATCCGGTTCAGTATTACAGGACTAGAACGAGGAGTGAACTCGATTCAGAAAGGGACTTTTTCCACTAAGATGGTCTTGGCAGCAATGCCTTGGCTACTATGGAAATAATTACATGTGCTTAATGGATGCCACAATTAAATGTTTTATTCCCATGCTATTTTATCATGATTTATGTTCAATTATGATCTATTCCTTAAGTACTTCCACGATTTATGTCTTTGCTCATGATTTTGAAGTTTAAACATTATGTTCATTTTTTAAGTTCAAATGTATATGGTATGTTTTATTTTATCCATGCATACCCTTACTGAGAATTTGAGCTCACCCTTTTTATGTTTTATTTTCCCCTAGGATTAAAAGAAAGGTTTTAGGTAAGGAAACAAAAAGTGGAAGATCTTTATGGGAGATGTTGAAGATCTTTACCCACAATTAAAAGATTACGTTCCATGTTTCCAAAGACACTAAACTATTACGGACCTTATGTGTATGTTTTTTTTGTGTATTAAGTATTCAGAAAAAGTAATGTAATATCAATGTACGTCAAGCTTCAGGTCTCTACAAACCCTCTGACCACCGGGTCTGGGCCTCGATTGCTGGATCTACACCACACCGTCAAATGAGATCCTAACTAGAAAGGCAGAAGGGTGATGACATGTCAAAAAATGATGCAATTTTACGAGATAAAGAATCCCAAAAGGTCATTGATGCCACCATTAGACAAGTAATCACACACCACTAGATCACCAAGGAGGAGAAGAGAGAGCAGAATCCTAGCCAACTCGAGGAGAAGTCGACTGTTTGTGACAGAGGGAAATCTCGGGGAATAAAACACCTTATGGGCTCATAATTACTGTTGTCCAAAATGAAACTCATCAAACCTCTCAAATTGTGAATATTTATTTCATGATGTTAATGACGATCAACCAATATTATTTTCATTCATTGAACCTCAATATTTTAGTGATGTGTTGTGACTCCCTATTTTCATCTTTTCTTTTCATTTTCTTCTAGGAAGAATTATAATATTTTCCACAATAAAATGAATTAAAAATAAAAATAGTGGAATTAATAATACACTTGAATTCAAAAAATTAATGATTTTATATTAAACAATGTATTTATGAAATTTTTACATCACCTCAAATAGAAATAACCTATCATATAATCATTTTTTAAGGGCGATATAAAGATCTACTTCGAAAAACATTGTATAAGTCCTCAGGTAAAAAATTGAGAGGGTTTTACAAAGAAATTATATATCCACTATATCACATATTTTAGAAATCCTGATTTAAAAGGGTTTGTGAGTTTGAAAATACTATTATAGTATTGGGTTGTGCTGAGGAGTTGATAAGTCCCACAAAAAATAATTTATTGAGGAAAATATAAATGTACTCATTTTTTGGACTATCATATAAAAAAATATAGCTTGTATCTGAGATTTATAATCCCTAATAACTCTCAAACTATTTCTGGGATCTATAATTTCAAGGATGTCCACATTAAAATATTTGACGTTTAAAAATACTCATATCTTTTATGAGAACCTAGACACTTAACATTCCAAAAGTAAAAGGAAATCATGTTTAAATGAGTTCCGAACCCTTTGGTACCATGATTTATCTCCATAGTGATATTAGGTTACATATTATTAACAATATTTTAATTTTTCTCTGGTTAACATACCTCCCACTCTAATTGTGATGAGAGTGGGTGTGTCCTTACATTTTTTAGGGTATACTTCGATACTAGAATATCTTCTTTTGAATCGTCTAATACATAAAAATAATTAAATATGAGCATGGGGTTAGCTTCAACAAATTGTGGAATCATTTTAATAGTATGGATTGAGAGGATTAAATCATTAATCCCATATAT
The DNA here is from genome assembly GCA_963277665.1 of Viscum album. Taxonomy (NCBI): domain Eukaryota; kingdom Viridiplantae; phylum Streptophyta; class Magnoliopsida; order Santalales; family Viscaceae; genus Viscum; species Viscum album. The sequence continues at coordinate 1,971,109,985 of OY728130.1, read as the reverse complement.
AGGATATGGGTTATTATATACAAGTCCAAGGGAAAAGCAATTAGACCTGAAGAAAAGAGATATGATAGAATTTTACATAATGCATCCCATGGATGTTTAAGGGTATGATGAGGGTAAACCTAGTGAAATATATTGGGAATTGTAATCCGAATACTCTATGGGAAGGAGGGTGACCCATCTCTTGAAGAACGATGGTTTTTAACTCCATGAGTATCTTAGAACAGAGGGGCCACTAGGAAGAAGAACCACTTGCTCTGGAATGTTGAGGACTGTTATGGGGATGTTCCTAGGGAGGAATCATGAGAAATTCTACCCTCCACAATCTTCCATTTACATTTATTAGTTTTTTCGGGGGTTGGGTTGAATGATATAAACCAAAACCAACATAGAAGAATAAATAATATCGATAAACTAAAATTATTTGAGAATAAAAAAAGAATAACAAATAGAAGAAAGTCGATAAAAATAATGAAACAACAAAAGAGAGGTGGCTAATGTAAGAGATGTATGTGCTTCAGATCATTTTGATCCTCTTCACGTGACAAGAACACCACGACCATTATATTAGTATTAGGAAGAAATAAACAACAACAACATACAACATAAAAGATGAAAGCATATAGAAAATTTACGTAGACCATATAATCTATTTGAGCATAGGGGCCTCATCAATCCATGATCCAATGATGAACCCTATCTTGAAGATAGTATTTTAATCCCTAAAACTAGATGTAATCAGTCATGAATCCATAATTCCTATTGAAATTAAGAAGAATGAAAATAAAGAACAACAAATAAGTGACCAAAAAAAATGAAGAAGCGTATATTTTCTAGGCTATACTAAGGAATATAGGGGGTGTTCATTAGAAAATGGAATCAGCACTATTAGGGATGGAAATCATGAACATGTTGTGGTATGATAGGGCTCTTGGGATGAATGCCCTATATCAGAGAAAAAAACAGAACATGGACTACAAGAGACATCAAGATAAGATCAGAAGGTACACCCTCTCTCTATATCTATTATCTTTAGAGAACATGTTGTTGTATGATTGAGCTCTTGGGATGTAATCCCTCTATCGGAGAAAAAAATAGAACATGGACTAGAAGAGACATCTAGATAAGATCAGAAGGTACGTCCTCTCTGTATCTCTATTCCCATTAGAGTGGATGGAACGAAAAATCCATATGATCCAAACACATATCTCAAAATAAATGAATTATTATAAAATGATTCAACTTATCCAAATCATAATAATGTTTAGGTAGGTGGTCAGTTAGGCACCCAAGAAAGGTAGACATGTAGAATGTGGAGAATCCATAGACCGTTCTAGAAGATCAGGACGTCATATCATCTTTAATAAAATCTTGGATATAACAACCCTTATCATTATTACACATTAATACATTATTAAAATACATAAAATTAAAATTAATAGAACAAAAAATATTTAGAAGTAGAGTGTCTTGGGAATTTTATATATTTCATTATAACATCAAATAGTAATTATAGAATCTTTATTGTAAAATTCTTTAACAATCACGAGCTTAAAACAACATTGGATAACCTAGGGAAATACATAAAAAAGGGGTGAGACAAAATGTCTAGTAACAGAATAAAAATGGAATTAAATTAATATAATAATACATATAATACAAGACATATCAATGAGGCATAATGGAGTAAGAATAATAAGGCATGATATAGCATGATAATCCTAACATGAGAAATGTGGGAACAACTTAAAACACTGCCTCATGAACATGGTTCAAGGATAAACCACCAATACATCATGGAGGAAAAAGTCATAGAAAATAATCAATTATACCCCTATAAAAAATATTGTATCATGATACTATACATTACCCAATTCATTGGAGGGCTATATGATTATAGGTACACCGATCAATTTTATTTCAATCATATGCTTATGTGTGTCACATAGATCATAAAAAATGGATTCATTCATTAAAATAATTTATTCCATGATCAAGGAGAGTGTAATTAATTCTTTTTAGTCCTAAATAAAAGGATAAATGTTTATAAAATTTCACACACTTGATAGTAAATGGGTATTGTATTCAATACAAAATTTGTTAGGAATGGAAAACTTCGGTGAAAATTCGGCAGCACAACGATGTTAGTTAAAAATTTATAAAAATGGTTTTATGAGAGAGAAATTACTATCTAATCATTTGAATATAAATTATATAGAAAAATAACCTATAATTAAATTTACCTACATATATTTATAGAAAAATAATGTATACGATAATAAAAATGCTAGATAAAAAGAGAAAGGAAATAATCCTTTGGAAATTTTGGAATGATAAAGAGTGTACATGGGATGGATTAATGAGAGAGAAAGGGGTATACAATAATTTATACATAATAAGGGAAGTATGTGAGAGGTTAAAAAACATAATCCATTATTATTAAATGATAATAATAGTAAATATTAAGATAATGTAACTTGGATAAAGATGAGAAAGGAAAGAACCCTTACGAAATTTCGGCATGGTAAAGGGTGTTATTAAGAGGGATTAATGAGAGAGAAAGAGGTATCTAATAATTTGTAAATAATAATAAAGCTATATTAGAGGTGAAAATACATACCCATCATTAGTAAATTATAAATAAAAGGAAATATCATAGAATAGATTCTTGAATAAATCTGGGAATGAGAGGATCCCTTACCCTAAGAGTATGACACAAAAATCATGAAAGAGGATTATTGAGAGTCAGGACCACATTGGGAGGATTATAGAGAGAGGATGTATGAGTATGGTATTTATAAAGTTATTTAGAGTCTAGAGAAGTGGGATATTGGGTGGGATAATATAGAATGATTGAGGAATTTATTTAATATTTTGGTTTTGGACTCTACAAAATAAAGTTTTTCGAAGCACAAACCATCCCATGGGTTTTCCCTTGGTTGTTTTGAAAATTGGATAGGGTTTAATTATTTTATTATAAAAATGGATTAGGAAACTAAAATATTACCATTTCTTTTGTGGAGTATAGTCACACTTTTAAATAAATGAATATAAAATAATAAAATATATTATTTGTCTGGGAGGATTCATAAATGATTAATAAAATTAATTAAGAAAACGTAAAATCCTATTATATTATTGATAAAACATATATTTGGATGATTACATCTATCATAGTATTTATTGAATCATTTTTGGTTCATTATGATTTCATAAAAGACATGTATATTTTTATAGTTTTATTTTGTACCTGAAAATTCAACTGTCACATAAAATTATAAAAAATTCACTATTTAATAATTCTGAAGTTCTAATTAAAAAAAATTAAATTTTATCTAAATGATTTTCCAAATATTTTCATTTTTTACATTTAAAATAATATTCGACATTTATTAAAAAATTATTGGTGTTTTTACAATAATGGTTTTTGAACCCCTATAAAAAGTACATTTCACTTCATTAAAATTATATGAACATTTATAATTAATAAAGATTACTTAGTAATTACATTTTATTATAATTATTTTCATTTAAAAAATATACTTCTTCTTCAAAATAAATCACTTAATTGAATTTGAATATTACGCGAAAATATAACTTGTTATTAATTGAATCAAAATCAAAATTAATTATCATGTAATAATAAAAATGAAATGAAATTCATTATTCTATAAAATATTTATTCATATTAATAATGTATTTATAAATAACCTTTTATTATACTTGAATACACCCTATTACTATGGTGTGTGATGGTGAGACCTTCATGGGGTCTTTTGACAAACATGGTTTGGGTCATGATCGAAATGAGCATGAACTTCTCATAAAAATGGGTTTGCTCGGACCTATGTTGCGGGATCTCTGCATGGGATTGTCCAATGGAAAATCATGGGGATTCTATCTCCCTTGAATGCTCTGATAAATGGACATCATATGGTACAATTCTATTGGATGAGGTCATCACTTCTTTTTTCTTTGTCAATTAGATTTGTTAATTCCCTATATTTATATTAATAATGTTATCATTATTTAATGGACATATTAACAACGGTAATATTTTTATTGGTATTTTAAATCAAAATATATAACCATGAAAGTGTATGTGTTTTCTATAACAATATTACATAATAATACTTTACTGTAAATCCCAAAGGGAAACTTTATTTACAACAGTTTGGGATGTTACATGGGACACACATAAGATGAGGATAATACATGACCTAATTGACATAGAACATCATGATCGATAGAATGAAAAAACATGCATTCAAGTTAATCCAGATCTGGGTGGTCAATGGTTATCCAAAATATTGGGATAGGTGTGTAGATCAAACACCACTAAGGAAGGCCATAGAAGCCTCCAACCATCAAAGCATGATGAAGTATCCCAATTCTATCATATTGAGATCCAAACAGAGAATCCCAAAAAAGAATAATCCTTTGCACATAATATTACATAATAATAAAAAATATCATTTCATGGTATAAAACAAAACCAACAATTTAATTTTGAAAACCTAAAATTTAAAATATTTATATTTCTAAAAACACTTTTAAATGATAGTGAGAAACCACAAAGATAACATGAAATTCAAAATTTAAAACCATATAATAAATTATGGTGTTATTTTAGATAATCATTAAAAGGTTTTAATTAGTCACCCTATATATGACCCATGTTATAGAGGATAACATTATGTCTGCTTCGTCTTTGCGGAGATCCTCAAATTGGTTGGCTAGTACGTCATAAGTATAAATATTTTACACCAGACATATCTTTATGTCATTGATTCCTTGATTTATTATCTGATCTTCTCTATTGTTGTAATCAATTTTATCATCATTAATATCAACATGAATTGATATATCGTACATGCTATCAGCATCTTCTTTCAAAACATTGATATCAAAATATTCTTCTGACATATCTTCCATTGAATTTAGGTGATGCTTCAGATCAAAATCTTCATTCCTTATTTCTTTCTAGAATCCATCAAATTCCTCTATTTCAATAAAATGGTTAGGGTTTTCTAACCTCCCAGATTTAGTATCTACAAACATATCTTTAGCTACCTTAACCATATCATAGGGAGGAGTAGCTGACAATTTGTTAATTCCAAATTCATAAAACTCAATTGGATCCTCCCTGGCCTCAGCCTCAGAATTCATTTTTTTCAACTAATATAGTGACCATGGTATTTGGAAGATTGGATTAAACATTTTCTTGATTAGTTTTTTCTTTTGGATGACTGTAAAATTTACATAAATGAAATTAACATTCTTCCCATTCCTCAAGCCGCACGAACATCCATTTTTGTATGATATTGATCACATTTTGAAGCTTATTTGGAGTCAGTTTATTTGTTTATTAGGGCCGTAGACTTGACCTACTTCCTCTTCCATTATGGAATAACTTACTTCCACCCATCAGGGTCACATTTCTCCTCCTTTCCATCTTTTCCCGAACCCATAACAACCGAACCAGCAAACAAACTAAATATAATAAGATTTATAGTTAACTTTCTAGGAATCCAGTTGACCACTACATTCACTCTCTATTTGCATGAATCCATGTTTATCATATTTGATCATTCATGTGACATGCATCCATATTTTTGCAAACCACTAGAAACATGGGGATTCATAGTTCCTTTCATTAAGGCGTTGTAGGTATGATTTATAGGATGGAACCTTGACTCATTATTCTACACCACTCCTAATGCCATAGAGGGTGTTAGTCTGTAATCTCCTCCCCAACATGCAAGAAGCAAATAGATCCATCCCCTTTCTTCCAATTGCTATCACCATTTGATCATAAAATATAACTATATTTAAGGAATCTATTACAAGATTATGAGTAAATTCATTAACAACTGGATAATAAATACATAGTATATGGCGGTTGTCCATTCAAAAAACCTCCGAGCCAGGATGTGTTGGCTCCTTATTCCTCAAACAGAGACGATGGTCATACTGTGAGTGTCCAAAAAATGGATGAGAAGTAATTGAACTGATCCTCAAAAACCACTTCCTAATGGTTTATGAGATATCGACCAACCGAAATCCACAAAGAATTCATATGAGTCTTAGAAACATCAATTTCCACACTAATGCGAGGTGAAATGGGGTGACATAGGGATTTCGAGTGATTTTTTAAATTCCAAAAAAATGTCCATCATGATTTCCCATAATTTGGAGGATAGATGGTATTTGAAAAGGAAGGGGTAATCTCAGGAAACAAACCCAAATCACTATGGTTAGATGATCATGATTCTAGTTAAATTTGTAGCCCCATCTGAAATGAAAAAGTGACATCCCTCACCTGACTGTTGACCCTTACACCAAGCACCAGTGAAGTCAACCTCATTAGAACAATGAAGAAGGAAGTGGTGAGGATACTTCAACCCAATGGTATCTCGCTCCTTCATAGACCACCTATCATTGATGAATCCTTCAAAGCTGTCAATTGGCGAACAACTTCGACCAAAAAAAGACACCAGGGTGACGCCGAAGAGGTCCAACGACTCAAGGAATTTTCGGAGAGAGAGGGGAAGTGTTATGATAAAAAATCATTATGTATCAGCCTATATACTACTATAATACTAAGTAAAAAATATTTTAAAATGAAAATATCTCAGAAACAACAATATATAGTGTTTACCAAAAAAATTAAGTCTCCTCTTGATCCAATAAATCTCCCAAGCATGAAGAAAATTACAAACATAAAAATTATCCTCAGGGGTCAAAGGAAGCTATCATAAAACATAGAAAAAATCAAATAATTACAATAGTAAAAGAGGAAGAAAAATAATCTAATAAAAATTAAGATTCCAACAGGTGAAGGATCTCTACCAATGATCAATGTATTTGACGATACCTAACACACCCTCTATTCGAATTATGTTCCCCTAAAAACCTAAGCAGTGATAATATTAGGATCATAGAAGAGAGAATACATAGGATATACACATAATTCTACATATGTGGATATTGAAAAAATAAGTATTCCCTACAACGGAATACATGAGGCATACCATATTGATTTCGAAAACTGTCCCTATTTTTAACAAGGGTTAATATATTTAAATATGGTTGGTCTTTCCACACTCAAAACACTAGAAGTTATAAAATTGGATCTTATATTTTTATTATTTGTTATTACCGTACATTTAACCCCTAAATTTCATTAATCGATGCTTGAATTTCACTCCACTAATTTCAACCTTCATACCGTGTGTCTGATGTTTTAAGGAAAACACATATGATTTAACCTCGTATAGGGTTTTCAATTCTCTACGATAAATCATTGAATATTTTAAATAATTAAAATAATCATTAAGATAAGTAAAAAAGATAATTTTCAAATCTTCTGGATTTATTTTAACATTTATATTAGCTATGTCAAACAAATTATTATTAAAATTGTCAAGATGAATGCAATTATAAGAACCTATGTTCATATTAAAAGTATAAAGACTCATTTTCTTATATAAAAACACAAATAGATACTTATTCATATATAAATGATTAGGTTTAAGCCATAGTATAATGACCCAAGTTTGATGTACATGGAAATTACATTACTTTTGCAGAATAATTAATGCATTACACAAACAAATGCCCAAAGACCATATTTGATTATTGACTTTGGAAACATGTAATGAATTCTTATAATTTGGTGAATTAATTTAAACATCTCCCATAATTATATTCCCGTTTTTTCATACATATAACCTCACATTATATCCTAAGGAAAAAAAACATATGAAAATGGTGATCTCATATTCTTGGTAAGGGTAAATAGAGAAAATATCAAAGAAAATAGAAACATAATAATGTAATGATGTGAACATAACATATGAAAATCACACCATGTATAACATATATAAAAATATTGAGTCATGGAAAACCCATAAATCACAAAGGAACATGAGCCATGAGAAAACAATATTGGGATAAAACATGGAGTTGTGGAAAACACATAAGAATTGCAAATAATATTCATATTAGACAAGGATCATATCCTAGATAGTGGTAATGGAAAAAACCCCTTACTGAATCAAGTTCAATCCTTGTTTTATTCATGTATTACTAAACTGGGTTTACATTCTGCTACATCCCTGTATTACTGAACCAATATAATTTCTCATTCCATTCATGTATATATCATGAGATAAAAATCCATACTAAATGAATTTGAGGGAGGTATAGTTCTCACCCATCTCATAATGGAATAATTATTATATGTCCTATAAAAACATAAATCAATCCTCACAGTATAACCCAAATAAAAAAATGTATTTCTTAATCATCATTCTATCTTAACATAATCCTTGTAAAAATATGGATTCCAGAAATATAATTCCCTCATAATCATAATAAAACATAATAGTAATAGTGATAGTATTATTTAAATATTACTCTATTAAATAATTCCATCTTATATGGACCATAATTTTGATAGAACAGTTGAAATTAATTTTTGAGGAAAATTGCATTTCTTCTTCAAAAACATTTTATATTCTCAAAATAAAACACAATTTTAAAATAAAATAATTTCATTGAAAACAAATTTTAAATAATGTAATGGAAGCTTCATTGAACTATGGTGTTATGAAAACATAAAATCTTGTTAGGCCATATAAGTTTAACAAAAGATTTATCTTTTACTTTTTTAAAAAATTTCAAAAAGTACCTTGTATCAAAAAACGACATAAGATTCCATTCGTACATTTTACTAAATATTCACAAATGTGTAAATTTTGAATTTAAAATTTTTTATTATAATAGAGATAATATTTCATATTTATGAATTGAGGACATGAATGACAAATATGCCCTTTTAAATACTTACTTATAAATAATCTCGAATAATAACAAGATTGCAAAATTATCACTAACCTTAAGACCCGATTCCTTCATACATGTTTGAACCTCCTGTATACTTTATTAAATAATGTCATTAACTTGATCAAAAATAATATTTATTTTTATGATATCATAAGTGATCATAATATTACCCATTTGTTAATGACATTATTACTCGTCTTTTGAGTATTAACTACTTTATTTTCTTACACATGTTTCATTAGATAACATCATATTACTCTTATTATGTTATTGTTATATCATTTATAAAATTATATTAATATAATATATATCTTATTTATACATTTTAAACATTTATATAATCATGATTTAATGAATTTCAGATAGAATGAATCGAATCGAATTGTGGAGACGGTGGGTTGTACATATGCATGAGCAATGATATCATTCCCTTAATTATTGAATACTATGGAGTAGGATAGTATTTATATTGTAACTAACTAAAAATATTATCAAAAAAATTTTTATTTATTATTTTCATCATTATATAAATCTATGTTAGGTGGTGTTGAAAAACATATTACACCATGACTTGGAGATAGTAAGCTGTACAAACGCACCTGGTGAGATTTTATTTTTCGTATGATGAATATAATGGGGAATATGGTTATTATATTAAAATAAAAAAATAATGATATTTTTTATACTATATTTATTACTTTAGAATTTATACAACCCATGAAGATGAATTATATGAAAAAATATGTTTGAATGATTTGGTAGAGCAGATTACATCTTCTTTAATGAGCTTCCTCGATATATCCTCTTAAATGCACTAGAGTTTGACTTTTGAGAATACTGCCACTCTAGAATGTTACTAATGAATATTATAAGTGAAATGGTAATGTTATGGCTGAGCATGATTACTCAATGTGATGTGATGTTGTGAGGGAGGATGTGCCCTTTTATAACTGAGGTGAGGGGCCCATTTGGAATATCCAAAAATATAAATTTATAAAAAAATAAAAAAATATCCAAAGACCTCTGAAATAATTTATTTTATAATATTTGATGATATATGGTCATAATAAATTCCACCAATAATTTTAGACAATATTTTCTATCAAATTATAACTTATCAATTTAATTAATGTTTAGTTATTCTATTTTAATTTTAACTAAGGTAATAGATGTTTCAATATTAAAAGAGTGTAGTTTTTTTAATATTTTAAGTCAATTAGACCATAAATGATAATTTTATAATATTTTAAACCATATAATTTTTTTTTATATTTTTAAAAGTATTTTGTGATTTTTAAACAATTTTAAATACCATTATTTTAACATAATAATAATAGAGTAAATTTTGACTATTTTTATTTAAAGTATTTTTAAAAATACCACGATAATATGTTAACATTGAAAAAAATATTTTATTATATCCATAATAAGTCATGTTAATATAAAAAATTCATTGGCTATAGGAATCATCCCAAATTATATTTATTTTAATATTTTTAATAGCATTTATTTCGATATTTTTATTGATAAAATAATTACTTCATTAGTTTTGTGTTATAATTTGATATAATTATTTGTGGGGAAAAGATTAAAAAATAAAATAATTAATATATATCCTCTATATTTCATAATAACGTTTTTATTAGAAAATATCGCATAGAAAATCCTACCTTAATAATGTTATATTTATTAAAACATGAATGTGAGAACTTTATCATAACTTTAAATAAATTATTGTAATTGTCATAATATTTCCCATATGTCTCCAAATGGTCATTAACTCGACAATTAAATTATTAAGGTTGATGTTTACTCAATAAATAGTATTTTTTTCAGGTGTTTTGGTTTTAGTGGATATTATCATTTAAAAAAAATTATTTTATTTATTTTTCATGAGTTAAATAATTTATGCACCATTAATGAATAATCCATTAATGTAATTATTTATTTCATAAAAATTACAAATAAATTAACATGATAAATAAAAACATTTTACCTTTCAAATGAGTATTTATAATCAAATTTATCTTATCTGTAATCATATTTTTAAAAAGATGATTTTATTAAACTTTGAGTTAGACATATTTAACTTTTTATTAAATATAATATATTAAATGTCCTAATCTAATCCAATTAGAATCCAAAGGGTATTATTTCTACCCAATGATGATTTAGGTAAAAATTAACTTATCAAATTATATTCATACAATTTTTGGAGTAATTTTATAATATTATATTTACCTTTAATAAACCAATTTACCTTTTTACCATATTAATTAAAACTACTGAAGTTTCTATTCATAATGACTAAAAAAAGAAGAAATATATTTAGATAATTTGGATATATTGATTTAAAATATAGAATTTAATTTTAAAAATATAAAAAATATATTTTTTAGTAATTAATTTAAAATTAATCCCACTATCTGAATGAAAAATAGTTTTTAAATGTTAAAACATAGCAAAAGATTGAAATAATTGTACATCTAAATTCAAATAACAATTAATGATAATGACCAAAATTATATTAAATGATGAAAATATATTCTATTTATAATTTAAAACCATTAAATAATATAACTTAACCATTTAATTTTTTTTTATGAAAAACGTTTTTTAAATTAATATTATTTTATTTTTACTATTCAAAAAAACATGAAAATTATCACAAAAATATAAAAAATAAAATAATAAGTAAATTTTAATATCCCAATTCAAAGTAATATTTTTATTTTGTGAAATATAATATATAAAGGTGTTAAAAACATGATTTTAAATGTGTACTCCATCAAAAGATGGTGAAAGTTTATTTTTTGAAAAATACTACTTCTATCAGAAAATTTGAATTTGTTTATATATCATATCTAGAAAACATATAAGATTACTTTTAAACATTATATATGATTTATTTCATATATATTTCATTAATAAAATCCATCCAGATTGATTATATTATTTAATAAACCCAAATATTTTCATTTAAATCGTTTTTAAGAAAAAAATTTCCTTTTATTTAAAAAAGATTTTATTTTTTTTATAATTGATTTCTCGTCAAATAATTAATTATATATACAAGTGTAAATAATATTTTTCTAATTAACTTAATACTGTGACATAATAATTTTTTGTTTTTCTCTAAAACTCAGTTTTGCGAAAAATGAAATATATAAAGATAACCTGAAATTTTGTGTAACACAAGCCAAGAATAGTGTTGCATACACTAAAAGCTAAGATAGAGTTCCATGTAGGGGAATCTTATCTTGGTTTTGTGTACAAAAAAAAATAAATCAAATAAATTCTAAATAAATATATATCCTAAAAATATCAGGGTGTTGCATTCTACCCCCCTTAATATGAATATTTCCATCAAAATTCATCTCTGATAAAAAAAATATTAATACTAGAAAGTGTCTTTTATTGAAATTCACATTGTAAAAATAATGAATGAAAATTCATTTTAAAATGGAATGTTAGAAACATAATGGTTAACCAATGTATCTCATCATTGGGTTTCCACATAGTAGAACATTTTTTGAAATTGAAAACATGGATATAGAAGAGAAATATTAAATCATGTTCTGATAGAGAGTGATTAAGAACATGGTTAAGATAAATTTAGAAATAAAAAAGAATTAAATTTATGATGATTTATGGGTCAATTTGATTCATCGGAAATTAAGAAACTATGATAAATTTTTTTATTTCAATATCCTTTCCCTGGTGTTAATGAATGAGAAGAAATACTTACATGATTATGTATAATCTTATCCTTTCCTTGTTCCATGAGTAATTTACTCTTCATATATTATTCCAATAAATGAAGTAGAATTTTTCATTATTTAAGAATCAATATGGAATGTGATTCATAAATAGAATTATAGGTCACTCCATCTGTATTTATTACAAAAAAAGGTTATCACATGTTATAGAATATTAATAAGTCATACTAAGCTGAGATATTACATTATTCTAACAAAAATCATCTGAATTTTAACTTAAACATTCTATATATTGATAACATTATAATACTTCTAAAAGATGAAAATATAAAACTATCGAAATGGGTTTTCTAAATAATATTAAAACAGATCTCCCATATATTATAAGTTATCTCATGTTGGTCACTTTCAAAAAATACAAACACCTTCATAATTTATTATCATGAATAATGTTAACAACCAGAATTAACATATATCAATATTCAAAACAAGCATGTTTCGTTATTCAAAATATTATTGGATATGTTTCTTGAGTCACAAAAAATTGTATACTTAATCCATGATATCATAATCCTTCTTAAAAGAAATCCATAATTAGTTCCCAAGAAACTAGTATCATCCAGATTACTTATTCATATCGCACATGTCTTTATCTAAACATAATTATCTTTACATAAGGGATATATTAAGGGTTATCTTTCCCTTTATCATGTGTTCTCCAAATATATAACCATACCATTAAATCATTTTTCTATGTCATTAAATCCATTCCACATATCCTTTTCAATCATTAATGAAAAAATTATATGGAAAATACTTAATCATAATCCGTGAATTTTCTAAAATATACACTTCAATTGTCCTAAATTATTCTTTACCAATTAATCAAGATTTATTATTCTATTCAATAAAAGAATATTAAATTTGAATAATGTATTAATATTCCTAAACCATAATCTAATCATAATTCTTATGTTTAAGGTAAACTATATGGTGAGATCATCCCATACCTTTCACATGTTGTTTTTATTCTCTTTATCCCGATCATTATAACCAATACACTTAACACTCTCATGATTCTCTTCATGATATTTATACCAATGAAATCAACTTTCACAATTCCCATACTTTACACATTTGAAACATTCACTGTTAACTATGTTTTATCTAGTTATAGCTGTTGACTAAGATGAGAAAGAAAAGTTTGAGAAATAATTTTCATAGATAAAAATAACATAACAAATTTAAATTAAAAATAATATTTAAATCTATGAATCCTTAGGTTTAATCCTAGGTTATTCATTATTTTTACCAAAATTCTCAGATTGTAACCTATATTTAGACATATCCTCCGGGACATCCCAAGACATATCCTTAGAAATATCTCTAGGGATTTCCTTAAAGTGTTCGCATTTTAGTTTCCAAAGGTTAAATAATCCTTCACTCTAATACCAACTCTAATGACCCATGTTTGACATATGTGTCCCTTACATTAATTTTGAATAATACTTAATTAATTATATAAATAATCTTCCGAATAAAATATTAGTTTAGTTCGATTGGAATCATGGAACAAATTATTATAATTTGTGAAAAAAATTCAACATCTCTCATAAAGATCATCCTTTTTAGTTTTCCTACCTAAAACCTCACTTTATATCATGCGAAAAATAAAACATATGAAAATGGTTGTCTTAGATGCTCAATAAGGGTAAAAAAGGAAAATATCCAACAAAAAATGAACATAATAATGCAATTATTTGAACATCTATTTTTAAAATCATACCATATATAATATATATCAAAATCATGAGTCAGGGAATAAATAATTGTAGTTAATAAGGAAAAATAACATGGGCATACAAGATGGAAATGTAGAAAACATGTAAGCATTAAAAATCATCTACATATTTTCTGAGGCTCATTACCAAGACCATCATAATTTATGGAGTCCTTCACTGAACTGAGTTCACTCCTCTTTCTACTCATGTATTTCAAACATTGGTTTAATAATCATTCCAGATCTGTATTACTGACCAAAGATCATTTTCCATTCTATTTCTATATATATCATGAGATAAAAATATATACCTAAGTAATTAGAGGGAGATATTGGTCCCATCCATCTAATAATAAAATCATTGTTATGTGTACCACAAAAACATAATTCATTCATCACAGTATAAACTAAGGAATAAAAATAGGTTTCTTAAACATCATTCCATCCCAACAAAATACAAGTAAAACAAATGGATTTCATAAATTGAATTCCTTGATAATCATAATCAAACATAATAATAATAGGGATAGTATACTTGATACATAAACCAATTAAATAATTCCATATTATATGGAATGCAATTTTCATAGAACACTTGAAATTATATATCGAGGAAAATATACTTTCTTATTCAAAAACATTTTATTTTATCAAAATAAAAATGAAATTTAGAAGAAAACAATTTCTTTCAAAATAAATTTGAAATCTTGTAAAGTAAGCTTCAAGGAAACACGGTGTAATGAAAACCTAAAACCCCTTAATGACATATATTATTAATGAAAATGTTCTTCCTATACTTTTGTTAGACATGTCCGAATGTAAATAGTATTAAAAACGACTAAATATTAAATTCATAAAATTTAATAAAATTTAACCAAAGGGAAAAATTGAATTTAAAAATTTGTATAATAATTGAAATAATATTACATATTTATAAAATATAGATGTGTTTGATAAATATACCCCTTTAAATACTTACATATAAAAAATCTTGGATAATAATGATATTGTGAAATTATCCATTACCTTAGGTCTGGGTTCCTTCATACATGTCTAAAACTCATTTATAAGTGTTTAAATAGTGAAATTAACATTTTACATAATCATATCTATTTTTTATGATATCATAAATTATAATATTTTTACTATTTTTTGATAAAATTGTTACTTTACTTCAGGTATGAACTACGATATTTTCTTAATCATGTTTTTTTGGATAAGTTTATGTTTATATTCATAGGTTATAGTTATGTCATTTAAAAAATTATATTAATATATTATATATCATATTTTTCATTTAAAACAATAATATAATCATTATTTAATGAAGATCATGTCGAATGAATCACATTGCATCACAGAGACAATAGGTCGTATGTACGCACGAGCGACAATATCATTCCCTTAATTGTGGAATGGTATAGATGTAGACGGTATATATATTGTTATATAAAAATAATAATATTATAATAAAAATAAATATTTATTAGTTCCATCATTATACCCATTCCTGAAATGTGGTGGTTAAAAATAGAATACACCACGGCGTGGAGACGATAATTCGTACGAACCCACACGAGGTGGTTTCATTTTTCATAGGATAGATAAAATGTGGAATATGGGTGTTAAATAATAGTAGTAAAATATTATAATATAGTTTATACACTATATATTACTTTATAACAGATATTACTTATGAATAAGATGTATAAGAATAATTATGTTTAATGAATCATTAGAGAATATAACCTCTTCTTGGATGAGCTTTCTATAGATATCCTCTTAAAGGCAGTAGAGATGTACTTTTGAGAATACCATCACCAATAGAATATAAGTAATGAATTTGATAGGTTAAATGGTATGTTACTATCTTGATCTTAGAGGCTCGATGAGAAATGAAGATGGGGGAGAGGATGTGCAATTTTATAATTGAGGTGAGGGTTATATTTATAGTTTTTTAATATATTTATTTGTAATAAAATAATACAACAGCCAAAAAAATAAAAAATGTCATATTTTTTATTGTTAGATTATATAAGCCTTCAATATAATCATAAAATAATTTTAGAAAAGTTTCTCTATCAATTTATACATTATGGTTTTAAATAACCATTAGTTATTCTATTTTATTTTTAACTAAGGTTACAGATGTTTTAATATTAAATGAATGTAGTTTTTAAAAACATTATGTCAATTAGATCAAAAATAAAAATATTATAATATTTTCAACCATACAAAAATTATTTTCTATTTTTAAAAATAGTTTATTATTTTTGAATAATTTAATATAAAATTATTTTGAAAATGTTATAATAGTATCAATTTTGACAGTTTTCATTTCATGGAATTTTAAAAATATCAAGATAATATGTGAGACTCAAAAAAAACATTATATCCCTAATGGGTCAAAGGATTATTTAACATTAATTGGATATTTTAATAATTGAAATTATATTTATTAATATTTTTAATAACAATAATTTGACTTTTACATTAATAAAATAATTACTACATCAGTTTTGTGTAATTATTTAATATACATATTTATTGCGTAAAAATTAAAAATAAAACAATATAATGAATATAAATAGTATATATTTCATAAAAATATGTATAGTATAATATATCTCTAAGAAACCCTTCACTAAACATGTTATATTTATTAAAATATGAATGTGACAGCTTTAACATCACATTAAATAAAATATTTTAAGTGTCACAATATATTCAATATGGATCAAAATAGTCAATAACTCAACCCTTGGATGATTATGGTCGAGATATACTCAAACAATAAGATTTGTTCTAGTTTTTATATCTTTTAATGGTTATTATTATTTTAATAAAAATTCTTTTATTGATTTTTCATCAATTAAATAAATTTTGCATCATCATTGTACGAGACTTAAAAGTAATTATTTATTTACTAAAAATTAATAATAAATTACCATGATAAATAAAAAAATTAACTTTATAATGAGTATTTATATTCGAATTTATCTTTTTTATAACCTTAAATAAAAAATACAAATTCATTATAATTTGAGTAAAACATATTTAACTTTTCTTTAAATAAAGTATAATAAATATCTGAATCTAATTATTTTGGCATAAAAAGGGTATCATTCATACCAAAGGATGATTTAGTTATAAAATCTCTAGTCTAATTATATTAGGACAAGTGATTGAATAATTCTATAATATTATATTTTCCCTTAATTAACCAATTTACCAATTTACCGTATTAATAAAAATTACAAAAGTTACTATTCATGATTCCCAAAAATAAAAGAATTATATTTACATAATTTGGACCCACTAATTACAAATATGAAATAAAATATTCGAAATTTATGAAATATAAGTTGTGGAACTGAATTTAAAATTAATCTCATTGTCACAAAGAAAAATATGTTTGAAAATTTAAATCATCGTAAATGATTGAAATGTTTTTACATTTAAATTAATATTAAAATTAATATCAATGACTAAAATTATATTAACTGATAAAAATATATTCTAGTTATACTTTAAAACCATTCAATAATATAATTTAACCATTTAAATTATTTTTATGAAAAACGTTGTTTTCAATTAAAATTTAGTATATTGATACAATTCATCAAAAAATGAAACTTATCAGAAAAATATAAAAAATTCATCCAAATTAAATTTTTATATTATACATCCAATTATGATGTTTATTTTGTTAAATATAATATATTAAATTATCAAAAACTAGATTTAAAATGGGTGTTTAATCAAAATGCGGTAAAACTATTTTTTTAAAAAAATATTTCTTTTATTTAAAAAATTGAATTTTTTTCTTATATCATGTCTAGAAACCTCATAATATATATTTTAAATATTTTATTGGATATATTACATATATATTTCATTAATAAAATTGATAAAGAGTGATTTTAATATTTAATAAACTCACTTATTTTCATTTAAATATTGTTTTAGAAAAACATTTCAATTTATTTAAAAACATTTTTTATTTATAATTAATTTCTCACAAATTAAATAATTATCTATATATGTGTAGATATTATTTCAATAATTATCTTATTATTTTAACATGATAATATTTTTTTGTTAACTTAAAATCAGTCTTGCGTGAAATGATATCTATAAAAATATCTTGAAATAGTGTGTAACACATACCTATTATTGTTTTTCATACACCAAAAGCTATGTCATTGTTATGTGTAACAGAAGATTATATTGGGGTAGCGTACAACAAAATAAATCAATGAAATTTAAAAATAATATCTCATAAAAATCTTAGGGTGTTACACATATAGACTTAACAGTAGTCTAATGCATGAAAATCAAATATGAACTTATCATCTATGTTTAACAATAACATATAGTGGTATTTCTAAAAAATGTTAGGTTCAGTATCAAAATATGTGGTCGAAGACTATACACCTAAAATTATTGAAACTACAATCTTTTTAGTACCTAAGACAACGTCTGTAAGTCCATTGTGGAAAAGAAACGCTATTCATTGTGCTCGATTTCTTTGTTTTGAACATCTGATGACCCAAAAAATTCATATCAAAGCCACAAGGGTCGAAATGGTGATAGTGTAGAAGGGTTTTATGGTTATCA
Source organism: Viscum album (assembly GCA_963277665.1). Taxonomy (NCBI): domain Eukaryota; kingdom Viridiplantae; phylum Streptophyta; class Magnoliopsida; order Santalales; family Viscaceae; genus Viscum; species Viscum album. The sequence goes on along the minus strand of OY728130.1, from coordinate 1,971,091,019 downwards.
TAAAATTTAAGGAGGTCATAATTCATTTTTTGAAGCTATATTCATAATGTTCTCATCGGGATGATTCCAACGACACTAACATTGTTGAAAACAGAGTTCAAACGAAGTTAGTTGAGGTGATCAAGCATTGATCTAAACCTCATGTGTTATCATAATACCTTTCCAAAGAAAATGGCGTTTTTTATTCTAGAAATTAATTTACAATGTGTTTTAAGGTGATTGTTCTAGTGAGTCGTTCCAACACCACTTCATCAGTCTATTGAGACTTTTCAAACTATTTTACAATATCTTTACCAATCGAAGTCCATTTTATGGAATTTCGAACTATTTTGAACATTCCGGACATATCTATATGGTTAGATTTTTGATAGTCTCAATAAATCAATGAAATAAAATAACCAAAAAAATGATTAAACTCACCGGTTTTAATTATGTTACTTAGAAACCCTAATTTGAATATCATTCATACAATAATGAATTGTTGAACCCCAAAGTTAAGGCTCTAAAGCCTATTACAGAGCCATCATAAATAAAGTAGATAGTGGTAGATCTGGCAAGAAGACGTCTAAAAATACATCTCCAATTGATGTTAAGTTGTTTTTTCTCCATATGAAGTACACTGGACAAATTTGGAAGTGGGTCGACAAAATTATCTTCTAGAATTTTTCCAGTGAACATCATGCTTCTGTTCTATTGTAAAAACTTGAAAATATGTATGCAATGAATACTGAACAGAACAAAAAAAGCTAAATACTTCAACATGTAAATATGAAATAGAAGGAAGGAAATGACATATCAAAGGACATGAGTAAGTTATAAGGTATTTTTTCTCAGTTTAATTCCTGGAAAAAGATGGTTGATGATGACTTTCATGCACTTTTGAAGTAGAGTTCTTTAATGAAGACATGTGACCCACTAGTTGTGTCGATTAAAAATTCAACTTCAGCTGGAAATCTCACCATTGAAATAGTGAAATAGAGAATTTATAATGGAGAATATATATCGATGGATGATGATAATACAATGGAATCGATATCTTTTGTCACTAAAAGTTAAGGGAAATAAAAATGTTCTGGAAAAGGTTGAGGAAGAGGACCCCGAGACCAATGTTTTTATTCGTGGAAGTGATCAATATCTCTATCGAGATATGAAATGAATTTTCACCACTTTGACAAGACTATACACTTCATCCAAGAGCATAGTATGTTTAAGGCTGAGTATAGGATTCGAGAAGGTAAAACCCAATATTATGATGTTGTCGTTGTCAATGAAGAGATCATTATCATACAAGAATATGACTTGGCCAATATTGTATGCCAGGACTTGACATGGATGATTGGTTCAGGAACCTCCAATCATGTCACTTCTTGAAGATATTTCTTCTCATCAAACACTTCAATGAGTTTTGAATACATGATGATGGGAAATGATGGGGCATCCAATTCATGGGTATTGTTAATATTTTTATGGAGACTAATATTGGATGTATGTTTTGGGCATGTATTGTCTCAACAATACTATATAAATGTTATTGATTTTGATGATAATAGATACCCTTGTTTTTTTATAGAATGTTATTACATTAAGCGTATTTCAGGAAATAAATATTCATTATAATCCTTATTTTGGAATTTTATTCCTATTTATAATTCATGTGGAATAATAATCAATGTGTTCGAAATGATCTTAAGAATTTTTTGAAAACATTGTCCGTATTGTACATTGAAAAATGTAATGTAATGAAAAACCATACATTTTTATCAAACCATATTTTTAAATATCATCATGTTTGGTTAATAAACCCAAAATTGTCAAAAATGTATGGTTAAAGAACCTCATGTTAAGATGGAAACTTATATTTGAAAAAGAGAAAAAGGTATGGTTAAAAAACCCTTTGTAAGTATGTAACCCTACTTTTGAGAAGCAAACATATGGATTATCAACCTTACTTTTTTATCAACCTTATATTGTCAACCATATGTTCAAAGAATGAACGCTATGTAGTTGAACCCTATGTTTGGTATTTTTTTCATTTTTTAACGTAAATTTCTTTTTACTTTTCAATACCGTAGATTTGGATTTGCTATTTTATCAATGATTCATGAAACTCTTTTGGCCGAATATCAGACTGATTTAAAACTCATATTCAAGTGATTCAAAAATTGTTATGATTGATTCAAAGATTCATATTATGTGGAGAAATTATATCTGATTATTAAGGGATGTTAAGACTACTCTGAGCTATATAATGAATTTGAATTTTCACAATTTATCAGTTGATTTTCTTGGGTCATGAATTAATGAGAATGATCTCTGTTTCATTTATTTATTCAACGTATTTTTTAGAATATCGATGTAGATATGATTCCAAGATGTTTGTATATATTGGCCCACATATTGTGACATATATTCACAATTGAAATTTCATTTCTGTGAAGTTATTCTAAAAATCTACTACAATAAATGAACAAAAATGATTTTCTATATAAGAAGTTACACATTAGAGATATACATGTTTTGAATCTCATATTTAATTTATGTCTGCTTCTGACAATTGTCCTATTTTTATATAAAACAACTATTTCAACTGGATCAAAACAGAATTACTCTTACTTGAAGAAAGTATTTTCTGATGAAGAAGACTCATCTACTATCAGTTTCTATTTTAACAGTGAATTTCTTCGAATTTTTTTAATCAATATCATTTTATTTAGAGTTTTAACTACCTGTATACATTTGTAGTGGAGCATCTGCTTCTCGATCTAAGATGTGGTTGTTTGGTTTTCTGTTAAATAATCAGGAGTATCGTTTTTACGAATTATTTTATAGGTGTAAATAGCTGGCACTCAGTTGGGGAATGGTTTTATGATATGATGACCTGATTTGGGAAATTAACAAAACCCATAGAGTGTGTAACATGGGGAGCAGACTTGGGGATCATTCTTCCCTGAACCACTATAAATAGTTGTGTTCTATATTTATGTTTGATACACTACTCATACATTCATACAAAAGACAAAAATTTCTTATCCACATAACCAATAGTTTACATCAAAATGTATAATTGAAAATGATTTTGAAAAGACCAAATTTGACCCCCTATTTTGTGTATTTGTATATTCTGACATATAAATTGGTATCAGAGGAGAGCTTTTGAAAAACTCTATAATAATATAAAGGTATAAGGTCAATACAATGATGGAAATTGCTGATCAGAGAGAAGTAATTTCAATTGTTTATGCTCCTTATTTCAATGGTGAAAATTATGGATGATGAAAATCATAGATGATTATATGTTTGAAGAACCTGAAATTTAAATTCTACACAAAGATCATTACTTATTATATAATTCTTGAAAATCCTAAAACTTTGACTACAATGACAGAGGATGAGTACATCAAAATTTAAAATATATGAATGCTATTTTCAGTGGTCGTGGACGAGAAGAATTAAATCATGTCTCACAATGTCTTAATGCATATGAAATATGGAAAACCATTTTCGTATCCTATATCTGAACAGAAACATCAATACAAATGACGTATGAAACAACAAAGCTAAAATTTTATACTTTTATAATGTGTGATGGAGAGGGAATCACTCATATAAATTGAAGCATTACTAATATAATAAATAATATTACAACTTTAGGGGATCCTATCAAACAAGAAAATAAAGATTTGAATGTACTGAGAGTACTACTTATTATATTGAATGGTATATCAGTTGTAATTCGACAATCATCACCTGTCAAAAATCTTACAATTTGAGAATTAATTGTGACACAACTGATGTATGAAGTTGACATAGAATATGATGTTGAATACCATAATGTCATAGTGAAAAAGGAAAATACATAACTAAGGGTAAAATATCATAAATGAAGAAAAATAATAAACCATGAAGTACCATAAGAAATGAATTCAGATACATCTGATTCCAAAATATAATTGGCCCAATTAGAAAAAAATTTAGCATGTTTTTTAAAAATAAATGAGGATTCAAAAAACCCTTTAAAAGGGATGAGAAATACTCAAGGGATGTTATATTCTATGAACACAAGAAATTAGTTCATATAATACCTGACTGTCCTCAGCTAAAATGATAAAATAGAAAGACAAAAAAGATATATCAAAAAATTATGATTATGAATGAAAAGGAAAAAAGAGAAATGAAAGCTACTTGATGTTTTTTTGAGAATCTAGATACTCCTTGAAATCTTACTCAAAAAAGGAAGAATCAAATCTAAAAGAAAATATGTGATTCATGGTAAAAGAACATAAGGTGAATACCTATTATTCCACTAATTCTAATCATGATTCTAGATATTCAAATGATAAATTAGCTACATACTACACAATGTTAGAAGAAAAATATGACTCGTTATTAAGAAATATCAATTAATTAAAGAATCTTCACAATGCTATTTTAGGAGAAAGAAATTCCTTATTTAAGCAATATTAGGAGTAAAATTTTCAATTATCAACCACAATATGTACTGATCATGGTACAAAAATTATAGATTTATGAGATAAAATAGATACATATAAAATTGTTTCTATATACATTATAAAAGAGTGAATATTATGAATGAAATTAATGGAAAATTTTCATTAAGAAGAAAATATTTGGTCAAGGATGTAAGGGTTAAAAATCTAAACAATATAATAAATATTTTGTTCACCACTCAAAAACTATTACTTGTAATTTTCTGTAGAACAGAAGGACATGTAACAAAAACCTGTAATTTAATAAATCTTCATATAAGTTGAATTAAAAAGGATTTTATTTCAAAAAATTTATCTAAAACAAATGATAAGAGTTCTGAATGAACAAATATGATCTCGATTCCTAGATCTCTGTAAGCTAACACTACTAGACTCTTGTGAATATGGGTACCAAAACAATATTTTTTCTAAATTTCATTTAAAGTATATAGGTCACAGAAAATGATAAGATACATGGTATATAGATAGTGGATGATCTAGGAATATGAGTGGATACTCATCAGACTCCAATACACTGAATCAAATAGATGGAGGTCTAGACACTATTGGTGATAATGACAAAGCGATGATAATTGGACTTTATACCATTTGAGATCCAGAAAACATTATCAATCAACAAAGTAATATATATAAAACGTCTGAAGCACAACATGATATGTATATATGAACTATGTGATGATGGATATTTTGTTTATTTTTCTAACAATTCTAATTCTGTATTTAACGATAAGCTTCATAAGATTATAAAACCAAGAACTGATAATGTTTATACTCTATATTGAGATTCCTTGTGTAAATAAAAGTGAATTATTTAACTACTAAGATAAATGAGTCATTGATATGGAATAAGTTACATTGTCATTGTAATATTTATTCTTTACATATGTTATCTATGAAATAGTTAGTTTATGATTTACCTAGTATTAAATTTTTTGGTCATAGATTTTGTGGCGCATGCCAAATTAGCAAGCAATGAAAATATTTCTTTAAATTTATTAACAAAATTTGTACATCAAAACCTCTAGAATATATCCACATTCATCTTATTCTACCATCAAGAGTAGTAGGTATGGGTATAAAATTATTTTCATATGTTTTATTTGATTATTTTTCTTTATTTCCATGGGTCAATTTTCTGAATCTTAAAAATAAATCTTTTACTGTTTTTGAATGTTTTTGTAAAATTAGTTAAAATGAAAAAAATTATGATAATTTCATTAATAGGTGATTATGGTGGAGAATTGTAGAATCAGGAATTTAATTCCTTTTGTTCAAATATGGGTATTAAACACACTTTCTCTTCACAATGAACTCTTTCAAAAAATGGAATTGTTGAATGATTAAAAAGAATTATTCAAGAAATGGTAAGGAATATGTTGAATGAATATAGTATTCCTACTTACTTATGTGAAGAAGATATAATCACATCCTTCTATACCACCAATAGAGTTTTAATTCAGCCTATTTTCAAAAACACACCTTATAAACATTGGAATAATCGAAATACTAAATTAATGTACTATAACGTTTTTGGATGCAAGGTGTATATGCAGAACACAAAGGATAATCTTGGTATGTTTGATCCAAAAGCTGACAAAGGAATATTTTTAGGATATTCTGCTACCTATATTCCCTAAAGATTATTTAATAAAAATTCAATGTTTGTGGAAAAATCAGTTCACGTGAAGCTTGATGAAACTGACCTTTTATTAAAGAGAATAATCAAATTGATTAAATTACTAACTATTCTGGAATCATGAGGCTTTAAAACCTGAAAAATTATTTTGAAAATATCATAAATAAAATTCAGTCGAGTACAGAAGAACATGATACTAATGAACCTAAAATTGTTTTACCTAGACATTCTAGAACCCTAAATCATTATCCATTAGAAATTTTTATAGTAGACTTAAACATATGAATATAAATTTGAAGAAATACAGGTAAACATGTTGAATTATCTACCTTTATATCTGAAATAGAACCCATCTCTTTTCAAGAATTCTTAGAAGATGAGAGTTGGATTTTATAAATTTAATATGAGTTAAAAAAATTCTAAAGGAAGGAAGTTTGGGAAGTAGTTGATGACCATCAAATTATCTAGTTATAAGAACTAAGATGGTATTTAGAAATAAAAAATATGATCTAGGGTTTATAACTAGAAATAAAGTTAGACTAGTAGAAAAAACATATAATCAGGGAGAAGGTATAGATTATAATGAATCCTTTTCAGTTGTATCTAGATTAGAATCAATTGGAATTATTTTTAATTTTGCATCTCATATGAACGTTAAATTATATTACATGGATGTAAAATATACCTTTACAAATGGATATTTAATGGAGGAAGTTTATGTTTAATAGCCTCCTAGTTATGAAAATTCACAAAAACCAGAATACTTTTAAACTTACTAAATCCCTTTATGGCCTTAACCAAGAACCATATGCATGGTATGAATGATTATGTTCTTTTCATTCAATAAAAATGGATTTAATATTGGATTGTAAGATCTGAATATTTTTATGAAAACCATTTGTTTTATTATAGTATTAGTTCAAATATATGTTTTTGATGTTATTTTTGGTTCAAATAATGAAAATATATGTAAGGATTTTATAGAACATATGCAAAAAGAATTTGAAATTAGTATGATGGGAGAATTCAACATCTCTTTAAGATTTCAAATTTTACATAATGATTACGAAAATATCGTAAAACAATGTAAATATATTACTAATTTATGGTAAAAAATTTGTCTTCAGAACCGCAAGACATACACAACTCCCATGTGTACTAATATAAAACATAAATTGGATAACACTATAAAATCAGTGGAAAATAAGTTATATTGAGGTATGATTGTTAGATTATTATATCTTACTACTAGTAGTCATGATATTATATTTTATGTTTATTTGGAAGATTTCAGACAAATCCTATAGAATATCATCTTATTGCTATCAAAAGGTTTTTTTATATTTAAAGGGAACTTTTTTCAATCTCTTCATTATCCCAAAACATATGATTTTAATTTTATATAATATTCAGATGCTGATTTTGGAGGATGTATATTAGATAGAAATAGTACCTTAGGAACCAAAAACTATTTATTAATGTGTTTCATATCGTAGTCAAGTAATTAACAACCCTCAGTTACCCTATACACAGCTGAGGCAGATTATGTATATGTAGGCTATTAATGTGCACAAGTATTGTGGATGAAAAACAAACTAATATTATTTGGATTAAATTTCTATGATATTCCTATTTTATTTGGAAATACTAGTGCTAGAAATATTTCAAAAAACACAATAAGTTGTTCATGAACTAAACATATTGATATTAGGCATCATTTTCTATGAGATCGTCTTCTTAAAAAGAAAATATCTTTAGAATTTGTTAATATTGAATATCAACTAGCTGAAATTTTCACAAACCCACTTCCAACTATATTTTTTGTTTTTATTACGGGGGTTTAGGTTTATTTAACATTTTAAATATCATTTAATCCTTTTATATTTTATTTTATTTTATTTTATGTTTAAATTTATTTATGTTACATTTATTTACTGATTACTTTAAATATGGTTGATTTTAATATTTTTTATTCTATATATTTTATTAAATTTATTTTATCTCAAAATTATTCATCCCGCATGTTTTATAAAAATTTATAATAATCTTATATAATGAAATGGGAAACAAGTTACTGTCAAAAACCATTCGAATACAGAGCCATTATGTTTCTCAAAACCTTTTCGAATACTAAACCCAATTCCCACCATCTTCTACCTTTATTGACCTCTGTTTTTATTTGAAATAGTATAACTATAAAACTGGAGAGCTTTTGTTTCTCAAAAATGAAGAAAACTATGTGAAAAAAAGAAGGTGAAGCCAATGATCTTAAGTGACAATGAGTTTTAGGAATAAATATACTTCAAGGGAAAGTGGTAGACTTAGAATAGATCTACCAGGGGAATCTGTTCCTGAAACGGGCATTAGATTTTCATAGTCTTGAGTTAGTGTTCATTGATGTGAAATCAGGGTTCCATTATGAGTAATAACTAAAATTGTTATATAATAGCGTGCAGTTTATTTTTAGTGATTCTGAAGGTATGGTTTTTTCAAGAATAGATGATAAAGACATTACTGTTTCTTCCACTAAAATATCCCAAATTTTGATCTATCCTCATGAGGGGGTAATTCATTTTAATCTACATTCTATCAAAGATATAGATCATATGTCTGAACACATTTTAGTTGTTCAACAAACATTAGGAAAATGCTTTTCAATGGTCTTAAAGAAAATTAGAAAATTTTGATAATTTTTATTCAAATAGGTAATGATCTAATGATGGATAAAATGGATATGAATTTTTATCCATACATGCATATCATGTTTCTATTATTCAGTGAAATAAATCTTAATTTTCCCTGATATTAGTTCATATAGCTGCACTACTACTATCATCCATATGCAAGGATGATTTTTAGCCTTATGGAAGGATAATTTCTCCAAATCTGTTTAAGGATAATCTGATTTATTTAACAGATTATCATATAAAATGTTATCATAGAAATGTACTAATTGTGGGAACATTGAGAAATCTAGGTTTTTACTAGAGTAAAATAAATGGAAAAATCAAGACAGTTGGTGTAGATAACCAAGAAATATAAGGATAATTTGATCAAGAGGAGAAAAGTGCTGCTAGAAATAAAGGATTTAGTGAAACCTAAGGGGAAGGAATTTCCAAAATAACCAAAATAATATTGATATATGATTCTAAAGAAAAGGTAGAAGAAGATATTTTTGAATAATTGATTGTGAACCCAATGAAAAGTGTAGATCCACATGCTGAAGAACTAGTGTTGGGTTTATGTGAGGATACTAGGTCAGTTATTTTAGAAGAACCTTTTCTTAAATATGATCAACAGGTTGATAGACAAATTTGATATCTGAAGGATGTTGAATTACCATTTTTCATGAGGAAAATCTAGCTATTTAGAAAGAGTAGTGGATGCTCAGATCAAAATATGTGGTTACTAAAATTATTGAGAATATAGTGTTCCCTATTTTTAATCATGTATATGAAATAAATTAATCTAAAATTAAAGGAAAAAATAGATGTTCTATATAGTATCTGTTGTTAAAGTGAAATACCAATTGAAAAAATAGTGGATATGTTAATGGAAAAGTTTCCTTCAAGATTATTATAAATTATGGAATTTTTCCAGTCACAACATAAAAATGACGGGACATCGTATTCCCTGACTAATCAGGTTGAGTAGCTTGTGATTATGTTAAATAAATCTCTGGATGTAAATGTCAATATAATACAAGAGCTCAAAGTTCCAAGGAAATAGTTACATAATCTTAAATAAATTCAATTTCCAAGAAAGAATTATGTGATTTCAGGATAGAGATATTGAATGGAGTTGGAAAGATTAAGTATAAAGTTGTTTCGAAATCTGACTTTACAGATCTAAAATTGTATTTGGGGAGTCAATTTGAGTCAATACAGAGTAGTGTCAGTTAGACCTAAACATCTTCCCCTTCTCATACTACCAGTCCATATCTGATGCATAGATTCTATCCAATAACATTTGTCATGGCTGACATGAATGATCGTCATCAAAATATCTAGTGAAATAGTGATCCTCCATCATTTTTTTGGAAAATCAGAAATTTCTAGTTGACTAATTAACTCAGAATGAACCTGCTATCCGATTATTTCTTAACAAATTCACAGAAAAATTGAACTAGTTTATGCAGCAAGAGGAATGTTTTCATGACTTTCTTAAAGTTATTCTTGTGTAAAATTTTCATATTAGTCAAGATTATAGAGTTTTTATTTTGTAGTTGGGGGATAGTCTTATTAGAATGTTTTTGTTATAGTTGGAAGTGCTAAAATACATGTTTGAAGAATCTCAAATTCAAACAAAACCATAACCGAGCAAAATCCATCCCAATATTTAGTACCCTAAGCATTTCAATTGACTTAACTTGTTTCCAAGTAACATTGAATATTGTATATATACAATTTTCTACATGTAAAATTACGTTATTTTAATTTTTGTGTCATTAATTTCATATAATTTTATGTTTATGTCTCCAGTGAAGGTTATTGCCTTATTTATTTAAACAAATTATCATAACATTTACTTACTGATCTATACAAAAATTAAAAGTGTTTTAATCATTTTTTGTACTTTTTTTATCTCCCAAAAAGGGGGAGAAATTTGGATATAGCAACATTTTTTATCAAAATATTTTAATCAAATATTTTTTCAAATATATTTATTTTAATAGATTCCAAAAATTTTAATTTTATTACCAATTTTATGGGTTTTGGGATCATCAAAAAAGGAAATATTGTTGAATATGTATTGTCTCAAAAATACTCTATAAATCTTATTGATTTATATGTTCATAAATACCCATGTTTTTTTACTAATGACATTAATTTAAGTGTTTGTTATGAAATTAATATTCATTATAATCCTTATTTAGTGTTATATTAAAGCTTATTATTCATGTTTAATAGTATTCAAAGTGTTTGAAACACTCTTATGCTTGTTCGGGAAACACTATTCATATCATACATTAAATTACATAACATAAGGAACAAACCCTACATTTCCATCAAACCTTATATATAAAGATTGGAATGTATTTTTTATCAACTCTAAATTGATAGAAATGTATGGATAAAGAACTTATCATTTTCATGGAACCTTACATTTGACAATAAGAAAAGTACAATTAAAGAAACCTGCATAAGTATGAAACCCTCTGTTTGAGAAGTAAACGTATAGATCATCAACCTTACTTTTTTTATCAACCTTATGTTTGGAGAATGAACACTATATAGTAGACCCCTACGATTGGTATGATAATTTTTCCATTTATTTAAGGAACCATACATTAGACTTTTCAATATATGATATTTGAATTTATGATTTTATCAGGGTTTCGTGCAGTTAAATTTACGGAATATCATGCCAATTAAAAGATTTTTTACAAAAGATTCTAACCTCATTATGATTGATTTAAAGAATCATATTAATTGGAGAAACTATTTCTTATTCTTAAGGAAATTAACGCTACTCTGAGCTATGTTATGAATTTGGATAGTCATGATTTATCAGGTGATTCTCTTGGATCTGGAATGGAAATGAAAGATCTCTGATTTATTTGATCAATCACTAAATTTCATAGAAAATCAATATTTGTATGATTCAACGAAGCTATGATATATTGAGCCAGATATTGAAACACATATTCAAAATTGAAAAATCATTCTTGTGAATATATTTTATAGATCTACGACAAAAAATGATTTAACAATGTTTTTTACAAAAGACGCTACAGTTTAGAGATATACCTATTTTCATCTTGTATTTGTGGTTTGTATACTGTTTCTAATCATTTCTATTTTTATTTCAATGATATATGGTAACCAGATCACTTTAGAACTACTATTTTTTTATGAAACTCTTTTTAGATGACGAAGTTCCATCTATTGTTAGTTTTTGTTTCAACTATGATGTTCAAAAGGAAATTTTTTAATCAATATATTTTTTTCAGAGTTTCAACCGATCGTACTCATTTGTGGTGGAGTATCAACTTCTCAATATATGATCTAGTTATTTGGTTCTTTATTAAAGAATCAAAATGATAATTTCTATGAATTATTTTTAAATGTGTCTTCTTCCTAAACTCAATTCTGGATTCGTCTTATGATATGAGGGCCTAACTAGTCAAATTCACGAAACTCAAAGCGAGAATAAATGTTGGAGTGGGATAGGGGTTCTTTATTACTCAAAAAACTATAAATATTCATGTTCTATATTTCTGTTCTATCTTATACACATAATTTTATACAGAAGATAATAACTGCTTATCTGCATAATCTATATTTGACATGAAAAGGCAGGATTGTGAAAGATTTTTAAAATACACAATTCACACCCCTCTTGTGAATATTTGTATATTTTGACCTAATAGTAATATACAATTGAATGACATGAAGAATTTTCCTGTTATTCACATCAATAAGATAAATAAAAGAATTCTTGATGATGGTGGATTTGTTAGTTCCTCTGGTTATGGGAAATGGATGCTTAGAAAACGTATTATGGAAATTGCTAATGGTAAGAAAAATACTTCCCTTTATCTCATGGATACTAAACTGTGTGGATTTGAATTCAATGGAGATTGAAAAAAGAATCCTAATTAATTTTGGTAATGAAGTCTTGGTTAGATGAGTGAGAGTTTAATTAGATTGGTCTCTAGGAAATAGCTTTTACTAAGTATAAAATATAATCATTTGGATACTTGCTCTGATTGCATCATTGGAAAACAACACAAAGTATTATTTTGTGGTTATTTACCATCTATAAAAGTTACTGTATTCTATTTGATTCCCACTAATGTATACATGATGAGCACTAATTTGATGAGAGGTTCTATTTATTTTTTACCAAAATAGATGGTCATTCTAAAAAATTGGGGTCCCATGTTTTGAAAAAAAATCAAATACATGATTTTTTTGAGTATTTTTATTAGATGGTTGAATGTGAAATAGGCTAGCAGTTAAAATGTGCATGAGAAAACAATAGATGATAGAATCATGCCCCATTTGAGGATTACTTTTGGATTTTTATCATGATGTTGAAAAAATTGGTATTGAATATGCCTCAAGATAAAAATATTGTTGAGATGGTGAATATAAAAATTTACGAGAGAGTCAGATATATTCTCTCAAATGAAAATATTTCAAATACCTTTTTGGAGGGAGGAAATTAAGACTATAATAGATCTTATTAATGATTCTCTATTTGTTCCACTAAACTATGAGGTTTCAAAATGGGTGTGGATAGGTAAAGATATTTCATACAAACACATGAGAGTACGTGGATATAGGGAAATTTTCACATCCTTAAAGAAGAGGAGGTGGAGCTAGATTAAAAAGGAATGCAGTGCATCCTTTTAGTATAAAATCAGGATGTGTTTGGATATCGACCTTGGGGTCATATTGGTATGAGGGTATTTAGATGTAGATATGTGGTGTTTCTTGAGGATCAGAAAATTTAAAATTTTGAGAAGCCATTAAATGAAGAGATGTAGTAATTTGAGGAAATTCCAGTCAATGTGGAACAAGTCTCAACACCATTAGATATAGCTTGTTTGAGAAAGATTCATCACACCAACGATATTTCATTACCAGATAATATGTATTAATCTATAGATATGTCTTCATTATATGGTATTCCAGAATAGATTCCCTTTGAAGTGTAATTGAGGATATCCACCAGAGAATGATAACCAATTCATAGAAACTCACAACATATATATTTGATGTTCACTAATGGGGGGATCTAGAAAGTTATGATGATGCAGTAATGAGTCAATAGAAAACAGAATTGATAAATGATAAAAGATGATATCTTAACATAAGAAGCGTATATTTGATTTAGTGGTGTTACCACATGGAAAGAAGGAACTCAAGAATAAGTGGTGTACAAAGACAAAAAAGAAGATGTCATGTCACAATCGCGCTAAATATCCAGAATGGATATGAAATGATCTAGATAGAAGAAATGTATTGAATTTGATGAAATTTTATCTCCTAAGTTAAAAATTTCTTTTAATCTAGTTTTTCATGGATTTATGACTAGTATAATCCTTGACGATCAACAACTAAATGTAATTATAATATTATTATATTTTGGTATTTATGTAGATATTTACATGGGGAAACTAGAGGGATTTTAGGTGAATAGTTTGAAATCTTTGTATTTAAACTTAAGAAAATGTTATATGGTTTAAAACAAGAACCAATGTAATGGTACATGATATTAAACTCATTCATAATGAAAAATGTGTACATAAAGAAGAATATTTATCACTGTGTTTTCATTAAACAATTTTCTGATTGTAATTTCATTATCTTGATGTTTTCTGTTTATGATATGTTGATTATTGGTATATATATCACCAATATTGACATACTGATGATGTAATTGAATAATTAATTTGAATTATATTACATGGGGAATGATAGTAAAATTATTGGTGTGAAGATTACTCATGATAGGTGGAGTCATAAGATATGAATATCTCCGGAAGAAAACATTGAGAATGTTCTTGTAATGTTTGTAATGAGTAAGATGAAAATATTTGGTACTCCACAAGTGAGTCACATTAGGGACATGACAATTCAAATACCATCAACATATCAGGTGAATGTAGAAATGGATAAAGTTCCTTATCAGTCATTAGTTGTCAGTCTCATGCACATTACTATGTCCACTGTATTAGACATTACACGCATTCTTAGTATTTTGATTACATTTTTATCAAATACCAACAATGATCATTGGAAAACAATAAAATAGATATTGAGGTATCGTTGAGGTACATCCAGTTATTGTTTATTTTTTTTGGAAAAGGTGACCCGGTTTTGGAAGGATTTAGAGATGTGGATATGTCTTGAGATGTAGACAGGAGGTAATATATATATATATATATATATATATCTGAAATCTTTTACAAATGGAGTTGTCACATGACTGTCATGACTTCATAAGTTTGTTGTCTTGTCCACCATTGAATAAAAATATATCATATTAATTGAATAATTCAAGGAAATCATATGGATGAAATAGTTTTTACAAGAGCTAGGACATGGTCAGAAAAACCACACTCTATTAGAGTAGTTAGTGATATTCATCTAAACAAGATCCCAAAATTTCATTCGATAATAAAACACATCGATGTGTGATATCACTAGATCTGTAATGTGGTGGAAGAATGATTGGTGAAAATTGTGAAGATTCATATCAATTCATAATGGGTCAGACAAGATAACAAATGTTCTACCAAATGAGTCATTGTATAGAGATTTCAGGTCAAACTTTTATCTCAAAGTGGTCTTGAGGATATTTGTAGGGTCACTCCAAATTATGCGAGAAATTAGAAAGATTATTCCATAGAAAAAAACTAATATAAGAGAGGTTTTCTCCTTTGGTGATCTCCCAACACAGAACGAACCCGATTGTGAGGATGAATTTTCATTGATTGATAAACCACCTCAATCCAACCGTAGGAACACTACAATTTTCTTACTATATTAAATATTTATTAAACTCTTATATAATTATAATTTTGATCAGATTATTTATCCTATTAAGAATTATAGGGCATAACATTTCTTCCATAGATGTAGGCACAATGTGGCTCTTATGTTTTTTCTTATTAGTTTCTGTTTTATTTTATTATGCCAAACATTCAATTTCTCATCATTTCTCATCACCAAAGTAGCTTCGTCTATACAGAACGAAGTGCCCATACGAGTCCCAAAATCTCTTCAGAATAGCTTTACTAAAGAAACAAAGAGTAAGAAGAGGAGCACCCTAAAGGATCTCCAGTTCAAATTGTATGTCATATTCGGTCCAATTTATCACCACTAGGAATGAAAGTGTTCAAACTCAAGAAGAGATGGTCATCCCTTTACAAATTTTTATATTAGGTTCCATTTCTAGATACTAAAAGTCTAAGGGAACTATTCCAAAGATAGGGAAATGGCAGGGCCACTATCAATAATTTCAAGCTACTTTCATTAGAATTGTATAGATAGAATGGGTTGAAGAGGCAAACCTTGTGAAGATCCTAGATATTCCTCCATCATTGAGCTACAGGGGAAAGGTTGAGACTTCGATACCTCTAGGAGGACAAGTAGGGCATCGAGCACACTGGGTTTCATGTTCGGAGAAAAAGTTGGAAGGATGAAATCCTTAGATAGATGAAAATTGACAATAAATGAGAGCTTCCAATTGATCGTAGAAATATTTGGGACTAGAATGATACTCTCACCTTCGAACAAAGAGGGTGCATCCATCGAAGAAAAAGGAAGTCAGAGACGTGCACATGCAGTGTTCAATCTTTTATCGTAGTCTTAGGATCATTGATTATCATCACAGATCTAGGTTTCGTTTCATGATCTACCATTTGATTTACCCTGATCCATCCCTATCTTCTTCCTCTCGATCTAAAGTTGTTACCATGATGAAAATTGGATAACCCAAAACAGAACACACAACATGGATTATATAATTTTCACCAAGGTTTTAGTTTTAAATAAAAATAATAATTAAATCAATTAATTAATCCACTCAAGATAAAAAACACCCAAGTGTCTCGGTTTTAATTAAAAAACTTCACATTTAAGAAAAAAACTTCATTTTGAATCCAATTGTAGTCTTTTTTTTCTGCATCTAAGACTCATTTTGATGTTATAAGAAATTCATTACTAATAAGAGCATGTGAAATGAAAAAATTATACTTAATATATTATTATCAAGGATCCACTGTGACTGAAATTCCAAACTATCATAGATCAAGATTAAACACCACATGTCGAAATCAATGAATATATTAGGTAATTCTTAGAGGACATCTATTCTGGTAAATTTAAAATATTACCCATAAAATAGGTATCAGGGGACGAAAATTCTAAACATGGATATGTCTTGTCTAGGAAAATTATATTTCAATACAAGTGGTTCATGAACATCTCATCCATATATGTTTCATGATAATTTTTGATGATTTTTGTTAATTTATAAATCAGTTTTATCATTATATCCTCTTTATATATATTTTTAGTGTTTATATTGTAATTTGGTATACAATTATGTCGATAATATTTAAAATTAAGTTTCAAATTTTATTTAATTGGTTACATGGTGAAATTGTCCTTTAAAATGGTTATTGAATTGTTATTATCCCTTAAAATAAAAATCATGCCACCATATTATACTTTTCAAATGATCTAAAAATGTTACTCATCAGTACATAAACAATTATATAATTATCATGTTATATATATACATATACACACACACTTATATAATTTAATCATGTTGTTGAAATCATATATTACTATACGTATGAATAAAAATATTCCAATAAATTAAGATCTATATTCGGGTTTCATGGCCCTTTATCACAATATTGTTTGCTTTGATTCACTACCTCAAATTTTTATTTTTCAGCAGGGCTCACTGCCAACCAGGGTGGATAACCATCATCCACCTTATGAAAAGGACTTGTGATGGGAGGGGATATCTTCTGGGCTTATATTTAGTTCCCAAGACCCCTCAAGTCTCTGATGTGTCATAGAACCCCAACACCAAGCAACTTTGACCCGTTGGGAATCACTGCATTTATTTCAGATTCCAACAGTCTCCCCCTCAGTTATATCCCTATGATCTGAAGCTCATCTACCTAACTCTTATACAATTGTAAGGTCCAAAAAGAAAACTAGATACCCTAAGGGGGGAGGGAGGGGTGAATCAGGGTATGAATATTCTTTTTGATATTATTCTTTTCCCACTAGGTCTTGACCTTTTTATAATAAGTGTAACATTTTTTTCACTTATGTGTTTATGTTGATATATTCTTTCCTTATTCAACTGATGATGAATATTTTAATGTATGGAGGAATGAAATCAACGAAACACATTGATGTTTACTTTTTAACCCTCTTTGGGAATCATCCAAAGATCATACTACAACAATGAGCCGATTGTACCAAATTCAATAAGTCTCACTACCAAAATTAAGGTTCAGGTAAAATCACTTATATGACCAGGGAATCTATTTTTAAAATGGTCACACCCTCTATCTCTTTCTCAAATTCACATATGATATAAAGGATAAAATTATTACTCTTACCATGCTCACTACTCTTGGAAGTGATTCACCCATATTTTATAGATCTGTAGGTCCCTTCATTATTTAATTTGAATGCATCATCCATTGTATATAGATGTAAAGGTGAAGTCCAAATTTTATGCACTGATGAATACCAATTTACCACGGATATTCTAGGCAACATCTTTCATCCACATAACCATTATCTTTCTTATGCACAACTTTTTAACTTTGCACACAACATGTGCCTTTGTTGCGGAAGACAAACACACATGAAACTTTTTTGTTTTGTGTGAAAACATATTCTTATGTGCAACTCCCTTCTTACGTGAAACTCCCAATCTTCCACCCAATGTTGAAAAAAACACAAATTACACACAATATTTTTTAAAACCTCTTGTTCTCATCTTTTATTCTTTTCATTAAACTCTCTTTACACCCAAATCCTCTTACGTGCATCACTTAGGCGTTCCAGAGTTCAGATTTCTTATAAGTGTGGAGCTTGTGAAAGGAGGTGGTCAGTTACTTATGTATAATAATTTTTTATCTATGTGTAAGATTTGCCATGAGTGTGTAAAATCATATTTGACATCACATTAGGTGTGTAGGCCTCTTTCACCCCATTAACTTCATCATTTCTCTTAGGCACTCACAAACCACCCTCCGCGCAACAACTAATAATTCATGTGATTATTTACTTTTCCATATGTTGATGTGCTGATCCTTGATATCCAATTTCTCACAACATTTAGATTCACATTCAATCTTCCGCACAACATCCTTTACCAAAAACACCTTTCTCCAATATCTATATTTTGGACCCAAAAAACTTGTGAACAATGGGAAACAACACTTCCAAGTATAAGAAATATTTGTACCACCTCCAGAGCACCCATTCATTTTTCCTGGATTTTTCCCAACAAAGAGTTTCATAAATATCTCTAGAAATACACAACTATCCATGGAAACCAGATTTTTCAACAATCAAAATCAACCCAAAAAAATACAATGTCAACTTGAGGGATCTGATCCAAAAATCTCCCCTTTTGGGTTTTTTGAAAATTATTCACATTTGGATACTTTTTTAAACCTTCTTCCATTTTATTCCAGCATTAACTTTTTGAGATTTTGATAGTGATTAATGATTTAATCAACAAATAATCAAATCCGACATGAGCCATGCCCAGTTTGAGAAACTAGAGTAGTATAAGAATTTCATCAATGAATCTCTTAATTCTCAAACTAGTCAACTGCTTTCATCCCAAACTTCATCTGCCACGATATATATCCTTTGATCGATCACTTTTATCATCATTAGATTTAAAAAACCCCATACTTAACTTCTGTAGATCTCGATCTCTTTGGACTACTTAATGATGTCCATGCTATACTCTAATATACAGGACCATGATATGTTTCCCCATAACTACAAATTCGCTTCATGTCACTAAAGCCTTTAATTTCCCATATATCACTACTCCCTATATCATCTTCTCCCCTATCATTTTCAGATTGTTTCTCCCCTATAAAAGCCACAATTTCACCCCCTTTGTCAACGAACCCAACGGTCTTCCATTATGGTCTAAAAATGGGTAAATAACACATATAACTACATTTGGTAAAAGACACCATAACTCAGGGAGATGGGTTCCCACATCCACAAATTTCCATATGTGGGAGGTATAATGAACTCCGAGAGCTAGTCAATTCAATTAAAAATATTCTTTGGGTAATGCCTTTGTCAAAATGTCTATAACATGTAGTTCTGTAGGCACATACTTCAACTTCACAAGCCCATGATTCACCTTCTCCTAGATAAAGTGATATGTAATATCTTTTTTATTTTTCCTTCAATTATGGAATGAATTTTTTCTATTTGAATTACTTCAAGGGATTCAGATTAGAACTTCACTTTAACTCCCATATCATCATGTTGTTTCTTTATCCCTAATAACTGCATGCATTCTTTAGTAGCCACACAATATTCAGCTTCTTAGTTCTAAATGAAATTAAATCTTGTTTCTTGATCATCAAATAAATACATAATCCTCCAAGATAGAATGCACCACTAAATGATGATTTTATATCATCTGATGAACCTATCCAATATGCATCTGTATAACCCAATAACTGTTGTTGTGATTTTTCATTCTAATGAAAACTGTACTCCATGGTTCACTTAATATATCAAAGTATTATTTTCACTTCATGAAAGTGAAATTACTTAGGATTTAATTGATATCACAATACTTGGCATGTGGAAAAAAATAATAGTAGGTATTCTACAGTCAATTATAATAAACTACTAATGATTTTTCTGTTTTATGAGATACAAACTGCATTACCATCATCATCATGTGACAGTGTCATCTAAGAAGCCACCAAAGTTTTCAACTGCTTATAATTATCCATTATAAATCATATCCAAACCTCCTTGGAATATTTAGATTGAGAACTAAATGTTTCATTCATTCCTTATGTCACCTGTAACCCAATGAAAAATTTCAGTTCAAAAATCATTGGAATTTCAAAATAACATCTCATATACTCATAAAACTATATGCACCACATATCATATGATCCACCAAATATGTTGTCATCAGCATATATTATCACCTTAATCCTTTGATTACTATTATTGTTGACATAATGATTGTAATCAACCCCACCACACTGAAAATTGAGCTTCTTCAAAAACTCATCTAGTCTTGAATACCATGATCTGGATCCATTAATCAACCCTTATAACACCTTTTTCATTTGACAAACTCTGTTCTCATATTTATGAATAGAAAACCATTTGGCCACTCAATATAATCATCTTCTTTTAGGGAACCTTTCAGAAATGTTTACATGACATCCATTTTGAAAACATTGAACTCACTTTGCACTATTATTGCCACGAATAATCTTAATGTCTCATCCTTATAACATGTGAACATGTTTCATCAACATTGATACCTTCTATCTGGGAGTATCCTTTGGACACTATTCAGTATTTGTTTCAAATCACATCACCATATCTATTCAACTTTTTTTTTGAAAGACTCATCTGGTCCCAATGAAATATTTTTCTACTACTCTCAAAACTATCTCCCATGTATTATTCTTCTCAATTTGGTTAAGCTATTAATTCATAACCTGAACCGAATTCACATATCTAACTACTTCCTCAATACATTTAGGCTCTAACTATGATAAGAATTCTTTTTTCTATAGATTCTTCATCCTCCATGTTGTCACTAGCACTGCCTGATCACCAATGATGTTTTAACTATATATTTAATCTCATATCTATCTTTCATACTGATATAGATATGAAAAATTGAACTGTTGCGAAACACCACTTGTTAAATCTGATGTCACATGTGTATTTCAATTGTTCAGAGTAATCTTTTCATATGTATATTTTTTAAAACTAATGCGCTCATACCCTTTAATAACAAACACCGCATGGATTATATATCCCCCTTTGTCATGCACAACATCTAGTAGATATTATAAATAGTTAACAGATGGAAATAGGGGTGCCTCCTGAATCCTCAAGATGAGGATTGTGGTCGATCTTGATGAATCCACCCTTTGATACATTATTTCAAATTAATTTTCTATTTTTCATATTATTCGAACTTCTTATAAAACCTCAACTGATCATTCCATATGACAAATATTCATTAACTACATTTTTAGTCTTCTTCTGATATTTAGATTTTGTTGTCTTGGCCATTTCAAAAATATGGGGTTCAGGCCCCTTTGTAGAAACATTTTTCATTGATGTTCCACTACTATGCCATTTTTCATGAATCATTATTTGAGTATGAAATTTTATACTTTTCATTTTCCCATTATCCTTCCTCCATTGGATTTATCTTCCTATTTCCTTCACTTAATTCCATGGGGTATGACAAGTGAATGTTTCAACACATTCTTTATTCATTTAATTCAGTTATCAGAGTAACCACACTATTTTGTGTTGGTGGAGGGTCACCTAATAAACATTAATTATTCTTATTGGAAATTGGAGAAGATCCTACCCTTTTATTCCATGTTCGTTCACATGGCTTCCAAGAGAGTTTTTGTGAGTGTAATAGAGGAGGTTTCTGATACACATTTTGTTGATCCCCTTGTGTTTCTTCAGAAAATTTAAACATATATTCAATTTATCACTTTGTATAACAATTTATAATTTCACATTATACACCACTGAAGTTAGGGATCTCATTTTTGGTTCCTTTTCATTCCATGATTTATTCATGATACAAAATCTTTCCGAATACCCTTGATTAGAACAGTTAAAACAAATCCATAAAAAACATTCATCATGTAACAATTTCTCTGTTAAGATGTTGATAAAAGTTGAGTATTTCCCAAAACATTGATCTCATGGTATTCTTGACACATACTCATCGTGTGTACCATTCTTCCACAATAGTTGTATCTCATGGATAATTTCATCTAAGATAGTCTTCTTTCATATTTATCAATATGATTCTTCAAATTCTTAGAATTTGAAATATCCTTGTCTTCATCGCATGAAATATATTCCAAAGCCTTCAAACAAAAATTTGATGTATGACCATGAATCCCATATAAACAACACATGCTATCATTACTTACTACAAAAACATTTTTTTGTATGTTTTTTGTATTTATCAGATTTTTTGTATTTCTAGAACTGTTCAAGAAGTCTCATCTTGTAATGTATGGTAGGGGATTCGTCATATCCAATACAAATTTTTACCAAGCTTTGTGACCATTGATATGGGATAATATTTTCTTATTTCTCCTCAAAAATAGAATAATTTATTTTCATTTCATCATCACTTGCCAAAGGATAATCAAATAGTATGTGAAAATCATCCTTCAATTTTGGATTTCCTTTGACTTTATATTTCTTAACATATTTTTTCACTAATTATATCTCTTATATCAATTATTTAATCGTCATATCCCTTTCTTCATGTTGAGAATTAATTTCTATCTTGACATTCTTCCAACTACTAATCTCATATTCTAATTCTCATCTGAGCTTATCCACCATCTCATTATGATCTTTTATTTTAAAATTTTTCTATATAACAAAATCTACACAAGATGTATTATCTTGTTGTAGGTTTAGGTTATATATAATTAGTCTAGATAATTATGTAAAAAGATCATCATTTATGTATTTCATATTCTAAATTTCATCTGTGTTCAGATTCTCTCCTGTGTTATCAACATTGCATTTTTCTCTCTTTATAGACATATTTTTAAGTTATTCTTCCTAAGAATCATTATATTCTTTCATATTACTAGCCACATCAATAATAATTTTATTTAATTCTTTTATCTTTTTAAACTCAATATCTAGTACATGGATATGAATATCTTTAGATTTAATTTATTTAGTAAATTTTTGTTTAAATTCCTTTGTTTTATGGAAAACTACAACATGATAATATTGAAATTTATACATCATTAGTAGTTCCATCATTACATGGAATATCATGTTCTTCTTTCATTCCTTTAGCACAATTTAATGAGTAAATATTTTCCTTGTTTGATTTATCCAAACCATTATTCAGTGCAATATTTGTTTGGTTCAACTGAATCAAAAATATTCTATAGACACTTCCACAATAACGAATACCACCAGAGATCTTCTTCTTCTTTGATTTTCTACCCTTTTCCATGGAAATTTGAGATATGAGCAACCTAAAAAATTAATTTCCATAATCAACTAAACCAAGTTAGAGTACAAAAAATATGATAAAAGAATCCAACACTCTGATACCAATTGTAGAATCTAAAATGGTTCTGTATGACCCTACATCAATATATTGTCTATATTGGTTCACTAAATAATGTGTTTATTATTCAGTAGGGCTCACTAACCACAAGGGTGTCTCACTCCCATCCCCTTATTAGAATTAATTATGATTGGATGGGTTTGGGTGGATCATATATTTGATTCACGAAACTCCTCCATTATCTGATCTGGGATAGGGCCCCTAAACCTAAAAAACATGACCTATAGGGATGGACTGTGTTAATTTTGGATACCAAAAAATACACT
Organism: Viscum album; assembly: GCA_963277665.1. Lineage (NCBI taxonomy): Eukaryota > Viridiplantae > Streptophyta > Magnoliopsida > Santalales > Viscaceae > Viscum > Viscum album. The sequence goes on along the minus strand of OY728130.1, from coordinate 1,971,066,732 downwards.
ATTCTCTTTTTTCCTTTATCATAGCACTACATTTAATTTTTTTATTTTTCACACATTTCACAATAATTGATTCAAGATTGAATAAAAATTTGGACAGTTATATTGTTTTATAATTTTGTAATTTAATTAATTAAATCACCATAAAATCATCCTTGATACATATTCTAAAATATATTTCAAGATACAACTCATAAGACATTTTTTTTTACATTTCTCTTATTACACAAGCACTGCATGCACATTTCATTTTTTTCAAGTCGAATGATATTTGAGTTGGCTGCCCAACCCAAACCCCGAAAAATTTATTAAAGAATTAGAAGGTATATTGTACACATGAGGTGTAAAGAGAATACACCATCTCAAAATACAATTAAATAAAAACATAAATTTACATAGTTGAAAGAAAAACAAAAAATAAAGAATTTAGATTCTATTTGGACTTCAATATAATCTTGATTGAAATGATATTCATACCAACCAACCCAAAATCATGTTCTTAATCTATAAAAATACACATCATCTATAAAAATATACTAAATACACATGACAATGATATCATCAAATATTTGTCAAGTAATCATAATTTATATATCATCCACACAACTATAACTACAATTGATCCATACATACATTTGAAGCATCCTCCACAACTATCCATTCTTCCCTAAATAAGTTGTCCTCAAAGGAACATCCACAATGGGAATTTTAATTATTCAAACAATATTATAATATTAAGGACATGGTATATTAGTCAAGTTGTTCTGAAGAAAACCTATATATTTAGTTTTCTAGCATCTTCTATGAAATCATCTTTCAAATCAACAATAACAATTAATAGTCATGAGTGATTTTTTTAGCTAAGAATGATGTAGAAAACAATGTTATCATAAAAAAATCCAAAATATAATTAATTAGTACAACATGCACATCTATAAAGATCCATTACGAGTCATCCTTGTATCCCAACACGTTATTATAAATTTACTATACTTGTACGCTGGTACTAAGTGGATATGAACCCTAACACAGGAAATAATGAACCATTATGTGGTGTCCTCACCCAACATAACCATAACCATTGAGTAACCTCAATGAAAAACATAAAAACTATAGGAATAGATATAATCAAAGACAAATAAAAAAAATCCGTTACTATTTAATCTTTCTAGACCATTTAACAAACAACTCCAAGTGAGATAACTTCAATAAGTGGATAAACAAGAAGGAAACCATCACTATGAAATTTTATTAAATTTAAAATCAAATTTTTTTTTCTAAATTCAACCTCCATATTGGTTAAAATCCATTCTATGATTTTGTGTGTTCCCCATCCTAGTAATTTTTTTTTGAAAAATATCACATTCTGTTCATCAAGAAAAATTTTAGTCCCCCCAAGTCATCTATAATCTAATATGCATTTACCACCATGGTGTCAACATCTTTATCATCATCACTCTTAGAATTGGTAGATGAATCTAACTTAACCATGATAGGTATATTTAATCATTCAGATTCCTTCTAGCGAATGACCTTATTATTTTCATCATTTATTTCCCCCTCTGACTGGTAATGTAGATTAGTTTATTTTAGACGTATTCTAGGGGATTTAGTGAAAATAATTCTTTCAAATTTTGATAAATCAATAAGCGTTCAAGATTTTTTAGATGTTGAATGATAAATCCATCTCATTCGACAATTGGATGATAACCATTTGTTACAAAATCATTGAAAAACACTATCCTATCCTATTGGGATTTATCAAGAAGTGCAATATGGGAATCATCAACCGGCTCATTGGAGCCCTTGTCTAGTTCAAAAACCGCACTAGTATCCTTATCACAATTCTTATCAACCTCTTTAAGGTCAGCATTCAAAAAATTAGAATATTACTAAAGCTAAAACGCAACATATGGGCCTATAATATCTTCAATTTTCCCTTCCAAACCCACATCTCCTTGCATCAAAATAGTGGCTTACCAGTAGGGTAACAAAATTTTGAATAAGAGGGCCACATGATTTTGACGGATGACCCAACATGCATCATGAAAAGAAGTTTTAAGGGATAGTTTTATAATAAATACAATACGAAAAACCTGAGTCTTAATTCTAAATCCAGATATACAGTGGGAAAATTGTGTACAAATCATATTCAATTCATATTCGAACCCCAAATGGTATTTATATCATTTAATTTTTCCATATCCAATTTAATTATCCACTTAATGTGACTTGAACTATCATTGAGTGAAATAGACTTGAAAATATGTATAAGAAGACCATATAAGCATAACCAGTCCCGAGAAAAAGGTTTTTCAACACCACAATCCAAATCTATAGACCATTATTTACAATCAAAACGTGTTATTCATAAATTATTCATCAAAACACATTCAACCTAATTTTGATATAATGATTAAATAATATGTAATTAATTTTATAAACAATAATGGATAAATATGATAAAATTAATTTAAAAAAGAAACCCAATGAAAAGAAAATAATGTTTTAGAACAATCAATTTTATTTTCTAATGAACAACCACATTCTAATTACATATTATTCCATAAATATTTATAAAAAACAACAATAATAAATATCAATATAAACACCTAAAATGAATATATATATTCATCTATAAAATTTCTAATAGATCAAAATAAGAAATCATATTAAAGTAATATATCCAGCCTTTAAATAATATTTATTTTATGATTTTAAAATAATATTGAATAATAATATAAATGATCATATTACATTTATATAATTTCCCATATAATGGGTAGCCTTCTTCTTATATTAGTAGTAATTTAATAGTAACCCATGGTCCCATAACAAATACTTATAGACCCAATGGATATTAAACCAATGACTATATATCTAATTACTATATAATAGTTATATTATTCTTTTATATTTCAATATATAACATTATATACTTATATAAATATAATTCATTCCATTCTAATATTTATTCCTCAAAATATATATCATATTTATAATATTTTTATTTTTTATACAATAATACTGATCAGTATGATTCACATGAGAGACCGAAATGATGAATATTTCATTATTACTATATTTTTGTTTACTTCTATTTCATTTCCCATTATAAATTTATTAATCTCAAGTAATTTATTTATCCATCATTTTTAAATTTAAATCATAATAAAATAAAATAATTTTTATTTACTTATAAATTACATTTGATTTATTTTATACCCATGTTCAATTATATATAATAAAATAAATATTATTAACAAAAATATAATTCAAAAAAGGAAAATAGAACCTAAAATCCAGGTGATCGGGATCAATTTTTTTTAAAACTATTCTATTTGAAAACTGTATGTTTAATAATGAATCTATTTATATAAGTTGATTGTTATGTTGTAGACTGTCTAGAATGAGACTTTATATTACAAAATTGTTCCTCGGTATCTTAACATAATAGGGTTCCTAAATAAAAATATAATATACAGTATAAAAATTATAATTGATGAAAATTTATTTATAATATCAGTCTTAGTAATGGTAAGTAACATTAAAAAAATGACCATACCATAATCTGTTCATGTTTTCTGGAATCATATCCATAGGATGATCTACCCTATTAATAATAAGGGATAGGATAGGGCGGAACATCAATTCCCACATCTTAATGTGAACAAAACATCAACTAATATCTTTATGGTCTAATCTATTAGGATTCTTATAAATTTAATAAAAAAAATTAGTAACAACAGTAGCTGTTAGAAACCAATTTATAGGATCTCCATTTAAGATAATATGAGACCTATGTACTAAATTATTTAAAGAATACTATAAAATATGGAATAACATTTACCTAAGAACCACTACAACAAATATTGATCTCCTTTATCTAATGATTTTGAGAGAGATCAGAAAGTGGGAAAAATAATCCCACCTACATAGGTATCCACAAGTTGTGCCTGAATCACTCGATGTTCGGGTATGATATACAAATCTCAAAAACATGCCAGTGTCTCACATTTCAAAGGAAGAGGATGAAGGAATATTTTAGTGTATAAGGAGGTTTAACCAAGGTGTTCATCCACATATAATACCATCATATGGTAGTGGTATTTATATAGAACCTAAGGATTCTATTGGGTGGTATTTGCATTAAATCAACACTTGTATTAATTCCTAGACTAATTCATTCATCAATGTATATATATCCCATAAATTCCATCCTAATGAAACAATAGAAATGGTAATTAATATTTAATATAATAAATGGTGATATTTTATCATTTATGTTTCATGGAATGATATAACATGCATGAAAATAATATTTTTCATGTAATATATATATATTTAAACATGGATTTATATAATATCTATTTCATTCTCCCACTCACACAAAAACCTAAAGGGCATTATTGCATTTTAACTTATATTCTATCGAGTCTTGTAACTTGTGAAACTATATCCAAAACTCTATTTTTATATCTTTCAAAACACTGTGTAAATCTATTATCAACATTACCTTTTATAACATAACAAGAAATATATTGTGAGTACCCATCCATAAAATTCATGTATTTACTCTAAAACACATTTAGATCAACCCTTTGAGACAAAATAAATCCTCATTTTGTTAAATAAAAATGTGTGACCCCAAAAAACATTACAGAATCAACAAAAAATATTAATCTCTGGATGTATATATTTTATCAAAGGTCAGCCTCTAGAAAAGCATCAATGATTCTAAAAATATAATGTGATCTAGTGTGATCTTCATTATACACATGTATCTACATACTAATGTCCACCAGTATGCATCATTTGAAAAAAAAAATCATATATTTTCCCTTTTTCTATGACATCAAGTGACCATGGGACATGGATCATGTTAATCCCTTAAATCCAACACATTTATTCTGGACTCTCTAAGTGTAGATTGATTTTATCTATGAATACCTCAAATGTCATTCCTCGTAATGGAAAAGAACATCACTTTTCCCTTATACATATAGATATATAATATCTTTTTGTGGCCACACACTCCCATAGTCTATATTAATCGAGGCATTTGAATTCATATATGTCATAGGAGAGTAAAATCACATCTTGGTTATGATCCAATCGACGACATGATTAACAACATACCCATACACCATAGTATAAACTATGTAAATATGTAGAAATTCATAAGTAGGTTACAAAATTTTGGAATTTCTCATGATAGTTATCTCGCTAACCCTAAGTAATTGGGAATCAAATATTATCCATATACCCCTAGTATACCAAAGCCATCTCTATATGACACTCCATGTGGTATACATAGATGGTCATATTGTGGACACAAAGAATCCTATTCTTTTTTTGATAACTTATGAGCATATTAAATATAGCTATATAAAAATCTTACCCATGATAACTATAACATTTCATCACAAACTATAATACTCCATGATGAAAATTGGTTAGTGATAAAATCAGAGACATAATTTCAGAGGTAAATTATCATTTCACGTCATGAACTGTATACCTATATATACATTTACATTTCCTCCCTAAAAGAATGAAAAAATAGAAGTTTTATATAATATGATAAGTTTAAATATTCTAAAACTCATTATTAATATTTAAAAAAATAAGAATAATTACCCGGTTATCATATCATATCTGATAAACACCTTGACCATCATTATGTTTTCTACAGTTTCAAAGATTTTCAAACAAATTACATCATATGGAATCCATATTTTTAAATATGAGAACATATGATAAAACCATCCCATTGAAATATATAGTGAGAAACATCTTTGTAGTATGATTGTTTGAATAATATTGAGATTTAGGAATCATATTCATAACCTTTCAACATCTTGACCCCAGTAAAACATTTTAACATGACAACATAAAATGTTACAATGTCCACTTTTATTGTCTAACAAATACTGTTTCTATGTTCATTATCATCATCCATAGAACATTATTCCACAAAATTTTTTACATTTAAATGATGTAAAGATTTAAATTATTGGTTTACTAATCCTCATAAATTAATTTTGGATAATGTTATCGTTACTTTAATATGATAACTAAATATAACTCTTTGAATTTTTTTCATTTACCATCACACCCTAAAAATGATTTTGGATATAAAGAGTAATTAAATTTTAATTTTAACAAATAAAATTGATCATGATTTAATATATTTTACTTTTAACAATAACTAAATGGAAGCCTTTACATGTTCCCCTTTATCCTCACATATCCTAAACTATTTTAGGATATTGAGAAAAACACTTCATCTTAAGCTGGTGAAATACTGATAAATACTTTCTGAATGGTAATTGAATGTAACACACTATATTATTCTTCATGATCACATATCCAAAAACTTTTATGACATGAAGTTTAAAAAACCATAAATTATGATAGATGTTATAATTTATTTATTAATTTTGAACTACTCTAAGTCCAAACATACCCCCACTGGCCTGTTAGACACTATATTATTTTCACAATATCATTCGAAGACACAGAAAACATGTTATGTTTGGAAATAAAATTTAATTTCTTTTTGTATGAATATTTATGAAATTGACTATTATTTTCATATTACATTTTGGATTCTTTATGTTTGGAATATTTTTGTTTCAAAAATAACAAATTTTTAAAATATACGACTGATGGGTGGTATGAAAAAATTCCCACCTATTTTAACAAAACATGGATAAACATTTTATCCTCAACAAAACAATTTTATCAACATATTATTCTTAAAATATGTTATTGGAATTGACGAATCATAGACCATGTGTACACAGTTAATCTTGTCATACTTGTTCACAAAAAGTCATTGTAGTCGAACAAATTCTCCTATCACTTCAGGGAAATGTGATAAATGTACTCATATTTTACTTAAATTTATTTGATATTGATATGTTATTTTACATTAAAATCCTTGATAATGTAATTATTTACTTCATCTCATGAATATAAACTATAATCTCAATAAATATTCCTGTTGATTTTGAACTCTTGAATATTTATAACCCTTTATAAAATATACATTTGGCAACACATACCTTTCAAAATGAGAAATTAAATCTATAACATTCATATATGACAAAACATTCATGGAGTTTTTCAAACTCCATATTGAATATATTTGATAATCTATTAAAATTAAATTATTAATATTCCTTCCTAACAACCCATGGTTTCATTAACCTTGATAATATTTTAAAGAATCACTATTAAAATTTGAAACCAAATTTCATGTTTCGATTTGAACGATCGCCTGATTTTACTTTCAATACAACACATAAAAACCAAGAAATAATATTCTCAATTCATATATATTACAAAATGTTTTATAATATTGGGTAAACAATCATTGAATTCAATCATATTTTTGGATTTCATCCAAGCATTATAATATGATATATTCCCAAACCATAGCAAGCTATTTTAAATATCTCATTAGAGTATGTTGTAAAATTGAACAAATAATAACTTTGTGTATCCAAAACACATTATCTCATTCAATTAAACAATAATAGTTTTCTTTTTAATCTATAGTCATAAATGAGATAAATTAAAAATATTATGACAATTTTACCCATGATTGAACAGTCCAAGTTATCCACGAAGAAACTCTTTTACCCAATTACTTGAAAAAAAATTCAAGATTCAATTGTTTTCTCTTTCTATCCACATGTATAGTTAAAACACTTGTAAATCATACCAATGAAATTATATATCAATTAAAATAATAGAAATGATTTCTATAACAAAAAATATTTAAGTAAGCATTTAGTCTTATCATGTCATTAAGCATATTTATTCATATTGAATTTAATTTGATGAACCCAATAATATTGACTATATGAAGAAAATAGTATGGATATACCTAATCATATTAAGTATATTATTAGAGACTAATATTAATTAAATCATTTATTATATTACATATTTGAAATCATAAGTTAATCATTCTACATTTATATAAGCATCTATATTTTCTTTTTAAACAATTTCAATGCTTGATTACTAAGGAAGAAACTATTTTGACATAAAAAATTTCATTCAAAACGCTTATTAAATTACCAATGTTTCTTAAGAAATTTTATGAAGTTACTATTATTAAGGGAAATGTCCATTATGTTTCTCCTATTAATTAAAAAGTTTACTTTTATGAAGATGATAATGATATTATCTAAAACAAAATCACTTATCAAATGAGTATCATGTTTTATAACAATTCAATAAGTTATTTTATAAAATGATCTCCAAATAAAATGATACCCCTTTTTAAAATCTATCATACCCATTAGTAGAGAACGATGCATATTTTATTAATCAAATGACCCTGATTTGTACCGAAACTCATCACTTAGTTGTCTATGTAGGGAATTATCCCAATCATATCATACATGAGTCTTTGATGGTTCAATGGAAATATATTTTTCAAATCCATAATATGGATAAATACAACTATATTCCTTATGTATGTCAATAAAATAATGACTTGTTTCTTAAAATCCATTACTCCTTATTTTCTTATCTTAAAAAATATACAGTAGGGGCACCCTGATATGGTGTGAACATCGATTTTATGATTGATGTCTTGAAAAGTTATTCTTTACAATGAATCTCACACATCATTTTTAAAGGATATTTTAATCTCACACACTTATCTAAGGTTATTCCCTTTTATGTATGCATACTTCAAGAAATTTAATTATGAACTCTATTCCTTATTCCAAATAAATATGTTCTAATCATATTGATTTGTTACCCATTACAAATCCTATAAAACATTTATCATATACATTTTGGAATATAAAAACTTATAATATAAATAATTTATAACTATAAATAAAATTGGGAATAATCCTTAAATAAATAAATGATCCAAATATTTAAACATGACCTAAACTTTTGTTAACAATTCATAAATAAAATCTAATTCTAAACAATTTATAATCATTAACTATATAATTATGTACAATCAATAATTTTAAATATAAACCATTTATATTCATTAAAATATGAAATTTATTAAAATATGAAATTTTTAATTCAAATATATAATATTTTATAAATTATAAATAATTTATAATTCAATTTATATTTTGTAAAAATTTTAGATAATCTAAAAATTATACACATAGTAATTATTTATACCTTGATCATATCAATCAGCAAGAATTTTCTGGATGTGGATTAAATAAAATCCAAAATCCCCTTTAAATTGAACAATCAAAATTAATTAATTATGAAAAATTAATAATTTAAATAAAAAAAAAGTATATTACAGACTCATTTAACAATTAATAACTCATCTAAAAAAAGGAATTTATTTTCCAATACAAATTTTTGCCATATTATTTTTTAAACTATATTTCAAATATTAACATTTAATATTTTGGATTAAAATGTTTCATAAATATTTAATTAATTATAAAAAAATATTAAATTATCTTATAAACATTTTATTAAATAAAATATACCAAAATACATTTTATAATGATTTACAAATAATTTAGAAACCATTATAATAATTTTAAATGCGAATTTTTTTAAAAAATTTATACAATCTTTTTACCCTTACAATTAATCCTTATATAGTGTACGGGTAACCTCCTTTTACCCTTATGTTGACACTCTATGTAATGGTAAATCTGTTTGACCCTTATGCAGCACTTGCTATGTAATGGTGTTGAGGTCTTACCATTAAATGGATTTTCGGAATCACTATGTAAGGGTAATACATCCATTTAGCTGACCCAGGTAAGGGTAAGACCATTATATACACATTTTTTTCATAAGGGTAAGTGGCCAATTACGTTTATGTATCCTTTAATAAATCTGATTACCCTAATGTAAAAATGTATAATAGAAGGGTAAATGGTATCATACTAATACATAAACCTTTACATGCAAGGTTAAAAACATGTGACCCTTACATAGACCAATATATGTAAGGGTAAGGCATGATGAACCATAAATAGACCACACTTAATAAGTGTAAATCCTTGGTACCCTTAAACATCTTAGCTACATAAGGGTAAATTACTGGTTACCATTATATATCCCAACTTCATAGGGGTTAACTATTTTAGAAAACCAAAACTCTAAAATATGAAACAAATATCTGTTTTCAGTTCTTCGTCATTAAAACACATTATGTCATAAAACATAAATATTGGGACCCTATGATTCTACTAGTCAGATTAATATTAATCTAATAAAACTTATTAGATATAATAGAAGAAAGTAGAAACCATGTTTGGGGAGCTCCATTAAACATAATATGAATCCCACGTAATAATTGTAATAAAGAATACTATAAAACATAGAATACCTTACACCGAATAACCAATTCAATAAATCATGTCCGACTTCATATAACGGGTTTGAGATACATCACAATGTGGAAAATAAAATTATTACACCTTGATAGTTATCCATGGGTTGTTCCTGAATAACTTGATGTTCGAGTGACATCCACTAACCTTCATGATGTGCTAGCGCCTCAAAGTGAAAAGGAGGAATAAAAAAAAAATTGTTTGGTACATGGAGTTTCATCAAGGTATTTGATCCACACACACTAACATCACATGGAATTTGGTTTTATAAAGAAAAAAAGGATGATCTTGGGTGGTATCAACATTAATTCATGTGTTTACAATCCATGTATTAATTACTTAGATAATTAATGCATCATATTCATAAAAATCACATTCGTTTTGTCTCATGAAATGTTATAAATATTATAAATTATTTTATAATAATATATGATAATTGTTTATTATTTATGTTCTATGTAATTACATACCATGCATGAAATTCATAATTTCCATGCAATATATATACATATATACTAGGATATAGGGGAAAACTATTTAAAAATCAATATATTGTCTATAAAACTCTATATGTATATGGAAATAATAAATATTACCAACTATATCTTCTAATATTATTGAATTACTAACGTAATCCCAAATATATAATTTGAAAAAAGAGTGATCAGTACACAATGTCCAGTCGATGATTCATAAGTTATATACATTTGTGTGTGTGTGAAAAGTGGATGGTTGTTTCATCATAAGAATACTTATCTAACTATGTCTTTTTAACATAAATCCATTATATATATATGATTGTATTCAAAAATAAAACTAATAATGTACACAATGTTTATTGATGAAACTTTCCAGCCTAGTCAACATGAATTGTAAGAATTTCATGGACCCTATCAAACATCAGGTGTACCTCACAATATGAAAAACACTAATAAAAGGTAGAGAGGGCCTTGAAATGTAATGGGAAGACTATTAACTCAAGTATTAATCATATTGCTATACCCAAATATAATTAAATTTCTTGATTTTCTATCCATATAATATAAATACACAAAAATCCAGGAAATAAAAACGAGAGAACAAATAATGTATTATAGTTTTGTTTATATAATATAATATTCAATATGATATTAAAATCCAAAATAGATAATTACAATAATATATATACATTAAAAGCATAAAAATCAATATATAAATATGATATCCCATTTTTTTATATCAAAATAGTTCATAGAAATAAATACAGTCTCATACAGAACACACTAAATCAGCTCTAGAAAAATCAATGGATTCTAACACCACTCTACCCAAGTTTTGAATACACATCCCAATATGATAACTATAACTATATTAAAACAATATTCATGCCCATTTAAATTAAAACCCATTTCATTTTTTCATTTAGGGGTGAGTCTGGAAACTTAGTATGATTGACCCACTCTCTTTGACTAAATGAGTGCTATTGAACAAGAGTATTCATGTGCAAGTCTATGGTGCACAAATTTCTTGGTGAGTAAAACTAATATGTCCTATAAACAATAACCATGAATTTTTATACATTTTTATAACTACATTAAATCTCGAAAAATACACATTAACAATGAATACTAAACAATCACTTCCCAAATCAATCTAATTCTTACTTTATTATAATCACTGACTCATATACTCTCATTTCTCAATGAGAAATACCACATTGTCACTCCTGTCTCATCAGATATGATCCAAAATTGGTATAACCTATAAAATAAAAGCTCATTTATTAAAATGAAACCTAACCCAACATTTATCTCACAAGTTTTCAATAACTACCAAAAAGTATCATCGTTAATAAAAACAGTATCAAGAAATACAGTAATAGGAAATCAAAGAGGTCCCAACCATTCGAGAAATATTTCAAACAACAATTAAAAGAATAAAGGTAAATGAAAGAGGGATCAAAACATAATATATAAACTAAACAAATATTACATGATAAAACACATTGGTAAACAAAGAATGGTTCCTAATTGAAAGAAATAAAAATCTTATCACTCACACCCTACTCCATCTCACTTCAAAATCCTCACTTGTGATATAAATCAAACTACCATTATAGAACACCCAACTATATCCTACATATCAAATATCACCCTAAGGGATATCCCCCAATGTATGATAATATATTTATATGAATAAACATTAATTAATCTCGTCACATATCGGTATCATCATCAAACATCCCATGTCCCATGTCAATGGGCATACCATGGTAAAGATAGATTGAAGAAAATATTCCTCAATGGTAGGATCTATCATTTTTAATAATATAATAAACCTTACCTCCTATATACAAATCCAAAATTTCACTGTTTCTGATCACCTTTGGGAACTATAACTATTATTATATGAACCATCATCAACTGGGTATATCCCCCTTGCACTTAAAATCAATAAAATTAATGTTAAAAAAAATTCTTGGTCATAATCATTCAGGTCATCTCTGAACTCACCACTCTAAATGGGTCATACCATGATCCATGAGGTCCTTCTGGAAATCCCATCTATGTTTTTGGTTGTTTTAAAAAAATCCCAAATGAAAGTATATTTTCTCAATTTCCCTATATCACATTAAAAATTCCTTCAATTAGGAGTGAAACCTGATTTACCACTTCCCTTTAATTGCAGTCCCCACAAAGGATTATCATAATAATATAAATAATTCCACTAATTATAAACATGTTCTTAAATTCAAAAATCATATGGATTATCTGCTACCTCCATCACTAAGAATAAAAAAGATTCACTCCTAAAAGAAACTAATATTCTAATCACTCACTCGGAATATTAAGCACTATCTGATAGAAGATGGTGAAAATATCACATAATCCTCATTCAATACATGAATCTATCACTAACCCCAAGGATCATCATATACCAAAATAATAAGAATTGTTTTATCAATAAAATTAAGCATCACTAAACCCCATAACTCGGTTCAAGTAGATTGATTAATCAAAGATTCGGATACTCAATCTAACACCAAAGGGTGTCCTAAAGATCCTATAAACCTACATGAAAAATCAACCTACTAGGTTTCTAATTCTAGACTAACAAAAATATAATCTATTTTAGGTATTTACTATGGTTCCTATTCCATCATGAATGAAAATTCAACTATAGTTCACAACAAAATATAAACCCCAAAACAAATATTTCACAAAAGTGTAAAAACACTAAAAAAAGGGTTTGAAAATCATGAGGTGGATGACTGAAATGTTTATCCAAACATACCATCTTCATATTACATAAAAATAATAGAAGAGAAATAATTTTATAATCAATTTCAAAGGTATCACATTCCAAATTTACTCACACAAGCCCCTTAGCCAATATCTTGTGAAAATTACTTTGGAAGAAACCTCACACTATTTAAAAATCCAATTTCTAAACTATTTATTTAATTCATAATTTAGTTAATAAATTATATCCCAAAGCCTTTTCCCATTATAATTAAATTTTAAATACGAAAAAAATTTATTTTATAAAATCTAGGTAAAAAACAATCTCACTACACTAATAAAATATTTAAAGTGGTGGTATCGTTACTCACTCAACCAAGACTACACAAATGAATCAATTGGTAACTATACAATCCTTTTTCAATATAAGTTTTATTAAAAAAAGTACCATTTAAATAGTGGAACAATGTCATAAAATCATACTCAATATTATACTACAAGAACATAAGGATAAAATTATATTAAAAGGTCAACATAATATTGGAAATCAAAATCCTCAATGACTAAAATCCACCAAATTCAATAACATTTCAGTTTAATAGTCCCAATATTATCTCACACTCCATAAACTCTAAAAATACCCTTGCTAACTTGAAATTACCATTATTTCAAAAAATATGGTCACATAAAATTTAAAATATCCAATTTAAATTACTATTGTAACACTTACCATGTGATTCCATAATAAATAATCCATAATCAAAGAGGTGTGGTCCATTTCCAACATAAACCAAAACCTATAAGGAAAATAGAAACATTTTACAATACTAAATTCATCATCAATTTAATCCCAAATCAAAAAAATACCAAAATAATTTCATTAAAAAAATAACTCAAATAAAACAGAGATTGATAGTGATAATCCATCCCTTTTAAGCCTCGTTTATCCACCAAACATAAAATCCCCATGTTCTTGAATCAACTCTACAATGTTTCATTAAAATAAAAAAAAATCCCAAAGATGTGGCACTAAAATTTATTTGAATAGAAAAATAAGTACCAAGAAGGGGCAATGGAATAGAATTACCATGAATTCGAATGGTAATATTTCCCCAAACAACTCATATCAAGGATAACATGGGACAAAAAAGGTGAAACTCACCCTCATTCATGGGTACATCCCAAAAAGAACATTCAAGAACTGTTTTAGTGAAAAGTAGATCATAGTTATTTTTTACATTAATTAAAAAAAATTTTGGGGTCTATTGGAAGTGTGATGGCCCACACCAAAATCTTGGTAAGGCCACCAAGAAACCACTGGAATGAGACGTGGGATATAACCACTACCATGCTCACCAAAAGTCTGGTGGATTTCCATTGGTTGGTTTAGAAACCACCCACTGAATCACAGTTACTCCTATTCTTGATAAAAAAAATTATTCAAACTTCTCTAAGAGATACATCAAGTCTAAAATAACCATACGCACTTATAAAACATTCCAGAAACCAATTATCGTCAATCCATTCTCAAATCATTCATCTTCATATAGTCATTAAATCAAAGGGATTCTTCCATAAATTTTTTTCAACCAACACACAAAGGTATTGGTCATTTAAAAATCACTACCAAAACTTTTATCATCATTTTTATGTATTTCTGGAGATTATTCAAAAAATGAAATCATACATTGGTAATTAATTCATCATTGGTTCAAAATATTTCATCCTAAAAAACTCTCCATGTACCTTTTTTTGATTTAAAACCCACATAAACACAATTTTCAAAATCTAAACAACTTAATAATTAATATTTATATTGATATATCTATGATATCCATTTTATCAGTGGATTCATTTTACTCGGAATCATTCATTAATTATCCAATGACACAATCTTGATCACCTAATCACCCATTTGGATTCCAACACCCCCATTCTTACATGGTGTAAGAGCACACCATATATAACCGAAACATAAATAGTCCAACCAGATCTAACCTTATAGATTATCCCATCATAGGTTTGAATAACTAAGAAATATATTATCTAATATTTCTCTCCTCCATAAGATTAACTTGTAGAATACACACACTAATTATTTTAATCTATAATGCCATCAACTCACATAACAAGACATAGAATCCCACACCAAAAAAGATATTTTGATCCTAGATCATGAGGATGTATAAAATTGATCATATAACACAATACAAATAAACAATTTTATATTATTGGGTCACTCTTGGTCAAAAAAACCACAAATAAGAAATCATGGTCAAACAACGTTAGTTACATATTTTGAAAACTAGTCCAAAACAATATTACACACACCAAAATGCACTATGTGTTTCAAAAAAATATCATAGAAATCTAAAGGGTTTCACAAAAATTATACGGTCAAAATCATTTACCTAACAAATATTTTACTAGAAATCTATTTATCGTTTAATAATAAATTTAAATCCAAATCCAAAATCATTTTCCTATATTATGATAAAAATAAATAACCCCAAAATATTTATTAACTCCATTAGTTTCTTATAAACACCTCATTAAATAGGTTTTCACACGTTGTGTAGTCACACAAAACCTTGTTTTTAAAAATATGTTTTTATAAAAAACACAATATATTTATGAATCACCAGCCCCATAATCCATTTCAAATAAAAACCAAATTATAAAACCATTTTACGTAGTCCACATCCTATGGTACTAGATTTTCTTCTTAACTAATGGTATTTCCTCATAACACATAACCCCCCAAAACATTTCCCTATGGATGTTGAAAGATAATAGAAAATAACACATCTCAAACAAGAAACCCAATTGAACCATAATAATCTAGTCAATCCATCTATTACATTTTGGAAAAATTAAAATATATTATAGTTTTTTTAATTAATAATAGATCCTACAGAGTGAATATCTCCCACACAGCCACCCTTATGGTCAGGTATATTTCCCTAAGCAACACGCATTCATAATGGATGAATAATGGAACAATATCCCAACTGGTTAATAAGATACACTATGGGTCATAACTATCTTATAATGACTAGTCCAAAGCCTAACTCAAAAAATGAGTGAACACTTTTGACATAATATATCCCATGGAAACATGGGTTCAAACTAAAACTATGCTAGAAAATAATTCTCATGATCTACATTCCAAATCCTAGCATCTTATCTCTAACTATAACAGATTTTTTTCAATCAAAAAACAGATTATAAAACCACTTGTAGAACCCCTGATTAGTATAAAATATTTTTAAATGTGATGCCTGGGAAAAAAGACCAGTGCACAAAAAAAATTAAAAGAAATATTATACGAGTCTAAAATACAAGATCATATTACCATTTTTTTCATAAATGGAAATAAGAGAATCGGTAAGGCCATCGAACCAGGTAATGTATTGATTTTCTCATATGATGGAAAACCATCTATAACCATGTTTTCTTCTAAATAAACATGTGTGATGATATAGTTATGATCTATAAGAGAAATAGAGATTTCCATCCAATAGTTAATAATTGTCCATGAAAGATGTTTTATGCCATTTCAAATCGCTTGATCGATTGTCAACGAGTAACATTCAATCCATAGGTTTTTCCAACCAAAGAAAATGTCCAAGGAAATAACATGTATCAAATCTGGAATCTCATCTTCAAGGAAGGAGTAAATGCCACATATACCCATAGAGCATCCAAGTATGTGAATGAGGTGATTCCAAAAAATATCACCACACCTTGTTGGTCCCAGATATCCCTTGGATGTGCCATAAAAATTTATTTTGATCCTTCCAAGTAGGGGGGTCTCTAGAACACCTCCAGAGAGCAATGTGGCTGAAAAAAATTTCATTTAATCCACAGACTCTTTAGAATCCCAATGTCATGCAAAGTTTTGTGGCATTGTCCATTTTCAAATAATCTATCTTCATGTATGGCAATGAGGATCTTCATCTGAACTGAATTTTGATTAAATGGGTAATTTAATGAATAATTGCATTCAGATCATACCAGATCACATGATGGAACAGTATGGAAGAGGTTCTTGATTTTCTGAGAGATTTCCATTTATATAAATTTTTTATATTGAGCTTTTATAGAATCAATAATCAACCATCTATAGTCAAAAATGTAAAGAATACAGTTCCAAAGAGTAGATGCAGTATCACAAGAGAGAAATATATTGTTAGAATCATCTCTTTAGAGATTACAATGTTTTCACTTAGGGGAGAGTTGGATGCCAAAAGAATGGAGGAAAATTTCATTGGGAACTATTTTGTGTGTAAGATGTCAGATGAGATTGAATCTCGAAGTATTTATCCATGGTTTGTTGAAATTTTTTAACCAGCTATAATCGCTCTCAGAGTTACAGAAATAATGATAGTTGAAATTTTTTGAGTTAAGACTACCATTTTGAGAATGATCCAATGTTAAGAAATCATTAGTTAGTGAGAAAGAGTAGTTTTCAATGTCTTCAAAATAGTTTCAGGGAGGTGATCATGTGAAGAGTTTAAAATTTCTCTAATAGTGCTTTTGGTATTATTATGGGTTTAATTGAGAGATATCATGGGAATTAAAGGCATTATCGTCCATTTACCCAACTAAAATTTCATGGAGGAGTATCTGGAGACCATCGATCTTTAATTCTTACTAATATCGTTAAAGTAGTACATTATGGAAGGCTATATTGATAAACTAATGATTTTCGAATTTCCTATTTTATGTTTTTAAATAAATATATTTTTGAGAAATGTAATTGCTTTAAAAGTATTTTGAAAAAGGTTATAAGTATGTCTTGATTGAAGGGATTTATTAAAGTATTTGATAATTTTTATACCAATACCACAATTTTCAATGGGCTTGAAACATATTGATAAAGTAATAGTTACATGTTTTTTTTTCTAGTATAATACCATTAAAGATGAAGTTATTTATGGTGGAGTTCATTTTTTTAATAAGAGAAGTCGACCATTTTTATACCATCATGGATTAAACCATCTTAGAGACAAAAGTGTATTTAAAAAGGAAAGTCCTACCTTCCATGGAGAGATATTTACCTTTTAGAGAAGTTATCTAATTTAGAACATGGTCAACAATAGTCACAAAGTGTCATTTTTGGGTCTGACCCAAAAATGGGGACACCAAGATAAGTGATAGGGAGCATACCTTCTTTCAAACCTATGTCCCTGATAATGTTACATTTTATGATTGGTGGGAAGTTATTCCTGAAGAAGATGCAAGATTTTTTCTAACTATGTTATTGACCAAAAACCTCTTCATAGTGTGAGAGAACATTTTTATGACTAATAATGTTTTTTTATCCCCTGGAAGGAAATGTATTTTGTCGCCATCATAAGAAATATGAGTATGATCATTCACTTTCCAAGTGGCATGTATGGGATTTAGTTTGTTCTAGTCAATAAGATGGTTTATCAGATGAATGAGGTAGCCTTTTTCTATCGAGAATAGAATGAAAGATAGGGGTCACAATTTATGACACCTTTGGTGCATTTAAATTTTCACATGGAAGATCCATTGATCAAAAGGGAGATAGAAGGTGGATTGAAGTGAGTTTTTATTGCAGCGAGAAAAGAGGTGTTAAAACCAAAATCTTGAAGGAATATGAAGATAAAACCATACTAAATGGAGATTAAGTCTTTTCAGATGTCATGTTTAAAATCTAGGTTTCCTCCTCTATTGGTTTTATTCTAATTATTGACACACTCAGAGGAATGTCAAATAAATTCTTCAATGGATCTACCCTTTATAAAACCTAATTGGTTTCATGAGAGTTGAAATTCTGTTGAAAATGATTTAGGCGATGATTTTAAAAATGTTTTGGGTAAGATAAATGGGTCTATATAGATGAATCTCAGAGGCACTATCCAATTTCATGATCAAGGTGAGAAACTGGACATTCAAAGCGTGAGGGAGAACCCCATTGGTGATGAATGATTTTCATGTTTACAAATGTCAATCTAAATCACACCCCAATAATTTTGGAAGAATCCATTGTTTAATCCATCAGGAACTAAAGAACTCTCGGGAATCTGACTAATGAGAGTTTCTTCGATTTCATGACCTAGTGGGGTATTGAGAAGGAGTTTTCCTTATCTTTGATCACTAGAGGAATGACCTTAGGTAGGAGGTCTTTTTTTATATTAGTACCATTTAAAATGCAATTATAGTTGGAGACAATATTATGAGAGATGTCATCTTCATTTTCAAGGAGCATGTTCCCATCCACTAAAAAGTATAACGATCTATATGACTTTCTAATTCTTTGAAGAGTGTTGTAGAATTTAGTATTTCTATCACTGTCTGAAAACCATTTAACTTTTAACACATATTTTCGAATATTTTATTTGAATGTGGTAACAAAGTAGAATTTGACTGCAATGTTTAGTTCTTGAGTATGGTCAGTGTTGAGGTCAGAGTTAGTGTTTGTGTTTTTTATATCATTGAGATCTTTCACAAGAACCATGATGTTATATTTAATTTTACAGGCTTTAGAACTGCACCACGTTTATAGAGTTTTTTTTAGATGTTTTAATTTGATTTTACAGTCAAGGAAATAATTATCAGGTTACATTGTTGATAAATAGTTTTGGATTATATGAGAGCACTCTTCTTCAGTGAACAACACATTATTAAATATAAAATGTAAATGGGGTTTCATGTATTTGCTGAAGACAACGATATAGATGGAGTGATGATCAGAGATCTGTCTATGAAGAGTGGTACTAGATATAGAGTCCCATTTATCAAACAATGGGAAATTCTTGATGGATCTATCCAGCTTGGAGGAAACTAATTTGTTGTTGTGTCTTCTATACCAAGTGTATTTTTCACTAGGGAGGTTGATTCCAATGATATTGTTGTCATCTATTCAGGTATTAAATTCTCTTGTGGAAATAGAAGCATGAGAAGGTCCCATTTTTTTCATGAGTTGAAAATGGCATGATCGTCGCCCATAATAAACCGTGGTGCATTAATGTTAGTGCCAAGATATGAGGGTTCATAACAAAGTGGTCTCATTTCATGGTATTTATTATTAGCATAAACGACATAGCATAAAATATGTGTGTCATATATATTAAAATTTCAAGTAAAAATTTGGATAGAGATATTGAGAACAATAATATTCTATAATGAAATTTGTGAAAAAATCCATAAATATTCAACATTGAGGTCATTAGTGATTCCACTAGTAAAAACATAATTTTTTTGACATAAATAAAAGTATTTAGAAGCATAGATAATTTTTTGCTCTGCAATAGGAAATAACCAAGGATGATTAATCTCAATAATTCTCCTCAACACAATAAAAGTGTCAGAGTTAGCAATACCCTGACAATTTCAAAAAAGGATCTTCATCAAAACATTGTTTTGGAGTTTGAAACCTTATTTTTATGTTTTCCAGAGCATTTATTTCTAGAAGATATTCTAACCTCTTGTGTATTATTAGAGTTCTATTCCAGTTTATTGCTAGATTTGGTGGTGTTATTCAATGTAGGTTCAGGTATTGAATCCATCATAGAAGAGTCTGTATATTTCTTATAACATAGCAACAAAGCATTGGAATTATGGATCGAAACAGAATTTCCTAACATTATAGGGATGTCCTCAGTATCTATAGGTAGATAAATAGTTGTACTAGAAACATTTGAAGTGTCTGTGTGCTATTTTTTGACATTGTCATGATCAAATAGATAGCACTGCATCTGATCCATATATTCCTTCATAACATGCATGAGCTTAGAGTCCTGTATAGATAGTGTGGTACCATGTTCAACAGATTTGGTTTCCATTATAGTAGTATTACCTAATTAAGATAGGGACTTGGCTGGGGTTTCCTTAGGAATAAAGTTCCCAGAATCGGCCAGACTACTAATAGGACTTGTGTGAGTAGAGATAACAGAAACAAATTCATCATCATTCATTTTTATTTAATTCATTGTCCCTAAAAAATTTTCCTTGTTAGCAGGTTGTATCATTGATTCCATAAGGATTAGGGCTGTAGGTTTCATATTACACGACATTATAGAAACAATATAATCGCTACTATCAACATGTTGAGACCCACAAAAATAACAATTTTTAGTAGTGGAGATGATTGATCCTAGGTCTTTTTCCTTCTCCACCCTTGGTTTCTATATGTCTATCTTCTTAGTGAAATATTGTTTTTTGGGATTTTTTTGGAACCTGTACCGAGGGTGCAGTACCCATTAATGGATTAACATATTCTAATTTTTGGTAATAGTTTCAGTCACTTTACTAGTAGTGGATTGTATTTTGTCCATGTATTTGAGATGCTATGGACTTGCAAAAAGATATAGAAAAATTTGGGAGGAGACCATTCCCTCAAATATATATTATAACAGGTATGCCTCAATGTACTAAAATTTAAGCATTACCCATCCATATATTGTACATCCCCAAACATTTTTAAAATATATCATTGATTAATAAGGGATTATTAAAATAAAATATATAAAACAAAGAACCTTATTAGATATGTACATTAATAATAGATAATTAGAAAGAAATATATATATATATATATATATAACACATGTATTAAAATTACATATATAAACAAGATAACCCATTGGATAATAAAAAAATAGTATGGGAAAAATAAATCATAATATCCTTTATCCCAACTCACTAGACATTAATCTTTCATATCCTCTTCCTCTAACACCAATTACCCTAATCCATGCATACATACCTAAACTTATAGTTACACCTATCATGAAACATTTTTTTACCCATGTCTATTGATCCCCATGGTGTGTACTCATATAAGGGGTGATCTAATGGATTTTTGGGATTCTCCCACTCGCTTATACTCACATAGTGAAAGTGATCAAGTTGATATTGGTAAAATTCTATAACTGATGAAAGTGAATGATGAATGTAACTCATATTACATTACAAATAATCCATGTATTATAATGTGAAAACAAACCTATTTTCCATCATAACCATAAGACATAATATCCATAAAGACTAAATTAAAACTAACTAACTAATTATAGGTCATATATTCCTTTATTTAATTACTTATTTACTATAATTTCTCAATAAGAGATACTACACAACCACTCTCACAAAATAAAATTACATCCAAAAGTGCTATCACCATTATTCAAAATCAAATATCATAAAAGGCCATATTAACCCATTGATTATCTCAGTGACTATCAATTTCCAACATAAAATATCATGGGAAATAATAATGTTATCATTAAATATAACAACATTCAATCAAATTGTTCACAACTATTAATAAAAAGTATCAAATGAAAAAAAAAACATAAAAAGGAATTTAAATAATCCTAAGAGCCTAAGATATAAACTAATCCAACATCCAACGATAAAAAAGTATCAGGTAAAGAATAGGGACCACCTAATTTCAATAATATTAAAATCATTCAGTCCCTACACTATATAGCATCACAGATCTTAAAAAATATATTGAAAAAACATCCCAAAGAGCACTCCTATTGTTGTGCAATATATCTTAAGTCATGACAAGAGTATAGTTCCCACTATATTCGTTGCACTTTTCACGGATCCCAAATGGATAAAATGGAATTTCTACATTTTCTCATAAGAACCTCACATTGGGGGTCTTTTTAGGTAGGCCACACAAAGGTGTGGGACCCACTCCCCCCACATTGGATATTTTAAATATAGATGGTTTGGGGTCATTTCATTGTTCCAATTCAATTTGATTTCTTATCATTCCTCATCTGCATCCTTCTTCTTCAATTTATTGTAATTTTTGTTCGATTGTTTTAATGACCCAATTGTAACCCTCCCATAATTTCAGAATTTCAATTAATATTACAACACACTCATATACCCAAAAAACCATTAGGTTTATGGTTTTAGATAATAATGACCCATAACTCTTAATATTAATTAATAAACCACTTTTTTAACCAATTGATAATCCATTTCATCCACAAGACACATTATTTTAACTTCTTCTTTATTTATGACTAATCATAACAAATTGATCATTGAATTGATTATCACTCTTACACATCCTTAAACCATATAAAAATAATTAAAAAACATGGGATAAGAATATATTTCTATCAAAGGGGTAAAAATTGGGATGAAACACATTAGTCCTTGAAACACAAAAAAAATTAAAATGATTAGTCAACAGCATAAGAAAATGATTTGTAATCAGAAATAAATTTTTTTTTATTAAATTAGGAAATCAACTGTCATACCCATTTAAATGTAATTAAAATATCATCACAAGTAAATATTATAAGAATATATCAAAAAAATTGAATAATCATGAAGGTTCCTTGGAATATCATATTCATAAAACATATAATAACTCGAAAGTAACCCATAATGAAATAACATAAATTGTTAATTACAATAACCATAATGGCATAAATCTCCTGGATAAAACCAATAAAATTTATTTATAGAACTAATAATTAAATAATTCATTGGTGGGAAATATCTTGGGACCAAAAATCATCTTGTATAATATACATAATCTATAAGATGTATATAAAAATTAGAATCATTCATTTTAATTTACAAGAATAAGCATTATAGTTAATCAAAATAAAAATGTTAAAAAGTATAACCAATTCTCTATTAAGTGGAAAATGAA
Organism: Viscum album; assembly: GCA_963277665.1. Taxonomy (NCBI): domain Eukaryota; kingdom Viridiplantae; phylum Streptophyta; class Magnoliopsida; order Santalales; family Viscaceae; genus Viscum; species Viscum album. The sequence goes on along the minus strand of OY728130.1, from coordinate 1,971,042,496 downwards.
GGAATATAACATTTGTAACCTTTGAATAGAATGAGTAAATTTTTTATATAGAATGATTCATTTATGGAATAATACTAAAAAATATATATTAAAAGTAATATAGAACTTTTATTCCTAGTGGGGTTAGTTCAATGAAAGAGTATAAATTAATCTACCCATAAAGGAAGTTATATTAATTACATGATAAGTTCAAAAGGAATATATAAAGATTAGATTATTAGGGGAAAATAAATATAATAATTGAATGTTCAAAGGATAGTAAAAAAATTCTATAGAATGAAGGAAAGGTAAAATTGATAAGTCTACATGTAAATATCATATCACGGTAAGTAAGAAACCATCAAAAAGGAGATTGTGAGAAGGAACTATAAATCTATAGAATAAAAAATTAAATAAATTTTATATAATTAAAGAAGTATAATATACACAATAATGAAAAAATATAATCAATTAATAATGATTATAACCCAATGGTAGACAATTATTTCAATAATCCCCTAACATTAAACTCTGTATTGTTTAAATGTTCTCCAAATCATTGTATAATAAAAATATGCTTCTAAATAAAAATTTTATAACTATATTTATATATATTTCACTTATTTTGATTCACATATATTCATTTAGTACTTATTTATTAGTTATAGATAGTTTATATCGATCATTAGATGTTTATTGTTCCCAGATTTCTATGCTAGTTTTGAAATGACGTTATTTATCATCATTCCATGTACATATTTTTCTCATCATCACAATTTTATGAGTTCTAGAATCCTAATATTATAATTATTTTTATATTTCATTATTAATTAATTTTTTATTGTTATAATTTACAAGGATGAAATCCATATCTTTCTAATTTTGGGTAATTTTACAAACAATAAATAGTAACTTATAATGAATATTCCATTGAATGTAAACATAATTGATTTATAATAATTACATAAATTAAAAATAAATGTAAAAAATGTGTATTATTTATGTTTTATTATCCATCCATAACTATAATTAATAAAATATGGAAGCATCATTTATATATGTGGTTGAACCGACCCAAAAAATGAATGTTCTTCTAAGATTGAATGATTATAAAACAATATATATTTAATTAATAGAATATTATCAAAAAAGAATTATTATTTTAAATTAATTTAATTAAAACTGTAAATTAGATTCATGACATGTTGTAAGAATAATATTAAAAAAACAAATAAACAAGAAGATTATACTGTTGATGAGTCGAATATCCCCATAAGGATCTTCATATTAATGAAGACTTTAGGAATTATTATTATGAAAAAAGGGAATAAAATTCGTGAAAATAATAAATTAAAAAACATTTGAGCTAAATATATAGTGAAAATTAACATTATATGTGTTTAGTGAAGGGTATAAGGAGACACCAGTTATAGAAAATATATAGTGGTTCTTTTCCAATACCCATTCTTTACGGATTAATGTGTGTAATTTTTATTGAAATGGTGACCATAAAGAAATAATATAATATATTTTATATCCTTAATCATCTACATATGACTTGGTATAATATTTTTTTAATTATTATAATTTATAAAACATTTTTAACGAAAAAATTCAATGTATATATATTTTTACAGGTGGTCTTATAATTTGAGTTTAAAAATATCTGCCCAATTTTGGAACTCATGTATTAACATTGATACATTCTATAATAATTTTAATAATTTTTTTTTTGAAAAATTCTATTTCATATAAACATTATCATATTATATATTTCAATGTGTCATTTTTTTAACTTATCATAGTGTAAAATAAATATGTCGATAGTGCACAAGAGTTGTAGATTATTAAAACATTATTAATTTTCTTGAATAAATTATTAAATTAAATATTATTTATTATCGATATTTATTTTAATATATAACCATTGGATTATTTCTTTATTCACTATCCTAATATAGTAACCTACATAAAATAATTTTTTCATATTTCTTACATTGTATAAGCACACAATAAGAATTTTTATAATTTTATTATTATATAATTTTAAAATTAAAGAGTTGATACATAAATAATTTATAAATCAATATATTTATCACTTAAATTCATTAATAGCCTTATCCCTTATTAAATTTGACCTTTAGGTCACCATTTTTGACTTTCCCCTATGTTAGGCATGCATTGCATCCACATATAGATTATTATCATAAAATATGAATTAAATATTTTTAAATGAAAAGTATTTGTATTATATATTAATTTGTTTATCTTGAGAAGAAGTTTATATAGGTTTAAATAATTTCATAAATCATTTTATATAAGAATATAGTAATAATGATTAAAATTTCTTTTAAATTTCAACAATTATTTTAAAAAGAAGATAAATTGTTTACTCAACCTCTAACCCATTTAAAGTCACCTTCTAACATTGAATAAAAATATTATTTGTATATTAACTATTATAACATGTTAAATTTCTTTTTGAAGTGATTTATAACTTATTATACACATATTGAATAATGAATTGTAAATTTTAATTCAAACATGAACTGTAATTTTAAAAAGCAATTAAAATCTATTACATAACCACTAATAAAATGGAATTTTTATATCTAATATTTAATTCAAAATCATCATATAGAAATACTATAATTTTTTTATTTTTTTATTAATTTTTCCGAAACATTCTAGATACTTATAAAATAATGAGTACAATAATTAAACCTTTAATAAAAACTCATATTTTTTTTAAAATACTTCAAATTAAAATGTATCACTAAAATTATAATCAAAATAAATCAAAATATTGAATTGTATAAATTATTTAATTTTATAAAATTAATAATTAAAAATAAAATATCAATTTAATCGTTAAACATATTATTTTATCAAAAAATTTATTATACATCATATTTACTATTTACTATCATGTCTAGTTTTTAAAGAAAAATGGAAAACATACATTTCAACTAATTTAGACATAATGATAGAAAATATACAATTACTTTTATTAAAATAAATGTCTAATTATATAAAACTATTTTTAAAGCAATACTCAAAATAAATTAAAATAATATACTTTTTATAATGACATATATTATGTTTAAAGATGAAAATAACATTCTTGTATCATAACAAACCATAATTATTTCTAAAATATTAATAATGATAAATATCAATATAAATAGATAATATAATTATAGATATCCATTTATTAACTCTTCAGTGATTAAATAATTCATTAAATACATTAAAATTAGAAATCTTGTTAAGCATATATATGTTTTAATAAAATAAAAATACCTTTAATGACCTGTATTAAACATAATAATATTAAATATGTAATGGGTATCTAATTAATTATATAATTTCCCTGGTGAAATTAAGTATAGATATATAGATTTTTAAAAAAATGTTTCATAAATTAATATAATTACATAACATGAATTTTAATAAAACATAAAAGTGGCATACTATAAAACCTAAATTTTTGTATTCTACCTCCCCAATGAGTTTGTATCCTCACAATTTTAATTTGGTATCACCAATGAAACAAATTAATGTATCTTTAAAAAGGTAAAACTTCAGATGTAAATTTTATTGAAAACTTACCTTCAGTTTATATAATAAGACTAGGAATCTTATAAACTTCCTCACAATAAAATTATATCTATATTTTTATTAACCTTAACTATTTAAACATCATATATATCTATATAACATAATAATAGTAATACTCTCAAATGATTTTTAAAGGGGTGATATAAAAATTTAATAATGATTTTCACATAATACTCGATAGATTTATCCTTCTTTTTTTGAGTTGAAGGTATAAATTTACTATTATGATAAAGTGAATGAGAATATAAATTTACTAGATTTATTTTCATTCTATGTACTTAATTTCAACCTTTTTGTGTTTTTCTAATTGTTTTGACCTTAAATTTACTAAACACTCTCTATGATGTAGGGAAAAGATGTATTTTTCATGCTTGAAGCATAAAAACATTACTTTTCTATTATATTTGTATATTATTAAACCATTAATGGATTAAAATATCTATTAATGTAGAGTGTCCATAAATATAAAATGGAGTTAATAATGTTACTTTTTTCATATTTAAAACAATTTATTAAAAACAAAATATATTTTGTGAAAAAATTTAACATCCCATAAAATTGTAGTATACCATTATATGAATATGTAAATCCATCATATGATATCCTATCATATAACACCATTAATTAAAATAATGACATTTTTAGTTCAATATTTTTTAATTTCAATTCAATATTTGAAACATTCATTTCATCCTAGGTATACTTATGTGTTATCTTAACCTAGTCTGTAATGATCCATGGATTCTAGGTTATTAGGTTTGAAAAGAATTTTTTTAATTTCATTTCGATTGATAGGGGGTCATTTTGAGAACAGTGACTTGAAATATTATTAAAGAGTTTGTCAATCCTAAAATAATATTTCTTAAATGGGGTTTCAGGTTTAAGGGGATTCTGTGATATTCAGTCATGCACTAGATGAATATGAGAGGTGTTCTATTAGCTACTCTAACTGTGAAGAATCCATAGGCAGGATATTGGGATCAGAAAGAGCCTAGTAATTCTTCAGGGGAATACCTTCTATCCGGTGGACCACCAAATAAACTGGGAGGTTCATTGGATGGGAATAAATACTTAGGAGATTAGTTTTTATTAGGGGAATCCCTATAATTTTGGTATCAGGGCTGCTCAGGTTTTGGATGAGGAATGAGGCTCATGGGAGGCCATTATTGTCTGATTCTCCCTCCCACTCCAATCCATTGATCCACCTTTGATATGGTATAAATATAAACAATTTTTAATGATATTTAGAGTTAAGATAATGTAATATATTTCATTTTTAGACCCCTAATGACTTCTCTTAGATTTTTCTAGGTTTGGATTTCATTAAACTAGAGAATGGTAGAATCGACTGAGATGGATGGGGATTTCTCAATACTTGTGAAGAAGAAATCCTAATATGTTTTCATCCTATTAATAGAAGTTGGTTTTGTTATGGTATGTTTCGTGATGAGTTTATTTAAGAAATTAAAATACATTAAATTAAATTAATGATGGAATTGAATATGGATGATAGTGAATTGACTATAGATTGTGTTAGCGATGTGTGAAATACATTAATTTGGTGGTTTGTATTGGTTTTTTCATAGAAGGGTTGCTCATTTATTTTTTAGGAAGGATTAAACCCTTAAAAATAACTGTAGTGAGAAATTAATAATGCTGCAATGGTTTAAGATCCACCGGTTAAACACTCTAAAGATCTATTATATGGAGAATTTTCATGTCATTATATGTATAAATAAATAGTTTTTTTAAAATATATAAAAGGAGAAAAAATTTAAAAGATATTTTGAGTTGTATCATATAGAGAGAAGATGAAGTCATACAAGACATAAAGTAGTATGAAGTCTAGTGGATGGATAAATATGATGATATATGAAGTACCATTTTACATACATGAATTGGATTGTAAAATATTAATTTTCCAATATCATAGAAAAATGCAATGTCCTAAGACATATAATTCTGAAGTTATCATAATGATATATATTGATCCATTAGATAGAGGTTTCTTATCAAAGGTAATGTCAATGATGTTCCACTGAATGAAGAGATTTTTTTAATCCATTGGATGGAGGAAAAAAAGGTGTACTTGATAGGGATCACCAAACAAAAGATTACATAAAACGGAATCAGAAAGTGTTAAGGGTATGAGGATATTTGAAAATCATTTTAATGTTATTAGAAATTAAATTTGATGAGATTTTATTTACACTTTTATTATATTTCAATATTGAAATGTATTTTGGATAAATTCATTGACACCGAATCTTTAAGAATCTTTAAGAATGTTCGAAAATTTTTGTGAAGTTTCCAATGATATTGATTTGAAGCAGGAGTTTCAAATTTCAAGTCTGAATTCTGATGTAAAATACATTCCAGTTCCTAGAATTTATCAAAGAAACTTTTTTACAAAAATGGTTTAAGGAAACACATGAAGTATCAATATTTGTTCAAGAAAAATTCCCAAATTGATAAATGTTTTATAAGTGTACTTGTAGCTGCTCAGGAGATCCTGATCTGACTAGGGTTTCCTTAGTGCCACTATCCCACCCCAGTGCATCCTCCCCTTCACCGCCTTTCTCCTCCACATCTCACCCCAAATCGATCTGGCTTCCCCCCTCACACGATGTAGATCTAACTACCCTGTGATTATAACCTCATTGTCTGGGGGACCAGATCCAATGTTTTCCTCCCAAATCCCACAGCCTTGAGGCCACTACCATCAACATCTCACACAAAACCATTTTCTTAGACCCCATATGTGGTGGAATGTGAAGTCACCTATAGGAAGAGACCACATTACCATTATCTCCCCTACCGGTGATTCCCTAACGGACGCCCCATCCCTATTTTTCCACACAACTGTACATTTCTCTCTCACCAATGTTCATTTTCCACCATCACGGTTCATTGTGATACAATATTACACCCCGGAAGACACATTCCATATATGATCTGATGTGTTCCCCTCTTCCCATTCAAATTCACTGTTGAAACAACATCCTCTGATTAACCAGATTGACACCTAGAATTCATGGGCTACTCCGGTGTAGAATAATCTCTTGCTGTTACAAGGCCGAGGGTGGTTTGAAATGGAAAAAGTTATGGAACCATCTGATGTCGAGGTTTTTATGCCTGGATTGTTCTAATTGTTCTTTGTTTCTAATTCGATGTCCTCAAACACCTTCATGTACGACCCCAATTTGGCCATGTTAGATGGATTCCATGATGGTTTGGATGGAACTGGTGGCTTTGAAGGTCAAAATTTTCAAGTAATCTTTTGGTTGGTTGTTTAGTCTATGGTGGCTCGACGATCTCGTGGTTCCTCATTCCCAACCTCTATATATAAAATTGTCACCATCGGTCATCATCTTTTTTGGATCCTATGGATATTTTATTCTTAATTTCTATGTTCTCTATTTTGTGTGTGTGTTTATTTTTGATGGTCTATCTTTTTTCTACAATTGTGGATCCCATTGGGCATGCTACCTCAACTTGTTTTACTTGTTCTCTTATTAGTTAAAAAATGTGATTATTTTGGAAAATACAAAAAATTGTTTTAGGGGCTTGTTGTGAAGGTTTTATAGAATGAATATCTAACCAATGAATTCCATGGTGAAATAAGAGCTTAAATTGATAGACATTCATTCCATGAAGAAAAGGTCACATCAGAACATGTTACATCAGAGGAAGAAGCCACAATACATGAGTTTCTAACAAAATTTCTACTTGGATAAAGAAAATGAACAAAATGACTTAGGAGCATCAGATTTAGTTTCATCAGAATGAGGAGAAACTAAAATAATATACCTGATAGAGTTATAAAAGAAAAATTATTTCTAAATAATATTTTAATTAAATGTTCTTTAAAATTCAGTTTACGTTTATCCAACCCATATTAACACTATGAGGAATTTTGGAAATCAACAAAATCATAATAGTTTTGTTGATGATCATGAAGAACGTTTTACATAGGATAGGGTGATCAAAAATTCTTATGGAGAAAGAATATCTAAAAAAGAAAGGTATATATATAGATTATAAGAAAATAAGAAATAAGTGCTTATAACTATGGTATACATCTGGTTATTAAAATCTATTGTGGATGGGGGTACATCTAGTTATGAAATAAGTAGATATATGTAAGACAGTTAGGGGATATAAACAACAGTCATATACAAGTTGATTTCTATAGTGTATAATCTATGTTAGCTAGAGGAAGGAATATTGGGGTGTAGATACAGTTTCAAATGATTAATTTACAATCCTTGAATAATTTCGTAAAAAAAATTATGTTGTGGTGATAAACAATATGGTATGGATTATATCTTTGTACCCAAGTTAGTAAATATCATGTTATGGTCTCTCTCATTATATTAAAACATATGAAGTGAGGCTGATATATATATATATATATATTAATATTTAAGTATATCGGACCTCTAAAAAGTTTCATACATTGATTTATTATGAGAATAATTCAAAAAATAAAGTATCCACTAATTCACCCTATCTCAATTATCACACACTGATCAGAGAACTTCAATTGTTATCAGAGCCTAGGTTACATCTAAAATATTCATCTATATATTAAGGATAGAAAATATTAATTTAGTATATAGTAGGGGTGTTCTTTTATTAAATTCAAAGAACTATCATTTTTAGAATAATATGATGTTACCATATTTTATATCTCTTGGCCTATAAGTGAGAGATTCTACATATATGATATTTTCCCCCATTGATGATTTTGTTAATACAAATATTGATAAAAGAAATATGAAATATTATGTAAATGTATAAAATTCTATTCTGATGGATCTCTTAGATAATTTTTAGATAAAGATTAGGGGGTTCCCAACTCCTAATGAAATTTGAGATAATTTGAGAATAATCAATAATAGAAATAATAAAGATAACGAGGAAATGATATAATTATAGAGAATTAGATTTGATGATATTGGTTTATAATATGAATAATGTTTTAATTAATAATTTATAAGAGTTAAATAGATTTTAAATAATATCATTGATTTTAGTGACATGCTAGAATATTTTAACATCATCTTGAAACTGGTGAGAAACATCTTGGACATATTTTATTCCAAGATATCAGATTTGGAATATTGAGAAGATCTATCTTTGGATAAACTTTAGGAAATTTTAGAGAAATTGTTAAAAAGAAGGATAATGAAGAAATATCATTTGAATAATTTTTAAAAGGGAAACCTTGAGATTAAAATATAGAATAATAATATAGTGATTCATACACTAATGAAGTTGAAGGGGGAATTAATAAAATCAATATTCTTATTTTAAGGGATACCAAATAGGGTAATTAGAATAGACATGGTAAATAATCTATTGAAATTTAGAATTATAATGATAATGGTCATTTTTTATGAGGATTTACTATGAATAAGATCAATGATTCTGAGTTTGAAGAAGTAGATGAGAACTTTTAGAAATTTAAGTGGGAGAAAATAAGACAATGTTTCTAAGAAAATAGAAGAAAAGTTTGTTTAATATAAGAGATATGGATGATTCATCATCCAATAATGAATCTAGTTTTCATGTGAACATCTCAACTCATGATAAATGATAAATTGGTTCATTAGGTAATAATGATGGTAGAGAATATAGAACAATACTAGAATGTATTATAAAATAAAATTTGTAATATTCTCTTAAGAAAAAAACAAATTAATAAGGAATGGAAGAAGTTGAAGAAATAATTTAAGGGGATTACTATTGATAATTACGAGTGTATATAAAATGAGGAGAGAATAAATAATGATAATTGATCTAATTTTTAAAATAGGTTGATCTAGAAAGAAAACTGAATAGTAATGAAGACAAATCATTTTGATAGGAGAATCTTATCCCGGAAAAAATTACCCGTTTTTAGGAATGTAAGATGAACAAGTTTAAGTTGGTTGAATTTGAGAAGATAGTAAATGATATTAAATAAATAGTGGATGAGAAAGTGGAAGATTTATCTGAGAATCATTCAATGTTACTTTTAAAAAATTGATTTACGAAAGATCAATGAATTCTTAATCGAAGTAGTTGAAGATAAAGGTGAATATATTAAAGATGTTGAAAAGACGGGTTGATGAAAGAAGTTCAATTCTTTCCCAAAACGTTCTCATGATACATATTGAGTTTCTAATAATGAATGTTTATAATATAATATTAAATCAAGTTGGACCAATAATATTAGTGATAAATCAATTTCTATTAAGAATGCTTCGAATTCAATAACAATGTTTTCCCGTGAACAATGTCACCCTTGGTTTTTAATAATATGATAACTAAAAAATTATTGTAGTACTAATATTAGTCTGAATTATCAATATTTTTTGCTCACTAGTGGTCCTATGAAGTCCTAATGAAAAAAATCATATTTATGATGGTATAATATGTCTCTAGTAGTAAATTGGATTCAGTCAAGGGAAGATATAATGAAGATAGAAAAAAACATTTCAAGACAGTATGTTGTGGAAGAAAAATTGACTATAATGTGAAGAATTTTAAAGCCTCAAGATAAGAGAATGATATTTTAAAGAAATTTGTATATGTAATGAATCTCAAGAACGTTGAGAAATGTAAGAAATAGTTCTTAGTTATTTGGACACATCAAATGGACATTATTAGAAATATGGTAGAGACAGAAAAGTAAATTGTAGAAAAAGTGATGAAATATGTGTCAATATTTGAAAGCAAGGTTGATAACAAGTTTTCAAAACCTGGTGGTGTGAATATCTATAATAAGTTAAAGAGATGTGAGAAATATGGGAATGGATTGTAAAATTATATGAATATCTTCCTAGCTAAAGATAAAATCATAAATAAAATATTTCAAACTCAAGGTGAAAATGATGACACAAAAGAGAAATAGAAGTTGAATGTTTCGATTAAAGATTTTACAAATGATAATAAATATATTTTTAAATAAATGAAGGTTGATTACATGAAACAAAACAAAACCAATGCTAAATCTATGAAGATAATGAAATCAATAATATGGGAATTCTCGTAGTATGATCATTTCATATTAGAGAAAATGAGGTTCTGCCTTATTCTCAATATACTTGGGTATTCATAACAACATGAAGGGAATTAATGGATAATTAGTATAAAATATGTCTATGTGTTGTATTATTTTTATAAAATGAAGTTAAATCCATCATGTAAATATTTAAATCAGCATGATTAGGAATGCACTATCACCCTTAAGGGGGAGAAAAGACAATGTTGATATATGAGTATCAAAATTTTCTTAAAAGATAAAGTAGGGATGATAATAAATATTAGATATATAGAGACTTGTGTTTATACACATGAACTATATATATATATTTATTTATTTATGATAGGAGTATGATTTATCTTATCAAACATTCTATGACTTCCCATGATATAATGATTATAAATTTATCATAAGGAATGTATTTTATTAAATAAATTTTATGTAAAACATTGATAACCTTGATTATACACTGTTTTTTCTACATTACGTTCACTCAAGTATACATAGAGTTGTTTAGATAAATTCTATTTCTTAGAAACTCATGTGACACTATTTTTCTCTCAAATAATGTTAAAAATATTGTGATATGAAGGAAAATGATTTGAAATAATACCTAAGTTACCCATTTTATTTGAATATCAATAAGGGGATAAATAACATATGGGGAGAAAGAAAATGAAAACATAATATTGAGGTAAGTATTGAGAACATATATTGACATTGAATATTTATGAATTTTTATAGGGATGTTTAAAATAAACACAAAGTGGGTTATTTTGGTACTAATGTGTGTTTGGTTCCATTTGTTGTAAATATGTTAATATGTGTTTGTAGAAAAGGTTATATAAGAAACATATAGATGATTGATATAAGTTTTTATACAAGATATGTGTAAGAAAGATTCCATATAGAGTTTATGAAAGTTTCATTAATATGTTAGTTAAAGCTATATAGATAGCCTAGATCCAAATATAATGTACATTATCAAGATTCTAACTGAGTTTGTATGAGTTTGTAAAAAAGGTATAGAAGTATAATTTAAACTAAAGAAGGATGTTTTGTGGCTATAAAAATTTTAATATAAATTCATTAGATAGATATTTTCTATAAACATCGAGTTACCAAGTAATGATGTACCAAACTGTGTTTTGTGGTAAAATACTATAAAGTGAAGATGTTACAAATGTTATGATGTTCAAATATATGAATTCTTTGAAAATTGTAAGATGTAGAGTTGAAATATATATCATATAAAGATATATTTATTAGAGAAAATTGATGAAGTAAACAAGATGGATAAATCAATAAAATATCAATAGATGAAGGTCTATTGTATAGACACTTGAATTTTCTATCAGTTGGAGTATTTTGATGTCATCAGATGAAGAAATAATAAGATCCACTGGTTAGAGAAATGGAGTAAAAAGTTCAATATGGAGTTCATTTATACCTTACAAATAGAATATAATGTCAAAACATATGGAGTGTATTATGAAGTCTAGAAGACAATGAATTAAAATGGTCAATAAAGTACCACAGGTAAGACACGAACTAGATATAAAAAATATGATGTTTTCATGAACACAAAGAAATTTGGTTTGGCCACACGAAGAATTATAAATTCATCTGATAGAGATATCGTCATCCCATCAGATATAGGTTTCCGAAAAAAGGGTAACAAGAAATGTTTTCATAGAATGAAGTGAGATTTTGAGTCCATCAGATAGAGGAATCAGATGGTGTAATGGAGAGGCTCTATTGGACATAAGATTTTGTACAAAGACATCAGAAAGAGTAGCTAAATGTTTGTACAATAGAAGAAGATTTTTTTAACATTAAAAAACATTATAAATATTTCATCAATTACAATGATGATATATTCTTTTAATTTTTGTTTTTAATTATGTGTTCTGAGGAATTTTTTAGAAATTAATTAACATCATTTTTTAAAAGACTTAATAAAGCTATATAATGTTTGAGAGGAATCTAGAATAATTGAGTTGTAGTGGGAGTTTCAAATTTCATTTTTATGTTGAGAGGGGAAATAAATTTTTGTTCCCATTACTTCTTAGGGGGTAATGTCTATATAAAGGGGTTAATTCAGTTTATAATGTAACACTATATTCACATGAAAAATAGATTAAATGCTTATGGTTTTTTTCTATGAGATTTTAAACAAGGAATATCTTGGTTAACGAAAAGGTTAGTTATACTGAGTTTTATTAGATGATGTAAAAGGAACATAATACCGAGTTTCATTGGATAAAAATATCGATGTTCACGAGTCTTTGATTATGTTTCTATTTGGTTGAATCTCAGGTGACCAGATGAAGAAAGAGTATCAAATCAACTTAAATTATACTAGTTTAAGTTTACTAATGTGTAATAGATAGAGCTTGCTAGATGGATTTATATCAAATGATCTACTGATAAATAATAATTAAGGAAAAATTTATAGAAAGTTGAGTTTGATTTTATCCATATCTTCCTAAGATATGTAGGAAGTATTAATAATAACAAAATTATAAGAGAGTTATTGATAATATTAGAGAAAATTATAGATAGGAAAATGTTCATACCACATTATAATAGAGAAATAACATCTGAAGAAGAATATATTTCTATAGTGTATTAGAAAAAGAAGAAGGAATAACTTATATATGGGGGGTTGAACAAGTGTTTGAAAAGGATTGTGGATAGGGGGTGTAACCAATTATTTTGGAAGTGGATATGAAAATGGAAATTGGGAAACATAACCAACTATAATTGAAGATTTTATTAAAATAGTGTAGAACTAGGTTTAGATGGAGGAACGATCGTTGGGCTGTAGAACTAGTTTTTGCATATGCCTTTATAATACTGAAAGAATATTGTAAAATAATTCATATTAGGGAGGATAATCAACACAACAAGAAGAAGGTGTTTATACCGAATCTTGTAAATATCTCAATTAAATATCAATATTTATATTAATTAATTTGATGTTATGTTGATATATATATATATATATATATATATATATTAATAGATCTAAATTATAACACTTTTCATAGGTGGAATACATAAGAGAGGATTTCTTAAAAGAATGTGATCATTGTTTCACCCCATTCCACCTCTCGGATATCTCACACTGATATGGGAACATCATACCTAATTGAATTAAATTAGATAACTAATTATAAATTGTTATAATTAATTATTTGTGATGTTTGGTGTGATATAGATGTCTGGGATCATGGGAAGTTCTTAGTTGTCTTGTATAAGTTCATATGAGGCATACTCGAGCTTAATAGGTACTTGGAAGAGGCTTGATTGAGATAAATGAGGTTGTAACACCATGTTTGATGCTGATGGATTCTATAATATAATTTCATATGTATATTTATACATGAGATTTCATGACGGCACATGTTAATGTATTTAGGCATATTATTTAAGAACTAAATGGTAGATAGGTAGATTAGATAGGGTGGTTCTAGTATACCCGTGCCAGGAACAAGTTCTATTGAGCACTTGATTTTGTTTTGAATCGCCCAGTGAATCTTACCCCAAGGGGTGAGTAAATTGGTTATGTCGATGGGAGAACATAGGGATGTTTTTGGGATTTATATGGGCTATGAGAATAGGCCTAGTGGTTCATTAGGGCTATTTATGTTGGCATGGGATGCTTGGGCCCAGATAATGATGAGAGAGACCACCGTGTGTCTCATAATTGATGGGAACTCCCTCTTAAGGTGAGAGGTGATTCTTGATGAATGATATGAGTAGGATAAGTCAATTTAGTCTTGTAATGGGATGTCCATGTGTGTTTTTACTATATAGTGTGATGGGGCCAGGGCATGAGATTTTTTCCGGGATTTTTCGTCAGCATTTCAAGGAGGCTTGACATGGGAATTGGACATAATCAATGAGGCCAGGTTTGGGTAGGAAGAGATGGATTGGGATGATCCCTAGATTTTAAGACCATTAGTTTTAATGGACTTTAATAATGTCAAACCGTACCTTGAGTTCTGGGACGAGGTGAGCCTTCGAGTATCGATGTAACCAATGGTTTTTGGGCATGAGGTGGTATCAGTGAGAAGAGATTGTTACAGGTCTGGAGGAACAAGTGGATTCCCGATCAGGTGAGTGGATATGTGTTCCAATTGGGGCCTAGGTGTCAAGTGAATAATTTCTTGGGATCATCTACTGATATGAGTTATGGTCTATAACCAAACATTTGATTTCATGAGGGGCATCTCCTCGATGAGGCATGGGTCAATATGCTTGATGTGACCTCACTAGAGTCTATATGTAAAGACACAAGATTTTTATAGAAAAACAACTTCTTTGATAGAATATATTAAAAAAAATATTATAAGAGAGTTAGACTCCCTTATAATTTACCATATACTTAATTTTAAATAAATTCAATGTCCTTGAAAGCTTACGATGCATGAATGACTAAGTTTAAATGAATTATGACACTCTATTAAAATATTATTATGACTATTCTAACATAACAATTAAGTTCTTGGGTATGAATATGATTAATAAATCATCCAAATTATATGGTTTACACGTGTATAAAATAAATTCAATGGTAATATATTGATTATCAATAAAATAAGTACCCTTTTAAAGAGAAAGATATGTTTTGTGAAAAACAATATTTTTTATAAAAGGTGGATTAGTCGCCCTATGAGAAGTTAAATTAAAATTAATTTTTAGTTTTTTATTAAAATAAAATAAATTTTTGAAATCAAAATTTCAAAATTTTCTTTGTCTGAGTTTTTTAGAGTTTTTTAAAAATATTATTTTTTAATAAAAAGTGAAAAATATTGTTTTATACTAAAAATTAATTTTCATTTAAATTATTTAAAATGTAAAATTATAATTTAAATTGCATTCAAAGTAAAATAAGGTCAATAATAATTCAATATAACTTATTTATTTCACTACAATAAATTTCTTATTGAATTATGATATAAAAACATTTTAAACATTTGAATGTTTTCTTAAAAAATCATCTTTATGCCCTTGAGTGATAGATTTTAAATTTAATTCTACCAATCCGTTTAATTAAATTTGGAAAAAACTAATTATATATTAGAAATAATAATATTTTATATTATTTAATAATCTCAAAATAAATTTTGACTCTGTTGAATAGTGAAAATAATAGTATATAATTACCTTGTCTTAGGTAAAAATATGTTTAATAAGTGGGATTAAAGTATGAATATAAGGGTTAGAAAAACATAAAAAATTTAAAAAGAGCTATTTATGGAAATATTATGTTCTTATAATCTCTAAATTTATATAATGATCAGTTTTTTGAGGCATTTGTCCTGAGAAAAAGTGGGGTATAACTTTTTCTTTTTAAAAATCCCTTGTAGGTCCTCTCCCCACTTATAAAATGACACCACTCTGATCTTCACATCAAACATAAAAACACTCCAATTTTGACTATAAATACCCAAATAGAATAATTAATTCTCTCTAAACATCCTGGATATATTGGTTTTATCAGATAGGTAATCTAGAAAGGATTTAGGTATAAACCTAAATGAGTTCTCAGAAAAAGATGTAAAATTATTAACTTGTTTATTTGTTTTATTGCTTATTCCAAATACCTAAAAGACTATTAAATCATGAGAATATAATAATAAAAATATCTACCATATACTGAGATTTTATAATTTTAATTTAATAACCTATATATACCTCCACTTCCATCAAATGGAAAATTAAACCGTCGATCATGTGCCCAACGAACTACCACCTGGTGAACTGTAATAATTTTATTGCATAACCACATTAAAAGGGTCTATATGAAAATATATTTAACATAGTTATATTATATTAATGAAATTATTATACTTAGAGAAATAAGATATCACATTTACCTTCTTACATTCTATTTTGTGTGAGATACGATAATGACACTCATATGTACGATAGACTATTACCTCGTGAAGTGATATGATTCGGGTTTTTTTGAAATTTATATGGAATATTTTAAGGGGAAAAATAATAAATATTGTTATATTTATGAAATAAAAGTAATAATTTAAATATAACATCACATATAACTTCTTACATTCAAATCCCTTAGAAAATAATAATATATCTTGTGCTTATATGTGGACTTCCACCCCAATATAGCAATGAAAATGTTTTTCATTTTATTTTTACTTGGATATTAATAAGGATGGATTGTATTAATACACATTATATATAAAACATAATAATTATTATGGAGGTGTGAATTAATTTTTTTTCCTTTTACTAAATCCTTCTAGAAAAATGGAAACAACATTCCTACGTACATACAACTTTCTATATCTATAAACAGTGTAATCCATTTTATATCTCTATCTTTTAAGGATTAATCTCTTTAAATATATAATTATTATATAGGTTTTTTAAATCATGATTAATATTATGGATAAACATAGGTTAGGTAATGATGAGTATTTGGGTCAGCCATTCTGATGTCACCACTGCACGATAGGGTTTCACCCCATCCTTGATGGTTCCTCACTTCGTCAAAATTACACAAGTGTCGAGATCTTTAGATTGGGCTATGTAAGAGAAGTGTGCGGTCATGATGACTATTTTAGTGGTTTATTCAGAGCGTTCTATGCCCATCAAGATTGGTTCTCATTGAATGAAAGAAGGTGATTTTTCTCCTGTGGTCTCGGCATCTAATGCAGTGACTTCATCAAAGTGTGATGTGTCTAAGAGGGAAGGATCTAAGTGAGAAGATAAGCGGCTTCATTTTGTTGAATTCATGGGTCAGGCTACAAGGTTTCCTTCTAAAGGGACAATGGTAGGTGGATCTCATGAAACTGCAATAGTGATCTGAATCTATGTGAGCAATGGTGCTCTGGATGTTGTATCATTTTTAAATAATTCATTTTTCTAGGTTGAATAGAGTGATGTATTCTTCTAATAGAATAAAAGGGAGTATTTAACATATCAATTATGACCCCAACATGTTATCATAGTGGCTCATAATGGTTGAGTTCTCAATCATTTCTCATCTATTTCTTCCTAACGGTTCTCATCCTTATAAAATTGATGAACTCAAGGAAAATATATCATTGATTTGGGGTTTTCCATCCACGATCTATGTTCTAATAGGATGGGTATTCTTATATATGATCTTCACCATTTAATAATTGAAAGTATGAGCCTAGGTCTTTGGTTCAATAGTGCTCAAACATGGGATCATTCATTTACATGAATGGGATAAAAACTCAATCATTTAGATGTTGGTAACACCACTACTCAAAATTAGGCAAGGTTTTATTATTTCAATTGGGTACATTGAAATCCAAAAATCTTGTATGATATTTCTCTTTCAATCGGCATCCCAATTAAAATTGTCAATGGAAATTTTGGTGGCTCGTTTTGGGAACATTGTTGTGTTCATAGGTATGGTAGAACTTGGGTAAACACTTATTGATAAGGTAATGATTGCAAACGATGATGATGTTATTGGTCTAAATATCATTTAATAAAATTCCTAAATTTTAAAATAAATTAAACTATATTAGTAAATCATCATGTACCTAAAGGCACTCTATAGTTTTTAGTTTCTGTGATTTTCATGGAAATGACACGAGCAAGTGTCAAAAAAGTGAAAAAGTGCACCTGAATTTATAGTTAATTTTCTTCCTCAATTGTAGAAACATGAGGATTGTCCAAAACAATGTAAAGGTGATGATGGATTGGGAATTACTACTGAAGATGTTGAGAAGAAGAAATAGGTGAAGGGTTAAGTTCCTAGAAAGGATGACCACTAAATGTTCTTTGCCTCCACCTTTGAGAACAAGGAAAAATATTGGGTTTTCATATTTTCGAAAGAGGTGAATTTTCATATCGTTGATGCTTATAACATAAAAAAATGTGAGGTATCATATAAAGCTCAATATTGTTTGTCTCCAAATGATTATTACTTAATGGTTGAAGTAGAAAATGAAGAAGTAGTCCAACTTGAGGTGGATCACTAGCTCTCAAAGTAAAAGATGGATTCTTTAGGTAAATGAAAGGGTAAGAATATCTTATAATATGACTCTCATGTCATTTTTAAAAATTTCCATGCGTCTTCGTTTAATTTTTTGGATAATTAAGGATTTCAGTTAGTCTTATACAAGAAGACAAAGTCCCCCTTTGCCACATCTGTGGTGGTTGAGCAATTGATTGTAGGTAACACTGATTCTTTCTCTAAGTAGAATGACAGTGCCATTGAGGTACTAGATTCAATTTGGATCTATCATACTATTAAAAATAAGTAGGAGATTTTTTATCTCATTCAAGAAATGTCCATTAAGGGGATTATGATTCCTATGATAGGAGATACCTCTCCTAAAAATGTGAGGAACAACAAAAGGATAACATTAATTCCAAAAGAACTGATTCAGATACTCTTTATGAAAGGATTAAATATCTTCTTTCAAGTTGGGGAGATTGATAATATTGGGGTGTGGTCATGGAAGGGTCAACTAGAATGCACTTTGAGATGAATAAACGTGGCCAAGTGCACTGATTCTGAAAAATATCAATATGTAGTTTCTTCGTCGCGCTTTTCCTTACTTTCATATACTTTTCCTAGCTACTATATTTTTATTATTTTAAATAAAATACACTCAGACTACAACTTTCCCAAAAAAGATAACATAATGGAGATTATAGTTTCATAATAAATGTAAAATGATTGAAATTACTGAACCCTAAAATTCATAAATAACGAATAAATTATCAAATGAGGCAATGTTTTTAAGAAAGAAATTTTAATAAATGGTTGGTAGAATACTATAAATAAATAATATATAGTATCAAATATGTTATTATGGTTATATAATAGATTTATAATAAACATATATTTATAATACATTAGGTTCAATATTTTAGGAAGGAAATCAGACCTGAGGTAAGGGTTTCTCATCTCACTTTTACTTCTGTGAGATAGACACCATATTCACCCCTTATTTCATTATGTAGATTATATAATTCCACTTTTCATATGGTATATAATTAATTTATTTATATTCATATTATTTAAATGTTCATTTTATGTTATTTCTTTTATGGAAATTATGATTCAAAAGTTATCCAAATGTTAAAGATTTATTTCACAGTCCCATCATTATTCAACATTTTTTATGTTTAACTCTAATTTGGGGGAATTATTTTTTATTTCTATCATTAAACCATTTTTTTCTTATAATCAATATATTCATGAAATTTTCACTTAATACTACCATTTTAAAACTCTTCAGTACTTAAAATTATTAAGAAAATTAATTTAAGAAAATCTAACATTAAATATCTCTTCAGTCAAAAATCATTTTCCTCCGAAACAATGTTTTATAAATATGTTTTCAAAAATTATTTTAAAATTATAATAATTATTTGTTAATTTTGTTTTTATTTATTTTATAATTTTTTTGAATGGAATATTCATGTCATTTTCCAAATAAGGCTTGTTTGGATTTTACTAAAAATGTTAAAGAAATGATTATTTCAATGTTTATAGTATATATGAAATTTCAACCATCATGGCCTAGAAATGATTTAAATATTCTTTTATATGTATCGTAGATTATTTTCAAGGAAAATTATTTTTTAAACTTTTTTTTTACCTTTTATTTTTAAAAATATTTTATATGTAAATAATGATATTCTCCTCAAGAATGTTTTAGTAGATGTTTTTGGTATTTATATTTGTCAACAACATAAATCCTTTATAATACTTATGAATGACTAGGGATATATTAAATTTATATTATCCTTATTATTTCATGTGATGTTTTATGATCATTTTGATTGATTATGTACAATTGTATCACTATTAACCACATTACACTAGATGGTTTGTGGTCATATTAATTTGATTAGGGTAACTATTAATATTTATTATGCCACTTTTTCTATATGATTTTTTATGCTGATTATGTTCCAACCCCTTCACAGAAGAAATTAATTATACCTAGTATGTGATGTGTGGGTCTCAGTTAAAGATATTCCCTTAATGCATTGACATATCTCATGATATAAATCAGTTAGCCAAATTTGAGGGGTTTCTACCAATAGAATTTAACAATCATAGAAAATGTCTTGATAAAATATTTCAGATTCATGGAATTATTCATTACATAATAGTGATATTTTCTATTGATTTCGATGTTATTATTAAATTGTTTATAATATCTGTGAATAAGTTTCATGGTCATGTGAATATTTATATTTATTTTTTTTATAATCATTTAAACATGTCATATTGTACTAAAGTTACTATTTAAATGGTATTTGTTTTAGTTATTTACGTTTACATATAGATTAAATTTTTTTATTCATGATAGATTCTTCTCTATGCTGACCATTAATGAGTATATAACTCTCACCCCTTTCATTTGTTTTATTTCACCAGGATACCATGATGTGATTTGCAATTGATATACAGGTATTTGATAAGGGGAAATATGGATTTCTCAAAGAAAACACATTTTTTATTTTATGTTTTAAAATTATAATGTGAATTTCAATTATATATCTAGTTTACCTGCACTAATAAACTATTCATTCCTTCATGACATGATTCCTGGTATCTTATGGTAATGTAATATAGAATAAATTTACTCTAGGTTACTGGAGTTAGTGTATTTATAGTTGGTATCATATGATTTCTATTATAAACCATGGGAACTATATTTATGAAATCATAGATTAGGGATTATGACCCTATAAATTAATTTAAGGATAATTATAATTAAAGGATAATATTCTACTGTTTTGGTAATGTAGGGATTATTTTGTTTTATTATAAATAAATCCTTGTTTAGATGATTTATGTGGATTTAGATCAATAATATATATACTTAGGGGTAATTAATTCTTAAATAGATGAAATAATATTAACTCAAGAGTCACATATTTAATGTAAATAGGCCTTAATATGAACATATTTTTACATTGAATGTTTATATCCTTTCATTAATTCACATTTTATTTATAAGCCATTATGAATAATTTGAAAATATTTTATAATTTGAAAACGTTCCTAAAGAAACAATGTTTATGATTATGATATTGGACATGTATAATTTTTTTATATTTATGTTATGTATTTCACAAATATTTGGATGATAAATTATGTTTTATAATGTTAAGATCTAATATTCTATTTGAAATTGTTTACAAATGCGAATTATTTGAAAGAATTAGAATTCTATCTATGCACATTCCCCATATAGATAATCTCCTCCATAGAAAGATAAATATGATGGGGTAGAAGAATCACCAAGAATTGATCAAATTATAACCATATTAGGACAACTGACACAGGTTATGAGCAATAATAGGTCCCATATGGTGTATCCTCCCGACCCAACACATAGTGTAACAACGTTATTTCTTATTATGCATTAATAACCTCCATTATTTAATGGGTCTAAAAAAAAATTTATAGTTCAGAAATGAATACATAACCTCGAGAAGATATCTCTTACTTTGAGAAGTAATGAAAGGTATATGTCTTTCATGTAAGTTTATCATCTCTCAAGAGATGTGAATCAATGGTGTTCATTGATTTGAAACACTAAAGATGAAGAAGAAATATGAAAACATGGAATAAATGGATTTTATGATACAGGTCTTAAAGAAGTATTTTCATCCTGATAAATGATAAGATATAGAGAGAAAATTCCTGAGTTGAAGAAAAAAGAAGACAAAAATGTCTCTATGTATAAAGAAAACATTATAATTTTAGAAATAAATTATATATACTATACATGGAATCCAAAGAGAAATATTAACCATTTCATTGATCCGATAAATAAAATTATTTGAAGGTAACTAGTCACTCAATAATTCTCATAATATGCATACATTGTATCATATTATATGACTATAATGAAATATTTCTATAAGTATTAATACTAAAAATATAAGCAATAGAATAATAGGATAAAAATTAAATTAGTGGATAAATGGAAAAAGGGAAACATGAATTTTCTATTCTGAAAATTATGAAAAGAAACAATATGGCACGTTCTTAAATAGAATAGTAGTTTCTATAATTGTGGAGGGAATTGAAAAATTTCTTTTTATTAAATGGGTAATTAATAAATATTTTTTATTTAGTATTTCAACTACAAGAAGATGGGTCACTATGAAAATAAATTCCTTAAGGTTCAAGGGAATATACCTAAAAAGATGTTATGGGATCAAGGTCAAGATTATTCTATTACTATAAATAAAGTGGAATTATTAACTTTATTGTATATTTTTATTCATGAATTATTTTATAATATTATTTTAACATTGATATTATAATTAAAATAATTATGAAATGTATAATTATTGTGTTGTAATACATTTTATTTATGTATTTTAGAGCATAAGTTGAATGGTACGAATGAAAAAGAAAAGTGATTTAGTGGAAAGTTAAACATCATAGAAAAATCAAGATTTATGGATGATAACCATTAATATGTTCACTACATTGAGATAATAATGAAAAATATATTTCTATCGGATACTTCAGTGACCATAAAATTGGTTATGGATTCGGGGATTTATGTCATCCTTATTTAATTTTATTGCATGTTTGGATTTATGTAATATATTCAACAACCTAATATTTTACTTTTGTAAGAATTCATGTTTTTATTATGGTTTTATGGTGATCAAGGTATTAACATATATAGAATGTGACATTAAGTTCCACATTATATTTTATGAGGTATATAATGTTTATTTAGTTACCTTCCTTCTAAAATTTTTGGACATTGAATTTGGTCTAACATATTGTGGATGAGTTTTAAGGGTAATTATTTATCAAATGAATTATGTTTAACATTGGTGTTTATTGGATAATTTTTTTAACTATTTTTTTAGAAAATATATAGATATAGGAGGAATGATTTTCCCTAATGTTTTTTGAGATAATGATATGTTAAGGGTTAATTTATGTGCATTGTGCATAAAAAATAATTATATATATTCATTTCCTAGAGTAACCAATAAATTTAGAATTTATTGAATCCAAAATAAAGGATGAATTTATGTCTATGAATTATAAAGATAACAAGTATGTTTATTTTATTATATTCTTATATTGTAAAAGAATTTCTCATCTTAAGGAAAGAAATCTTGAAAAATAATAATCATATTACATTCACATCCAATGAATCAAATGGTATTTTAATTAGTCATATATATGTTGTTATAAGGTCCTTATATTTTCGTTTATAATTAAATTTCATGTGAAAAATGATCTCTATCAAACTATATAAATATTTATGCATTTATTCCACATCCACGTCTTCACATACCACTAATGTTCTCATACTAGGAAACCTTGTATAGTGTTATTATATATTACCTTTGTACCTCCATTTAAAATTTCAAGAGGATTTTTACTGGCCCTTTTAATGGATTTCCAATAAAGGTATTTTCAAATGAATATCCCATAATTTCTATGATAAATATTAAATTGCGATGTCTCAATTTATATAAGGGGGTAGAATGTAAGTCCCCAAGATTTTAAAAGAGGAAAATCATATTCGATATAGTATATGACAAGAAACAAAAAAAAATATAATGAAACACCCAATGAATTTAAAATATATTTATTTTTAAATAAATTTATCTTCTTTGATATCATACAAAGCACACAACTCCATGTTCAAATGCGACATGGTACTCCATTAAAATATTATTACAAATATTATAACCTAGATGCTAAGTTGTTGGAAATGAATAGGATTTATATGGTATACAAATTTATAAAATACATTATATTGTAATATATTTATTTTAAATAAAGTAATAACCATTTTAAAGTGAAATAAATGTTTTCTAAAAAATTATATTTTTTAAGAAAGAATGATTAGTTGTGCTATTCTCACATAATTAAAAATTCATTTTTACACATTTAAAATATTTATTTAACAATATAAAAATCATTTCTTAAGTATGCATATAATAATTATATTTGTGTTATTGTTTTGGGAATTTTCTAAATAGATTAATTAATTGATGAATAGTAAAAAGTTCAAATTTTTAATAAAAAAGGTCATTTAGTTTTAATTATTTGTTAAAAAAATTAAATTTTAAATTGGGTTTAAATTAAAATTAGTAAATTTTTGTTAAAATTTAATTAATTTATATTTATGGAATTAATTTCATATTTAATTTTGATATAAAGATATATTAAACATCTGAACAGTTTCTTCAGAAAAACCATTTTTTTCAATGCAGCTCTGTGTTAAATTATAAATTGAATTAGGAAATTAATTAAAATTTAATTTTAAAAAATATATTAATTATTTTTAATTATAATAATTAATATTATAAAATTATTTCAATTTAAATATTGATAATAATGAATTATGAAAACATTAAAAAATAATTTCAGCGGTTAATGTAGTGATGGGTTCATCTTGGGTTAAACTAAGAAAATAAAAGTTAAAAAGGACATAAATATTGTTCAAACCCCAATTTAAGGCCATATATTAACCCTATAAACAATAATAATTTCTTAATAACCAATTATTTTGGCATTTTTCTTAATATAAATGTCTGAATCACATTTTATTTTAAAAAATTACCATTATGTACTCTCCCCCACTAATAAAAGGCCACCACTCCCTTATCTTATACACCCATAATAACCATATGGGTCAGAAAAGAGCTACAAAAATTCTTTTCTAATTCTTATATAAACATCATAGATACCTTGTTTTGTTAAAAAATCTAATCTAAGAATGAATTAGGTATAAACCTGAAAGATTTCTCTAAAGAAGAAGTAAAATTCATTATGTGGGAATTTGTTTTATTTCTTATTCCACCACCTTTAAATCACATTAAATCATGCTAATAAAATAAAAAAATTATATAACAAATAATTATATATTATTATGTTAATTTGATAACATATATATATATCTATTTCAACTAAATTGAGAATGAAAATGTAGATCATGTGTACGATGGAATACCTCCTCCCAAATCGATGTAATTTTTATTCCAAAACCACCATATAAGGATATATATAATGATGGATTTAATATCTTTATTTTATATTTGTGAAACCACTTTCATTATATAATTTTTATATCATATATTCTATGTTACTTTCCATTCCATGGGAGGATATGATAGTGTTGCTCGTGGGAATGACATACCAACACCTCGTGAAGAATTGTGATTCATTTTTCTATGAGAACATAAATAGAAGGCAATAATATTAAAATTATTTAACAATGTTATATTTATAACCTGACCATAATTATTGAAATATATTATCATAGATAACATCTTACCTTCCAATTTGCTGGAAAACAATGACAACGCTTTTGTGTACGTGTGGACTACCTCTACCATGAAGCGATGTGAAATGTTTTTCATTTTTTACATGAATGATAATAATGACGTATTTTATAAAACTAAATTCCATATATAACATAAAAATGATTCCATAAAGGTTAATTAACATTAATTTTCCTTTCAATCAATCTGTTGTGAAAAATAGAAACAATATTCATGTGTGCATATGGTTTACTGTCTCAGTGAATGGGGTAATCCATTTTATATATCTTACATTTATATATTATAATTATTACATACATATTTAAAAATATATTATATTTTCCTCATTTTTAAAATTATTGATATTATTGGACCATGATAAAAGTTAAAGGATTGAATTTTCCGAACAAAAAATACATGAAAAATAACGCAATTTTCTCCCAAAATAGCGATATTAAAAAATAAATGATAACAAAAGGGTGATAAAAGACCATAATAAAATCATATATGGTATTAAATAGATGATTATGGTTCAATAATATATTTATATTAAACCAATATTTATTATATAGTAATTTCAAACAATAACAAAGGAAATCAGACCTGACGTAAGGGTTTCTCGTCTCACTTTTACTATCGTGAGAAAAAACACTATATTCATCATATATTACTTTGTGTCATGTATATACTACATGATATTATATTTTATATCATGGATCTATTTATATTCATGGTATTTTATTTTTCATTTGATGTTATTTCATTCACATTGTTTATAATTCAAAATTTTCCTCAGTGGTTAGGATTATTTGACAATATCATGACAATTCGAGATTGTTTTTGTTATGTCTCCATTGTGGTATATATTTTTTATTTTTATCATAATACTGATATATTTAATTATTCTCGTTTTATTCATTAAATTTTAAAGTAATGGTGCCATTTTCAACGCTTTAGTTCTTAAAAGGAATGAGTAATTCTTTTCATGAAAATATGACTTTATTTTTATTGTCGGTCGAAAATCGTTTCTCATCAAAATACATGTTTTCTAAAAAGGTTTTAAATTTTTTTTAAATTATAAAAAATTATTTATTAAATAAAATACTACCAAATATTGTTTTTTACACAAATATTTTATTGTAATTCTAATGCCATTTTCTAAATGAGGTCCATTTTGATTTTACCTAAAATGTGTTATGAATATTTGGTTTAATGTGTATGAAATTTATATAATTTCAATTCTCATAAAAAGTCAATTATTTAAATATTACATTATATGTTTAAAATACTATTTTCAAAATATATTTTGAAAATAAATTTTTTAAAAATATTTTCAAATTAAAAATATTATTTTCCTTATGATTTATTTAATAAAAATTTTATGGTATTTATATTTTTCAACAAGATCAACCCTATATTTTACTTCTGATCCAATATGGATATGTTTTATTGATATCATCCTTATTATTTATTTGGATGTTTTATGATATTTTTGACTGGGGATGTATAGTTTTATTTCCATTAAACATATTACTCTTTATTGTTAATGATTATGTTTATTTAGTTGAGGTAAGTGTTAAAATTACATATGTTAAATTTTAAATATGAATATTTATGTTAATTATGATTCAAATCTATAATATGAGGAATAAATACGTGTTTTATGGGGATTAGTTATAGATAGCCCCTCGATGCATCAACATTTCTCATGAGACAAATCTACCAACCAAATTTGTGGCGTTTCTACCCATAGAATTAATTTTTCTTATGAATTTCCTTGATAGTATATTTAAGATGTTCAAAATTATGAATTCCCTCATTATGATACTAGTTATTTATTTATATTTGATTATTCAATTAGTTTCATTATCCCAGGATAATGTTTAAGCTCCTGTTATTATTTTTATGGATTTATTTGATTGTCATTTATTCATACCATATTAGGATCATGTTATTCATTAAATGGAATGTGTTAGAAAAATTTATCATTCCATATTTATTATTATTATTTATTAATGATAGATTACTCTATACACTTACCCTTATTGAGCATCTAACCTCAACCCTTTGTTATATTTTATTTCTCCAAGATACTTGGAAGTGTTTTGTGATTGATATAGAGGGATGACATTCTCAAAGAAAATACTTTGATTATTTTATGTTTCAAATTGTAATGTGAATTTCAACTATGTATATATTTTAGTAAGAAGACTAAAAAATTTATTCCATTAGGATGAGATTACATATATCATATTCTACAGTAATAATGAATACAATGACTCTTGGTTATTTGGGTTTGGGTATTTACACTATAGAGATGGGTTAGTGTACTGATAGACCTTACCGACATCTATAGGGATGGGTTATCCTTCTTGGAAACCATTCCTTAGAATATTGTCTTATTTAATGACCATTTCTTGTTCCTTAGAGTATATATTCGAGGAAATTTCTATACACGTGTTTGGTTGAGGGATTATTGTGTCATATATCATTAGGCATTAGGCTTGCTATGTGTGACATTGGATGGAGGATGATCATGCCCTGGAACATATGTATCAGATCAGGGACCTTTTCATATGTGGATTTGGTTATCATGCCTAATTAATACCTTGCCTTAGTATTAATTTATGGAGGTTTTACTTGAGGGGTGGGTTCTGGTACAACATGTGAACGATGGACCTCCGTCAAGTGAGAATTGATGGGTCAATGATTGTGGATGCTTGATTATTCCCAGTTTATGTAGGTATCAAGTCCAGGTTTTTTATGACTCCCTACAATAATTCATAATGTACAAGATATGAACTATTATAATGTTAAGGTAAATGATAGGATTCAAGAATTTCCCTAAAGTAGGTATGGTCAGGGTCAAGGAGGCCTGGTTAGCACTCGATAACATGGATGGTGTACATAACTCATTGAGTGTCATGGTGCCTGGGATAGTGCATGATTAAATGGAGAGTATGTTTATTGTATCTAATTCCCTTATGAGTACACATGAATATAGTGGGGGTATACTAGGAATTATTGGTTATACCATACCATGTTTTATTCCAACACCTAAAATGGGAATCTTGGTACAAATATATACCTTATGTCCACATTTTAGATCATAGTATATGTTTAAGAGAGGATTGAGATGAGGAAGATCTAGATAATCAATATATTGGTATTGGGATTTGGGATTCTAGTTGGGATAAGGTGTGTGAGTTTTATTTATTTCTTATTTGAGATCGTGCGAGTGGGTGTGCAGATATATGTTTTATATGAAAACACCATGTCAGTAATTCTATGTCTTGATTTATATATCATACTATGATATGGTGTGGCTTATGTATGATTATTTAAACTATTTTAGAACATTTATTTACGGTTTCTTTTTTATCATTATATGGGTTAGTCCCTCACAACTAGTCATTATCCTCTGGAATATAGGGATACACACTTGAGTCCACATATAACTTCTATTATGATATGTTCTCGGATTGGGTGTTACACAGTACATACAAATTTTTAAACACAAAAAATTATAAAAAAAAATCCGTACTAAAATATAAGCCCAAAATATTTCCAATCCTTGATTATATATATTCCCAAAAAACCATTAACAATATCTTTAAATAATGTCATTCACCTTGACATTATATCATATACCTACTCTTAAAGGTATATATTCTATTTAAAATATGCTCACCAATTATCCTATTAAACTATGTTTTTATATAAGAAATTTAAATAATCATATTTCTCCAATATTCTAATCCATAATTTTATCTAAACGCTACATTGATACCAATTATAAGGTCATAAACTTAACAATCCCATTATTTTTTTCTGTTAAATTGGTATATTCTTCAACCATGAATAGATTAGGAGATCTATTAGGTATTATTTATCTTCCTCATGAAACGTGATGACATTATTGGTACATTTCTAATGAATAAATTTTTTTAATCTCACAAAATATTTTGGAAAAATTAAACTCATTCAGTAATAATGAATACATGGGATATATTATTAGGAAAATCGACTGAAATATCATATTGAGAACACCTGATAAATAATTAAAATTCATCTCTAAATTGGTATATATTCTTCATATTTCATCACCAAGAAGATATTTACACCATAAAGATACCAGAAATCTATATCCTAGATGTTATTTTTGGGCTGTGGCTCTTAAATATCACATAAGTTGTGTATGATTATATATTTTTTACAACCTAAAAAATTCTAAAATTCAATATTATTACATAATGAAAAATTATTTCCATGATTCTATTAATCCTTATTTATAGTTTTCTATGGATTGAGTTGCATCTACATTCTATTATTATTGATTATGCCATTGATGTGGCCAAAATCAACCACATTCACCTCATTTTTCACATAAATGACACATTATTCCTCAACAAACTCACCAGGAAACCTCTTATCATTAGGGAATATACTTTTACTCTATCTGATATTGGTACTCTGTCAATGAAATTATTTTCCATGAATCCTCCTACTATGATTTATTATACCAATAATTATGTGAAATATATTTTTATGCCCACTCTAAAAAGTAAAAATATCCCACATTGAAATATCTAGAAGAATAAGTTGACCCTGTGTCTCTAAAACATAAAAAGTAAACGAATGGAAAGTGAAACTAATGAAAAGGTTTTATAGGAATCATGATAAGGTAATTCTCTCTATCAATTAGTCTCTAAACATTACTTTACAATTAATGAACCTTCTCTTTCATAAACTTTCCCTCACCAAACATCCCTTACCAAACCCATACCTTAGTTATCTCTTCCAGCTTTTCCTCTCTAAACAACTCTTTCTCAACAATCTACTCCCTAACCTTCCCCAATTTTCATTCCCTCTATCTACCTTCCCCTCCCCAAATATCTATCACTGACCCTTATATTCCTCAAATTATCCTTGTACCACCCTCATAAGTCTTCTCTCTCCAAAAAAAAATCTTGAAACCATCCCACCAACCCATAAAACACATTCCTATTAACTATATAATATTATTTTCCTTATAACCACCTCCCCACCTCAATGCCTCCATCAAACATTCAACCATTACTCTTATTATGGATTCCGTATTTGAAAACATCTCCATTATGAAACCATTGGTAAAAACCATAGTTATGGGAATTCCTCCTTACCATGAAAATATCCATCCCCTTACACAGTCAATCTCTTTACATACCACTACATTTTACATTTCTTCCATTGACACCTAGGTATGTTATTCCTAACATAGTAGTCCCAATTCATTTTTCTATCTGTCATAATTTCCTATCCTAAAACCCATTCTACATATCTAATATTGGACTCCACCTCTTTAATTGAGTATTTATAGGATCTTCCTCATACTCCTCTAGTGAAACATTTATCATATAATACCTTAATTTAAAATACCTTATATACTATCTCATTATAACCTACCCTAGAATATACCCCTCAGTTAAACCAACTTCCACCAACCCCCATCCATAACATCACCACATAACATTTTTTAACCAAGATGGCATGATTAAAACCCTCATATATTTAGTTAAAAAGTACAATATGAAATATATTATACTTATACCCAGAATTGATACCATTCTGACCAATGTAACCAACCTGGCCTATCAAATCTTCATCTCAAGTATTCCTCTTTTGGAACCCACTTCACGTAATGCTTATACACAATAAAATATCTATCATCTCTAAAGGTATTTTGAGATCTTATAGGATCTAAAAAATAAAAAATTAAGTGTCTTTAGGACTATTTTTCTACCCAATCTCTGAAATGGTTGTGAAGATTAACAAAAGAAATCATAACACCTAAGTAACCTACTATATATCCTTGAGGATACACATGAAAATAATTATTCCTCCTACACTAGTTTGAATTTTTCATTTTAATTTATATATTATTCCATTTATCTCTCAATTAGTTGATATATTTTCAATTTTATCAATTCATATTTTTTATTTTTTATTATCAGAAAGGGATAAATGTTAAAAAGTTAGATCTACTCCACTATAAATATAGGTGTATTTTAACAAAAATAGGATTCTTCTAAATTATAAACTTCTAAAATACATTTTACTATGTATTGTAATAATAAATAATGGATTTATTATTAGGCTAATTATATGAATACCCTCAACTATTCTCATTTTTTTGACAATTCCAACACAAGATTCATTTTTTTAAACTATTTATTTTGAATTTTTTTTAATAATATGTTTTCAAAACTATGCTCTATTAAAAAATAATCTTTTCTAATCATCAATATCTCATTATGTATCAAAGGAATATAATTAAATCTATTGATTAATTTATATATTTTACTACCTTTCAAGATACATATAAATGTATTTCATATGAGATAGATTCAAAAAATACATTGACCATTTGATGAAAAAACAGAGATGTGATATAACTACTAGAGCATTCTTGTTGAGTATTCAATAAATTATTATACCTTATGAAAAATCAATGATTATTTAATTTCTCAATTGAATTAAATGTTCATATATATTCTATAATATTTTATAAATTCATTCGTAGTAAATAATTACAATATAAAATTATGATGATATCATAGAGAAATTTTCGACATTGATGAAACATTAATGAAATCATTAACATAAATGATTATATTAATAACCTTAAATGTCATAATTTTTTATGGATATATAAATTTTAAATAATAATATTGAAAAAATATTTCCATTGATTAAATATTATAACAACTCCATGAGAAAAATATTTTCAAATAATTCTATTTGTTCATTGATTTTTTGTGCATTCTTATATATGAAACATTAACTTTTAAAAGTAACCATGTTAGTGATATTTAATATTTTTTTATTTCATTATTTACAACACCATTCCTTTTAATTTATTTACTTGAAATTGGTATGATTTTCATTCCCCATTTTATTCACTCTATCTTTATATCTATCATTCTATAGAATGAAGAAGTCTTTACAGAATACTTGTTATAAAAATTGGGAACAAATTCTACTCAATGTTCAACTACTAAATCTTAGAATAATATTTCACATTTAATTTATTTCATTAGTAATGAATACTATACCTAATAGCATTTAATCCAATTTGAGTAAAGATAATATATGTATAGTATTAATATCACTAACCCCTTTATCAAATTTCATATTATTTAATTGACGCTTTTCCTTTTTTTTTATGTTAAAAAATCGCCTAACCTTACTTATTTTATAAATTCAATCTTTTAATATTTTATAAAATTATAATATCATTCCATTTTATTCCAATTATTTTTGTTTTGACAAATTCCATAGTGTCTTTACTTTTCCTTTTATTATCTAAAAGGATTTAATTTTTTTATGCTTTTTTAATTGTCATCGTCTTGAAGATTCCATACATTTTTAACAATATTTTGTTAAAGAATATTTCTATTTTTTAAAATTTTAACATATAATGGAAATATTGAAAATTAAATTATTTTTTTATGTCCTATGTGATACAAAATAATTTCATGTATAATAAATTAACTTCATCCCCCACAGTGGATGTGATTTTAATCGAGATTAATGTAAAATCATATTTTTTTTTGATAAAATATACCTAGAAAATCAGGAGTCTCTCAAGCCTTACCCTATTATAATGTAATAAAAAATAAAGTAAACAATAAGTCACTAAAGTGTAACTCTACAAGGATGAGTATAGATCACACCGTTACAGTCATCTCGATTAAAGAAAAATACAATAATCTGGTAGCACAAAGGACCAACTGTAACTGACCTCTAAAAGTGATCTCTTAAAAAGGGAATCTAAAACTTGACTGGCCTCCCAGTATACATGTTTAACATCCTGAGATAACAAATCCCTAAGCCAAAGGAAATCAATTCAAGATGATAACATCTTCCATGGCATATTTCTTATCTGATCTTTGATAATATAGATTACAACTAATGAATCAGACTCAATCCATAATAAATGATAGACATAATGGACGACATACCTAATTACATTTATCATTTCCCACAGCTCTGCTTCAATTGAATATCTCTTGTATTTATAGAAGATGATTTTTATTTTTTCGATATAATTGAAAGTCAATATATTCTATTTTATAGTGTATTGGATTCCACTGAACATGAAATGTAATATTTATTGTTTGTTAGAAAATAAATCTATTATAGTTGGATTCATGGTTAACTTTACCTCAAATGATCATAGATATGGTCCATATGTTCAGATGAGTAATAAGGATATGTTGTACAATCTATAACAATTTTGGGATATTTGAAATAAGCTCACATGTGGGGAGATTCTGTACTAGATGATTTTTTTAGAATTTATGAGAAATCATCAAATAATTCTCACATAAAAATTATGAATAATATTTAATTTAATAACACATGGATTAAGTCTTTAAAATGTTGGATATTTCCTAAATTCACTTAATATGGATAATATCTTTTTAGGCATTCTAGTATTTATATGTGTTGATGAATTTGAAAAATTCATGAATCGTAAAGGTCGTCTCCTTATGAAACATAAAGATGTTTCCATGACCTATTTAAATATCATCATGATTTATATAAGAGGAATAATAATACTAAATAAGAATTATACTATTTTTGTGTAGTCATCATCCAATGATGATTATGCATGAAGTATAATTTACATAAATTTTATCCCTCATTATAACCCTAGTTCAGAAACATCATAAGGGTCAACATACATCTTATTAATGAATATCCTTCACGTGCATAAAAATAAAACATATAATGCATATAAATTATTGAATCTACATAATCATGAATCTAGAGACACAAATGTATTACCACCTATAAAAATTATATGTTTCTATTGACTAAAATGATTATGTTTCTATATTTGATTTGAGAAGAAGAAAAATAATTTTCATGAATCAGAATCTAGATTTGATGTCCTAAAAACCAAAAACACAAAAAAGGGTGTATTATTTAATTAATATATTTATGAGATATTATATTAATTCCATAAATATATTAATTAATGTACTAATAAATTCTTAAATACTTTAAATGTGTGAAAA
Source organism: Viscum album (assembly GCA_963277665.1). Lineage (NCBI taxonomy): Eukaryota > Viridiplantae > Streptophyta > Magnoliopsida > Santalales > Viscaceae > Viscum > Viscum album. The sequence continues at coordinate 1,971,007,495 of OY728130.1, read as the reverse complement.
TATGTGTTTCCAGAATTTTATATTCTTATGAAAATTAAATTGTGATGATGATAGAGCTATGAATTCATGTTCAAAACATAATTATTATTATTTAATCCATAATTCAATTATATATTGAACAAGATAAAATGAAATTAATATGATAATATCATGAGAATAAAATTATTGATAAAGGAATAAAAACATCATGAATTTTCAGAAATAATTTAAATAAAGTTGAGTTGATGCTAGATCTATACATAAAAGCTTATATAATTAAGATCTTATATTAATGAGTGATTTTATGATTTTAATGAATGATATAAAATAGATCATGGTGAGATAAATGGATTATAATATATTGAATCTTGAAATGGGAGGAATTCCAAATTTGGTTAAATTTGGAATTTGGATAATAAATGAGCTGATTGTAAGGTATAAACATCAAAGTCTCAATTAAAAAAAATATTTATGATAATTAATAAATGATAACATTGGATGTGTTAATATTTTATTATTTTTTTATAGTTCGAAACTAATGTTTGTACTAGTGTAATTGGGAATCACTCAATCCATTGGAGAACAGGTCCCCATAGAACTCAGCTATATTGTATAGAACCTTAAATTAATATTTAAACAGATACATGGTGATCTTATGTAGAGTAATATTAGATCGATCATGTTGAATAATTAATGAATAAAAATATATTCCTCTTTGTGAAATTAATTAAATAAAGGTATTTTTGGAATATCCTTTTAGGTGAAAAAGATTATTTTAGAGTACTTTAAGATGAATATTCATTTTGTGTGCTCTATGATAACAATTGAAATTTTTATTTTATGAATATAATGTTGGGAATCCACATAGAAGTGGTTAATGAGAAGAATAGAAATATGAGTTTTCAATTGGTGTAATATAAATGAGATGGTTGAGAGAGATGTAACATTCAAAAAATAATCCGAGTAACTGAGAGAACTATAAGAATCTTGTAGTAGAAGTAAAAGGAGAATTCATTGTATAATTTAGTGTGGAAGAATAAAGAAAAATTAACTTTTAATGAAGAAGATACATCATCTATGTTATATAAGAAGAATAATAAAAAGAAGAAAAAGATATTCTAATAAATAACCAAGTGGGATTTCATGATTTACTCTCTAGGAAAATGTTCTAGATTGTGGTTCAAGAATAATTGAGACTTGTAAATCATCATGAGTTACATAGTATATTCACTAACTATATATAATTATGGGGATTTATTTGATAGAGAAAAGATAATATAATATGATGAATTGGAATCAATGAAGATTAATTGAGTTGAGTTGTATATTCTATCCTTGATAATATTTTGGTACACCACTACTCAATGGTTGAGGAAGGATATCAACATTAGTGGTGTAAAAATAAGCTTGGATAAAACCAATTATATACTTAAAGATATAGAGTAACTGTAGTGAACGACAAGTGGGATTCTATCTTGAAATGAATATATGAGATTCAACTTATTATTAACATGTTTAACATTAAGGATAAACACCTTTCTAATGTGGTATGACTAGTTTTAGGATAATCCCTAGTCAAACTCTAATAGTATTGATAAAATAATTTTAGTGGATAGTCTATGAATTTCACATCGTAGAAACAAAAGTAATTAGTATTCCAATAGGGGGATGATAATTATAAAAAACAATTTCCAATTTACAACTTTATATCTATTGTATATAGGTGTATTCTATGTAAAAAAATGAATGATTCAATAGTCCTGAATGAAATCAAAGGATTAAACTCTAAAGGGGTTCAAAATATTAAATAATAAATTTGAATTTAATATGATCTAGACCACAAATGAATCACTCCTAATTCAAGTGTGTCATTATTTGTCCATTATGAATTTAAATTGGTATTATATATTAGTTTATATCTAATTGGATATATTATTCTCTTACAAATAAATTTAGAGAATAAGATTTTATTTTTGATTGGATGAAAAATTTATTTCTGAATTTATCTTATATAATTACATGATGTGTAGATTTGAAATGTATGTGAATTATATGGAAGAATCTATCATCATCCATATGAAGACAAATTTGGACGTTACAAAAAAGACCTTGATAAATAAAAATAAGAAATATGATAATTATAAAAGAGAATTCTCAAAATAAAAATATGAATAACCAACATCAAATGGTAATCTAGGTAGAATTTTTCTTGTTAAATATTTTTCGGATTATTCCACTATTGAAACTAGTAGAAGTGGTGATGTTGCTAAGTTTAATGAATCACTATGTGATTTATGTGATTAATTTAAGTAATACATGTATTAATTCTATATTAATGTTATATCTTATAATGTTTCTTACAACAAATGGATACTAGATAAAAAACTCATAGCTATTGGAAGAAGTTGATTCCATGGAAAAAGAATGGGAAAAGAGAATGAGCTATTACAAAACACTCATGAATATGGTGAAGATCTGGGAATAATCTTACTAATTTGAAATGTAATATGTTATTTAGTTGATAATGAATTGAAATGATATTTATATGATAAATATGATTTTAAAATGTTTTGAAGGTTGTTTTTTGTACATTGGATATACTATATATAGTCTCCCTCGATGTCAAGTTAGAAGGAACCCAGCGTGAAATGGAAGCATAAATTTAAAATTTTGGCTTCATATTCATGTTCAAAACACTGAATCCACAAAAACCCATTAACTTATTTTCACAAATTCTCATATGTAGTTCAGTTTAATCATGAAAAATAAATAGGAATGAAAGTATAAATGATACATTGTTCATTATAATTTAGGGGGTTTGATTCACTCACTATTGACATGTCGTGGATAAAATGTGATAAGCTATGCATCATCTAAATTTTACACACATGCACCATAGATCCCATATAATCGATATATGTTTCCAATGTAATAGAAGTGGAAATATAAGAGTTTTGTGACGTATGTTTGATCACATTAAGAATAAGGACTCGATTGAGAAGATTGGATTGACCCAACATTGTTTTTCTTTTGAAATATCTCTCAGTGAACTTGATAGGAGGGAAATGTATATTTTATAACACTAAATTCTCCCAAAATTTTGGATATTACTGTTAATGAAGATAAAATGATCTTTTATTCCAATGATATCATTTCTAAAATCACACTTTGGTCCTTGTATTGTAGTAATGTTAATTTATGACCATTTTTAACACATATGACTTAATTAACATTTCAAAACTAGAAAAAATATTTTATCAAAAAAATTTAATTGTATATAATTTTACATTGTAAAATAAAAACAATTTAATTGTCTTATAATCTCTTAATATAATTTAATGAACCTTGAACATGCTATGTTCATTCGAAAACATATATTTTATCATATTCAATTTTATGATATAAACAAATGAATACCATGAAAAAAAATCAATAATCATTATTATAAACTTTTATTATATATATTAATTAGTTTACTTATGATTGATCATTCCCATACGTTCATCGACCCCCATATGTGGGGCCTAATTCTTCTGAATCTCATGTTCATTAGAATATGTGGAACTCATGGATACACATAGTGTGTGACCTTATAGGTCCTTATATTGATAGTAGTGAGTCCATACAATAGAACAAGAGTGGATTAAATCAACCCATCATGACTCCTATGGAGATAAGCAATGTCATAGCTCTGACTTCATCCAATAAATAAATTTTGTGTTAGATAATATCTTTGTCTCAGGATATCACATAAACTAATATACAAACTACTATCAGTATACTTTTTAAATATATATGTGTTGTGATATTACAATATGGACTTACCTTACTGTACCATGGATATCGATTTATTGAAGGTATGACCATCCTAGACATCGTAGACACATGATATATCTATTCCACAACCATGAATTGAAAAATTCTAATTCAGTCATTCAACAAATTCTATACCACCAATGATGCTCCCAACATATGCTACCTCACCAAGACATAAATGCCATGGTTTTTGGAATTCATAAAAGTATATAATCAAATGGTACACATTGATAGTGATCTCAAGTATATAGATATATACAAATATTCATAGGTAGGAATAGCCAATGACAACTAAAACATGTGGTGTTTTTATTGGTGGGTTTTCCCTTGTGATCTCATCTATTAGAATCACCAAGTGAAAAATTCATGACAAAATGTATCAATTCATATGATCCCCTATAACTTGGTAGTTAGATATAATATATATATCCCATTATTATGATGTTTTTAGACCACACAACATATGATTAATATTACAATCATAGTATCTAAAGGTTCACATTATAGTTTGGAATTACTATTACCTTTTTATATGACATGTACTCTAAAGAAATTACCATATAAAAAGAGAATTTGGATGTTTCAACACTATTATCATAAGAATAAAAAAATGTATATATCAATATATATGCTTGTAATGGAAATCAATGATCATAAAGGAGTTGGGTCTAGGTGACCGAATCACAACAATTCCACATTCAATAGAGACAACTACTAATAATTAATAACATGATAGATATCACATGAATATCATGCTTTGTTGATATATAGATTTTGTTAGGGGTTCTTACATATTATCCACAATAGATACTCTTGTAACCATGACATCACCTATCTTTCTAAAATGAATCAAGGGATGAATCTTCCGATGTATAATCCTTGTCCTCTAGCATGACCTGGGATCCTCGCAAAAGCACCAATGTTGTAGTACTATCACAATATTATATAATATGGTCTTCAATTTTTGGTACAATGAAATTCTCAAAAAGAAATAGGTTTATCCAAAAAATTTACTCAACTTCATAAGAAGCCATTATATACTAAAAATCTATTATAGAATTTGCAACCTTGGACTTCTTTGAGCTCCTCCAGCTCACTACACTACCATAAATCAAAATAAAATGTCTGATAGCAATTCCAGATCATCGTGATCTATTTGTAAGATATTATTAGAATATCCCCGCAGGACCACCTCCTCATATCTTCCATACATAAGTAACATATCCTTTGTACATCACATATACTTTAGGATTGTTTTTATATCTTCCTAATAAAACTCTTCTAAATTTTCTTCATATCCCCCACCCTAATTAAAGAAAAAGAGACATCAGAGATAGTACATATCATAACATAAATGATATATCCCACTACAAAAGAATAAAATATTCTACTCAATCTTTCAAAATCCACCTATGTTTGTGGACACATCTTCGTGGTGTGATTAATTTTACCTGACACTGGAAACAATCCTATCTTGGATTAGTCAATATTGAACATTTTGAGTATGATATCAATATATTTACCTTGACATAGCCTAAAAATCCTAGGATATCTTTCATAATAGATCATGATCTCTATAAAATGGGATACTTCAACTAAGTATTTCATATAGAATCTTACATTTAACCATGTCATCTCTAACTATAATACTTGAAATTTGATTCCCATTAATAATATTTCAACATATACTACTAGTAAAATGATTTTACTCAGACTAACCATATAATGGAAACATTTCTTACTTGATCATTCGCGTATAAATTTTTATTGAATGCCCATTTACACCAAATTGGGTTTACATTTACCATTGGATTTACCAAAATCTAAACTAGATTTTGGTAAATGGATTATCTTTCACAATGATTGGATTCTTATAATTTAGGATCATCCTTTCCATATAATACTTCCATACAGTTCAAAGGATTCTCGTTATCTAGGAGTAATGTGGCGCCTGACTATATGAAAATAAAAATAGAATTCTTTTGTTCGCCAATTTATAATGTTGTCCTATAAGTACATCTATCTCAGGAACATCAATATCTCCCACTATCCATTTTGAATATTATTCCCATACAAACTCTTCTGCATATGGAGAATTATATTCAATTAACCCAATCTTCCTCCCATTACTTTCATTATAAATATGTTCCCTTTATAGAAATATGGTTTTTCATTCATCAATCACTTTACTATCTGAAGGGGTATATAGGTAATATTCTTTAGTATCCTTAGGATAACACATAAAGATATACTTCATGATACGTGATGATAAATTTATATCACTTGGTATAGTTTTTAAAAAAATAATCTCTTCCCCATGCACATATGTGTGATTAAAAAGATTTATATCCACAAAAAACGCATATGGAATAATATATACATCATTAGATGGTACTCGGATTAGTGTATTTGTTGTATTCTATAGTGAATATCCGTTAAAAGATAATGGTAGAGTTTCATGACTCATCATCCATATGAATATGTCAAAGAAGGTATGATTACGTCTTTCACTAACACTATTCCACTGATGTGTATAAAGAGGATTGGATTGGGAAATTATCTCACAATCCATTTAATGATTGATGAAATACCAGGTAATATATTATCAACCATGATCTAATAGGAATATATTAATATTTTTACCAATATATTTCTATACTTCTTGTTTTTAATATAAGGAATTTTAGTTTTACTACATTAACTAGATATATCCATATAAACTATAGTCATTGTTAAAAGTAATGATGTAAAAAATATACCCCTTTCATCTAGTAGAAATTCACCACATATGTTATTATGAACCAATTCCAATGGTTCATTGGATCATTCTCCTTTCCCATTGAAATGTGATTTATTAATTTTATCTTGTAAACAAGCAAGAAAGACATCCAAGGGTTTTAAATCCAAGGAGTCAAAATACTCTACATGATGTAGTTTACATAAATTCTTTTCATTTACATGACCTACAAAGAAGTTCTATAGGCAGGTAGGATATGATTCATTCTCACCAGAATTTTCATTGGTTTCCAATTATAGATTTTTTAGTTCAATTTTATACTTCCCATTATTAAGATAGTCCATTCTATAACATAAGTTATCCTTATACATATGAAAAAATTTATTTCCAAACGTTAAATAAAATTCCATAGTGTCTAAAATTGGCACTGAGATTTTGTTTTTGGTAAAATATTTTATATAATAAGAATTATTTTGTACAAGAATAGTCCCAATGGTAAAATTGAGTTGATAATATCACACTTCAATGGCTAATAAACATTCACCATTTCTTTCTCATAGATAAAAATCACCTTTTGAAATTTTCATGAATATAATAGGTTTTTTTATTGTAATAAAAATATGTGATCCTTATGCATTATTCATTTCCCAACTTATATAAATAGATATATTACATTCAGAAACAAATATACCTAAAGCAGAAGTGTCAAATTGCTTCTCTTAAGAGCTATGTATTTCATATTCTAGTGGAATTTCATACCACATTAAATGTGGATTTCCTCTTGATCATTTCTCTCCATCTATATCTATGTATTCTTGAAATGTAAATTGATCATTGTCTTTCACATAGACCTATACCTTGATACTTTAACTTTTCTGTTCCACCACTTATTCACCATAATAGGTGATGATTTGGAATTCTTCATATCTTTATCTACTTGGAGAACAAAATCGATAATATATATGAATGATTTTTTAATGTTATTCATATTATAATTAACAATGAAGGTGGATAATATATGTTGTAAAGAGAAAAAATGAGATCAATTTATAGATATTGGTTCAATTTGAACCTAAGAGAATTAAGACTCTCATTGTAGCCAATCATCTTGAGTCCAAGGTGTCCTCCTTTATTCCCTTATACTATCTTACATATATAAAGTGCACTAGAAATATAATACCTTTCATACCTAGCTCTCTCATAATGTCACCATTATAGATGAGTTACCATATAGAATACATCTTTATCCTCATTGATTTTCATTAGTTCACCGCGCATAGATGAAAATATGATGCACAATACATCTAGTGAACCTTCTACATGCTTTATGTACATGTATTTTTCTTCAATGCATTCCTCCCGCGGGGGATCATCATGATGTGGGGACTCTACCACATAAAGATTACTCTCTTAGAGTAGTACTATGAAGATATTTATGTACCACTACTAGAAGTTATGACTGATCACAATATCTTATTTATCCAATATTGATAATAGTTATATTGAATTTTTGGGGCTTGACACATTTATCTACAAACAATAAACATATAATATCAGAACATTATCTTGATTACCAGTAAAAATTTTCAAATTATTAATTTTAAATGTCTCCCACTATTTTATCAGGTCATAGTAGACCATAACTACAAGACTCAGAATACATTACCCCTTGAGTATTCTTGTTGAAAGGATCTATGAAACCTCTTATCATAGTCTACAATATTTTTCCATGACACTACTTGGAGAGTTTCATGTCAGGATCTTGGATAGACCACTGTATTAGCTCATGGTTCCATCGTTTATTGACTGGAGTCCCATCTCATACAAAGAAACAATTATCATTCTCAATGAATTGCCTATAAGGATAAAACTATATATATTTGGCTACTTCATTGCGAGAAATTTTTTTTAATTCATCCCATTACTCTCGAAGAACTCCCCGGTAGTAGGATTCACCCTCAACATTGAATGATAAGTACCCCGAACCCTAATTTTGTTCAAATTTGTGTGATGGAAGGAATTTAATGACTAAATATTTTCATTTAATGATTTATAAATTTAATCTCTATGAATGAAATACTTTTCTATATAACATGATTGTTCTATGTATTTACAGTCAAAAATAAACCATTCTTTTAAATAGAAAACATAATCCAATCTTGTTCAATTTATTTTTATCATATTTTTTATAATTACACTATGTAATCATGCCTAATAAATACACACTCAAAAAATAATAACCCATGCACATGAAAAAATAAATTAATAATGACATGATAATGAGCCATTAAATATTGGTCAATACATTGAGTTAATAATAGATTAAACAAGACCCCAATAGAATTTCTTTAGTCAATACTTGAATTGAATTGCAGGTCCCACAACTCCAATGTATTTCACTAATTAGGTCTAAACTGGATCTCGAATCAAAACATTTTTCCATTAACTCCTCTGATTTTACAATGTTTAATCACACACAGGTGTGGGGAGCGTCTGGTAAAAAATTGCATTTTATATAATAAATGTGGACACACAAGCCCTTATACCAAAAAAATATGGAATTATGTTGTATAGATCATCAAAATAAAATAATTATTTTATTTACAAAACTTAAATTCCAAAATTAAATTAAATAAATAATAAACCAAACATGCATGGGTCAGTCTCATCTAGTGATCTGTCAACATGATATTATATTTCATAAGAGAAATTAAATTTTATAAAATTTCACTTGAGTGTATTTTTTACTCATTAACAAAAATTAAAATAATATAGTCAATTTTTGATATATCCCAAAATACCTAAAATAATTATATTAAATCCTAGACAAAAAAATAAATTTTTGAAATTATTTTAATAATGTTTTGGGACAATTTGGACCAAAATAAGATCTTGAGAAATTAATTTAGTGCTAGTGATGGGTTAATTGGGTTGGACCTGTCGAACCTAGAATGAATTGGTCTCGCCTAAGATGGGGAATCTATGTATTAACAATATTCAAAACATCTGATGTTGTTATAACTGATGTTATATTTTTATAAGATTCCAATGAAACTTTTGTGTACGGTTACCATAGAGTATTTGTGTAAGTCTACCATTGAATATTTGAGTAAGCTTCCCATGGATGCCTGGTGTATGATTCACATGGAAGCTTTGAGTAATATTCTCATGGAATCTTGGAGTATTTTTCCCATATAAGCTTTGTGTAAGCATCCCAAACCATCATTATGTTATTTTTTGAGTTTTTTTTCAAAGAAATCAAGATTGAAAAAATGATTTAATTTCCAAAAGACTAACCCAACTATATTACTATATATTGTACTAACCTAAAATATATTATTATCTTGACATGGATAAAAATATTCAACACTTGTATCCATTAATGTAATTAATAAAATAAAATGTTAATTTTTTCACAATTTTTACGCAAAACCCATCGATCTTCGATTTGGAATATCTTAGAGAAAATAACACATATAGACATACTATAAAGTTTATTTGGACCATATCAAAACTCTGTTTCGAAGTCATAGAAAATTTAAATGAAATTTTATAGGTTTTTAAATATATAATTAAACATTCCATATTATAAAAACCAAAGTAACATGGGGTGCAACGATAGCATTAAAAATGTACAATTAATAATTTTGGGTTTGGATTCATGTTAAAAAAATGATTCCCAAAAAACCCTTTATTATATTTTTTAATGTATCTCATGTATTTAAATTTATTCAATAACAATAAATTCAAACAAAAGCATAAATTCTTTCTTGATTATTTGACGATTCTGGTTATATTCTATCATCGTCGATGTGTCATGGCCCAAAAGCACCAAGACAGATGTCCTCAATATCATAATAACATGCCCAAAGACTTCTATATTATTGATCTATATTTTCCAGTTTTATACTGGGAAATACCAGAGTATTATGACATCCCTTATATCACTTGAAGAACTTAGACTTGATCAGGAAGCTGAGATAAATCCAAAATTATTAATCATTTGGAATCTCTCTAAACAATCATGAGAGGAGAGGAGAGGAGATATTATATCACTAAATTCATAAAAATTGTGGATATTAATTTTAATGAGGTAAAATTTCTCTTTTATAACTAGTTTATACTTTACAACATATCACAATTGTCCCTATAATGTAATAACCTTCATTTTAGACATTTATGCACGTGTATGACTTAATAATGTTTTCATATATTTCAAAAATACATTATCAATCACTTGAAAGATTATAAAATGTTAAATGAAAAAATGATAACCATTAACATGTCCAGTAAGCTCTCCAAATAATTTGACAAACCTTTCACATCCTATGTTCATTTCAAAAATTATGTTTTCTTTTATTCACTTTCATGATCAATCAACTTGTGAATACCTTGAGAAATAAATTCAATCATAATTATTCTAAATATAAATAATATAATTGAATTGGTTTATTAGTGATTTATTATAATTTAATGTTTGCTAGAACCCACATATGGGTCCCACTTCATCATAAATTCTTATTCCGTACAGTAGGTGGTACTTATGGATACACTTTATGTGTGACCTTCTATGTCCTTATCTCGATAGAACTGATTCCAACCCAAAGAACAATATTGGATTCTAGCAACCGATAATGTCCCCTATAGAGGTAAAGAACTTTATAGATATGACTACCTCATATGAACACATTTTATGTAATATAATATCTTTATCATGCGACATATCATAAACAAGGATGCACACTTGTGTGGTCATCCTTTTGTTACATTATATATTTCATTAGCATACAAGATGGCCTTATCTTCTTGTACCATTTCAATGGATTTTATGAAGTTAATACCATCATGTTAAACATATTCACTCCTACATATATTTTCCTCAATTTAGATAAGAAAAATTATATCTTGATCATTCAACCAATGTCATTCCACCAATGGAACACCAAAACAAGTTACCTCACCATGACTTTAGGATCATGATTTTCACTTACATAAAAAAATGTTGTGAAATTTAATGAATTTATATTTATCTCATGTCTAGAAATCAATATGAATATTCATATATCGTAACAAACTATGACACTGAATTCATGTGGTGTTCCATCTGGCGGTACAGTCCTCATGATGTTATATACCTGAGATTACGAAGTGTAGACATATTGAGAAGAAGTATCAAAGCTTATGAAAACCAAATATTTATAGTTATATATCATATGTATCCCATTAGAATAATGTATCTAGATCATAATAAATATTTTTAATATTACTGTCATAGAAACTCTAGGATCTTATTATTACTGGAAACTACTGTAATATTTTGATACGACACATAATCTAAGGAAATTACTATGTTAACTGTGGATGAAAAAGTATCAAATATATTTTTTAATAATAAAAAACATATATATATATATATATATATCAAACTTTATACATTTAACATCAAAAAAATAACATAAAGGAGTTGGGTCCAAGGCACCCACTCACATTAATGTCTTCCTAGCAGGAAGATAATGAAAAAAAGAGTGAAATACTAAGAACATTCTCTAGTTGAGAGAAGGAAAATTCAAGAGGAAAAATTTTAAAATATAAATTAATATTGGAAAGAAATATTTATCTCATTTATGGATGAAAATAATAAACCTAGTTTAATTATTATTATGTTTTATCAAAAACTGTAAAATATAAATTAAAAATATCTAAGTTTCCAAAATATATGAGAAGAGATATTATTACCCCAAAACATATGAAATATTTTTTCCCCTAATAATATGAATAAATGTGACTAAAATATCATGAGGTCATATGAATGTGATTAAAATAAATATCATTAAAAAAGGAATCTCATAACTCATTTGAATCAACTTATATTAAATATGTATTAGTTTCATGTGCATATTTAAAATCGAAAAATATAAAAATATAGAAGGATAAAATTGATTGAATATACAAAAAGAGGGAAGAGTGTTTATGATATTTTACAATAACAATTATCACCAAATAAATCCCAAAAATTCATGGTTCCAACCCAAAAATATCAAGTTACTAAATCTATATTATCTACATTTTCTAGAAAAATAATTATAATAACTATACGATTTTGGTACTAATTAAGGTTTCAAAATATGTCTATGGATTTATAATACAATATTTTAGTATGTAAATGTTATAAAAAACCAATAGAATGGTGGATCACATCTAATGTTATAATAAAATATTCTATGCACAAATTGATTTCACATTGAAGGATGAATATGTGTTTGATGGACATATTTCGAAACATGGACATATTATATGGTTTTTCAAACATATAAGTACATTGTTATGAAGTGTTCATTTATGTTCCAACCCAAAAGACCCTCATGATAATTTTTGATGGAACCAAGGCTAGTATTTTCTATGCATGGAGTATGGTTTTGGTTTGTTATCAATCATCAAATGGAAGACCAGGTAGTTTGGAAGGAAAGGGATCTTACAGTTTAAATAGACATAAATATTGAAGGTGGCATTGTTTCCTAGTGTTTTTCAAATTTTTTTTGTCCAAAATTTAAAGGTTTTCTTTCATCATGATGGATACATGAGTTCGGTTCCATGAAGGATTTATGATTTGTGACTCTATGATCTACAATTATGATGATATTCGAGAAATTTTCATTTTGAATCGTATTTTAATAAGTATTGAAAAGTCATGGATTTCAAAAATCCTAGGATTTTGTTTGAAAATATGAATAGCATCGTGAACACATATGGTTTTTCCTCTTGAATATGAGATGACAAGTAGCACGAATTCATGATTTTTTGATGGAAGGCTCCACCACTACGATGAGCATTGCAAATAGTAAATTTCTATAGAGCATCACGATGAGAGGAGCACCATGAAGATTTTCTAAAATGATCTAAAAATTATACTAGAGGCAATGCAGAATCGCGAATTCCCTAGTTTATAAATAAGAGGCTACCCCTCTTCACTGAACATGAATAATTCAGGAAAAATCCAAAATCACTCTAATTTCATGAAGAAATGGGAGCTCCATGAAACTTGGTTTCTATGCAAGCAAGATCATCGTGAAAAGAATTTATTATTCTTTAATATTCCTAATGAATCTATCTATTGAGTTCTTTGTGAAGAGGGGGTATTCCATTTTTATTTAGAGATATTTATGAAGGTGTCTATTCCAAAATGGTGTGAATGCTTCATGAAGGTAGTTTGTTCTGTGAAGGAAAGGGTGATTTGTGGAGGGATCTCTACGAAAAACTGTTATGAACATTTTGTTTTAAGTGAACACTTCTTTCAGAGTACAAGAACATAGGTCTATGGTGAAATAAGAGCTTCTTGTTATGGCAGTGATGAAATATTTATTACCAAACCATTGAATGAGCTTCATGTCGATAAACTGAATTATAATGCTCTCAATTTAATCCGATAGGTGGAGTCGATTGAATTGATCCATGGGATACAATGTACTATCCCTAAAACCCTATAAATGTAGTGTGTATGACACATAGTTATTGTGTCAAAATATTTGTATTCCGTATCTATTTAAGACTAGTGGATTTAGGTATGACCAACAATCAATCGGTGTATTCTCCATGGACTATCCCTTAGTGTTGGACGAAGAATAAAATTTTGTGTTCCCTTGCTAAGTGTGAATGTTTAAATTGTTTCACATTACCATGATCTGGGTCTAACATGTTCTTACCAATACGGGAACAAGATAATTTTTTTAAAATAAAAAGTCGGCATCTGGATTCTCCCCTCCCCTATTACGTTGTTTCGGGGTCCATTATGTTATATTAGAGGGTAAAGGTTGTTGGTGTTAAATATTTAATCTTTGGTCATGGAGAATTCACTCATTGTTAGAGGCATCCCCCTATTCAATGAAAGTAAAATTTATATTTTTAATAACATGATGATATATCATCTATGATATCTTGGAATGGATGTTCTTATTTCCACATCACATGGCATAAAAGTCACTGATCCAACAGGGTTGTCAATGACCAATAAAGAAAAAAAAACTTATTGTTGACTCTAAGTCACGAAATTCTATCACTAAAAATCGTTATGATCAAATATATTTAAATTAAAAAGTTTTACTTTTGATAAGTTTATCTGGGATAAACTGGATAACATATATAATGGAAACAATAAAGTGAAGAAGGTAAGAATCCATGTTTTTCATAACAGGTACGATGATCAGAAAATGTATCTTGGTGAAAATGCTGAAACATTTATAAATCCAATTAATTGGTATTTTGGTGGAATACATAGACTTGGTGAAGAAATAAAAGACATTGATATCGTAAAGAAAATTTTAAGAAGGATTCCACCAAATTAAAATTATTTGGTTTCAACCCTTGATGAAATAGATTTTTATAACCTTTCTCTAGATGATTTTCTAATCATTGTCGTGGTTTATAAGGTGAGAGATATACCAGAAGATGCAATGACTCATGTTATCAAAGAAATGGAATTCAATTCCATATAAAAACACAAAATTTCATGAGATATCATTTATTAAGAAGATGAGAAAAACTAAATTCCTTCTCTCATTGCAATGAAATTCATGAATGGAAAAGGGAAATTGGAAGGAATATTCTCACTGGCTTTTTTCCATTATGGAGGAGTAGGGAATGTTGCCTATCAGTGCTCAATAAAGTTTTATGATGACAAAGATGAGGTAAGAAACATAAAAAACCCTCAGAAAACATTTTTCAATAAGGGAGTCTTGAAATCTAGAATGAAATTACATAGGCAGAGTTTTTTCTATGATAATGAAGATTATGATAATAAATTCGTTGGGGAAGAAGGACTAGAATTTAAATCAGGAACCTAGGCTTCCATGATGGATACTATTGAAAAGTTAGAACAATCGAGAGAGAAAGATACATATAATCAGTTGACAACTAAAGCCGCTCTCAATGTGAAAATTGAGGATGGTCTAGGTAAGCGTGAAAATCAAATTAATAGATGGAAAAAGTGGAGATAAATTGTAGAATAATAATCAGAATATGTTGATCACCTTGAAGATGAAATTGTATAACTTGAAGATGTAGAGAAATAGTATCTAAAAACCATTAAAATCATAGAATATTTAGTGGATTGAATTTCATAATTGATGAAGTGGAAAAGGTAATCATTTTACTTACATCCTGAAAGGAGGAGAATTTGAAGAATATTTATGGTCTTAAAGGATAACTTATTTCTCTCAAAATTAAACATAAAAGTGAATCAAATTAAATTGAATGAAATAAAATAAAATTATTTGGATGATTCTTATATTCTGAGCTATTTGAGAGAGATAAGCGTGGTTTTGATGGAGTAGGAAACGTTTTGAATGATAAGAGACACATATGCATGGGATACAGTGGAATGGGTTGTGATGGTGAAACATCAATGGCTGCAAATAAGATAATCATAAGAAAAGGGAAACAAAAAGATGACCATATAGCAAATTCAACTGAAGTCTAAACAAAGAGTACCTCACATCAATTTGAATGGAGAAAAAAATAATATCCACAAGTTTCCCAAGATGAATGGAAGTCAAAATACATTCCTGGAGAAGTTGACATGAGGTGGAATAGACGTGAGAAGTCATTTTCTCTTATTAAATTTCTATTTTGGGCCTTTTTGGGCCATACCCTATCATACAATTAAGAGGTTAGGAGATATTTGATTGGAGAAGATCTATGGAGTCATAAAAGTAGAAAAAATTTATATCATACCTCTTATAGAATAAATAATTTCTACGGATATAGTTTTCATTATTCTAACTTTAGACATAAATTTGTTTATTGAAGGCAGAGGAAAGGCATGAAAAATTCATATATAATGCAGATACAAGACAATACTTTTCAACTTGACGGGTTTTCTATTACAAATAGATTATAACCCCTTGATTAAGAGTATAGTATAATGAAACTATGCAAAATAAACTGATATTTGAAAGTCCATATTCATCCTACACTCAATATAATAATTTATAGAATGAAAATAATATCAAGAAGTAAATTCTTACTGAATTCTCTCTCAAAGTAACAAATAATAGAATCAACTACATTCTTGATAGAGAATGCTCATACCATATGATAGGAAATGATGTGTTATTGAAGAATGTAAGGAAAGGGGTTGATGGAAGATTATGGTTTTGAAATGATGGTTCTTTTAAGATTAAAGGTAGTGGAAGTGCTAAACTGGAAAATGGAGAGCTAAAGAAAACCGAAGTTCTCTATGTAGATGTTTTAAATAATTAAACACTTAGTCTGAGTCAGCTTTGTGACTCATGAAATATAGTGAAATTCAATAAAAGAGGCTACTCTATAAAAGGAAAGGTAGGGAATTATCTCATGAATGTTTAATAAATATATGGTAACTTATATCAGGTTAACAATAAAGAGAACATTTTTACACCAAAGCTGAATAAGTGAATAACTTGTGTCACCAGAGGTCGGCCACATCAAATAAAAAAGACATTAAAAATATATCTAACCTAAATAATTTCATGGATATCCCAAATCTATTGAATGAATGAGAGAGGACATGTAATGATTGTATATAAGGAAATCTGGCATGTAGGTCATATCACAAATTGAATAAAAGGGAATAAAATATTCTTAATCTCATCCACATAGATGTGTGAGTTCCGGTTAAGAGAAATTATTTTGGCTATGTCCCCAAAGAGGCACCCAAGATACCGACACACAAACACCTGAGCGCCCCATGGCTCAAGCTAATTGATGTATTTATTTTGGATAATTCCACAAAGTGTCATCTTATTCTAGCCAAAACATTGTTGGAATCCATGGTACATTCACCCACAATCTCCTTTCCCATAGGGTCATATTTTTGCCTATAAATAGAATCTTGGGGCCTTCATTTGTAAGGACAAATTTCCCTAAAGAAAAATTGTTTCTTGGGTCACCCTAGTACTTCACCCAAGACTTGTGAAACATTCAAGGTAGTTTTTTAATGGTTAAAATAGGGAAATTTAGGGAGTATCATTGGACCTAGGTTCTGTTAGTGTTTTAAATCCATAACACTTACATGTTGTATGTTCCCAACCTTCTTAAAATCAGAAACACTTGCAAGCTACCTATTCCATTCATAGGAACATGAGTTACTTACTTCTGGGTTCTCTAATGAATACTCATGAAGGATTGATCTAGGTCTTCCCCAAGTATTTCCATAAATGATGTTTGTCACTTAATTGAATATTAGATCACCCATGTCTTCTTGTGTGCCCATACTGGTGCACACATACCTACATGGGTGACCATATTGGATTCTCTTCCTCTCCCCAGACTACAATCCATCAAGACCTCTTTAATTACACCCATGGTAATGCTTCTTCTTCATTGGCTTCCTTGTTTGAAATGGATTTTGTTAATACATCCACTAAAACCTCTTGATTCATCAAACCTTATGGAAAGGCACACCAGCGCGTCTCCTATTTGGTATTTTATATCTATAGTAAGAGTTTTCCCAAAAAAAATTCAATTTGGGTTAAGATTCATGGAGTTTATATGTGTTTGTATATTCATAGTGACATAGAACATTCTCCCCAGAATAGTGATGGGATGCTCTAGGTTTTATGAATATGGGTTTGGGTCCTGACCTCTCACTTCTAAAAGAGATGGAACCTCATATCTCTGGTAGGGAAGGTATGGTTCATACATTTTTTTCCATGCAAGAAAAAGAAAACTCTCCTTACCCTATTTTGATCAATTTTAGGAAATCCATTCTAGTATAATCCTCTAACCTTAATCCCTTATTCCATTCATTGGACACTTGTCCCATGTAATATGAATAGAGGGAGGGATATTTGCCTAACCATATTTCATGTATGTCTCGACCATTTCCCCAATCGCTTCCATAGGTGCGCCCTCTTCCACCGGTTGAGGAGGAAAACTGTGTGTCATAATAGAATCATTCACATTCACTTTTTTCTCAAACCTAGCATGACTCATGTGGGCTTCATGATTTTTTATAATTAAAACATTTTTAACAATACCCTCTATAAATGAACTAAAAGAACTCGTATTTCCAACAAAATCAGGATACGTAAGAAGACTTTTCAAGGCCCGAGAGCAGCGGATATCTTCTTCAGGAATCCAACCCTACTTCCAATAATCTAGGCATACTAATTATGAATAATCCCTAAATTAAACTCAACACCAGTCATCCTATTCAGGAAGTAAGACGAAACTAATTTCAATCAATGTTTTATACTCTCCTATGAGACATATTGAACTATGTGGGATTTGATTCCCATCCACATGGGATATGTAGGACGCCTCCTGAGGATCAAACCTGACACCTTAAATCAACCATGTTATCTATGGTCCATATCCCCAACATGGTATAATATTACTTGTAAACCCATATCCTTTCCATGTTCATTACGCTGCTTAGGCAGATGTCCCAAACCAAACATTGACTAAACACCTTTCTCATAGGATGTATATACCACATGACATTAAACTATGTGGTTGGGTCCTTATCACATGAAAATAAAAGGTATGATGTGTCCCATTAAGTGGCACCGAACTACAAGGGTTAGGATTCCTTTCATAAGGATACATAGGTAGCCAATTTCATGGGTACAATCCCAGGATAAATAAACATTCGTCTCCCTAGATGAAAATAATTTGTAGAGTGCCCCACTGAGTGGCATAAAAACAGTGTCCTCATAAAGATGACTAAAAGATTCATTAAATTGTAGATGAGAGGATACCCTTTATGGAGAACCTCAAAAAAATAAGGATATCTCCATTAATGAAGAACCATTATTTCATACCTATGAATCTATATTTTACACATGTTAATAAGTGATTAAAAATTCCAAGGGAAAATTATGTAATAATTCACTAAAAAAAACTGGGTTTAGCGGCGGTTTTGTGGCGGCGGTTCACAAAACAGCCGCTAAACATTTTCGGTGAAGGTTTCGCGGTGGTTTCTAATAAACCCCCGTGAATCCCAAAATTTTTCAAGAACACCGCGACCCTTTCCCCCTCCCCGACCGCGTTCCCCAAACCCTCCCCGATCCCCCCCGGCCTCGGCGACCACTGCACCCCCCGCATCCTCCGGCGACCCCCGCACTCCCCGCGCCCTTCGGCGAAGCCCTCTGGCGAAACCCGCACTCCCTGCGCCCTCCGAAGAAAGCCCTCCGGCGAAACCTGCACCCCCCTGTGCCCCCCCTCGACCACCGGTGACCCCTCGAATAAATATTATTGTTTTTAGTTTCATTCTTAACCATTGATCTAGTTTCCCTATATATTCATCATGCTTAATTAGGTACTGCATATTTGTTTTTGTTTTGTCTCATTCCACGGAAACATGGACCTCTGATTTATTGAGTGGTTATTTTATTTTTTTGTGTGGATATCTTAAGTCTTAATTTTATTTATTTTGAAAACCAATTCCCATGAGTTCCTATATGATTCCTTAGAACTAGTATCTAGACTAATGATATTAAGAGTGTGCCTTGGGTATGTCATGGGCCTACTCTAGTGCCCAGGTCATTGGTGACCCAAAGTTGGTTCAAGAAAAAAATAGTATTACAGCCTAGGTAATTAAGAGATATTATGTACCAAGATTCCATTTGATATTTGTATAGTAATTATAGATTATATATATAGATGTAATAAAATGATAGGAAGGTGTGGGGGGATCCCATGAGATCTTTCTCATTCACTTGGGATATACTTCTTTATACCCCCCTGATTTTTCCATTATATGTTTTTATTATTTTATTTCCATAAAAAGTTGAATTTATATATTTCTATGAAGTTTTATATGGTTGATAATATTGATGTGATGATTTTGGGTGAGGTCTTAGACATTATTTACGATTCAAACTTTAGTGTGGGATCCTTATTTGGTTAGAATAGGATGACATAAATCTAGATTAACCATTGGTGCGTCATCTCATTTGGTAGGGTTTATAGAAATGGTTGGGTAGTTGGTCTACTCAAGGGTAAGAAGTAATCATGGTTGAAATCATTTTATAAGGGATCCCTTAGTCTTTTTTATAAATAGAAGGGTTTTATGGTGTTTTTTTCTAAAAATGGAAATGTTTATATATTTGGAAACAGTTAATGGAAAATATTGATTATTTATTTAATTTTTAATATCTATATTTTGTTTTAGGAAAATGCCATGGGTTTAGGTAATGTTTTATAAAATGAATTTAATGTTTTTGGTTTATCATTTATATGGGGTACATGATATTTTTGAGGGATATCCTACTTTTTTCCTTTAATATCCCCTATATTCCCATATTGGTCAACATTTAAATTATATACAACACCAAAATGTAAATAAAATACCTCCTTCTTTACATGTTGTGAATCATAGTCTCATATGTGGAGCTATAAAGGAGGTGTAGTTATCTGGTGGTTGGTTGGATCTTTGATTTTTTAGGGGAAACATGGAGGTTCTATTTGGGTGATTTATTAGATAGAATAATATTTAGTTGGGAGATCTTTAATCCAATGGATTTATTAATCTGAGTGTGTCTACATAGGGTTATCCATTTCTTTTTACCAATATTGTAGAGTGAGTTATTGATTTTATATTATCTATTATAAATTAAATCATGTTACTCTTAATAATTGGTATCCTTTTCTATGAATTTATGATTTATTCAATCAGTTTAGAGGTTCTTTATGGATTTTGAAGATTGTTCATCGATTAGGTTATCAGCGGTTAAAGGTTTGAGCTAAAGGTGTGTCCAAGATAGAATTTCAAACACTATATAGTAATTTTGTGTTTTTGGTAATTCTATTTAGGGTAATGGAGAAACCATATGTATTTATAACTTTGATAAACCATTTTTTATCCTTTTTTTCCTTCGGGACTATATTTATCAATGATATATCGGTATAATCATGATCATATGAGGAGCGTGAAGAATAGTTGGTTATGTTCTTAGACACATTGAGATATCATCATTTATATGCCAATATATTGAAATGTTATTTCTATAATAAATGGGTGACATTTTTTGATCGTGAGTTCTCTAAATCTAGGATATTATGGGATATTGAGAAAGTATAATCTATAATTTCTTAATAGATTCATACTAATATTGTTGAGATTCATATTTTCATTGGTCATGTGGTTTCTTATTCTTGCATTATCTTGGAGTTTTCTCACATATTCATTAAAAATATAGTATTGACTTGGAATGGAGTGAATTTTTAGTGGGATGATAAATAAAAAGATTCATTTTATGAGCTAAAAAATATATTGACATCTACACCTATTCTTATTTGACCAAATCCAAGGATGCATTATAAGGTCAATAATGAGGCCTCCAATGTGATTTTTAGATTTATGTTGATATGGAGGAATGAGTTTTAGTAAATGGGTCTTGAAACTTATAATAAAGGTCATGTCATTATAGAAACCTTGACCATCACTTTAGCGTTATTTTTTTATTTAAAGAAGGTATGATTTCTTATTATGTGTATTGGGTTTTCCATGAATGGTTTTATAGTATAGATTTCATACCTAGGTATATGCTTAGTGAGAATTCTCTATTTTATTTTCATGGGTGTAATTTTTTTATTGACCCCGACACCCCCCACGCCCTCCGTGGCCTCCGGTGACCCCCGCACCCCCCGACGCCCCCCGCGACCCCTTTCGACTTTGGTAATTTTTAGTTCTTCCTTGATTCTTTGATTGCTTCTCATAAACGACAGATAAGTCATTCATAGTAATTGTGGATTATTTATTTTTGTGGTTTATATATTTCTCCTACATTTATTCATGTATTCATTACTAAAAGTGAGAATATCCATCCACAATTTGAGTAATTTCTTGGAATTTATATTGAGCAGTTGGTTCCTTTGGGATATCACTTAATATTATTTACACCTCAACTCTTTCCAAGAATATAGATATGTTCAATAGATTAAATCCCATCCTATAGACCAATTTCAATTCCAAAGGTTTATTTTACAAAAATCCATGTGACTTCTCTCCCGTGTAAATTTGGTCCATAACGACATGTCTTATCATGGATAATGAATTAATTAGGTGCTTCATGTTCTGTAAACATATCCCAATGGAAACCATAAAAATTATTTGGGTAGATAGTGTTATGATAAGTGTGTAACCCGATATTCTTATTTCTCCTCAATGAGGTGTTGATGCTGTCTCTTATGGACCAGACTTGTTCGGTTGGTCTGAAGTGGTAAATGTGATCAATGAACCATATTTATTATATTATGAATACTTTATGATCAATGGTTCATCTTTATTATATTATGTTTCTTGTAATCTTACACTATCGTATATTTTGTGTAGGCATATTGTGATATACATGGATAAAAGCTGGATCACATTACCGAGGAACACACCTCAATATGTTAAGGGTTTGAATGAGTTTTTAGATTTTGCAACTTCTAATAAATCCGTCGAAGGGAGAATAAGATGTCTATGTCCTAAATGTAAATTTATAACATGGTTGATGAGAGATGAAGTTTATGAACATTTAATTCTGAAGCAATTCCCTGATCAATATTTGTGATTGATTTGGCATGGAGAATCATACAATACAGAAAGATTGAGGACTGATGTTAATCCACAGAATGAGGTCCCAAGTTTGTCGCCAATGGAAAATGAAATGGAAAACCTCATAAATGATGCATTTGGCACTGCAAGACACCACTATGAGCATCAAAACATATCAGAACAACCAGAAGAGGGTGGCACAAATTGCAACGTGACAAGTGATGTTTTTGAGACTGTAACACAAGCAGATCAAGATTGTAACATATCATTGGATCCTCCTCTTGATTATGTGGATCCAAATGTAAGGGAAAACTTTAGTGAGGAAAATGCGTTTCATGATTTATTTGACGATGGAAATCAAGAGTTGTATAGTGGGTGTTTGAAATATTCAAAGCATTCATTTCTGCTGAAGTTGGACCATATCAAATGTCTATGTGGAATTAAAAATAAGGCAATGTCCATGTTATTGGAATTTATTCGTGATGCATTTCCTGAAGCAAAAATCCCAGAATCATTTTATGAGATGAAAAAAGTTGTAAACAAGCATGGTCTGAATTATAAAAAAATACGTGTGTGTCCCAATGATTGTATGCTTTACTGGGGAGAGGATTTAAGTAGACATAATTGTAAGAAATTTTCATCTTCTAGATGGCAGTCAAAAGTTGATGTTGTATGTATGACTGAACATAATTTCATGGTGAAGATGAAAAGGAACACACCTGCAAAAGTTTTTCGTTACTTTCCTTTGAAGCCTCGATTGCAAAGATTATTCAGGTAATCAAAAACCACCGAATACATGAAGTGTCATTTTGTAGATAATAACAATGATGGTTTAATGAGACATCCACGAGATTCCAAATCTTGGAAGACATTTGATTCATTACATCCAGATTTATCAGCTGATCCTAGGAATATTCGATTGGGATTGGGTGCCGATGGATTCAACCCATTTGGGACTTTGAGTACGAGTTATAGCATTTGGACAGTTGGTTTGATCCCTTATAATCTGCCTCCGTGGATGTTTATGCAACAAACATCTTTTATCATTTCGATGATTATTCCTGGAAAACAAATGCCTGGAAATGATATTGATGTATACCTGTAGCCTTTGATTGAAGAATTGCAGGAGTTATGGAGCAACGGTGTTGAGACATTTGATGTTTCTTCTAAAACAATGTTCAAAATGCATGCTGCTTTAATGTGGACCATTAGTGACTTCCATGGTCTTGGGAATTTATCTGGTTGGAACACTTATAGGGGATTGGCTTGTCCTGTTTGTAACTTTGATTTCGAGCCCAAACGTCTACCTCACAGTAGAAAATGGTGCTTCTTGTGTCATCGAAGATTTCTTGATGAATCTCATAGATTTCGGTTGAACAAAACAAAATTTAATGGTTCCATTGATCGTAGACCACCCCCAAAGTTGTTAACCGGTTTTAAAATATTGACATAGCTTGAAAATGTTAAAATAGGATTTGGGAAGGTTCATCATTTGACTGATAGCGGAAAACGAGTGCGAAGTGCATCGTCAAGTGAAATCAGAACGCAACAATGGAAGAAAAAAAGTATATTCTTCAAACTTCCGTATTAGAAATTTAATTCTTTGTGCCACAATCTTGATGTGATGAATATTGAGAAGAATGTATGTGATAATTTGATTTTCACATTACTTAATGAGCATGGAAAGTCGAACGATCATCTCAATGCTCGCAAAGACTTACAAGTAATGAACATAAAATGCGATCTCTGGCTAGATGAGAATGAAAAGTATGCTCCTACCATTTTTTCAATGAAAAATAGGGATAAAGATGCGTTCCATCGAATTTTAAAGAATGTGAAAGTATCTGATGGGTATTCGAGTAACATCTCGAGGTGTGTTGATTTGAATAATCGTAAGTTATATGGATTGAAAAGTCACGATTCACATGTTTTGTTACAATAGTTACTACCATTGGCATTGCGTACATTATTACCTGAAAAAGTTACTGCTATCTTACTGCAATTCTGCACATTTTTCAGGAAATTATGTGAGAAAACTCTACATCCTTTACAGCTTGACAACCTACAGGAGTGGTTTGTATTGACCCTTTGTGCAATGGAGATGATCTTTCCTCCATCGTTTTTTACTGTCATGATGCATTTAACGGTGCATTTGGTTGACAAAGCAAAATTAGGAGGCCCCGTTCATTATCGATGGATATATCAAATTGAGAGGTATTTTATTTATATGTTTCCAGTTAAGTAAACATTATTTGGAATTTAAATAAATGCATAATATTATTATTAGTTTTCACATATATCTTGGGCATTTGAAAGAATACGTGAGAAATAAAGCTCAACGAGAAGGCTCTATTGCTGAAGGCTATTTGGCCGAGGAGTGTCCCACCTTTTGCTCCAGATATTTGGATGATATTGAGACAAGATTTAATCGAGTTGGACGTGTTGATGACACATCAACTCAATCTCAAATGCATCAGAAATCATAAATATTTCATGCTATTGGCCGATCAGTTGGGAGGACCTCATACGTGACACTGACAGAATTGGAGTTATTATAGGCACATAGATATGTGATACTGAATAGTGAAATTGTAGATCCATTTATTGAAGAGTTGAGGATACAAACAAAGAGACGAATGAGAGGCCGAACATGAAATGAAAAAGATATAACGAAAGCTGTGAATAAAGAGCTGGTAGAATGGTTTACACGACGTGTAAGTTTATAAATATTGCAATAAATACGAATATTAGTTTGACACATACAATTTGCAAATCTATTAAATTATATTTTTATTCTTCAGATCATGAATACTGATACTCGAGCAGACTTGTCAGAAGATTTGAAGTTTCTTGTTAGAGGTCCTATAAAACAAGTTAGAAAGTTCGACGCTTATAATGTGAATGGTTTTAGATTTCGTACAATCGATCGAGAAATGGGTTTGAAAACATAGAATAGTGGTATATTTACATTTTCTGAAGTGGAATACTATGGAAAGTTGCATGATATTATTGAATTAAACTACCACGGGCATTTTTCTGTTGTTTTATTCAAATGCAAATGGGTCGATATTATCATAGGTGTTAAAAGAGATTCCTTGCAATTTACTCATGTAAACTTCTCTCGCTTGATGGATGTTGGTGATCGTGAACTGCATGATCCATATATTGTAGCATCGCAGGAAAAAATGGTATATTATGTGAATGATGTTGTGGATGAAGGGTGGAGTGTAGTTACTCACGTAATACAAAGAGATTTGTATGATATTGGTGATGAAGTGGAAGATTTGACCTCTGCAATTGAATTTCATCAACAACAGGAAGTAGAATTATTTGTCCATCATGATATTGAAAATATTAGTCTAGCAAGGATGAATGAAGTGGATGAAGAAATGGAGCAGGAAATCGACATGATTGAAGGGGAAAATGATTGTATGTACAATTATGTATTCATTCAGCAACCACTTGTTTCATTTCTGTAGTCATTCATTATCATTGTTATATATATTTTGATTGTTAGTATTGGGCATCTATTATCATTTTTAATATTTTTTCTGCATAATTTTTTTGAAATATATATTCTGAACTTAATTTTATTTGATTAAATGACAGGAATGCCAAGGAAGAAGCGGTACACCATTTCATCTACTTATGCGACAGATGACGATCTGTCTGTCCCCATGGCATCTGAGGCAGCAGCTTCCTACATCCCTGCATCATCTCCCCCTACACCATCTCTGACACCGTCAGTGGATGTCTCATTAGAGGATGATTCATCACGTCCCCCTACAGGAGCCTGAGTAGCGGGGCAGCGACACGCCCCTTCCAGTTCATCACGGACATTCTGGAGGGTCACAGTCATAGGTACAAATTTTAATTAAATTAATTTATTGCATTTTGTTTATAGTAATTGTTTGCTAATTGCAGATGAAAAAAATGCAACCGTGGAAAAATGATTAAAAAGTTATGATGTTTGGAACATGAATGGCAAGAAGATAGTGGTGCCATTTGATTCTTATGGGGTCCCGACGGATGACGTCGCAGGTTTACTTGGTCAGATTATAGGTCAGCTGGCAGTGGAGCCCATTTCCCTGCCTATTTCATATGATTATTAGAGGCATATGCCTCCAAACTGGAAAAATGAAGTTTTTGATTCTCAGATAAAGGTAATTTTATTACTTTATGGTTTAATTGAATGTCATGTTACTAATATATTCAAAATGAATTTCTGTATACAGTTGTTCTTCCACTTTACCGTTGCTGATGTGATAGCACGGAAGTGGACATTAAAGAATCTTGGAAAAAAATGGAAATATTTCAAATGGTGGTTGTGGTGTGATGCAAGTGATACTTCGTTGACCATGGAGCAGATCTATGAGAAGCTACCCAGTGGGGTACCGAAAGAACAGTGGAAAGTTTTTGTCGATAGCCATCGTGATGAGAAGTGGATGGTATTGAAATATATATTATTATATTATCCTCATTTTACATATATACATGTACATGAAGAGGAGATAGAACTTGAATACATTACTATTAAATTGATTTTTATTTATTTCAGGATATCTCAAGACAGAATTCATCAAACCGGGAAAAACAAGTCATCCCGCACACTACGGGCTCAAAAAGATTTTCTAGAAGCCGAATGTCATTGGTAATCTTTTAATTAGTTTAAATATTTATAAGACAATATTATCTATTTAACATATTTAATTGTTGATTTATCTTTGTTTAATGCAGTCACAAAGTTTAGGGCATGAAGCATCCCGAACAGAACTGTGGCTGGATGTTCATAAAAAAACAGATGGAAGTTTTGTTAATGAACCTGCCAGAGAAGTTGGGGTATGAAGTCAATTATTTATTATAATAAATTATTATCAGTTTTTACTGTGTTAATATATATTGATATTTGATTTATAGGTAAAAATTAAAGAAATATGGGATGTCAATCCTGAGCAATCCTACTCAGCCTCCCAAGATGACCTGGTTGGTAAAGTCCTTGGGAAGGAGCATCCTGTTAGAGTGCGCGGGATGGGTTTTGGACCCGTACGATCTGAGGTATTTGGCAGGCCATCATGGATTTCAGCTACATCTACTCCTGGTTCTGGTCATTTCATACCAGAAGATACTCAGAGGGAGATGTCTTCTCTACGAAACACAGTTCACCAGCAGGGGGATCGGATATCTGCTTTGTAGAAAGAGTTGCTTGAAATACGTCAGCATATGAGCAGATATGCCCCCGGTGGTAGTGCATCGTCTAGTGGTGAGCTGGTAAATCATAAAAAAATCAAAATCATTTAGTTTTCACACTTTTATTGGTTTTAAGTTTAATTATAAATATGCAACAATATTTAATTTTCAATATAATGTTCTTATAGGTGGCAGCAGGTAGTGGAGATGAAGGTGGAGAGGGTGACGATGCAGCATCAGATGATGAGTAGTAGTGTTGTTGATGTGTTGAACAAGTATGAGAACAGTTGGTTTGTATATGTAACATGTATATGGAACATAGTTGCCACCCAACATTTCCATGTCCTAACATTTTTTTTTATTTCTCATGTTTACTTCTATGCATTTTATTTATTTATGATGTTTCATTTTATGTCTTGATTTCTCGAGTGTGGTATACATCATTCCATTTAGGACTGTGTTTGAATTGGTACCACATCCAATGAGAATACCATATATGTAACCCATATTCATACCATTTCTACTATATAGCAGCATTCGGGTATCCCCATTGTGTAGGCTCGATTCATACCATAACTGATTCCTAGAAGTACCTAGGCAGTCCAACTGTGTAAGTCCCATTCATATCATTGTTGCTCCATAGAAGCACCTGGGTATCCTAGCTGTGTAAGCCCAATTCATACCATCACTATCAAGGCCCAATGAGCCACAACACATTACACAGGCATGAATAAATTCCCACCTGACAGGCTAATCTTAGACTATACAACCAACATACCAATTATGCTGATAAAGAACTCAAGCTCTTACTGACATGGAAAGAGTTTATCTTGGAAGCCTCCCACAATACCTAACTTTAACCGTTATCAGTATAACACGAATCTAAGCATGTATACACTCTATTAGAACACCTAATTTGCATCATTACAATAACATCCAAATAATAATAGTTTAACATAACTTATCACCCAAATAACCATGTCAAATATTCATGTTAGACTTAACAAAACACAAGCACTACCCATGCTTTTACATTCACAATACCAAATACAATGATATTACTAACTGAATACCAAACCAAAATCCACCTATATACCATCACTATAGAACAATGTGTCTAAACTTACTTTCATTTTTTTAATGAACTCATAGACCTAGGATAAGTCCTCTCTTGGATTACATACATAGAAGAAAACCATCATCAGGTGGAAATGAGAATCGATATTTCACTTGATTAGAACACTCCAATCACCAATATCCCAAGATACATCTCAATATTACTAGTCTCTCTCAACCCTAGTTCACATGTCACATCCTATATAGGATACAACTCATGGAGAAGCATCTATGAACCCATCTCAAATATCACGAGGAAAATCATAGGCCAATATACCAACTCGAGGGTTCTCATGCATATCACAAATCACATACCCAATCCAACTATGAAATCTAGGTTACTAATCCTAACTAGAAATCGACACACCATACTTACCCTGAAGGATAAAGATCACATACATGCACATATATATTAATGACATTATCTTATGATAATAAATATTGTCAAAAATAAATATCATTTGGATTGGTTAAGTATAATTCCACCAATAAGGTATTTAGGAAAACATTAGATAAGTTGTTAAAATTTTAAAAAACTCAAACCTATTTTCTTTAACGAAGTCAATAACAACTATATCATGATGCATCCCATCCAACCTGCAACATGATGACCATCATGGGATGTATACATGAAACTCTTATCTCATATCCAATGACATAACTCAAATCCTAAATAGGAATCATGTATAACCTACAAGATCATAAACCATACTCTCTCAAGCACCATGCACGGTTAGCGTGTTGTCCAACCTAAAACACACGCCAATTCACAAGTTACCCATTTTCTATAGTAGGCATTAACAACCAAACCAAAACACACAAAAAACCATACCATAACATACATTCTATAACTACTCAAACATCCATCTTTGGAAAAAATTCTATACCCATAAAAATATAATTTTTTCTATCCCATAACACAGATCCATTGTTAAAAAAACTCAACCCATATCACAATCCACCCATGAATGTTATATCGGCCAACTTAGAGCATAACCAATTAAATATCATTACACATCACCATGGTTAGCATGATCACCTAAATTGTATCAAAATTCATAACCATTTATTATATAGAGTATTAGTATCCATATAATATAAATCAACCCTTATTAAAACACATAAGAAATTAAAGAAGATAAAAACACATATACATCTTGGGGGTCACATGGATTGGTTACTCACCAAATTGTGATACATACCTTTCCTTAGGTTGGACTCCATAACATGCAACATTTTCTCATATCCTATTTTTCAATGAATACTACCATGTTATTTGTTTGTATGGTGCATCCTATTCAATATTCTGGTTTGATTTGTTTTTCAGGGCAGTGGTGTGGTAGGAGAAGAATTTTTTTTCCAGGTCAACATTTCGCGGCGGTTTTAACCGCCGGTAATGCCTTACTAGTCAGCATTTAGCGGCGGTTATAACCGCCGCTAATGTCTTATTGGTTAGTATTTAGAGGTGGTTATAACCGCCGCTAAATGTGTTATGTTTAAATTTAGCGGTGGTTTTCACCGCCGCGACATAGGCGCATCAAAGGCCAGAATATAGGGGCGGTTAAAACCACCGCTAAATGGTCAAAAACCATCGCGAAAAGAGGCATCTACGATGCTTTTCTTAAACCACCGCGAAATAGAAAAAACCGCCGCTAATAGATTGCAGACGCCCAATTTCGCGGTGGTTTAAACCGCCGCCAAATGAAAAAAAACCGCCGCTAGGGGCCTGTTTTGTTGTAGTGATTGGTAAATTAATATGTGTCATAAAAATATCTTATATTTAAAATAATGTCCCGATGTAGATAATAATTTCCCTCAAATGGTGTGATTTCTCTGACCACCCATCCTATTGACCAATGCACATTCCAAAGTATTGTAATGTTTAAAGATGATGGATTCATTCCTTTTGAAAGCATGTCCCTTTTGGATAAAGAATAGTTGGAAGTTTCCAGTTCCATGATTAAATGAAATGGAAACCACCTAGAAGCATGGATTCTTAAAACTAGAACACACATTTCAAGGAACTACGAAACAAAAATGGTGAACATGAAGTGAATCCTTAACCATGTTAATAATGTTACCCACCTATCAGGCCCCTTTAAATTGATAAAGGAAGACCAAAAAATGAATCAAATATGCATGTATCAATATAAAAGATGTATCTATAATGTAATTTATTATTTTGATCCAGTTTTTTTTCTTTCATCTCTTAGAACAAGATTTAGTCCAAATAAGATTCCTTCAAGATGACATTTGTGAGCATCCTAATCATTGCTCAGGATTGATCCTTAACCATGGGAAGAACGTTACCACCCACCCAGAATCTTCAAAGCTAGGTATCCAATGTTTTTTTAAAGGATTACTATAAGAACGGTAAAATCTAAACATTGGAGGCTTCCAGATATGCTCTCCAGGTTAATAACAATACTTGATTGTCCCGCCAATGATGACTGATAATCACTATGCAAATGGTGCCAACCACTATCTCTAACTATTTCATGTATTTATCCCAGAAAACGAGCAACTATACCATCCCATAATACTAGGTGGTGGATTAAGAGGTCACTTGGGGCCTCAGTTTAAGAATGCATGTGACCTTTATGGGGACACCCACTAGCAATCACTGCTAGCAGAATCACGTGGTAGTGAACCCCCAACATGATGGGGGTGTTGCCTCTGGACTTTTGGCCTGATCCTTTCTGTCCCAAGAATGCAAGAAGAACTATTGGAATCGATGTTCGGTCAATAGGGATTAGGATCTTATTGCTTCTCCCTTTGTGGAAGTACATAATCCTAACTTGATGGCGAACAACGAGCGTGCACATACACCCGTTCATTCTAATTTTGTTGTCTAGCATACTCATCTAAAAGAAACCCACCATTCCCACTAAAAAAATCTAGTAGAGTACTTTGAATTGGGACATACACCTATTTAAAAATTATTATCCAGTCAATAGGCTCATTTGACTGCATTCAAAGAAGCTTTCCAATCCAATGTGGTGGTAATTGTTAAACAGGAACACACACATGCTTACAATCAACAATTATGTGTGCAGTCTCGTATTCCAGTATTGAAGGTAGTCCATCAACCATACATGATGGAAAAAACCAATAGGGACATACCCATTCCAGCGTTCATCAATCCTGCCAATAGTCTCGTTCGACATCACCTGAAGAAATTATTCAGAAAGCACTGACAATAAATATGGGGAAAAATCAAATCTCTGCCCCCATACATGATTACTATAAATACCCATTGATAGTTAAAAATGGAAATAATCAGAAACATACACATACTCCCAATACAGAATGGATGTGTATTCCCATTCTGGCTACTGAATTCATCAAACACATCTTATCAATGGTGAAAGGGCAGACACAAATTCCTACACATATTCTAGAAGCATGTTAGGATATTATAAAAAATACTTTGTTAGTACCAGGGGAACAAAAACATAAATATGTCCCCACAAAAGGTAGGACACATCATCATTCCATCCTATAGTAGATACACACCTCAGTTCTAGTCAAGGAGGGTGATGGGGCATACTCCCCCATATGTAGTGCTCTAAATGAAATTATACTTGTGTACCACCATAATATAATCCATGTGAATCCTAAATATATGAATAGTGACTAATGGGTAAATAGAGTTTAGATTAATCTAGTATGGAAAATCATGTGATGTCACCACCTATCAGTTTTTTGTATCTAAGTACATGATATGTACATATAGAACACAATGACTCAATTGAGTACTCAATGTATAATTTACAAAACGTAATATCACATATGTTTTAATTTTAGGTACATAGAATGAACATAAAAATATTATTATCTAGACCATTATATAATTTTTAAATGAGGATAGTACAGAGTATTTGAGACTTGGTATATATAATCCCATACATTTTATACAAAAATATTACATCATTTTCTTGGAATATTCAATAAATTTCACCACAATACATACCTAATTACCATGAGTTTTTGTTTATTTGGAAGACTATATATATAAAAAAATTATACACAAAATATATTCATTATTTCCAATTTAGTAAATTATAACTAGCACTCTTCTCAAACTTACCGTACATAGAACTGTTCCCCATAACATGGGGAAGGGACACATAAGAAAAGGTGAACATAAATTATAATTCTGGGTAAAAATAATAGATATCAATAAATAATCATAAATGAGTATAATATAATTATACGGTTTTTATAACATGAGATAAACATGGTAAAATCGTACCCATCAATTCATACATATTAATCGTGAAACATGACATAATATGTTATCAAACAGAAAAACATAAGGCATAACAGAGAGTAATAATAAATAATCAATCTTGATCCCTTAAAATATATCACAACCACAAGAAATAGATTTTTGGTATTAACATAATAATATAAAATTATTTTATTTAACTTGGCTCATGACAGAGACTAACACCATGGAAATGGTTCACTGTCCATTTCATTATTTACATTGTCAAGGTTCAATGACAATACTATGTTATTGGAAAATGTCTCTTACTAAACATAGTTCCCTCCCCATACCAATTCATTTTATATCATAATATATAAATATTTAACTAATGCCATTGATGTATATATAATTTTTATCCACCCTTTATTTAATGAAAATCATACATATGTGTCACAAACATTCACAAAACATTCATCATATCATCAAATCATAACTCATGTAAATGATTTTAATTTAATAATTATTATGTCATCATAATCATAAATCATTAAGAGAAACAATAAATGTTTTAAAATTGTATCATACACCCATTAAATAAAAAGAAACATTAATGGATTTTTTAATATATAAAAATACCATTAAAATATCACTATAACATTAATTGAAAAAAAACCATTTTTAATTGAAATTATTTGTTTAGAATCTAATAATTTTCAAAAATAATTAGAAAACATTTTTCTTGAGTAGAAAAAATGAAACATATAACGTTATATTTATATAAATTATTATTCATGGGGGTGGGGTACGTTGTTTATATAGCATATGCTAAAATAAAAATTCATTTCACATTTTCTGTAAAAAATCAAAAGTAACACATTTGGAAAATGATAAGATGATTCCTTTTAAAAAATGGTAAGGAAATTAAAATATATTTGAAAATGAAAAAAAATAATATTTTTATAATATTAAGAAAAATTATAAATTATAAATAAAAATATGGTCACGAAGAAAATATTCATAATCGAATGGAAAACAATGTTGGTTCTCCTTAAAAACATTATTTAGTCTCTCAAGTACACAAAGAGAGTAAAATAAATGGAAGATAAAAATATTAAAAAAAATAAGTATATTATCAAAAAATAAATTAAATTTTGGAGATATAGATAATATAATTTCATCGTCAGAAAATTTAAGCATATCAGTCCTGGTAAAAATTAGATTATAATATAAAACCATTACCTGAAGTCCACATTTCGATATAGTCACTCTAAAATTCATTATAATAAATTTAAATTTATTATAATTATATAATAGAACCATAATATTACCTATAATTTAATACATGGTTGACATCTAATATCAAATCGTCAATTAATTAACAATTTTCATTAACATCATCATTTCAGGGGTTATCTTCTTTGTATTTCATGTATATTTTGAGTTTGGCGATAATGGTCCTTGAAACATGATCATAGTAAATTCATATATAGAATTTTAATCACGATATAAATATCATATATATACATTATATGCATATTTTTAACCATTCATATAAAATGGTGAATAAATATGAATAACATCACTATGTGGAGATTGTAGTCTGTACACACACACACGAGTGCTATTTATATTTTCCAATGGATGGAATGAAATAAACATACATATTAATTAATAATTAAAAAATAATTATTATAACATAAATAAAGTATATAAACATTAAATTTATCATGAAACTAATAATGAATGATGTTGGTGGAAAATGAGGTGTATCATTGCATGGAGGCAGTAGTCCACATGTAAGAACACGTGATACTTTAATCTCTCATTTGATAAAGAAGAGGTGGTAAATGGTTTTGAAATAATCATAATAACATATTATTATATTTATGATATTTTCATTTCCATTTTTCATTGGATACAATTTTTATATAGGAAAAATAATAAGAAATAAAATTCAATCATTTTTGTTAAGTTCTATACCTCTTCTTTAAGAGACCTCTATTGGATAACTACTAAGAATGAATAGATTACTCATAAGAGAAAAAAACATATATTATAATGGGAAGTAATATATGATGGATTTATATAAGTTATTGGATGATATATATGTCTGAAATGGTTTGAAAGAAGGAGTATCACATGTTCAATTTTATAAGTGAGGGGAGGGACACACCTGGAATTTCACAAAATATTTCAATGATTTAAGGAAACATTCATGGTAATGTGGATCCAAAGGAAATTGTATAGTAAGGTATGAAAATATAAGGTTTAAATAAATTAAAAAAATATTATACAGGTTTAAGGGGAAATCCTACCCTTATCTCATTGTTTATAACCCTCAATAAACACATTTTAACCTTATATGTGATAATTTGTTTTAATTTTTTACTATTCACTGTGATGAAAAAAAGAGAAGAAGCTATTAAATTAAGTTAATTATAATTATTGATAATATGATATCAATTTTACCAGAAAATATTTGTAAAATTAGAATAATTTAATATTAATTAAACACTCAAACTACATTGAAATCCAGTTTTAAAAAATATATTTTTAAGTGTATAGAACAATTACATCCATTCCATTCCTAGAAAAAAATAATATGAATTTTAAAATATTATACTGAATATATTATATATAACTTTTATTAAAACATTAAATAATTGACGGCGCATGATTCTGATGCATAGTGTGCCTGGAAAGAATTTCTGTACATTTTTTAGCTACGTTAAGTAAACATATGAGCTAGTTTTTTTAACTTTTAAACTAGTGCTCAAAATTGAAATCTGAGTGCATCGTTGAACTTGCAGTGCCGATATTCGATTAAGGAGACCATCACCTCGACCGCAATGGGTTGATAGTGAAATATATAATTTTTTGCTTTTCGTGAAATAATTAATAAAAATAAAACTTTCTAACATTTTTATTTTATAAACCCCCTAAATATGGGTTATGGTGGTGGAGACCACCCGAGCATAAACCTCCCATGTGGATGTTTAGAGGTGGGGACCACCTGAACTATCCCCCATTTTAAATTTAGATACGGGGACCACCCGAACCCCTTTAATGGGAGGAAACCTTTCAACTCCCTCTTTCATGAGGGTGGGGGTGACCCTAGGTTTCCTCTAAATTAATTATACCAACCTCGTTGTAATTAATGATGACAATTTAATTTTGTGCCAATAATTAATTTGACGAGACACATAATATTGTGGAGTTCTATTTTATGGTGGAATTGTGAGAATGGATTGGAAGAGGAGAGCTTATGGAAGGAATTATTCATCTCCGAGGAAGAACGTGCTCCCCAATGAATAACACTGTAACCAATGTGGAAATTCTTCAATGAAAATGAACCAACGATTGAGAAAACGCAGATGTCACCGGCGTCCCTCTATCCCAAACTACATCGTCTCCTTCCTCGCGTCCTCTATCAAAAAATATCTGAGTTAGGGTTTTTATTATGTGTGATTATGTATTCCCATGTTATTCAATTCTAAAAAAACGTGGATCAACTCTCTAACTAGTTGATCCATGGATGATTTTTTTCCCGCGGGTTTGGGAATAAATATTGCTGGGGGTTTTAGAGTTTGATGTTCTTCATTCAAGGTTTATGTACAGCTGTTTTATATATCTCTAAGGCAGAGGGTGTGGGCCAAAAAAACATGTCCTGACCCCTCCTCTGTTCGCTATTTTGGGTGTTTTCATCGTGATGGAAGAAGACGACTTTGTGCCACGGTGACGAACGAAGAGCGGATGGCCAAACCAGCCGCCAGTGAGGGCATGATGCATGACCATGCCATACGACCATCCACTGTAGACCATATCCTCATGGCCTGCGTTGTCCCGCGGCTACGCTTCCTCGTGGCCCTCCGCCACCCCTGGGTCCTCTCCACCTCGCTGCCCTCCGCGACCCAGCAGCCTCCGCTATCCCGCAAAATCGCTGCCCCCGCGACATCTATCGTCAGTTGGTCTCACCACCCCGCATCCCCTCACTACCATCCTCCGTCCCACATTCGCATGGCCTCCATGTCCCCTGCACTTCCCTGTAGCCTCTACGGCTCTCTCGCGGCCTCCCCGGCCCCTCACGGGCCTCGCGGCCTCCGCGCCACCTCGCGCCACCCCGTGACCACACCGCACCGCATAGGTCGGGCTACCATACAGGACCGCCCAGTGTGGGCCAGGACAAACCATGGGTTGGTCCAGACCTAGCGGGTCGGACCCATTCAACCTGAACCGGGTTGGCCCAGGCCAGTTCAGTTCGACCCGGTTAGACCGGACCTGAACCTCTTTCAACCATACATGTTCTTTTGGCCATAACATTGCACTAGGTGTCCGTTTGATGAACCGTCTGTGGAGATGTATTAATTGTAGTGAGATGGTCCCTTTAGTATACCCCACTAGTGATTTGGATAATTTTTTGGTACAGTCAGGTTTGATCGAGCACAAATCCAACCGGGCCCTCGGGAAAAATGGCTAATAACTCATAGACCGATTGTCCGATTTATGCACCGTCTACTGTGTTGAGAACTCTTTGAAGGATTGGTTCATTGGGTTAATTTTTTCATGGGACTTCATGGAAGTTTTTCTATCGACCAGTGGCTTGAGGAGAAGACCCTCCCAGAGTTGAGGAAGATTAGTGCAGAAACCCAGTAGCAGAATGGGACGTGAAGAATGGATAACGATCCTGTGTGGGTTGGAACCGAGTGATCCTGTGTGGGTCAGCAGCAAAAAATCCATTGTGGGTCAGCACCGAACGATCCAGTGTGGTTGAGCACCAAGCGATCCTTTGTGGGTCAGCACCGAGCGATCCTCTGTGGGTCAACATCGAGTGATCCTATCTGGGTCAGCACCTAGAGAACCTTTGTGGGCCAGGATCTATGATCCTTCATGGGTCTACCTCTTAATAGAATAAGATAAATTCATAATTACATCTAATCATCTCTACTACTATAATTAAGTTATACCTTGTTTGAGTTGAGTTCTTACTTGTGTTTTACTTCCCTTCATGGTAATACCTTGGTGGTACTCTTCTGTGTGACGTACATGTCAGGTACATACCTTCTTGGTATTCCTTCCTTTGTGTAATAGTTGGGATTTGGAATTTTGGGTTGGACCCTATGTTTCCTCTTGATTGGGATGGGTATATATGGTTACTTTGGTATATGTATAGGAATATACCTAAGTAGGGTTGTCAGTTGACTTCATACATTGTTTTTTATCCTTTCTGTATTTTGTGAGACCTTGAGGGTATCAGGGTCCCTATAGAGTATAGTTATACTCACCCCAATAGGAGATATGCCTGCACCTGGTTGTGTTTGGTGCAGATGACAGGAAGTGCAGATCGAGACTGGGAGAACTAGGGTTAGATGGGGCCCAGAGGTGGACCATATGGCGTGACAACACAGAGGAGATGGGTGGATGTGGAGTGCTGAGGAGGCAATATGTACCTACCCTTTAGGTAGAAACCTCATAGGAAGACCCAGTAGCTACCTTTATTTTTCATCAGTTGTATTGTATTTTAATTGTACTTATACCTTTACTATTGGGTTTGTATTTCGACCTCTTTTTACATTCAGTACTCTTTTTTCTATACAGCTGAATTGTGCATGTGTCTTTTTGTGTGATTGGTTGCATGTTTTTACAAGTT
Organism: Viscum album; assembly: GCA_963277665.1. Classification (NCBI taxonomy): domain Eukaryota; kingdom Viridiplantae; phylum Streptophyta; class Magnoliopsida; order Santalales; family Viscaceae; genus Viscum; species Viscum album. The sequence goes on along the minus strand of OY728130.1, from coordinate 1,970,968,281 downwards.
ATAAAGTCAATTCCTTCTCAGTTTTATGGAATACGACATTCGTTGCTAGTTTCCAACCCATGGCCTATGGAAGGTGAGCGTGGTGTAGTCATGGCACATGCCTGGAGGGGATGGGTCATTACAATTGGTATCACAGGAGTCATTTCTACCGTAGAACATAGGACTCCGATCTTTTAACATAAATAATGTTAAGTGTAGTGAGTATGGTTATCAGTTTAGGGCATCTAGTGTTGTTGTGGCGGTCATTGTATCAATACACCAGGACCCTGACTTCTTCTTTTGGACACAGTGCATGAAAACACGGATTGTGTTTGTGTTTTCTGAAAATTTATTTTTTTGATCTCTTTTTATAAGCTCGCCAGCTTGAAATTATTGACTATGACACACCTGTTTCTTTTCAAGATTCCCCCATGCAGATTGCCAGCTATGGTTCCAGATATAGTATGCACTGATATCCCACCATGTGACGAGGCCTCGGGGTCGGGCCCTCATCCAGTAGAGGCACCAGCGGAGGAACCAGTGGTACCATTACCCATTGGGCCACCAATGCCACCTTCCCCAACAGCAGAGGCTTCACGCTTCTTGAGCGAGTTGCACGAGTTCCAGCGCCAGAGGGCACATAGGTTCAGTGGAGAGAAAAACCCAAAGGCGGCTGAGGATTGGCTGGAGGTCGTATGGGGGGTCTTTCGACGGGTAGGGACACCAGTTGATCTCATGGGGATCCTTGCCACCAGTTATCTATAGAAAGCAACATGCATATGGTGGAGCATGATTATATAGGCTCAAGATAAGGTGACACTTCACTGGGTAGACTTTGAGAGCTTGTTTCGAGCAGAGTTTGTCCCAGCGCCTCTTCACGCAGGGCGCAATCATGAGTTACTTCATCTACAGTAGGACAACATGTCTATGGCTATGTACTCAACCAGGTTCGCTGACATCTCATGCTACTCCACTAATATGGTGTGAGACCCATTCTTCAGGGCCTGGACCTTTGACAAGGGACTCAGGCGGGAGATCTGGGCTTCAATGATCTCACTCTGTATCCCGACGCAGGCGGGGGATTTAACAGAAAATCCTTCTTAGTGGAGTGTTTTCTTGCTGAGTAGTCACCAGCAGTGAGACCCACTACTAGTCTTCATGTAGCGGAGTCTTCTGCAGCTGGAAGCAGACAGATGACACAAAGGTCCAGGAGGACCATACATACAGGGGGACGACCACATGATTCAGGTTCGGTTGTGCGAGGGCACCTGAGGTATAGCCAGTCATGCCAAGAGCGGGCAGTGTTACGCATGCGATAGGCATGGTCACATGGCTCGTGACTGTCCGATCCTTCGAACATATGATCATCAGATGGTTGAAGGACCACCCAGGTAGAGACAGATGTTTGAACATGGAAGTCTGTAGGGAGTAGGCGGGCGTGGCCGAGGAGTTGTCTGTGCATCTAGCATTGGGAGACGATTCGAGATGTTACTGCCACCACCACCATGTGGTCCACCCAGACCACAGGTAGTAAATTGATAGGGGCGAGCTCGACTCCAAGTATCTGAGGCCTACGGTCACGATGCTCCAGAGATGATATGAGGTATGATCTGTGTATACTCCACCTTAGATGCATTACTTATAGACATGGGTTCCAGTCATTCTTTTATTTCTACTTCCCTCATTTAGAGCTGTGAGATTCCTATGGATCCATTGGCTTGATACTTATGGCTAGAGACTCCAACGGGAGCGGATTTAATGATTACACACTAGTTTAGGCAGTGTGAGAATACTCTAGGAGGCGAGATATTTGGTTGTGGTCTCCTAGTAGTGGCATCGAGGCCTTATGATATCATCTTGGGTATGGACTGGTTATCTACAGTCCATGCTCTGATTGATTGAATTAGGTGAAAAGTGTAGAGTTTCCACATGGATGGGACCAATTTTACCTTCAACGGCGAGAAGGGAGCCCTTGTAGTATAGGATAGACTTACCTAGAGGATAGTGCAGTCGATCAAAAATCAGTTTGCTAGCCTTACCCTCAGTGTAGTTAATTTGGAGAGTGTGATTTATCCTATAGTGGTGGACCAATACATGGATGTCTTCCCTGATTATGTTCTGGGTCTACCTCCTCACAGAGAGGTGGACTTTTACATTGAATTGTACCCCGAGACGACATCGAGATCTACACCAGCATATCGGATGGCTCCCGCAGAGCTTTGTGAGCTGCGAGTACAACTGGAGTACTTATAAAGGAAAGGGTTCATTTGGTCTAGTGTTTCTCATAGGGCTGCCTCAATGTTTTTCGCCAAGAAGGCGGATGGGAGTTGGAGACTTTGTGTCGACTATCGGCACCTGAACCAGGTGATAGTGAAGAACAAGTATCCACTCCCGAGGATTGACAAACTCTTTGATCAGCAGAAGGGAGAACTATGGTTCTCAAATATAGACCTCAAATCAGGCTATCACTAGCTCAAATTATGAGATGAGGATGTGCAGAAGATAACTTTTAGATGTCGGTACGACCATTATGAGTTTTTGGTTATGCCATTCGGTGTGTCTAATGCTCCAACAGTTTTCATAAGACTCATGAACATGATATTTCATCCATACTTTGATCACATTGTAGTAGCCTCCATCGACGACATTTCGATCTACTTGACTACTGAGGAGGATCATGCCTATAATTTGTAGGTAGTATTGGACACACTCTGAGAGCGCCAGCTTTATGGTAAGCTCTCAAAGTGCTAGATATATATATGAGAGGTTCACTCTCTGTGACATGTCATATCAGAGGCTGGAGTTGTAGTAGATCCAGTTAAGATTGAAGCGGTACTTTCTTGGGATCCACCCAAGAGTATGATAGAAGTATGGAGTTTACTGGGTTTGGACGGATACTACCAATGATTTGTGCCAGCTTTCTATAGAGATGCAGCACCACTATCAGTGTTGACTTTGAAGGGGAAACCCATCATGTGTTCAGAGAGATTAAAGTAGAGTTGTCAGGAGCTGAGGAAGAGGCTAACTTGTGCCCCCATCTTGAGGCTTCTGGAGGAGTGCTTAGGGTACGTAGTTTACCATGACGCATTAGGGACTGGGCTTGGATGTTTCCTAATACCGGAGCGAGCAGTGATCACATATGGTTCTCGAAAACTGAGACAACATGAGCAGAACTACGCTACCCATGACCTAGATTTAGCAGTAGTGGTCTTCACCTTGAAGATGCAATGACATTACTTGATGGGAAATCATTTTACAGTCTTCTCGGATCACCACAGTATCAGGTACATCTTCTCTCATAAGGACCTGAACCTGATATAATGACATTGCCTTGAGTTTTTCTAGTACCATGACATCAAGATAGTCTATAATCCTGGGAAGGGGAACATTGTAGCATATGCACTTAGTAGGAGGTCCAGTATATAGCTACCAGGAGAGGTGACAGAGCAGCTGGACACAATGCAGATATTCTTTGTGGATCAGGATGGAGCAGATTTACATCAGTCTCTTACAGTCACTCCCCTACATCTTTAGTGATTCAAGGAGGTGCAACACGAGGACATTGATTGTGAGATATGATGTGCTCAAATATCTATGGGACAGTCACCTAATGGATTTTCTGATGGTGGGGACCACGTCATCCTTTTCAAAGGATGTACCACAGTACCAGTGTCACTTCGGATGGAAGGGTTGAGGGAGTTCAACACATCCCCTCTAGTGGAACATCTAGGAGTGGAAAAGATATACCAGGATATCCGGTAACATCACATGTTTTAGGGAATGAAGAAAGTAGTAGTTGAGTTTTTCTCTCGATGCCTCACTAGTCTGAAAGTAAAGGAAGAGTATCACGTACCAGCAGGCTTGGTTCAGCCATTAGAGGATCCACAGTGGAAGTGGGATGGGATATCCATCGAATTAGTGACATGACATCCACGTTCATCCAAAATTCATGATTCTATCTGGGTGATCATCGACCGACGAACCAAGTCAGTCCACTTTTTACCTATCATAGATAAGGGTTTAGAAATGATCTTGGGATGCCTCTTTGTGGAGGATATTGTGTGGTTACATGGATTACACTCAACGATTGTCTCCGAACGTGACACACATTTTACTTCCCGGATATTGAAGGGGTTGCAGGAGGATTTCGAGGTGCAGCTTCATTTGATCAACGCCTTCATCCTCAGATGGATGGTCAGACTGAGGGGATGATTTAGAACCTCAAAGACATGACATGTTCTGGCGTCCTCGACTTCGATTGCAGTTGGGAGGATCACTTTCCTTTGGTGGAGTTTTCATACAACAACAGTTATCACTCCACCATTTGGATGGAACCTTTTGAGGCATTGTAGGGGCAACCTTTAATATCACCTTTTTGCTGGACTGACCCAGGGGAGTCATCACTAGTGGGACTAGATGTGGTACGGGCTACCACAGAGAATGTGCATATCATCCAGGAGTGGATAAAGATGACATATGGCAGGTAAAATTTTTATGTCGTTAGAAGATGGAGACCTATGGAGTTCTAGGATAGCGACCAAGTATTTCTATGAGTCTCACCCCGATGAGGTTTACAGATATTTGACCGAGGCAGCAAGTTATCTTCGAGGTTCATCGAACCTTTTAAGGTCCTCAGCGGAGTTAGTGAGGTGGATTACCACTTATCTGTTCCCCCATCATTGCACTGGGTGCATGACGTCTTCCATGTATCTCAGCTGAGGAGATATGGGAATGACCAATCCCATGTCATCAACTACAGAGAGCGGGACATTGATGATGGGGTGAAATTTTCAAAGGATCCAGTTGAGATTGAGGATCGACAGGAGTGGGTCCTTCATGGAAAGTCGATACCTCTATTTTTCATTCCCAAGAAGCACGAGAACCTCCAGGAGAGCACAAGGGAGTAGGAGTCTTAGATGCGTGCTCAGTACCCCCACATGTTCCCTTAGTTTGAGTTGTGTCTTACAGGGATGAAAGACCTAAAGTATGTAGAATGTAAAGACCCAGGATTTCAATGTAATGTTTTTTAAATATATGTGAGTTTTACAAGTCAGTGAAAATTGACGGAGCGTGATTTTGGGGCCCAGTGTGCCTGAATGGAATGTCTAAACGTTTTTTCAGGTACATTCAGTAAATGTGCATGTGAGTTATGGTAACTTTTTATTCGGTGCTCGGAATTAAAATCTGATGGTACCATTGAACTCGCAGCACCGATATTCGCTTATGGAGAGCTTTACCTCGACCATAGTGGGTCGAGAGTGAATGATAATTTTTTTTCATTTTCATCAACGAATTAAATAGAAGAAAAATTTCTAAAATTTTTATTTTAGAAACCCCCACAACATGGGTTATAGTGGTGTGGCCCACCCGAGCCTAAACATCCCATGTGGATGTAAAGAGTTAGGGACCACCTGAACTACCCCCCATTTTGAATTTAGAGGAGGGGACCACCTAAACCCCTTTAATGGGATGAAACCTTTCAACTCCCTATTTAATTAGAGGGGTGACCCTAGGATTACTCTAAATTATTTATGCCAACCTCGTCGTAATTAATGATTCCAATTTAATTTTGTACAAACAATTATACTGATGGAACACATCATATTAGTGACTTTTCATTTTGGGTGGAATTGGGGGAAAGGATTGGAAGAGGAGATCTTTTGGAGGAATTCTTCTTCTCCAACGAATTATGTGCTCCCCAATGTAGAACACTCTCACCAACGAGGAACGTCTTCAATGACAACGAACCGATGATCATGGAAATTCCGACATCATCAGTGTCCGTCTATCCCAAATGACATCGTCTCTTTCCTCGCGACCTCCGTCAACAAATATCTGAGGTAAGGTTTTTATTATGTGTGATTATGGACTCCCATGATATTCCCTTCTAAATAAATAAAGTGGATCAACTCTTTAACTATTTGATCCATGGATGATTTATTTTTATACGGGATTGGGAATAAAAATTGATGGGGGTTGTAGAGTTTCATGGTCTTCATTCAAGGTTTATATTGTGATTCTTGCTACCTCTTTAACGTGGATGGTGGGGAAAAACTAATATCACCCCACCCGTCCGTTTTTATTCATTTTTGGTGTGTTCTTCATGATAAAAAGGATGGATTTGTCCCATGGTGACAAATGAAGGGTGGTTGGTCGAACCGGATGTCGGCGAAGGAATGCCGCATGACTTCACTACACGGCCGGCATCGGTGGACCGCTGCCCCACAGCCTCCACCGTCCCATGACCTCACCGACTCATTGCCCTCGGCCGCCCCTGTGTCCTCGCCACCTCGCGGCCCTCCGTGGCCCCGCGGACTCCACCGTCCTGCGGCCTCGCAGCCCCTGCGACCTCACTGCCATGTGGCCTCCTCCAACCCACATATTCTCCACCTCGCAACCCTCCATCATCCTACGGCCCTGCGGCCCCCACGCTGCCTCGTGGCCACCCCCTCCCCCACCCCCCCTCCTTGCGGCCTTCGCGGCCCCTTGCAGCTCTCATGGCCTTTGCGCCCCCTCACACCACCCTACTGCCAAACCCATCTGCCCAGGCCGGGCCGCCAGACTGGACCGTCCAACGCGGGCCTGTCCGGGTCTGTCTGACCGGGTCTGACCAGACCCCGACAAGTTTCGACCATATATGCTCTTTTGGCCAAATATTTGGCACCAAGAATCTGTTTGATGAACCGTATGCATTGCTGGAAACCATGGAATGAGATGGTCCCTTTGGTATTCCCCACTACATATTTAGAGGAATTTGGAGTGCGGTCAAGTTAGATCAAGCATGAATCTAATCGGACCCTTGGGATAAAAAGGCTAATAACTCACAGACCGAGTGTCCGATTGACGCACTGTCTATTGCATTAATACTGCTATGACATGGTGGTCCGTTGGGTTACCTTTTCATGGGCCTTCATGTCAGTTGGAGTATCGACCAATGTCTTGAGAAAAATACCCTCCCGAAGATGAGCAAGCTTAGTGCAAGAACCCAATAGCTGGCTGTGATGTGAAGAATGAATAGTGATCATGTATGGGTCATCACATGGCTAAACTATGTGGGTCATCACCAAGTGATCTTGTGTGTGTCTACACCGAGTGATCCTGTGTGGGTCAACACCTAGATATCCTATGTGGGACATCATCTTCGATCCTTTGTTGGTTTTCCTCTAAACATAGTATGATGAATTAGTAGTTAATCTAAGCCTCCTTACTATTGTACATAAGTTATACCTGGTGTGATCTGAATTCATACCAGTGTGGTACTTCCCTTCGTGGTAATAAATTAGTGGTATTCTTTTGTGTGACATACCTATGTGGTACTTACCTTCGTGGTATTCCTTCCTTTGTAGAATAGTTGATCTTTGGACTTTTGGGTTGGACCTTGTGATTCCTCATGATTGAGATGGATATACTTGGTAACTTATGTATATGTATGGGAGTATACTTAAGTAGGCTTGTCATTTGACTTCATACATTGTGGTTTATCCTTTATGTATTTTGTGAGACCTTGAGGGTCTCAGGGTTCCTACTGAGTATCGTTATACTCACATCTGCATGGGATATGACCACACCTAGTTGTGTTTGATGGTGATGATGGAAAACGTTGATCAAGGATAAGAGTACCAGGGATAAATGGGGATTTGAGGTGGACCATACGACGTGGCGGTACGCAGAGGAGATGGGAGGACGTGGAGTGTTGAGGAGGAAATTTGTACCTACCCTTCAGGTAGAAACCTCAGAGGTTGACCCAATAGCTACCATTCATTAAGTTCAGTTGTATTGTATTTCATCTGTACCTGTACCATTACTGTTGTTCTTGTATTCCGGCCCCTTTTTACTTTCCTGAATCTTTTTGATATATAGTTGACTTGTACTCGTATCTTGTTGTGTTCTCAGTTGCGTGTGTTTTTATAGGTTATAAAGGCAATGCCTTCCTGGTTGCAGGGAATACGCCTTTTGGTTATATTTGCTTGCCCCGGCCTTATGGAAGCCGTGTTTGGGGTAGTCACGGCATGGGCCCTAGGGGACGGGTTGTGACAGTGTGCGAGGAAAGCTATAACATACTTAATGTATTATTTAATAGGAAATACATATAAAATGTTGAGGTATTTCATTATACCCCCTTAAAATGAATTTATCCATAACAATTCACACAATATGGTAAAAAAACGAGGATACATTTTCGTCACCACATCTTCGGGTTCTTATGTAGCTACATTTAATTTCAGATTATTACAAATAAATTTACTAGGGTGAGTTTTTTTTCCACATAAAATTATCTCTATGATCATGTATTTATTCTTTTCATTACTCATAGTAATGATCATGAGAAATTGTTATAACCTCTTAGTTCAGAATATGTGAATGATCAGGTATGTACTTCCTCAAGAGAGATACATAGAATAGATCATGAATTTGAGAGAGGTTTGGTGGATGTTCTAATTGATAAGATATTTTGCTCACTTATTCAAGAATTTAAAAGGTACCAATATACATATGGATCAACATTCCTTCTTTTCTAGAACTTGTAACATTATTCTAGGGATAAATTTATTGGAAAACATTCTCACCAATGTGGAATTATAGATCTCACAAAAAAAATCATCATATCTTTTCTATTGAATCTCGGATACCTTGATGCATTAATGAATGGATATAACCTTATCATCTATTTCCACATAAATATCAGGTCCCAAAAGATTTATTTATCAAACACCAAACCAATATAGTTTTGTTCCACACCTCTTTCAATAGAGGTATTTATAAGGAGCCTCTAAATTCTTGAGGGAAATATATTATTGTAAGTAAATATGAATAGAGAAAGGTGTTGATCCTAATCACCTTCGAAAAATAAAAAATGACTATTCATATTATATAGAATATCTATATGAGCATGATAATATATTTGGAAACACAAATGTGTATCTAGAACATACTAAAGGCTTATCCAGAACATCATGGTATACCTCAGATCATGATTTGATAGAATAGAATATGACACGACATGTAACCTTACTACATCTTTAACAATTAACCTATTAAGATGATCAAGATATAAATATTCGATAATATCATTGAATTTTACTATCATTATAAATTTATTTACTATATCCTACATAGCATCATGACATTTAGATGTTTGGGGAATCTTATAATGAAATCCATAGGGGTGTTTTCCCATTTCCATTTTGGTATGAGTAACTAATATGACATACCCTTATACGTTGTTCATTCGTATTTAACTTTCTGAAATACCTTGCACCATGATACAAATTCCAAAACATATATTTTCATGCGTTCCCACCAAAAATATTCCATAATATCTCTCTAAATCTTCATACATTTAGGATTAACAAAGAATGATAAGATATGAGATTATTAACATAGTTTCTTATTTTGGTCCTGTTTTTATAGGACACTTACAAAGTTTCTCAATATTATAGTTCCATAAATTTTTTTTAGAAATTAGGAAAATAATTTCACCTTCTATTATATATCAACATCCTATTTTTTCTCCATTTTAATAATTACATTGATAGATTCTGGAAAGCTCATTAGAGAAAGAAAATATTTCTCCCATTAAATCAAAATTTCAAGTTTCGTCCTATGAAAATCCATAAATATTGGATCTTTTTTATCTCATTCATAATGAATATGGAAAGATCATTTAATCTAAAATCATCAACCAATGTGTTTTACTTCATAGAGTATTACTGTATTGATAAGTTATAATATTTATTCATCTCTTTTGATATAATTTATCACATATTAAAATCTATCTAAGTGAATATTTACATTACTGTTTTGATATATTTATATGTCAAACCTATCTAAAAAATGATAATTCTTAAAGATCATTAATGTAAATATTACTACTGCTACCTCTAAATCATGAGTTGTGTAATTTTTCTTTGGGACATCCAATAGAGTGGGGCATAAAATATCACCATATCATCCTACATAAAAACTTATAAAAACCCTTTATTTTATGAATCACTATAAATCAAGATTATTTATCCAATGAAGGTTAGTGAAATCATAGATTCACTGATGAACCTTCACTTCAGTCACTTAAAATTTTATTCAAATTCGTCAGTCCCGAAGAATATAACTCCATTACAACTTTAAATTGTGATAAGATTAAATTTCCCTTAGAAATATATAAAAATAATTGATAATATATATCCAACATAAGAAAACTGTGGATTTTAGGGAAATTGGTTAGTCTAGGATAATGTTAAATTACTTTATTCTTTGATGGATCCACAAATATATGCTTGGTTGATATCATATAACCAAAAAATGAAGCATTATAAAGGTAAAATTCACACTTGTTTTATTTTTCAGACAAATTATCCATCCTTAGGGTGTTTTTTGTACAATCTTTTTGTGATATTCATTTTTCCATTCTATTGAAATTTATAATAATTTAATATATTAATACTATCACTAAATGATTGAGATAATCTAAAAATACTCTGTTCATTAAATCCCCAAATATAGATGGGAGATTAGCATGTCCAAATGGCATCACTATAAATTCATAGTGTTCAGACCTATATTGAGATGTTTTCAGGCCTATGTATTCACTTTTTACCCAAAAATAATATTACCCATAAATATAATGAATCTTGGAAAAATATTGACCACCACCTAATTGATCAAAAAAATCATCATTATGGGTTAGAGGATACTAATTCTTTGTCATAAACTTGTTATTTTCCAAATAATTAATATAGAGTCACATTGATTTATATTTATTTTTTTTACAATTTGTATAATTGAACCCCATGTTGACACACTTGTACTAATGAATACCATGTAAAGATTCTCTCATATTTTAATCTTTAATTCCTATACCTTAATCGATACCATTTTATATGGAGTATTTGAAATAGGTGTAGCAGCAGGTTTGCGTTATTTTGAAAAATCAACTTTAAAATTTTGAGGAATACTAAGAAATTTTCCACATGATATTAAAAAAACTGTATAATAGTCATATCAATGATTTTGAGTTTCTCCCCAACCAGATGCTATAAATACCGATTTTTTATATAAATAAAGACATAATTATTGAATGTAATTTCCATTTAGAGTTTACATTTATCCCCAAACTTTTAGACGATCATATGCTTGTTTAGAATATTAAATGTGACTTCCCTTCCTCTAAAATTGATATGATATCCTTATAAAGGAATACAATCTATTCTAAAATTACATCTAATTCAACTAGGGAAATAATAATATGATTTTTAGGAAGAACATTCCTATAAAATCAAATTGTGGAAGACTTGTTAGCTTGAGATGTGGACATCATACAACTATGATTTTTTATTTCTATTTCGACATCTAGTCATTAAGGTGTTGATGTGATATCCTTAGAAAAAATTTCAAATATGAAATAGTGGTTAGATAATGAATCAAATATTATATTATCTAATTTTGATTGAATGGTATATGTACCTTTAACAACTTCATTTTTCCTCCCACATCGACCATAGTGATTTCATGAGATTTCCCTTTGTATATAGTCTTAACAGCAAGTGTAGCACCCAAAGAATATACAAATAAATGTATAATTGAATGCACAAAACATTGAGTCTCTGTTAAATAACCCATTTTTATATCCTATCCAATGAACAAAATTTTTCCTCTTCTAGGATTTAAATTTTGAAAAATTGACATACATGGTGGTGATCTATAAGATATTAAGAGTTGGATAAGATCAACATACATTTATGGTGACTATTAACATACCCTTATGAATAATAATTTACCCTTATGAATTGTAATTTACACTTTTTAATAGTAAACTCACCCCATGTAAGTATAAATAAAATTTAGACACCATATAAATGAGTGTGAACATTTTAATAAATAATAATTAGGTGTTTGTATTTTTGAAAGTAATAAATATTTAAGTAAAATTTAAAATAATTAAATTAGTAAAATTTATTCCTAAATAAATATTTTGTTCTTAAATGATTTTAGGATAATTTTATGCGACCTTAGTAAATGTTTTAAAGTATTATAAAATTAGTTTTATATTTAAAATATGTATTATTCAAGTAAATATTGATTTTTTTAAAAACTAATTTTCACTTATTTAGAAAATTATATTGATAATGTGAAGCTAATATATTAACTCAATACATTGAAAAATATTTAGGGTGAATTTTTGGGATTTTACCGTAATATTTTAAATTCTGATTAATATTGAAATTTTATAATTTATGAAATATTATAGATATATGAAATCCTACATCGTACTAGAGTCATGGATGATGTAAATTTTCATTTGTTAGAAATACCATGGAATTATTACGATTTATTAGTAATACTAATTAGGAGTATTCATATTCATGAGCCAAAATAAAAATAATAATTATTAAAACAATGGTAAGCCCCTATTCTCCTCCACAATAAATTTCATCCCTCACTCCATCTTCTCTTCACCCATCTAAGTCTTGAATAAAATAATATATATTCCCAAATACTCTTCCATAGTTCTTCCCCACATCCATTATCCCTTGGTATTTCCAAAATACCAAAACCCTTTCTTTTAATGGGGTTCTCAATGTGGTTATTTCAAGAGGTAAATCCTCTTCCTTTTTCATTTAATTTCATTTAAATTTATATTCTTTTCTGATTCAACGTAACCTAGTATGTATAATTGATCATGAAAAATCCATTATAATCATTATACTATAATTATATAATGTTAATTTAATTTCCATTATCAATATCCTTACTCTCCCACTCTTATTTTATAAATGAAATCATCGCCTTGGAGGTGCCAATTTATGACCATCATGGATGATGATGTTTCTTTATTAAAATTACCCTTCAAAAGATGTTCATGAAACCATTTTAATGGTTGAAAAATATTTTAAAATTTATAATATATCCCTTATTATGTTCAATAATTAATATATTTAAATAATATTATATGATAAAATTAAATGAGTTTGTTATGATCAAAAACCTCAATATTAATCTAAACAGTTATAACGAAATATATTATCTAATTATTCACCATAATTATATGAAACCAGAAGATATATATTAAAATTTAACTTCTATATTATCATTAAATAATTTTAATGACAATTTTAGGGAACTTTACCAATTTTAAACGAACTACATTACTTATAATCAAGTTAACTAATTCAGAAATCAATGAAACGAAAAATCTATAACGATGGAATTCCATTATATAACTTATAAATAATTAATTAAATGACCACAATACAAATATAATGAATAAAATATATTTAGATAATATTCTGAATTTATTAATTAGTTAATTTAATTTTAAAATCTCAGAAGTTATGGTCATGTACATTACACGTTCAGACATAAGGTAAGTTTTTTCAACCCGAACCGCCTATTTCTTTTGGGTTACTATTTTTCTCTAGTTAACAAAATAAAAATATTATTATTCTTATTTAATACACATAGATTCCATTTAAAATTATTTATACGGTTAGAAATCATAATTCTTCTTTCTTTTATGGGTAGTTACATGTTTTAAAAAGATCATTCAAAAATTCTTCCTAATAAACAAGCTAATTTAAAATAATCTTCTCAAATTATTTCCTATTTTAAAAATAACACTATAATATATTTTTATCCACCATTATGTTTATAAAATAAGTAATTTTATTATGAAAAAACTATATTAATTATTTTTTGGTTTTATGAAAATATTTTTCAAACATAATTATTATTTTAAAATAAAGTTATTATTTATCTAAAGGATTACTCGATAATTTTATACGAGTATTTTCCTCTATTTCAACACACTTTTTGATTATAATTTTTAATAGGGATTAATATTTTTTAATAACCTAATATATTTTATTGAATATTTTAAGATTAGTTTGACCGTTGATGTAACATCTTGAAACCATTCACCATATTACTCTGAATTGTTATTGTTTATATTTAATGACTGAAGAAGTTTATTTACATTTCATATGTTAGTGTCAATATGAATGTTTAATTTTTTTATGTTTTTCCTCATTTATTTGAGAAATTAATTGTACTTATTATGTGGTGGGTGGGCCCTACTATATCCCATTGATTCATCATTAGGATTCATGAGAAAAATTAGTTTGTGTTTTTACCCGTTTATATATGGTCTTCAAACAAGTCCTCATCAAAATGACTATAATGTCTGAAATTATATATTCCATCATTATAAAACTTGATAATGATAGTTCATGTGATTATTCATATAGTAGAATATATATGGTTATATTTTATGGAATTATTTAATCAGTTTTTATTCCATCTATATTATGGCCATGTTTTTTAATAGAATGTGTTTTTAGTTACACGTCATGCCTATTATTTGTGATTATGATTACTTAAACTGTATTAATTACTCATACATAGAATATTAGCTCACACAATTCTTATGTTTTATATTTCCACATGTTGAGAATAATATTATTATGAAGGACTTGTAAGGATAATGTTGGACTATGAGAGTTACCAAGGGATCAACTATATTTTATTTCATTTCTAGTTGTAATTTTGAACTTATATATGTATATAATTTTCTATGACTATTAAACTACCAGGTCCATTAGGATACGAATTTCATATAATCATTCAAATTTGATAAAATAATTTACCTGCTCTAGTAAACTTGGTTCAGGGTGTTGTAGTTGGTATCAGATAAAGTTTAGTAGAAAACATGGAAACTAGATGTAGAAACCACAAATTAGGGTACAAAACCATAATATATACTTTGAAGATAAGTATAAAAGAACATTCTTGAGTTTTGGTAATGTATAGACAATGTGGGTCATTCTAGTAAATACATCCTTTTTTAGATACATCAATTAGATGTGGCTCTAGAACAAATGTACCTCGGAGTAACAACTCAAACAAAGTTTTTTGGGCTTGAATCAGGGTAATGTGGTAAATAAAAATATCCCTTACTACACTCCTCATTTTTAACTCTTTGGGGATATTATTTGTATAATTTATATGTTCATTAAAAGCCATTATGATGGATTTAAAATTAAAATTTTACTTAATGAGATCCAATTTATGATTATTGGATTTGTTATACATGGGATTTCAATTTATATTATGTATACTATTAATTGAGATTATAAAATATGATTCATAACCTAATCTAGTGTACTACATCATTTAGAAATATCTCATAGTGGAAGGAATGAAAACAACATGAACATGTACATCCCATTAGGGATTTCCCCTCTATGAAAGATGATGATGTTAGTAATGGAGTTGTGACAGGTGCTGAGAAACTTAAACTATATTGGGACAAATGACTTAGGTTAGGAATAATAACCATACAAATATGAAGCACCCTAAACCACAATGTAGATGATAAATGTAATATTTCTTTTTGTGACAACAACCTCAATCATTTAATGGTACTATAAACCCATTTGTGATAAAGTAGTGGATATGTTTTTTAGAAAATGTATACCTATCTTTGGGAAGTTACTAAAAAGTGATGGTTTTCCTGAAATTTTTTCATTTATTAGGAGATTATGATCAATGGTGATCAGGAAGAGATTGAAAATATATAATTAAGGGATTTTAAGTAAAAATTTATAGAAAAAATAAAGTCCTTGTGAACTGTTATCAGATATGGAAAGACAGTTTCTAAATCTGAGGCAAAAAATGATAACAATGTTTCAGTGTATAATGCTAACATTACAAGGTTAGAATGTCATTTCACTGCCTATATACATAATACAATGAGAAATATTGATCAATTAATTGATGGATTAAAACCATTAATCTAAAGGGTACTACTCTCCGAAAATTTCTCATTATATGATGATATAGTATCATGTTCTACCAAGATAGAAAATGAATTATCTAAGTCACATGTCTTTGAGGGAATTAAATAGAATAAGCGGGATTCTAAATACGTGGGAAAAATTAAGGAAAAGTGGAACAAGGGAAGAATTTATTTTCCATCCCGTGATAATTTTTGGATGAAACACCCTAGTACATGCG
Organism: Viscum album; assembly: GCA_963277665.1. Taxonomy (NCBI): domain Eukaryota; kingdom Viridiplantae; phylum Streptophyta; class Magnoliopsida; order Santalales; family Viscaceae; genus Viscum; species Viscum album. The sequence continues at coordinate 1,970,952,294 of OY728130.1, read as the reverse complement.
TAAAGTGATTGGGTGTTTGTAACAACTGTGGAGGAAAAGGCAACCAATCTATTGATTGCAAAAGAAATTAAGAATCAACCATTGTTAAATGCTACACTTGTAATGAGATGTGACATAATACCAATTATTTTCTTAATCATTAAGAAAACATTCCCCATAGACGTCCAAGGGAGAAGTACCACGCTTATGCAATGCAATCTATTGAGGTGGAAGTTCTCAATGATGTGGTGGTATGTACTTTAATCATTTCCTAAAATATATCCAATGATTTATTTGATTCTATATCATTTAATTATTTTATATCTTCCCAGTTGACAATGAAATTTAGATATTAAAATGTTGATTTAATAATGTAGTTATCAGTCAAAACTCCTAAGGAAAGTATCATTACTACAAAGATGTGTTGATCAGTCAACCTTATTACACATAAGCATGCAATAGTTACATAAATTATCATGACTCCCATGATTGAATTTCATATAATTCTTGTTATGAATTTTATTTCGAGTTATGATGCGAAAATCTATTATAAGAAGAGGATGATACAATTTTTGAGAATAATGTAGAATCAATTATCTTTATAGAAGAAACCTTGTCAATGGATTATTATATAGAACCACCCCTAGTAGCCTTTCTGAATGCAATTATTTGGGAGGAAGATAAACTAATATCTATGGGTGAGGAAATAAATATTCAATTTGTATATATTTCTATGGTTAATGAATACATTGATGTATTTCTATAGTATTTACCTAGAAATCTCCATGAGTGGGAAACTATGTTCTCTATTGATCTTATTTCTGGTGAAATACCTTTATCAAAGAACCTTATAGAATGGACATAATGGAATTATTAGAACAAAATAAAAAACTAAAGTATTTGAGTGATAAACAATTTATCTACCCTAGTGTTTCACCATGGGGATCCCCAATTCTCTTTGTCAGGAAGAAAGATACATTCATGAGGTTATACATTGACTATAATGAGAACAATGCTTTTACAATAAAGAAAAAGTATCCCCTACCTTGGATTGAGGATTTATTCCATTGAATTCATGGATCCCAATATGTTTTGAAGATTGAAATATGATGTAGATATCATTAGTTTTATGTGAGGAAGGAAGATATTCAGAAGACATCATTTCGAACCAGGTAATGGAATTACGAGTTTACAGTAATACCTCCTAGAATTAATAATTCACCCTATATTATTTTTGATTTGATGAAGAGAGTTTCATGGTATATCTTGATGACTTTGTTATAATATTTATTAGTGGTATCCTCATATACTCTAAAAGCAATGAAGAATAGGAGAATCAAATGCTGATTTTTCTGAAAACTCTTAAAATTAATTGATTATATGATATGTTTAAAAATTGTGAATTTCGGCATCAATCAGTGTCATTTTTGGCCATATTTTCTCAATAGATGGAACTTTATTTGATCCTATAAAGACAATGGTGGTTCAGTAATGGCCTACTCCAACAAACATAACCATGTTACATAGTTTTATTAGTTGAGTAGGTTATTTTCAATGTTTCAGTCATAACATCGTCTATTCAGCCAACATGATAACCAAGTATACTTGTAAAGTGGTTATGTTAGTATATACAAAAGAATGTGAATAATGTTTGGATGAATTGAATAGATCATTACTAAATTCTATGATAAGGAATCTATCTCTATGAAATGGTGGATTTGTGATTTATAGTTAATTATCAATGAAAAAAATTGGTTTTTTTCTTATATATAATGATATAATTATTGCCTATGAATAAAGGTAGTTAAAAATTAACGAGAAAAACTATCGAAATAATAATCATGAGTTAACATCCATAGAATTTTGTTTGAAAATATGGAGAATCTATCTCTATGGAGAAAGGTGTGAGATATGCACAGATCAGAATAGTTTATAATATATATTTTCACAGAATGAACCCAATATAGAGAAAAGGTGATTGCTTGAGAAAGCCAATGATTATGATTATTCTATACACTACCACCCAAGAAAGGAAAATAAGAAATCTGATGTGTTGTGCAGGAAGGATCATGGTGTTTTAAACAAAATTAGGATTCAAAGGGTTCCTATATTCATGGATCTAGTAAATATTGATATGGGAATTATTAAAGAAAGTTTAAAGTAATTATTTTTTAAATTGGATTCAAAAACATATTTAATAGAATTAATTAAAAAATCCAAGTTTATGATGATAATATTCAAAAGAAAATTAGAGTTGTTAATGATGGGATGTTAGATGACTTCATGTGTGAGGTTGGAATTATAAAATTTGGGAAGAGGCTAGGTATTCTTTCTATACCTGAGCTAAAAATATAGTTATTGGATGATTCTTATTGATTGAATTTGTCTATACACTCTATTAGCACTAAAATGTATAGTTATATGATGGAAAATTTCTAGTGGGACAACAGGAAGCATGAAATTGCTGAGTATGTATGAAGATGTTTAGTTTGTCAATAAGTGATGGACGAAAGACAACATCCTAGAAAAGTCATGTGAACTCTTCTTATTCCTACATGGAAATGGGATGTAATAACTATTTATTTTGTTAATAGATTACCCAAAACTCCATGAAGGAATGATGAGATATGGGTAATTGTGGATTGACTTACCATGTTTTCACATTTCCTAGCTATAAGGGTGGATTTGACATTGGATCTCCTTACAAGATTCAATATCAATAATGTTTGAAGGAATTTTGGAGAACAGATCTTTATTATGTCATTTCATGATGCATGGTTTACATAAAAATTTTGGAAAAGGTTTCAGAAATATTTGGATAATAAACATCGTTTGACTACTTCTTATCCCCCTAAAACTGATAGTTAATAGAAAAGGATTATCCAACTTTAAAAGACATGTTGAAATCATATTAAATTGGCCTTCAAGGAAGGTGGTATCAGTATTTAACTCCATTATAGTTTTCCAATAATAATCTTTTTTATTAAAGTATAAAAATAGAAACATATAAAGCATTTTATGGAAAGAGATTTCTCATAAAAATATGTTGGGATGATGTTGGTGAGAGGAAGCTTATTGGCCTAGAGCATGTGGAGGAAACAACAAATGAAGCTATAGGAAATTCAAACTGGCATCAAAGTAGCTTATAAAAGGAAAAAGGTTTTGCTGATAATCAAAGGAATGATTTTTAATTTCAAGAGGGAGATCACAATTTCTTGGATGTATTTACATGGAAGAGTGTTATGGGATTTGGAAAGCAATGAAAATTAAGCCCTAGATACATTGTTCATTTTGAAATTATGGAGAAAAGTTAAGTTATGGCTTATCATTTACAAATGAGACACAGCCTTCCTAAGGTGAAAAATGTGTTCTATGTGTTATTATTAAGAAATTACATGCCATACCCAACACATAACCTCACTTCTAAAGGTATGTAATTGAAAAGTGACTGAAATTTCTTTGAAGAGACTATCTTAATTTTGGACACTAATGAATAGGGGTTGAGGAATCAGATGACTCACCTTGTAAAGGTACATTGGAAAATTCATAAAATTTAAGAGGTGACATGGGATCCTGAGGAACTTTTGATGAATTACTAACAAAATATTTTCATAGCGTAATATTTTGGAAATTTTGAGGTCAATTTTATATAAGTGGGGAAGAATATTTCCCCAAATAATTAAAAAAAATATTGAATGCAGGAAACATAGTATCTCTATGAAATAACACATTGTTATAACCGATCTAGTGAACATAATTTTTATTCTTCTGTGATTTAAATTTTGAAAAACTAAGATACACAGTTGTGATCCATATAAGTATAAATAAAATTTAGGCACCATAAAATGGGAGTGAATATTTTAAAAATTATTAATTAATTATGGGAATTTTTATAAGTAATAAATATTTAATTATTATTTCTTAATTAATAAATTAAAAAAAAAAATTCATAAAACTTAATCCTGAATAAATATTTAGTTTTTCAATGATTTAAGGATAATTTAATGATACCTTATTCAAATTTTGAAAGTATAATAAAATATGTTTTAAATTTAAAATTTGTATTTTTCATGTAAATAATTGTTTTATTTAAAAATTAATTTTATCTTATATATAGATTTTATTTATAATATGAAGTTATTTTTTAAATTCTACACATTGAAAAATGGTTATGGTGAATTTTTTGGATATTTCTGAATTACTTGATTTTTTTTGAATAGTGAAATTTGATTATTTATAAAATAAGGAAAATTTATGAATTCATGAATCATACATGAGTCATAGATGATTTAAATGGCCATTGGTTCAAACTAATAATTCACTTAATATTATTCCTTAGTGACAATAATCAATAATATTCATAGTTTTTAGCCAAAATAATAAAAACCACCACTATAAAAACCACCACTCACTCCCTATTAAATTAATGGGAAACTCCGCCTCTCATCCACTATAAAAACCACCACTCACTCCCTTTTCACTTTATTCCACTAATATTTTAAGACTATAAAATCCCTAACCAAATAATCCCAACATCCAGGATCCCATGTTCATTCCAAAATATAAAAACTTTTTCTCTTAAAGAGGTTCTTAAGGACGATATTTCAAGAGGTAAATCCTTTTCGTTTTCCATTTAATTTCATTTCAATTTATATTAGTTTATTATTCTATCCCAACCTATTATATAAAATTTATCATGATAACTTCATTATGATATAATTGTAAATATATACTTTTATTATATCATGTTAATTTAATAACCATTATCAATCTCATTACACTCCCTATTTATTTTATAAACGAAATCATCGTTCGGGAGGTGCCAATTTACAACATGTGTGGAAGACGATGTTTAGTTTTTAAATTCTTCTACAAAGCAGCTCATAAAACCATTTTTATGTTTGAAATACATTTTATAATTTATTACATAACCCTTTTATGTTCTGGAAGTAACATATTTATATAATACTAAATTATAATACAGAATTAGTTTTTATGATCAATAACCACAGTAATAATCTAAACGATTATCACAAAATGTATTATCTAATGATTAATCCTCATTATATGTATCCAAATTATATATATAAGAATTTACAATTATTAATTCTCATTAAAAAAATTAAATTACAATTCTATTTAATAATACCAATTTTAAATGAACTCCATTACTTATAATCAAGAAAACTGATCCTGAAATCAAGGAAATAAACACTCCATAACGACGTAATTCAATCATATAACCTATCAGTGAAGACATAAATGGAATTAATAATACTATAATGAATAAATAAACAAGTATATAAGGTTATTAATTTATCAATTAAGGGATTTAATTGATTATTTGGGAAGTTAAGGTCAAGTGCAGAACAAGTTTATACTCAAGGTTAGGCTTTTCTACCTGAACCTTTATTTTTATAATGTTATTCTTATTTAACACTTATCTCAATTAAATTATTAATTATTCTTATTTAAGGAACAAATTTTTTTAATGATATATATATGTGTACCAATCATAATCCTTCATTCTATTATGGGAAGTTACATTTTTTAAAATGGTCTTTAAAAAATTCATCCTCATAAACTGGCCCATTTCAATTGAACTTCTCAAATTCATATATATTTTAAAATGAAAAATGTAATCTATTTTTATCATAAATTCTATTTATAAAATCATTAATTTTACTATGAGGAACTACAATAATTCACTTATGATTTTATGCAATTTTTTTTTTCAATTGAACTTTTCTTTTCAAAGTAATGAAGTAGTTATCTTAAGAATTACTGAATGATTTTATATGAGTATTATCATCTATTTAATCAATCTTGTTGTATTTTATTTTTAATTACAATTAATATTTTATTATATAATCTACCATATTTTATTTATTGTTTTAATATTATTTGGACAATATATGTGCTATCTTGATACCATTTACCATATTACTCTGAATGGTTAGTGTTCATATTTAATGATTGGGAAACTTTATATACATTGATTTGGTTTATTTCAATATGAGTATATGTTGTTTATGTTTATCCCTATTCATATAAAGACATAATTGGAATTATTATGTGATGGGTCGGGCCCACTATATCCCCTGGACGCATCATTAGGTATCGTGAGACAAACTAATTGGGTTTTACCCATTTATGTATGGACTTGGCATGAGGCCTTGAAAGAATGATTATGATGTTTGAAATTAGGAATTCCCCCATAATGAAACTAAATATTGATATTCCATGTGATTATTCGACTAGTAGAATATCCATGGTTATGTTTTACCTCTTTATTTAACTTATTTTTATTCGTTCCATATTATGCTCAAGTTTATTTTTAAAAGTATGTTTTTAGTTATTCATCACACCTAATTTATATGTTTATGACTACATCTTATATATTATTTAAACATTATGATCATATGAGATCACCCCATTCTTATGTTTTATATTTTCTCAGGATGTGAAGATGTGTGTAATTAATGACTTGTAGGGATAATCAAGGAGTTATGGGAGTTACTAATGGATCTACTACATTGTATTTCATTTCAAGTTATAATGTGGAACTTATGTATGTATCAAGTCTTAAAAAAAACTAAACTAACAAGTCATTTGAGATATGACATTATTTTAATCATTATAATTTAATAAAATAATGCACTGACATTAGGTAACTAGGGTTAGGGCATTAAAGTTTGTGACACAAGTCATCATCATTAACCCTCTGATTGAAGCTCTTATTTGCATAACGTCCATACCACTTAAAATTATTGAATTAGAGCTTGGTTGGTTTACTCTTTTGATATTTCAATCCATTTTAACCATTATCAAAATTACTCCCATTACATAAACATTTGATTTCAAGATGTCCTTATTTTCCACACATTACACAAATACCAATCCCCTTAAGAAATTTTTTATTAAGCTTCTTTCCATGTTTCTGACATAATGGAAAACTTATACTATTCCCTAAGTGTTTCTTATTAGTAAAATTCACTTTTAATTACATCTTTATATTTTTAAATATCCATGATATTAAAGGGTCTCTTCAATATACATTTCCACCATGATAATACATTTAACTATTTTTTTATAGTTCTTTATGTCTCATATAGGTAATTCCTTTTATTATTTGGGTTTAATCCACTGAAGAATTTATCAATATTACATTCGCGTTTAATTATAAGATAAAAAGTGTACCTCAAAATCCTTATAAAATTTTCCCCATAGGTACCAATAGATTAATCATCCTTATATTAAAACTTAAGGAATTCATTCTGTATCTTCGTATGCTCCTAATTTTATCACACTCCTTGGAGTCAATTTATTAAAATTTAATCATTTTCATGATAACATTCCCCCATTTTCACAGTTCACCTTCAAAACAATAAAAAACCGAAATAAATTTTTTGTTTCCAATCTTTGGAGAATAGAAAATATCATTTTAGGGGTACTGATCAATCATTCAGAAATTAGTGGATCAATGGACCCCCTAAAAGAAGGAGGTTGTTGACTCATGAACGACTCAACATTTTTTTTCTTGAAATTTTTTATTTTTGATATCAACAATAGACTGGGATTTTGGAATTTTGGTGTGCATAGAAAAAAAATTATGTATTCTACATTCCATAGCATTCAATTTCTCAAATGGAGGATCATTGAATTTTATATCACATTTAGCATCATTGCAGTTCTTTTATATTCAATCCATTAACTAAAAATAATAAGTAGAGTATTAGTATCAATAATCATTATGGGAAATAATATAATTTTGAAACTCATTTACAGAATATCTAAATCAAGACACTTTATTTTCAATCAATGAAACATTTGGATTAAAATAGGCTACTCGTAATCATAATCTATTTAAATCATTCATAATGAATCTTAATGAAAATGTGAATTATCCTTTTATCCCTTGTTTGTTTAAAACTATGTGAGTTTTAAGGGGAAATTTACTATAAACTTGAATGTTGCATGAGATTTACTCGAATTACTCCTTTCCAGATTATTACCCATAGATTTTCATAGGCCAAAACCACATCCACTTTTTGTATCCTGATAGGGATTTATTTTTTTTATCAAAATGCTTTCTTTAATATACCTTTGTCTTTTCTCATATAAATTGGATTATCCTAAGGTTTCTCACAAATGTTTCCATATCATTGAAAAAAAATTTTACTTAAACTCGACTCTAAAACCAACTATAGTGACCCATAGTTTTCATACAAAAATATGACATCATTTTTGATAAATATTCAATATATTAAACTATAATATATATATGATTATTTAATCATTTTAGTTTATTTGGACACTTCAATACATAAAAACCGGTCTATAAAAGATTAACATCATTTTCCATTTACGTATTTACAAAAAGAAACTTTCTTGGTTATAACATACATAAACATATTTCCCCAAAACCCAGAGAAGGGAAACATATGAATGGGTGAAATCATATTCATAGTTAGGACTAAAATAATAGATATTAAAAAATAATTATAATGAGAATAAGATACTCAAAAGGGTAGTAGATCATGAGACAAGAATTGGAAAATCATATCAATCAATTCTTATATCATAATCATGAAACACGATATAAATGTTTATCTATCAAGAAATAAAAGACTTAATAATGTGGAATTATGAATAATAAATCACAAGAAAAGAAAATATATCACTATCAAAAGACATAATTTTTTGGTACACACATAAGTATATAAAATAATACACTTTTTCAACTATCAATTCCAAGATTTTTATAGTGGACTGGGTTTACTCACTATTCCACCATTTCCATTTCCATGGTATACTCCCAAAACAATCTTATTCAAAAAAATCCTTTACTAAACTAGGATCACTGACCATTTTTGTAGTTATTATCCCATGAGGTATTTGTCTATATCCAATTCATTTAGGTATATATAATTATTTTCTCATATGTCACATAATGAAAACCATAAATGTGTGTGCCACAAGATCATAAACCAATAACCTTATCATATAAAAATATCCCGTGAAAAGGATACATGTTTCATGAAAATTGCTTAATCATCATCATTAACCATCCATAGGAAGAATAATGGTGGTAAAATGAGATCATTACACTATTAAATTTTAGGAAACAATAAAATATTATGTTATTGATCAAAATACATTTAATTTACCACTTGAATATTTCAGAGGTGAATACCATTTGTAATTGAATTCACTTATTAAGAATCTAAAAATTAATGAAATATTTTGGGAATAAAATCAAATGAAAAAAGGTTAATTCAAAAGAAATATTTATATAAAATAATTTTCATTATGGTAGGGAAAGTATTTAATTCAGTGTATATTAAAATGAAAACTATTTTCAAATTTTCAGTAAAAAAAGTAAAATGTAACTTTTGTGGAAAAAGAAAAGATGTTTCCTTTCAAATCATAGTAATGAAATTATAATATGGTGGAAAATTGATTTAAATAATATTTTAATATTATTATAAACATTCTTGAAAGTATTTTATAGACAAACATGGACCTGGAAAAAAGGATCCCAGGCCACAGGAAAAAATAAAGCCATTTTTACTTTCAAACATTCTTTATAAATATTGATTACATGAAGGGAAATATGAAAGAAAAAATGAAATAAATAAAATAATAAATATATGAGAAGAAAATAAATTATATTTTAAAAATATATATTTTATAATTTCATCATTGTAAAATATAATCTCAATCCTGATATAAATGTGATTGTTACATAAATTAGTTACCTAAAGTCTATCTTTCTTAGTAATTGATATATTCTACTATATAATACATTTAAATGTATTATAATTATATAATAAAACCATAATAATACATATAATAGAAAAAAATTTCAAAAAATAATATCTTATCACCCATTCATTAACAATATCTCTACATTATCATTATTTTAGGTGTCAACAACTTCGTTATTATTGTATGTTTTGAGCTCAACAATTATGGTCCTTGCACTTTGATCACAGTTTGTTAATATATAAAATTTCAATAATCATATAAATATATAATATATTAATAATATACATATTAATAACAATTCTTATAATGTGGTGATGAAAAATGAATGAAGTCACTATGTGGAGCTGATAGTCTGTTTATACGCACGAATGACATTAACATTTTTTGATGGATTAAATGAATGAAATATAAATATTAACTACTATTTAAATAAAAATAATTATTAAACAAATATAATATATAAATATGAAATATATCATAATAAAAACCCATTATTTTTGGTGGGGGAACATGAGTCTTATCTTTGTGTTGATAGAGTAGTATACATATAGGCATGTGTGCTGCATTCATCTCCCATTGGACAGAGAAGTGGTGGTAAATGGTTGTGAAATAATCATAATCACATATTATTATATTTATAATACTATATTCATCATTTATTATGGATATAACTATTTTATAGGATTTATAAGAAGAAATAAATTTGAAAGGGAATGGTTAAGGACTATGCCTCTTCTTAGAGAGACCTCCTTTAGATTATTCCTTAAATCATAAAGTATTGTACTTAGCAGAAGACCATAAAATATATTAATAGGAGATGGATTGTGGGAATTATTTTATTCAGTATTTTCTGATATATAAGGCTCAAATTGTGGGATTAAGGAAGGAGGATAGGTTCCCTTTTAAAAGTGATGGGAGGGATACAAATGTAATTTGCTAAAACATTTTAATGATTTAAGGTAACTGTTATGGAATATTTTATTTAGGCGAATTCTTATTTAAATTTATGATAGTATAAGGCTTAAATATATTCAAAAAATAATAATTATATAGGTTTTTGTGTAAATACGATGATTCTCTCTTAGATTAATACCCAAGTAAACCTGTTTTAACCATAACTATAATAACAAAAAAATTATTTTTATTGTCAACAAAGAAAAAAATAGTGTCAACCCTATTAAATTAAATTAATTATAATTAATAACAATATTAAATTTATTTTATTGTAATAAATTTCTATATGTGGTAAAACATAATTATAATTAGGCATGCAAACTGCAATGAGAGACCATTTTCAAAAAATAATGTTTTAAGAAAAATACTAAACTTTTATATTTTTATTATCTTTTAAAAAACATAAAATGAATGTTAAAATATTTTATTGAATGTATAATATATAATTTTCATTAAAAAAATTAATAAATGGATGTAAAATTAAATTATAAAGATAAATACACAATGAATTCAAAAAAATATATTTATAGAGAAATGATTTTTTGATCCCAAAAGATAACATATATGAAAATAAACTATAATGATGATTATTTTGTAATTAAATATATTATTTCAAATTAAAGTATAGTTAGGTTAACTAGAGATAAAATAAGAAACATATTAGGAAATTTTCTTTAAATTAAATGACAATTTTTATGAAAAACAATATTTTTTCACTTTTCCTCAATAAAAAATATTTTTATAAAAAACATGAAAATTACCCCTAATATAATATGGAAAATATAAATTTCAAATTTATATTAAATTATTATAATTAAATTTTTAAATATTTTTTAAATTAATTATAATATTTTCTAGAAAATAAATAAATAAATATTTTTTTTATGAAAACATATTTTTGAAGCATAAAATGACATTACAGAAAATTGATTACTTATTTATTATGAATTAATAAATAAAGTTGAATTAAAAAAACATTATACATATTTTTCATAAAGTATTTTTTATTATTCAAAAAATTCATATTAATATCAAGGTTATCATGGTTAATATAGAATCAAGGTTTCATGTAAGGAAAAATATCAAATACTTTATGTCTTATTTCAATGGAAATAAATTTAAAATATTGGAGTGGTATATTGTACCCACTTTAAATGAATTACACCATCAAAATTTAGACACTATTGTACAAAAAACAGAATATATATCTACTTTATCCCATAATAATGTTCCAATGAGTCTTCTAAATATTTCCAATTTTTCTATAAAACTTTCACCATGTGAGTAGTGTTATTTTATTAATATTTATCTCTATGATCCAAGTTGTTTATATGTATTTATTAAAAGGTAATATCGTGATCTATTAGTTTAACCTTAGAATATAGTATATGAGAAGGATTATGTATGTATTTCCCTAAGAGAGATATGTGCAACACATCATGAACCTGAATGATATTTGGCAGGAATGCAATGTGATAAGCTAGGGTCCTTTACTGATAAAGACTATCTAAGAGACCAATATACCTATAGATCATCATTTCATTATTTATGAATATAATAACCATATTCCATGTACAAATTCATAAGAAAACCTTCTCACCAATATCAAATTCCTAACATCTCTAATGATTGCTAACATAACTCTTCTATCAACTATGAGTAGACTTGATGTGTAGTTAAATAAATATAACCATCATTTGCACTTCTTCATCCACAAAAAGTTCCAATATAAATATTTATACAACTTCATTTGAATATTTTTGTATTAATAAACTAATTTTCATATATGGGATTCATATAGAGATATCTGAATGCTCGAGAAAAATTTATTGTTGTAAGAAAAAATTAACTATAAGAAGTTGTTGATACAGAACACATTTGAAGTCTAGAGAACATGATCTCCAAAGGTTGTCTTGGTTTTTAATGTTCCTCTCAGAATAACTATCATTATATGTATTATAATAAGTAAAATTTTTTTATTTAGATCATTGTTAATTCTTAACCAGAACATCATAGAAAATGTAAGAACCCAATCAGATATAATAGAATGGGGTACCCATTTTTACATTATTACTTTCTAAATAATATCCTATATATATGGTAAATAGATAAATATCACCTAAAATCAATTAATTTCACATAATTCATAAGTCAATTGACTATAACCTATATATCATTATGTTCATTAGATGTTTTTGGGAGTCTAATAACAAAATCCATAGTGTTCTGTTTCATTTTATATTCTAGTTTAGGTAATGCTCGTAACATTTACATATTATTTTGTATCCAGTCCTTAACTGGATTTCAAACCAAGATCATAGATAAATACATAACATTATCACTCTTCACGTTTTCCTACTAAAAATACTCTTTTGTTTCTCAATAAATCCTCATACTTCTATGATGAGTGGATAATGATGAACAATGTGATTCTTCCAATAATCTATTATTTATTTATAATGTTGATGAGACACATACTTAGTTCCTCAACCTTATAATTCCATAAAAATAATAGTAAAACAAATAAACATTTATCACCATCTTTTCTAGTTCCACATTCTACTTTTATGCCTCCTTAATCCATACATGTATAATGGTTGAACACTATTTTGAGAAAAATAAGATTTATCCAATTACATAAATATTTCAAGGTAAATCATCTGAAAATCCCTAAATATAATACCTTTTTTATCCTCATCAAATATAAATTGGAATTATTATTTTAACTCGAATCACTATCCAACTTATCCACCTTCACAAGGAGTTAGTTTATTGAGCATTATGATCATTAATCGACTCCAACAATATTCTTTGGATCATATCAGACTATTTTTTATTGATATATAATTTAAACATTTATGATCAGTATATATTTAACATATTTATCCATAAATATAATTCCTCAACAAAATTAATGAAAATATTATCACTACTAACTCCAAATCATGAGTTGGGTACTTTTTTCATGATAATTCCATTAGAATGAGGCATAAAATATCATTATGTCATTCATCATTGGATTACAGACCAACCCATTCATTTATGCATCACTATAAATCACAAAACCTTCTCCACTATTTGTTAGCATGAAAAAAATTTACTTACCATGGTTTTCATTATTTATATAAAATATTTTTCACATTCATCAATCTATAAGAACATAAATTCTTTCTGAGTTCACTCTACGAGTAGATTAGATATCCTTGATATATACTTCTCAAACACAAAATAATATCAATCCAATCTAAAAATAATATGGATATTAATGATACTAGTTGTTATATACCAATGTTAAATAAATACAATCTGATATTGATCCACTAATATACAACCATATGATATTATATAACAAAAAAAAAAGAAAATTTCAATAGCCAAAATTTACACATGGTAATTTTTTCATGCAAATTTAACTTCTATAGGGTATTAAAAACATTACTTAATCATTCTTAACTCTCATCCTTTCTCTTGGAATATATATACAATCATATATAAAGACTACCAAAAACTAATCAAGGTAATATATAAATACATTATTTATTCTGTCGATGAAGATAATGGGGAAATTATTAATACCAACTAATGTCACTATAAATACGTAGTGTACATAAAATTAATAAAAATATTAATTACATATTTCTATACATTTTACCCCATACTGATCATATCCTGGTCAAAGAGAAATCTTGTAAAAATATTGAGATCCTCATAATTGATCAAAAAAATAATCAACACTAGAAATATGATACTAATTATTGATCATGAACATGTTATAATCCCAATAGTCCTTACAGAGCTCCATTGATCCATATTTAATCTTCACAAAAAGTACATTCATGCTCCATGGTGACACAATTATCTAAATGAATCCATAATCATGATTATCTTGTATTTATTTCTTTAATTATTGAAACTCAATCCGGGATATGGAGTCATTGAAATAGGTGTAGCACCATTTATGAGTTCAATTGAAAGTTCAAATCTATGATTTTGAAGAATACATAGAGACTCTTCTAGAAATATAACAAAAAAATCATACTAAATCAGCATAACACTGATTTTGAGTTTCTCCCCAACTATTTGAAATAAATACCAACCTTTAATAGGATTAAATACCCATGAAATTGATATAATTTCCATTACCAGTTCAAATTTAACCACACATAGATAAGCCACAATATGTGGGATCATAATATCAAATGTGACCTCCCATCCTCAAAAATTGTTATGGGATTCATATAATGAAACCCAAACCATTCCCAAAATCATATAAAATTAAACTAGAGGTAGAATTAAGATATTTTCAGGATGCACTTTCCCACAAAATTCAATTGTTGAAGATTACTAGACATTAAATTAGATCATCAATCCATTATGAATTTTTTATTCTATTTTAATATATAGTAATTTGGGTGGTGTTTTCATACTATTTAAAAAATTAGATGTAAAATATTACGTAGATCTAGAATAAAATAACACGTCAAACATTTTAGTGTGGAAGGAATGTGTTCTGATACAACTTCATTATCTCTACCCACATTGGCAAAAGTGATCAAATAAGATTTCTTTTTTTATCTTGGTTAATATATTATTGATTTCCATCATCATAATTAAACATATAATTCAGTCAATGGTTAACATTATGTTCATACTCAATGGATTGTGTTTGGTGCATAATGTAGTGATTTATCTCCCTTTGAATATTTAGTTATCATGCCGCGATTACTATGTTACTCAATTGATTGTTGGACTTAATTTACACATTAAAATATTTATTGGCCCCATTAAGACAATTTATTCCATTATCCATTCCACACTTCTATCATATATAAAAAATAATATTCTTCTCTCCATTGTTTTTTATTAGTATTTTCTTTTAATTCTGTTTTTATTTTCCTATAAAACTTTGATATTTATTGATTACTCCAATCTCCATTTACACCTTCATTGGACATCAAATAATTTATTCGTTGTTACTAAATACCCTTATGTCTATCTCCCTTCAGAGAGTTGGTTTTAATTCCCTGATAAATTAACCCATTTAAATATCTATTTCAATAATAAAACCAAAAGTTTACGTCACAAGTATAGTAAAATTTTCCTCATAGGTAGCGACAGATTCTTTATCCTTCTTCTTAAGACTAATTATTTCATTCTCCATATTCATATAAAGAATTCAATGATAGTAATTAGTTAAAAAATAGTCTCTTACACTCACCACACAACATTGAGTCAATTTTATATCATTTCTTTGTATTATTGATAATATTCCACCATTTATCTAATTCACATTTCAAAAGATAAAAAACTAAGATAAACATTTCCTATTTTGAGCACTATAGAACAAATAATTTATTTTCCATGCTACTGATCCATTTTTCAACAATTTTTTGATCTGTAAACCCACTAAAATAGTTGGAAGTCCCCTCATAATGGAATAAATAATACATGTTTCATTCCTTTTCTTATTTGAAATCTAATCATGATTTATGGATTGATATTGATATATAAGAATAACAAAAAGATCTATTATTAAAACTCCTATAACAACTTGTTTCATAATGGGGAATCATTTCAATATCTATTATATTCATCACTAACACATTACCTTTTGTTTCTCGCCACTATATAAAACATGAAAGTATAGTATAAATAAAAATAATATTAGTGGGAAATCGTATAATAATGAAAATCATATATATGATGTATAAATAATAACAACTTGTTTTAACTCTATGAAACATTATTTTTAACCTACTCCATCCATGGTTATTATATATTCATATTATTCAAAATGTATATTAAATAAATTATGAATTATTCTAAGAATATCCTCTAAGAGTGTCAAACCAAGTGCAGAGTAAGCGGCCATTCACTATGTGACAAAATGATAGTTGAGATATAATCAATCAACTCTTTTCTGGATTGTTACCACTCATTAAATATATATAAAATCAACATCCACTTATAGTATATATATAATGTTTTATTTTGTAAGGAAAACCACACTTCATTGTTTACCATAAATTAGGATGTTCTCTTATACTTAAGATTATCCTAGGGTTTCTCAATAAAGCTTCCTCATCATAGTTTCAAAATGTAACAAAAGCATGCATTTATTACCAACTATAGTGACCCATATATTACATATATAAATATTTCATCAATTTAGATAAATATTTAATACATTTTACAATAATTTAAAGCGGATGAACATTGAAGTTTAGTGTATTTCGAATCATGGATAGAGAAATAACTACAACATAAAAAATTCACATAATTTCCCAATTAGTTTTTCATATCTATAACTCTTTTTAGACATAAAAACATAACACCCTTTTCCATAACCCAGGGAAGGGTATCATAAGAATGGATTATCTTAAAAGTGTAGAAATGGTAAGCATTATTGATATCCATAAATGATCATAATTAGGCATAAAATAATTATAAGGTTATGAAAACATGAGATAATAATTATAAAATTAGAACCATAAATTCATATATCATAATCTTGAATAATGTAATAAATTATTTTCAATCAATAAACATAAGACATAAGAGTGCAGAATCATCAATAATAAATCATGAGCCATGAAAACATATCATATTCTTAAGACATAAGTTTTTGGAATAAAAATAATAATAGAAAATAATTTCTTTAGTCAAGGTAATATGCCACACCTATCAGAGTGGATTGGGTTCACTCCTCAATTAATCATTTCCTTAGTCAAGGTTCATTCCAAAGACAATATTATTGGATAAATTCCTTTAATAAAGTAGGTTTAATCGCCATTCCAGTACTTATTTTCTCATGATATATCCATCATTAACCAATGTATTGGAGGTTTATATACTTTTTTTCAAATCAATCAGATAATAAAAACTATAATTATTTATATCCACTGATCATAAAAAATTCATCATATAATAAAAAAATAACCTATTTAAAGGATAAGGGATTCATAAACATTTCACCATAATTTTTGTAAACAATATAAATAAAAATTAAATATAGTAACATTTGATTATAAACCTAGTAAATAATAATAAATATCAAATAATTTTTTAGTCGATAATAATACCTTCAAAAATATCACTGCACATTTATTGAAAAAAATACATATTTTAATTGAAATCACTTATATAGAATATAAAAATGTATAAAATACTTTGGAATACATTTCATTTTCAACTAAAAATATAATTTTATAAATTAATATTTTAGTAAAATATTATTCTTGAGGTCTGTGAAAGTAGTTCATGCAGTGCATGTTAAAATAAATATTCTTTTCACATTTTTGATTAAAAGTCAAATGTACCATGTTTTGAAAACAAGAAAAAGCTCCATTAAAACTGTGGTAGGTAGAGTAAAATATAGTAAAAATGAATAAAAATAATCTTTGGATATTATTGAAGATAATATTGAAACCATTTTATAGAAAAGTACAGACATCAACGAAATGATTCCCAGTCGAAGGAAAAAAACAAGGTCATTTTTTCATACAAAAATAATTGCAGTATCTTGAGTAAATTAAGATAAGAAAATTAAATAATATCATGGAATATAAAAACATAAATATAAGATAATATACTATTGATGACTTTATATATATATACATATATTATAAAATTTCATTATCAAAAAATTTAAGCATGAAAACTCATAGCAAAAGCAATATTATAATAAAAATCCATTACCTCAAGTCAATATTAATTCATAAGAACTATAATATCTTATATAATAAATTAAAATTTATTTTAATTAAATAAGAGAACCATAATAATACCTCTAAAACCTTACATGCATTACTTTTAACATATTATCATCCTTTCATTAATAATCATTAATTATCATCATCATTTCTGGTTTTAACTTCAATGTTTTTCATGTATGTTATGTGTTTCCTGGTTATAATCCATGAAATTTTATCATTGTTAATTCATATATATAATATTAAGAGTTGTATAAATATAATATATTTTAATTAGATAAAAATATGTTACTATTCAAATAAAGTGGTGATGAAAAATGATTCACATCACTCCATGATGATGGTAGTCCGTATGTACGTATGAATGATATTGCAATTTTAAGATGGATGTAACACAAGAAAGGTAAATATTAATTCAAATTTCAGGAATATTTTTTATAAAAAAATATCTTATATAAATTTTAAATCTAAAATAATAACTAAATTGGAAATATGGTTGTTTAAAAAGAGTCATTTCACTAAAAAGAGGCAGTTGTCCACACGTATTCTCAAATGATTCTTTCAGCTATAATTTGATAGACAAGAGGTGGTAACTTTTTTTTCATAATTATAATTCTATATAATAAAAATGGTGATTGAAAAAAATAGAGTTGTAGATCGTATGATTGAATCATAAATAGTTGAACTGACTACCACTGATTCAAAGATTACAAAAACGGAGGACGATGAATCAGAAAACACCCAAGAGCTTACCATGAACTCTGATGAAGAAATAATATATGATTCATTGATGATTAATGTATAAAAATAGGATTATACTTGTATTTTAAGAATACCATTGCAAGTTTATTTTAATGAAGAAAATCCTCATGGATTGACAAATCGATTCGGATTTTGATATTTCGTTTCAATGAAGGGAAAATAAGCATGGATGAGCATGTAGAGATTTTGGACAAGATGGATTTTCAATTCAAGGACCTCATTAAAAAAACACAAAAATGTAGGTTACCTCCATCAAATAGAGGATATTTAATTTAATGGATTCTAATCGCTTTAAATTAGTATGTAATAGCTTGATAATTTCATATTAGGTTTTATTTATCTTATATTATAAACTTAATAGTTTCTAAATTTTTCCAAAAATGTTAGTCGGAAATAAAAATATTTATTTTAGTGAATTTCTACACTTATTTCTATATATATTTTAATATTAATCCATCTAATTTCATGGAAGAAAGCTATTATCATAATAAAACATGACTGGAGGTAATTTTTGTTCTATTCAACCTTTGAAATATAAGGAACATGATCTCAAGATATCCTCTAGGGTTTGAAAATTATTCTCAAACATACTATCTATATGATGATGATAATCCAAATGAAACACAAATATATATCTAGATATCTTGGAATACTTAACCAAAACATCGAGGAAAACCTATAATCCAAAAATTTATACAATATAATATGGTACCCCATGTAAGGTTACAAATTTTTTAATGTGTATCTTGGAAATCTAATTTGGTGATAAGTCTTCGTTGATTGAAATGATGTTCAATGACATCGTAAGGCTATCAACTATAACACAAATAACATTATAGACACTATATATTTAATGGATTTCAGTAATGAAATTTAAGGTAACGTTTTCCGATTTCAATTACGCTATGGGTAAGGGTTATAACATCCCATAAGACATATATCTCTCATACATAACATAATGACATATTAGGCACTAGGATACATAATCCATAATATCCCCCCTTCATGATATCGCAAAAAAAATACTCTTTTAGATCACTATATGTCTTTAGGCGGTGTTGTGCTCTTTGATTTTCTTATAGAAGATTTATGATGTGTTTTTTTGGAAGAGGTTCATGATCTTATAAAATGTTATTTCTCGATGTTTTTCCTTTTTTTCTCAAACTCTTCTCCACTTTCCTCTTCCTACACTCCTCCCCATGTTGGTCTGCTGTATTGGTTATCTTGGAGGCTTTGGGAGGGTTTGTATGTGTAGTCACACATAGTACAAGATATGGAACTTGAGTGGGATTATCTCCAACCATTAGGATTAGGATGATGATGGGTATGGTTTATTCTATAGATTAATGAAATTCTGAGATATATCCTTAATATAATTCAAGTGATGTAGGTGTATTTTTTTATCTTTTTTCATAGGTGAATGTAATTTTAAATTTTGAATTATGAATACTAATTTTCATTATTTTTTGAATTCTGATTGGACTACTTCATTTTGCCTTCTTTTTATGATTTTTAATTTGCGCCCATTAAAACTTAATGAGATTTTATTAAAAATTAAAAAATAGATTTGTATTAAAATATAATTATGAGTTATGAACTTATTCCAATAGGTCCTTCTTGTAGTATGTTTTTGATTGGTAACATATTAGATTCATCAACCTTATGATTCCACCCAAATCCTAGTTGAACTCCAGAACATTTCTCACCTATTTTTTCACCTCAACATCTTCCTATTGTGAATATTGTATCTTTACATTGATAGATAGTTGAACACTCATTTCAGAAATATTAAATTTATCACCTTTATACAAGAATCCAACGTCCATCCTTTATGTTACCTTAGTCTAATTCATCATTATTTTAATAATCCCAAATAATTTTTATAATGTTATTGATGAATTTCATGTTTTATGTTAGAATATTATTTTATATCCAAACCTTAAAAAAATGAATAATTATCAATCTTTATGTTACAACCTATCACATGGGTAATGTTACTTCCATGTAACTAATTTTAATGAACAATGATGGTTAGGTAACCATATAGAACCTACCATACATCATAATTCTCTAGACCTCATGGACACACTACCTACCATGGGTAAAAATGACCTGAGCATGAGAATTAGTGAAGTGACCAAATAAGGAAAATTGACCACCACATGAAAAAATTCGGTGACCATTCCATGATATGTAAAATGTTCATTATTAGATTCTCTAGTTATGTATATTTTTTTGTAACCACATAAATAGGGTTACCTACCACCAGATCAAACAAACTAGCGACATGACAGAATGATCATAATATAGAAATTTTCTATTCTAACTGACTATGCAAACTAACTGTGCCATGTTTTCATTTAAACTAACTATTATTTTATGTAAATACTTTATTATTTTTATAACATAATATTAGAGAATTTTAAATCACTAATAGCTAGTTTTTAGTGAATTAATTGAAGTGTTGGTGAATTTATGACTATATTTCTTATTATACAATGGATAATTCAGATGAAAATCATTTTAAGAAGAAAATGATCATGTTAAATATTGAGGAAAAGACATGATCCAAAAAACAATGATATAGGATCATACTCATTACGATTTCATTCAAAAAGAATAATTTTTACAAATGACAACATAATTATTTGTTTTTAAAACCTATTTTGAAACATGGAGAGCTCCTTTAATGGAAAAATTAAAAGGATTCCTAGAAATATGATGTTATTCGGATTAACCCTTCATCATATTTCTTACCTCAAACCCCTTTATTTTTCTATTAACACTTTAAATTTTATATATGTTTGGTATTTATCAATTTATCTATATAACACAGTCCACTGATCAAAAATAGAGAGCACTTGATACTCTCTCAAATTTATTCATTTTTTCTAAAGGAAAACTTTGTAAGAGGTCATGTGTGACATGTACTTGTTTTTATCTCATTTATAATTGTGGAAGAGGCTCTATTCATGGAATGAATTTTGTGTTATTTTTTGTAAAACTATATTGAGGTTATGGATATGTTTATTTAATCAAAAAATTATCAATATAAGGTTATTTCCATGTAGAGGAGATTAAGACTCAACTTGAGACCAATCACATTGTTTAAAATTATTTTTCGAATTATCTATTTTTTTTTAAATCAAACTTGTTTTAATTTTCGATATTGATTAAGAAAAATATTACATAAATTAGTGTTTTATATACATTTTTCTATATGAGTTGATTAGTTTCGAAGGTTATAGTATTTTTAATAGTATTTTTAAAGGAGTTTTCATCATTGTTTTGAGATTTATTTCAAAATATTAAATAATATAATTACATTTATTAATATTTGGAAATTATTATTATTAAATTAGTTAATTTGTGTTTATAAATTATTTTTGAATGTAAATTATTTTAGAAAATTAATTCACTACCCCTCTTACACTATCTAATTAGACTAACATTTGGTATCAGGGTCACATCAAAAATAACTTTTTATTGTTATCTAGATTTATCTAAATATAAAAAATCTATGTAAGAGTTAAATTTAATTATTTATGGATAATCATAAAAAATTAGAGAATACTAGTAACCAGACATTTTACATTTAAGGAACAATTTTTTCTTAATGGAAAATCAAAATGAAAATTCATATAAAAATCATGGGATTTTAAATCAAATATATTATTGATTAAAAAAAATGAAAACCCACAATATGTTGGACATAATTAGAGTGATTCCACTAAGGAGACACATGATTGTAATTATAAATATACAAATGCATTGTATTTTTCTTTAAAAGAATGATGATTAAAATGAATATATTCTTATGCCACTAAATTTGATATATGGGAACCATTATCTATTTATCATGAAGGAATATCTAATGTTAATGAAATGTGTTTGAAAACATATAATATTAAATATGATACTTTCAAGATGATTATTAATGAATCAATTCCCAACCTATATCTCTTGTTCAATGTGTTTTCTTACATGATGCACGCACTAGTAAAATCGAATGTTGACAAGGATCAAGTCTTGTGGATTCTTAGATTCTTACCAAACAAATGGTGAGGATCATTTTTTTCTATTGGAGAGTCAAGTGAAATTTATAGACTACTAGTAAAAGAAATCACTGAAAATATCAAGATGTATGAAGAACAACAAGTGAATAAAGTGGAATTGGATGCACCTCAAAGAAAGTTAGTGAACTTTAGAATTCTGACTCAGTGCTAAAATAGAAAATAAAATCTAAAAGTTCTAGTGGTAAGGAATAACACTCAGATTATAATGGAAAATAGATCATTTAATCAAATGTTTCACAAAATTATACATTAAGAATAATTTATTAAAAAAATCCAAAATACATAATAATGTACGACAATAAAGTGAATTCATTAATGGAACTGAAATAGGATGTCTCCACTAATGAAGTCACCTCATATGAGTATATAATAAAAGGAAACATAAAAATAGACCATCCCAAGACAAAATATAAGAATAAGTTTGACGAAAAAGAAAATAGTAAAAAAAGGATATGATAGACAATTGGAGTTCCTATGAGGATAGATCAAGTGATTCTGACTCAATATTAGAAGAAAGAAATAAAAAGTCTTATATGCATTTCATCAGAAACACAACCAAGGTACTGAATGATTTTCATGAATCTCCTACTCACATTTCTAATAATTCATAAAATGAAAATGACACAAAAAATATTTCTGGTTATTAATTATTTGAATGATGTAATATTATAGAATAAAAATTTAATAAACTAATAGATAAATATAAAATTTTAAATAAGTATAGTTATATGTCATCTAAATTTGAAATTGATTTTACTATAGAAAAGGATAAAAATTTCAACTGTTAAGAGAAAATATTTTGTGAATTATTTAATAATAAACTAAATAATGATTTGGATAGATTCAAAAATAGGAGAGAACAACTTAACCGAAATAATTGTAAACAAATAACTCTTAAATATAATATTGGAATTTAATATCAACATGGATTCAAGGAAATTTATAAGAATAATTTTTTCCCATGTTCTATTTCAACCAATTATACTAGTATTTCATATACTAATAGACCTAATATAGTATTTTCATAAATTTATTGGATCTTATTATAGGAAACTGGTAAAAATATATGTATTCCTAATTTATTTATTATTAACATTCTCAAAACCAAGAATACATAGGTAAAAAACCATTTTTTGGTATGAATCTATTTTGTAGGAAATCTTCATGAAAATTTATAGTAAGAAAATATGGTGTCTAGACAGTGGATTTTCTAGACATATGACTATGGAATACTCAATATTCAAGATAATAGTTAAAGTAGATGGTGTGCAGGTAACTTTTGGTGACAATGACAAAGAAAAAAGTATGACTCTGTCAAATTGTTAACTATAGTTCATTTTCAATTTCTATAGATTTATTATTAGATTGATTAGGATATAATCTAATTATAGTTTCACAATTGCGTTATGATTTTTATCAAGTCATGTTTGAAAACAATGCTTCCAATATTTCTATGCCAAATATATTTTAGTTTTTACATCAATGAAACATTATAATGTTTATGATATTGATTTAATTACTTTTTTTCTCAAAATATTACTTTTTTGGGTTCCTTTCGGAAATAATCTTGGATTTTGAATATGAGACTAGGCCATTGCAATATAATATCTCTTTGAAATATAAGTATGAAATCATTTTTCAAGGATCTACCTAAAATAAATTTCTAAATTGACAAAGTATGTAATATTAGTTGAAAGATAAAATATCACAATACCAAATTAAAATAAAATAAATATGTCTCATCTTAGAAATCATTAGAGTTGGTTAATATGAATTTGATTGGGCCTTCTAAACATTCTAGTTTAGTAAGAAAAAATCATTACTATGTTATAATGGATGACTATTCAATATATACATTAGTGTTTTTCTTTACCTACAAGGGGGATGCTCTCTTCTATTTTTCTAAACACGATAGATCTATAGAAAATATTAGTGGACATTTAATAACTAAATCAATATGTCATAATGTTTTTAATTTTTTAAAATAAAGAGTTGAATCAATATTCTCACAACATGGTTATAATAATAAATTTTCCATTTCTAAGACCCCACAATAGAATGATATAATATAGATAATAAATAGAACCCTTCAAGAAATTTCATGGAGCATACACAATGAGTATGATTTACCTAATTACTTTTGGGTATTAGATGTAAATATATCTTTCTTTATAATTAATTGAGTTCTAATTTGAACACTTTTAAATAATTCACCATATAAATTATGTAATTGTAGAAAACAGAAATTTAATTACTTTTTATTTTTATGGTGTATTGTTTTTATACTGAACACAAAATATAATTTAGACATGTTTTGTTCCAAAAGTGATGGTGAAATTTGTGTTGGATAATTTACAATAATCAAATCATATAGGGAGTTTAATAAAATGGGTATGATTTTGGAATAATCAATACATATCAAGTTTGATAATGCAGATCCACATGTGCCTAATTTATCATTAGAAAATTTAGAGTATGATCCTTCCAATATGGAAATTATTTCATAAAAACAACCATTAAAGAAGTATAATATTTTAGATGAACAACATGAACATGAACCTATAGATGAAAATGAGGATTCAAACACTTTTATTCCTAGAGATGTTATAACTCATAGATAACACACCATAGATAATATTTTAAGAAATATTTATAAATGATGTTATATTATAGATTATCTTAGAAATAATGTTTAGCGTCATTATTTCTTGTAAAAAAATAAACATAATAACATCAATGAGAAAATTAATAATCAATTATAATTAATAATTATTCAAGAAGAGTTAAATTATATTGAAATAAATGATGTCTAGGAACTAGTTGAAATACCCATGTATGACCTAACTATTGTCACCAAATTGGTGTTTATAAACAAGGATGATGAACCATGTAATATAATTAGAAATAAATCTATAATGGTTTCACAGGTATATAGTTATCAAGAATGTATTGACTATGATGAAAAATTTTCCTCGGTATATCTACATGAATCCCTCAGAATGTTTCTCTCCTATAAAAAATATTAGGATTTAAAACAATATCAAATGGGATTCAAGATTTAATTATTAAATGGTTATATAGTTGATGATTTGTTTTTTTAAAATCCCCTATATTTACAAACCCTCACTTTACAAATTTTGTTTTTAGATTTAAAATAGAATTATATGGTATAAAAAATCTTCTAAGTCCGAATAAGATAAGATCAACTAATTTTGATTATGATTTTTTACCAAAGGAACTGATGAAACTACATGATTTTTTAAACTTATTTAAAAAGATATTTTAGATGTAAAAATATATGTTGATGATATTATTTTTGGTTCTTTATGAAATTCATTGTGTATCATATTTCAAAAAATGATGCCAAAAACTAAAATGAGTTTGATGGGTGAACATAAATTCTTTCTTATATTTCAAATTTTTTAAAATAAAAAATGTATTGTCTTATATCAAATCAATTACACGAAATATCTTTTAAAATGTTTTGGAATGGATAGTTCTAAAGGAAGTGATACTCCCATGAGTACAAGCTGAAAATTAGATCTTGAGGAAGATAAAAACCAGTTGATCAATCATCTTACAGAGCGTTGAATGGAATCTTACAATACGTAATTTCAAGTTTTCTGCATATAATGTTTATTGTGTGTATGTGTGCTCATTTTCAAGAAATACAATAGAGTTTAATTTTCTTATTTTGAAAAGAATTTTTAAAAGGTTCAAAAATACAACCAACTTTGGATTTTTTTAATAAAAAGGATAAGCATAGATTTAGTTAGTTATTCAGATGCTAATTTTAGTATTTATATTTTAGATATAAAAATACCTTTTAGAACGTGTATCTTTTTGGAAAAGTCTCTATTTTCAAGGTATAGAAATAAATTCAATTATATTTCATTATTCTGTGATGATGTTGTGTACATAGTTGTAGGTAGTTGGTGTGAACATATTTTTTTGATGAAATATACATTATTTGACTATGGATATCAATTACAACAAGTCCCAATAAATTATTATTATATAAGGGAGTTAAATATTTATATGAATACTATATCTCATTATAGAAAAAAGCATATAGATATAAGGAAACACTTTTTGAGACATCATTTTGAAGAAGGTGACAAAACCCTTGAGTTCAATGGTAATGAACATAATCTTACTGATATTTTTAAAATACCATGAATTTTTATAGAATAAATTTTAATAAACATGAATTGGTATTGATAAATTATTTTTAATTATTTTAATTTATATTTAGTTATTAAATAATTTTATAATTTTTATAAATATTGTTTTTTGTGATTTTTTAGAGGTGACTACATAGTGTGGATCACATGTCCAGTATACCAATCCTGAATGGTTTTCATGTTGTTTGTATTCCTAAACAGAAAAATTAATCATACATTCATTATACATAACGTTATTATTCATTCACACGATCATTACTTCCTACCAAGAAAATTTCATTCCTGCAGTCAACATTCCTACCATGCTATAGAAATAATGTATCCACATTTAGTATTTCTACCTTTTCTGTTTCATTGCATATATATTTTCTTGATAAAAATTTGGTATTATATCATTTAATTATATTATTAGTTTACTCCCTAAATTAATAGACATTATTTCATTTCTAAATAAGAATCAAGGCATTTCTTTTAAAAAAATATCTTTTTTATGAATCCTCTCTTTCATTTGAAAACAAATCGTATAAAATTATATCCCTCCCTCTCTTCAACTCGAACCATATATTTTAAAATATCACTCTCCATACATAGTATTTATTGCTTAAAATATAGTGGATGAAGTGAGTCTTGTAAACTGCATTTCCTATCCAAAATTATCCTTAGAATAATTCGAATAAATCAAATTCCTACTCATGTGCGATAGTGAAGACAAAGAATCCACAACCGGTTGATTGTATGGTTTCAAAATAAAAGTAAGTATGCACAATATTCTTTAAATCTAGTAAATCACTATTCTGGGATGAGATTCTATATTATTATAAAACCATTTGGTTTAAAAATAATGGTAATCCATTTTATCCAAAAGATTAAAGGAATTTTATACCCACACTGAATATTATCCTAGAGATAAATGGTATATTGTTAAAAGAATGATTAATAGTGAAGTAAAATAGTTCTCATTAAAGAAGTGGGAAAAGTTATTAGGTGTGCGAAAAAATAAGAATATGAATATTACCAGAGATCATAACAAATTAATTATAATACCTTTTAGTTTCAATGTGATTTATAACAAATGACTGGGAATTAATCTCCTTAGATACCATCAAGTATTGATTTGGTGGAAAATTTATGATGATATATAAGTTTATCTAGAAACTAATTTATCTTCAAAATGGGTATTTTAGTATCATAAGGTGTCATTATCTATTTTTGATATTTATTATAAAGAATGTTTTTTAAATTATTCATTGTAGATATGTCATGAGAAATATATTTGAGTTAGGTAACACTACCAAATTGTTTTTGTTATGTCCCCTACACTAATCTTATTTCATCCATAGTGGAGTAAATACATTTAGTTACTATGTGGAGTAAATAATTTCCACATGATATGGTTTTTTCCTAAAATATGATTTATAAGTAGATAGAAGTTAATTTTAACCAATGGAAAATAAAATGTGTAATGAACCAGAAAATATTTCAATAAATATTGATCCAGTGAAGTACCTTAACAGAACTAAGTATATTGGGGATCTAAGCCTTTAACATGATAATATTTTTCAATATTTAGATGATTTGGTAGTTGTTACTGATAAATATTATGATAAAGAGGAATAAATAATATATTTTGATGGAGAAGTAAGAGTTTATTATATAGGTAGTAGGGAAGTCTATTTTATCATATCATTTGTACCTCATAAATAACCCTTACCTTTTCTGTTACATGAAGAAGATATTCAATATTACTATCTAATTGAAACATATGTATCTATCATTGGATATGAGATATATTTGGATGATTCTATTATGTCTAATGAAAGTAGATACGGTGTATCAACTATTATTGGAATTACACATAGGAATCATGTACTAGAAGTACCTTCAAAGGAGGATAAGTCCCATGGATCTCTTTTTTTGGGTCCAGATTATCCTAATTCTGATTATGACGATCATTGGGTCAGTTCACCTTGACGTGGTGGACCTACCATCCCTTATTTATAGGGTGTCATGGAGGGATTACTTATTTCTTCTTTAGATGCTCAATAGTGACTGGTTGTATCTGAAGAACCCCAGTACACCATAAGATGGGAAAGGTGAATTAGGGTGTGAGATTTTTCTTTTAAAAAAACAGATCATGTCCCCACGTTTGTAGGAACCTATTAAAAATTTCTAATGAAAATGTGTACAAAACAAAAAATAAAATGCAAAGAAAATACATAACAATTTTAATTGGTTTTACACTAAGAGATACATCCATGGAGCATACACAGAATGGTTGTCGATCAAAGTGAATTCCATTAATATTAACTAATAATGTTCTAAAAATACTTTTCACTATCACACTATTCCACGAACAATTTCTTTACATGGATTTGGGTATATCACACTAAGTCACTCAGATCACTTCCATTGACTCCCCCATGGTGAACGCATTTGTAATAATCTAAACTCAGATTTTCAACTTGGTGGTCGCTTTAATGGGTTGGCATTAAATCAAGCACCCTTACATATTGATAGATGCTATGTTGAAGTCATGTTTTCCTATATAGATTCTAACTACTTTTCAAATATTGTTCATTTACAAGATTGTCCTCCATGAACTAGACTTCTTCATCTATATACTGGAGTTCTCTACGTACCACCTCCACCTAACGCCTCTGCAAACTGTGACTGCTTGATCCCTTCACAAACCACATTCAAATACTACCTTTTAGTCAATTATCATATACCACTTCATTACCACTAACCAACTTCTACTCCATGAACAATATTACGCATAATGTCTTCTTTTTCTTACATCGTTTCTCTCTGTACTGCCTCAATTTCTCTGTGTACTGTAATAACATAGCACACCATGTTATTCATTTGAGTTAAAGCTCTCCTACGTGGACCAGTCTTCCATTAGTTTTTCAGGAAATCACTGAATTCATTCATTTCATATTTTTAACTAAATTCATTGGGTGGTTATCTTGCTAGGAACTATTACTATATTTCACTTAATTCCTCTCAAACCTTTAATCTTTGAGCATCTCCATCATAAAGGGATCTGTTCACCTTATATAGGAAAATAGATCCCTATAATTTGATATAATGATATTTTGAAAATATTCAATAAAAAACTAGCTTTACTGCATACCGTGAATCTCCCCCAAACCTTATTCCTTATATTGTCCCCGTACCTCAATTCTCCATATACAAAGGGACAAATCACTTCCTAGTTTCCACAAATGACACGTCACCTCATAAATTCTTCACCTCTTGTGAAATATAAGAGTCGACATAATCCAAAAACCTACTCCATGAACTATTTTACATTCTGCAAACCAGTTTCATTTGGTCTACATAGACCCCATCAATGTTTTCATACCATTCCTAGTACATGGTACAGATTTCATGTCTTGTGATACTTGGTTCCATCAGTATCACATATGAGGCCTTTAATTGAATAGAATCTCAATGACATCATTGGTCCTAGTCTAACAAAAGAGTTTGATGAATCAATGAAATTAAATTATCGATGTGAAGAGTTTGAGGGTGGTGATCCTAATATCCACAAGGAAGATGTGGATAGAGATTGTATAATTCTAGATCATCCAGATTGAGCTGAATCAATGGAGGTTTTCATTGAGTTATATGGTAGGAAAATAAATTATGATCCATATAACAGTTTCTCTTTTACATCATATGTTACCAATTCTGACTTTAATGAATTAAAATTTGATATTAAGAGTGTTTTCAAGGAATCCTTTCATGATTTTATAAGGTCTATAAAGACTACTATGGAGAAATAAATTAGAAGGATTGTCATACTTGGGATTAAAAAAATTTATCCAAAATTTTATCTTGAGACGAATCTACTAAAAAATTTGATTAATAATCTTAATTATTTTTCTGGTTCTCTAAAATATACATTTCTAATATGATTGTACAACAAGAGAAAATGTTTATGAGTTCAGTCTTTCTTATTCATCCTCTTTCTCCTTCTATAAAAATAGTCATTGATTAAAAATATATCAGCAAACTCATTAGAGATTAGTTGAAAATTATGTTTGATGAGTTCCTTAAAATCTAACAATTTATGTTTGATGGCTTCCAAATCCATGCTTCCAAGACCTTTGAACATGTAAGGTTAATTATCATGAAAGTTGAAAAAGGCTAAGAAAATATAAATAAATCTATTGAGTACTATCTTAGTCACTTCATTACTATGTCAAATTTAAATGGAATTCCAATAATCCTTGACTTGGATCGAATTGAGACACTTTTTCCTCATGATTTTAATTTAAAATTTTAGAATCTAAAGTCTCTGAATCCAATTATGGTAGCTTTTATGTAAAATAGTGATGATTTCCTTTAGGATTTGGGTAACGGTTCTAAAACCATTAGTGATTTTACTGGGTTAATGGATACTTATATCGAAGTTATAAAATACCTATGATTGGGCCTTTTTAAATTTAATGTAACTACATATTACCACTAACTCCTCTACCATCAATCATTGTTCCTGTCACCTAGACAACACTTTGAGAAACTAATACATGTTTTCGGATATATAGTCCATGGTGGCCATTCTTCCAGCTCTAAACCCCATACTAAATTTTCCACAAATTTTATATCTAGAGAAATGTATAATATCCTTCATTCAAAGATGATGGATATACCATACTCCTATTTAGAATGAACTATTTGATACATAATTTTGGTTTCCAAATTTATAAATCACTTTTTCTACAGTATGAAAATATCTTGTCTTATATTTACTTGTCTTTTATATCATTACTTCTACTGTTATTATATTCTCTCCTTTTGATAATCCAAAAATGGGGAGTATGTGATAAATTTAATTGAAATTAATTAAACTCATTATAAATATCTTCATAAATTTTGAGACCTGATAAACGGTTAATTAAATATTAAAAAATGAACTTGTATTTCATTGAATTAATTTAACTTTAAATATCATAATTTGTGATCATCAAGAATTTGTTATTAATATATTATTATAGTAACTCATTATTTTAATGCTACCAAATCAAGTATATAATTTTATTAATGATTTTATTATTTTCTGTTAGTAAATGATTTTCTCGATAAACCTGCAAAAAAAAGTTATGTCTGGGACATATTGTGACAACCTACTACATGTGTAATGCGCTTACCATATAGAGGATTTGAACTAGACATGATATTTAAGTGACCGTATATAACCTACAATATGTTATACTTCACCTAACAAAATGTACACACTACACACTATGATTATAAATGATCTGATAGTGTGAATCAAAGAAGTGACCATGTAAGGGAAACTACTTGCTGCATAATGGAATGAAGTTATCGATAAAAGGATTGTATAATTTTCATTAAGTAATATAATCAATTTTTTTGATATTTTAGTAACCCCATGAGGACGAATTCCTAATAAAATATCAAATGAGAAGACCAGATGTCGGAATGAACATACCATGATATGTTTCTATGCTAACCAACCCTATAAAGTGGCCAGGACAACTAAATAGGATTTATGTAAATATATCATGTTGTGTGTAACATAGTAGTGGATTATATGAAATATATAATGGTTATTTTTTATACATAACTGAATCATTAATACATTTAAAACATAATCTATTTTTCTCCAATGGATAATTCTAATGATTATATTTTTATGAAAAAAATTGATCATGTCAAATAGAGAAGAGAAGACATGCACCAACAAAAAATAAAAGAGGATCCAAATTATGAATGTAAGATAAAAAAGAAGACTCATTAAAAACACTTCATGAAACTCTATTTTTCTGAACCTTTAATGAAGAATATTTGATCTCATTACAAATACAAATTTAATGGAATCATAGACAGCTGAATATATTAGGAGATATTTTCACCACATTTTTCTTATCTCACATATATTTATATTTATTTTTATGATATAGATTTGTGTTTTTTTGGATTTCTATGTCGATCTCTATAATATTGTATATAGGTCTAAACTATATTGTTCTTAATTCTCTCTCAAATATTTTAATTTTATTTCCATAAAAAAATGTTTAAGAGGTCAAGTGGGATGTAATGCCATAGGACATTACAATATTTTCATTTAGAACAAACCATAGATTTTTACGGTTTTCTTTATACTCAACACAATGTTAATATTATGCAACACACAACTTTGAGTTAGTTTGTGTTACATGCAAAACCATGTTTTACCACCTTTTAATGGAAACCCTATTTTAAAACTAAATTGGAGAAACTTAATAAATTCTATTTTTCAAAATAAAAATTATTTTTTAATATTTAATGTAAAAAAATAGGGTAGGGTGAATTTTTGGTATTTTTCTGAGAAAATTCATTTTTTGATGAACATTGAAAAATATTGCATTTAAATTAATAAATTACTTTCTTTAAAGAATTATTAATGATAATTTATAATTTAAATTGGTTTTTAATGTCAAAATTGATCAACTTTACATATATTAATCCAATATATGTAATTGGAATCATTTTTATATACGATATAAAGAATTATTGAACTTTTGAATGTTTTTAGTTTAAAACCCCGCTTTCTGTCCACTTATTCATGATTGAAAATAAACATAATTCATCCATTTTGGAAAATTTAATTTCAAAAAACAAAAAAACACGGTTTTAATCCGTATTATATTTTTATTCTAATAATATCAAATTTCTTTTTTATGATACAGAATAGTATAAGAAATTAAAATTTAATTAAAGTGATTAAGGAATAATTAAGATTAACAAAAGACTAAACCTTATTTTTGAGGGCCATAATGACCTAGAAACTAGTCAAAAAGTCATTTTCTGCCTATATTTTTTACCACAACCCCTCTTTTTTTGAATTTCAAGAGTTAGTGGGACACATGTTCATGAATGATATATATATGATAAGTTAAGGAATGACAAGGAAAAAATGAACCTTCCATACCTTTAACATTTATAAAACATTGACATTTGAAAAAAAAAATATTTTCATTTAAATATATCATTTTGAAATATAATTGATTTATTTTTACCATAATGATTTATCATTAATTTTTAGAGATTAATTAGTTACATAAAATTCTTAATAAACACCAATGCAATGATTATTTAGTTAATAATTAACTAAAATAAATGATATTATAAATTTTAAAATTTATGTAAATTGATTGAATTGTTGTGTCTAAATATATTTGAAGATGAATATATCATGTCACACATCTATGAACATAATAAATATAAATCGAAATATTTTATTAATATTAAATAAAAAATTAATATATCATGTCAAAATTGATAAAAATTCCATTTTACAATAAATAATATTTTAGTAAATTATTTAAAATTAAAAAAATAGTATATTCTTCCAAGAGATTTTTAATTTTCAATAAATATCAAATATGTTCTTTCACAACCCGTCCCTTGGGGCCCATGCTATGACATACCCCAAACCCACCTTCTGAAAGCCAATGGTTGGTGACTAGTGCTGAAGGTGTCAACCTTTAAGTGGGAGTCATTTTCCTGAGTACCTATACGTACGCACACACAACCACATCCCAAAGAATGAAAAGAAAACCAGCATGTCACTTAAAACCATAGAGTAAAAGGACAATCTATATGTCAAATGGGCCAAAATACAAACCCAAAAAATGATAAACTTAAAATAGAAAAGTACAAGGAAAATGCTAAAAGTCATCTGCTGGAAACCCCAACCGATGGGTATGAGTAGTGTAGTTTTTGGATGCCATTAATGTAAGTCATGTATACCTAGTCTCATTGGGAACCACCGAGTCCTGTGCCACCAAGTCCCACATTAATGTGGCAGTCATCTGAACCAGACACAACACATGCGGGCGAAGCCCATGCAAGGCTCAGTAACAATATACTAAATAGGGAACCGAAAAAACAATGGAAAGACCAAAAATAATAATAAGATAAAACCATGAATCATGATCATGACGCATGATCATGATGCCAGATTTCTCACACTAGGTAAATTCTAGAGTATGAAAGTAGGACCATTAGTCACGTCATCTAACACCATGAGCTGCTGGAGAACACCTCCTTAATGTGTATAGTTAGCCTATCGAGTCACACAGAAGATGATTCCCACTAACCTTTTACTATTTTGGTACTCATCCCTAATGAGTATTGTGGGTATGCAGGTCACTCAGATGCATCTCCCCACCGTGTGCATGCAGGGTCACACAGAAGTTGCTACCCACATTGTCCATACTAAGGTATTCTTCCAATTGAGTATTGTGGGTCATCCGGGTCACAGAGATCTTCTCCCCACTATAGTTCCACATGTTCACACAAAGGAAACATTCTACTAGGCCATATTAGATGATCCACACAAGGTTGATTGTCTGCAGACTTTTGGTCTCATCCAACCACAGGGTTTCCATATGTAGTGATCTTGATTATTGGAGAACATCTCCACAGTAC
This sequence comes from Viscum album, assembly GCA_963277665.1. Classification (NCBI taxonomy): domain Eukaryota; kingdom Viridiplantae; phylum Streptophyta; class Magnoliopsida; order Santalales; family Viscaceae; genus Viscum; species Viscum album. The sequence continues at coordinate 1,970,916,408 of OY728130.1, read as the reverse complement.
ATTCTTCAAATTTCAAATATCATTAAATCCTCCATATAGTATTCAAAAGGATCCTCCTATATTTGAGTGTTCCAAAACCGCAAACAGTTCGTCAATCGGGTTCCTGGTTTGAATGATATTGATGTCTTTTCAAAAAATTGACGGTGGGGTTTGGGTTTGGTCTGACTAGGACCTAGCCCGTCCCACTGGGGAGGGCCCCTTTTTGAAAAAAAATGACAATATCTTTCAATTAAATTGTCCAATTAAGGATACTTTTGCGGTTTTGGAACCCTTGTGAAGAGGCATATTATTTGGCATACTCTATGAATGCTTTCATGGATGTTGAATTTTGACGAATGGATTGAGGAAAGGTTCCCCCAGAATCAATCACACTACGTGTGGAAACCATAGAGATGGCTAACACCTAAATAATTTTGAAAAGAAACACTGTGTAAATTAGCTATGATGGACCAGGGAGAAGCAGCTTCTATGGGACCTGGTAGGCCCATGGTGGGGAGCGACTCTATGTGACCAGATAGACCCATGATAGTCGACAGGAGGAGAAACTCGGTTTTATTAAGGTGGGAAGATGTTTTGTGTGAGTCAACATTCCCACAGTATGGAGTGACTTCTATGTGACGCATCTTACTGACGGTACGCATCAGGAATTAGTACCACAACAATCTGATGTTAATGGGAAGTGACTTCTATGTAAATCGGTAGGCCCAATGTAATCATTGATAAGGAGTTCTCCAGCAATTCATGGTGTTCAATGATATTACTAATCATCATAAAGTCCAACAATAAATTATACATTGTGTGTGATTTCATGCTTCCTGATCATGAATGATAAAAGTTGGAGTTCTGAGAACCCTCTTCAAGTGCGGGAGTTTTCATACAACAAAAAAAATCATTCCACCATTGGCATGGAATCGTTCGAGGATTTGTACGGATGGCCATGCTGATCAATTCTATGTTGGAATTTCCCAGTGGAGTCTGCACGCATGGGACCATAGTTGGTACGAGCTACCACTGAGAAGGTGCAGATCATCCAAGAGTAGATGAGTACCGCACATAGATGGAAGAAATCATATGAAGATAGAAGATGGAGACCCTTGGAGTTCGATGAGGGAGAAAATGTCTTCCTTTGGGTCTCACCCTGATGGGGATTATAGATATTTGGTCGGGGTGACATGTTATCTATGTGTTTATCATGCCATTTCACATTCTATGTAGAGTAGGCGAGGTGGCATACCGCCTAGTCCCCCCCCCCCCATAGATTCAATGGGTGTAATGTGTTTTTCACATGTAACATTTGTGGATGTATGAGCATGACCCATACCACATCATCAGCTGGGTTGAGATAGACATTGAAGATGGGGTGAAATTTTCCAAGATCCCAATAATGATAAGGATTGATAGGATTGTGTCCTTCATGGATGGTCGATTCCTCTGGTGCACGTTCGGTGGCAGCCTAGGAATCTCTAGTAGAGCACATGGGAGAAGGAGTATTAGATTCATTCTCAGTACCCCCATTTGTTTTTTTAGATTTGTTTTGGATTATGAGGATTTGAATCCCAAAAGGGTGGATTATTGTTATTTTAGGGAATTTTCATGTAATTTTTTTAATTATATGGAATTATTTTGAGACTATAAGCTTTGATTGTAGCTGATTCTGAGGCCCGGTGAGCCCAGAATAGAATTTTAAACATTTTTAATGTTCATTTACATAATCATTCAAGTGGGGTTTTCAAACATTTAAATCCGAGCTCAAATCAAAAATTTGATGGAACTGTTGGACATAGAATATCAGGATTATGCTCAAATGGACATAACATTGATTGACAAGGTTCGATCGGAAAAGATAGTTTTCATACTTTTCAATAAATAATAAAATAACCTAAAAAAGTTATTATATTTTATTTTATTTTCTCTCCATTGAATGATAGAACCCCAACACTGTGGTTTGTAGACAAAGCGGTGACAAACCCCTTTAATGAGACTCCTTAATGGAAGTGAAATAAAGACCTTGTTTCATTAATGAAGGAATGTAATAGAAACACTGCATAATTATTGTCTATTAATGAGATAACTTGTTGGGGAATCAAAACAAATCTTTTCATGAACCAATGATGTAAATTATTTCCTACGATGAATGATGAACGACTTAGAATCACTAGCGATGTCAGCACATCTTGATGAATGAGACCGGAGGGTGAAGAAAACTGACGGCTTCAAACATAACATGAATCTTCATGAACGGATCACTTTAGGAATGAACACCCTTTAGGGAGGGGTTTGTTTGGTTTTATGATTCCTCATTCTTCATTAAAAAATTTCAAATGCAGATCATCCCATGAACATGTTGATCTACATATCACTCTTTTTAGTTGGAGGGTACTTCTCTTGGGGTACTGCACCTAGATTACATGATTTAATTGGGATTGAACATCAAATCACAATCCCATGTTTTTCTAAACCTCTAATGTAGAAGGAACCAAATGACACAAAAAAATCCCAATCCCCTCTTCCTTGTGTGTTGTGTGAGTTCTTTGTGGATGCATCTTCAAAACGGTGGATAAGAGGATTTGAGGTCATTGAAGGGAAGAGGAAATCCACTGGAGGCCATAAGAAGAAGCACCGTGAAGAATATACCACCAATATGGAATCAGTGGTCAAGGAAGAACCTACTAGTGTGTCCTTTCAAGAGGTGGCCCGCGATGATAGCCATGGGCGGGGGTGGGGGTGGAGGCACACCTGAAGATGTACCACATCCAGCGTAGACCGAGGCTAGTCTACCTATGGTGGATGAGCCTAGAGGGCCGTATCAGGGTCAGGTCTGTGGTCCAAGGGCAGTTTGGTGGTCCTTGGGCTGGGTTGGGTCAGGTTTTTTTGATTGGGTTGGACCGAACCCAGACCAAACCGACCCCTTTTTGTAAAAACGCCAATATCATTCAAAACGAGCGTCCGATTGATGAGAAATTTGCGATGTTGTAACCATTTTGATGAGAAGGTTATTTTTGAATAATATTTGGTGGATTTAATGGATGTTTATTTTAAACAAATGTCTTGAGGAAAGGGTGTCCTAGAATCTAGCGCACTACGTGAGGAAACCCTGTGGTTGGATGAGACCTGATGATTGCTAGCGAGCGACCAAATGTAGATCAGCTGTGATGGCATAGTGGGAAGCAGATTCACTATGATCTTGTAGGCCCATGGTAGGGAGCGGCTCTATGTTACCCAGCAGACCCATGGTACTCAGTATGAGAAGTACCTTAGTATGGCCATGGAGGGAAGCATTTCCTTCGTGACCCATCATGCCCATGGTGGGGAGCGACTTCTGTGGGACAAAGCATACCCACTGTACTCACTGGGGATGGGTACCAATGAAGTCTATGGTTAGTGGGAAGTAGATTCTATGTGATGCATCAGGCCCATTGTACACATTGAAGAGGAGTTCTCCAGCAGCCCAAGGTGTTCTGTGATATGACTGATGGTCCTACTTTCCTATTGTAAATTATACATGGTGTGAGTTGTCATGATTTGTGATAATGATTCGTAATCACACCTTGTGGTTGGAATGTGTATTTCTTTTTGTTCATTTTTTGATGATTTTGGGTCCCTACTGTATATTTTGTTACTCACCCAAGAACATATTTCAACTGCATGTGTTTTGTATGGTGTAAACGATCACCGCCATGATGGAGGACATGGTGGCCCATGACCAATTGGTGCCTAGTGAGACCAGGCTAGAAGGGAATACTTATACAGCTTCTACCATCTACTCTACACTTACCCATTATATTGGATTTCCAATAGACTACTCTTATAATTTTTCATGTACTTTACTATTTTCAGTTTATCTTTTGTTGGGATTTTATTTTAGACCATTTGACCTATAATTTTTACTTTTACACGATGGGTGTTTTGTGGCATGCTTTTATACATTTCATTAATTGGATTGTATTTGTGTGTTCATTAATATAGGTACTCTAAAATATGCCTCCCACTTAAAGGCTGACACCTTCGGAGCTAGTTGTCGACCACTGGTCTTTGGGAGATGGGCTTGGAGTATGTCACGACACGGGCCCCATGGGACGGGTCATGAACACGTGGTATTAGAGGCGTAAAAACACCAATGATGAGTATTATATGGATTAGAATGATAATTGATGATGAATAAGGAGTTTATGATAATCATTATTTGATCCTTTGATCCCTAATCCAAACACGAATTGTTGATCTGCCATCTCGTCTTTGTTCAATGTTCGCCAATGGGAGATTTCCCCAATGATTTTCTTCTCTATAGCTCCCAGGTAATTTCTCTAGGATTTTAAATCTAATCCCATACCCATAACAAGACATTAAATGAAGAAACATGTTTCAACATTGTTGTGTCGCTGTTTTTTTAGCATTTCCACCTTTTTTCATTTGTTAGTGGAAACAGGCTACCCCATCGTAGCATTGTAGCATCACTGAAAAACATCAAAAGTAAATATTTTTATTAAATATTTTAATAAAGTTCACATCCAAAAAAACCAACTTTCATCCTCTACCTATACCATTCAAGGTTAGGCCCTACTCAAGGAAAGAACACCCTCATGTTCTCAATGGTACATTACTCACCCCTTTTGGGTTTTACGTCCTCATAATCCAATAAAAAGCTAAACAAACAAATGGGGGTACTGAGAATGGATATGAGGCTCATTATCTCATGTTCCCTCCTATAGATTCATGTACTACCTCTAAATGAACACCATATGAATAAAATGTCCAAAATGGACCCGCTTATGACGATCCTCTATCTCCACTTGGAACTCTGGAAACGTTTCCCCATCATTAATGTCCAGCACAACCCAGTCAAGGAAGTGCGGTCGATCATGCAAGTACCTCCTCTGCTACGACACACATAAGACATAATTCACCTGGTGCAACTATTGGGAAAGAACTAGGTGGTACGCTACCTCTCTAACTCTGCTCATAATCTGAAAAGGTCCGATGAACCTTGAAGATAACTTTTCGCTATAGACAATTCTCCGAAAACCTCATCGGGATGAGACCCGAAAGAAAACATGGTCTCCCTCATCATACTCCAAGGGTCTCCATCTCCTATCAACATATTATTTGTTCTTGTTATATGTAGTCTTCATCATATCCTAGATGATATGAACTTTATCAGAAGAATCCCATACGAACATCGGACCCATGAGTGTTGACTCCCATGTGTCTATCCCTCATAGAGTTGATCTGCAAGGCTTCCCTTACAAGGCCTCAAATGGTTCCCTTACACTAGTGGAGTGATGTATCTTGCTGTATGAAAACCCCACCAGAAGTAGGTGGTCCTCCCAAATTCCCTTACAAGGCCTCAAGTGCAGCTGAGTCCCAAATTCCTCTTGTAATCCCTACCACAACTAGGATGTAAAATGAGCATCATAGTCTGAGATGATCATCGAAGGCACCCTGTGAAGCCGTATTATCTCCTCGACATAGAGACGTCCCAAGACCTCTACTGATCCCTACTCCTAGATGGGTACGAAGTGAGATGACATTGTGAGTCGGTAAATGATCACCTAGATAGAATCGTGGTCCTTGCACATGAGCAGTAAACCCATCACATTGTCCATTGAGATACAGTCCCTTTTCCACTCTGGTACTCGAGTTGCTGGGCCAAGCCTGCTGATACCTAATGATCATCCTTTACTTTCTAAAAAGTGTGTCATCCTGGAATGATCTCTACCACCACTTTCAAAATCCCTGGACACCAGTACTGATGTCGGAGGTCCTGGTACATTTTCACCACACCAAGATGTACCGCCAAAGGAGATGTGTGGAACTCCCATAAAATCTCCTCCAAAAAAATACTGGGTCTACGGTGCATCCTCTAAAAAGGATTATGTTCCCCCCGCCTATCAAAAATCCATCTAGAGCTTGTCATATGGATAATTGAGCACTTCAGGCCTCACAGTCAACATCTAAAAATTGTGCCTCCCTAACTCACTATAAGATTGGGGGAGTGATAGTGATTTAAATAAGGTAACATTCTCCATCATCATCAAAGAAGGATATCTAAATCATGACTAACTTCTTCATCGCTTTACTCATTAGTGGTAGACCCGGCCTATTGCTGAGCACATCGGCCACCACGTTCCCCATCCCATAAGTATAGACTATATAAAATCAATAGTCTTGGAGGAACTAAATCCATAACTACTGTCTCAGGTTAATTTTCTATCGTGAGAAGATATAACTGAGACTCTTGTGGTCAAAGTAGAAGGTAAACTATTCACCCATCATGTAGTGCCACCACATCTTCAAGGCAAAGGGCACTACTGCTAACTCCAATTCATGTGTCATGTAATTATGCTCATGCAGCCTCAACTGCTTTGAGTTGTAGGTAATCACTGCTCAATCCTGCATTAGGACACAACCGAGTCTATTCCCAAATGAGTTATAGAAGACTACATACAAAAAACCACTTTTCATAGTCTCAAGATTGCGGCAGTCATTAGTCTCCTCCTCGGCTCCAAGAAACTCTATTTTCACTTCTCTATCGACAAGAATTTCTATCTATTTTGTATCAAGGCTGATAAAGGTGCTACAAATTTGGTAAATTTAGGAATGACACTGCTGCAGTATCTAGGAAACCCCAAGAAACCTCACACATATGTCACGCTCTTAGGTGGATACCAATCAAGAACTATCTCAATCTTTCTCGGATCCATGACAACACCAGCCGTTGAGATGACATGTCTTAGAAAGTGGACATCCCGAATCCAGAACTAGAACATCAAGATCACCCTATTAAGGTAGTGCTCTTAGAGTGTATCTAGTACTATCTATAGGCATGTAGAATTCTCCTATTTTGACACCGAGTACACCAAGATGTCATAAATGAAGACTACAATGAACCTGTCAAGGTATGGCAGGAAGATCCTATTCATGTGTCCCATGAACACTTCCAGGGAATTTTTCATACCAAAAGGCATAAAAAAACTCATAATGGCCATACAAAAATCTATTGGATATCTTCGGTACAACCTTATCCTGTACTAGAATCTGATGATAGAATGATATGCGGTCAATCTTCAAGAACCACCTTGCTCCCTTCAGGTGGTTTATGAATCCATCAAGCCTTAGCAGTGTATACATGTTATTTCTGATCACCTGTTTCAGGAACCCGAAGTCCCCGTATAGCCTCAATCTCTTATCTACCTTCTTGGAAAACAACATTGGGGCATCCCGTGGTGAAAAACATGGCCTCACGAAGCCGTTGTCCTGTAATTCCTCTAATTTTAATCTCAATTCAAAATGATCTACCTGCTCCATCTGATATGTCAGTCTAGAATAAGTGTTGTCTAGGGGTATAGGTCAATGTTGATTTCTACCTCCCAACATGGAGGTAGCCTTGGAACATCCTCAGGAAATAAATTCTCATACTCACATACCACTATAAGAAATCTTGGAAACCTCTTGTCCACAACAGCAAGGGTGAGGATAGAAAATTTGTGAGTGATCATCTGAACCATCCTCCATGAAAGAATGTCCAATTATACAAAATATACCTTCTTGTAGGTGAAAGAAAATGTGTTCCATTCCTTGCGAACACACTGCAGTTTGAGCCTAATACAGTCGATCTAAGCATGGAAAATAGAAAACTAGTTGACACACAAGATTATGTTTTAAGGCATTGACGTCTCTAGTATGAGACCCCATACAAATATCTCCCCTCTTAGAGTTTGTCCACAATACCGGTACCAGGGTGTAATCATCAAATCCCCTCCCCTAAGAGTCTCTAATGGCAAGGATCAACCGAATGGCTCATTGGAATCTCATAGCATCAAACGACGTATGTGGAAAGTAATGAGTGACTACAAATGTGTATATATGAACTGCATCTAAGGTGGAGATGTCACAGATCCTACGTATAATCATCTATGAAGAACAATGGTTGTAGGCCTCCATTTCTAGAAGCTGGCGTCACCCCTGTCTCTCGGTTCCCAGATTCAGTGGTGGACCACCTAGGGGTGGTGGTGGTAACACCCAAAACTGTCATACAACAGCTGCTTCTCGGTCTTCTCCCCTTCCACATCCACCTCCCTTTTGGACCTCCTCGCTTGAACCTCTTCCTCTTCCTCGAGGTCCCTCGACCATCTACTAATCAGATGTGTGGCAGGTGAGGATGTCATGAACCATGTTTCCTTGTCCGCTGCATGTGAAGCACAACCTGGTCCCCTACTAACTCCCTCTGCTCTAGGATTCCCAAACTACCAAACTCGAGTCCTGGGGTCATCTCCCCGAATCATATGACCCGCTTGGGTCCCCACATCTATAGCCTGATAGTCACCACTAAACACTCTACCACCTGATTACTATCAGTTTCTCAAAATATTTTTGTGTTCTCTTCAAGGAATATCTCCACTAGAAGGGCTCACTACAACACTCTATCATGAGTAGGGATGCTGAGAGACACCGTGGATTCCCCAATCTCCTATATGAGTCCCCGATAAAAAGACTAGGCCCTAAATAAATGATCATGCACCATGTCTGTGGAGTTTTAGAGAGTTTTTTAATCCTCATAGATTACTCAGCCATCGACAAGAATCTCTTCTATAGGTGAAGCAGCATCTGTATATGCACGGACTCCAAGGTCGCAGGGAAGAACTCCACTCAGAATAGTTGCTCAATTTCAGGCAATAGGATGGTAACCTCATCTTTAGTCTGAATCATCAATCTTCACCATCTCCCTGATGAACCCTAATGAATGCTCATATCTAATATCTCCATTTATTCGAGTGACATCATTACTATACGGAAGACCTATATCACAACCTCCAGCCTATCCTCAGTGTCTTAAGAATTTGTCTCTCCCATGAACCTGGGAGGTATCTATCTCTGGAACTAACGCAAGGCGTTGATCCTATGTGCATCCTCAACCAGTAATTCTAGTAGTAACTGCTAATCAACGAGTGCGGGTAATGATAGTGCACCACCCAGTGAGGAAATATGTAGCACTGATCCCTGAACCAATGCATCATCACTGGGCGGGATGTTCTCACTATCATATATCAGAATCCTAGATGTATGTCTACATAGAGGCATCCTAATACAGATCATGATGTTACTTGGTTAATAGATTATACATGATGAGATGAGTCTTATTTAAGAAGAACATAAGGAAACACTCAATTCCTATATGATTTCTGAAAACACTGTTTTTATGTGTTGAGTCAAAAGGCTGAATTCATGGTCCTGGTGTATAGATACGTCGACCACTTCACCAAAACCAAACTCCACGAATCTAAATGTTGGACTCTAAACATTTAGCATGTTTTCCAAAACACAAAAAAAAGACTCCTCGAATTTTATGTAGAACCGGCCACATCTGATTACAGTTTTTCATGACCCGTCCCCCAAGGCATGTGTTGTGACATGCCCTAAACCCAGATCTCGAAGGCCAAGGGTTAGGGACTATTTCGAAATGTGTCAACCTAAAAGTGGGTGGCATTTCTATGAGTAACTATATGCATGAAAACACAACCACATCCCAAAGATAGAAAAGTAAACATGCTTCCACTAAACAATCCCTGATTAAAAGTACTAACTATTGGTGAAATGGGATAGAATACAAACACAACCAAATAAAAACTGAAAACAAGAATGTACAAGGAAAAAATTGAAATTCATCAACTGGAAACCCCACATGATGGGTAATTGTTGAGTAGATGCTGGATGCCATAGAATTACATCACATATAACTAGTTTCACTTGGAACCACCGAGACTAGGGCCACCAAGTCCTCCATCAATGCAGCATTTGTCTCTACTAGACACAGAATGTTTGGGTGATGGAGGTTCAAGGGTGAGTAAAAATATAATTAGTAGGGACCTTAAAAAAAATTAAATACCTCAAAGTAGTCCAAAAAACAAACCAAAAATCATGATGACAATGAATGATCATGTATCATTATCACTAAGAAAGATAGATCACACCATGAATAACCTATAGTATTAATGTAGGACCATAAGTCACATCGTTGAACACCTTGGGCTGCCGAAGAACTCCTTCTCAATGTGTACAGTGGGCCTTCCGAGTCACATAGAAGCCGATTCCCAGTATCCATGGACTATAGTGGTACTCATCCCTAATGAGTACCATGGGTATGATTGGTCACATCTAAGTCACTCCCCACCATGGGAATTTCAGGAGACACAAAAGCCACTTCAAACCATGGCCATACTGAGGTACTCCTCCTATCAAGTACCATGATTCTACCAAGTCACACAAAGTCGCTCCGCACCGTGGGCCTTCTAGGTCACACAAAAGAAGTTTCCCACTAGTCCATCATAGCAAATCCACAATGGATCACATGTGAGTAGTGGTTAGGTCTTAGGTAACCATAGGTTTTTTGTTTGAAGTGCACTTGATTTCGAGAGAACTGCACCTCATTCCAATAAAAAATTTAAATTTCAATGAAATATTCCATAGATTGTTCCTACAGTTTCACCTCGTTGTGAGGCTTCCAAAGCCACAACCATCTCATCAATCAGATTATTGTTTTGATATATATTGGTTTTATTTCCAAAATGGGGCCTCCGAGGTTCATGTCCGGGCCGACCCAGTCAGACCGACCTAACCAGACCTAGCCTGGGGTCCACAACCATGACCCAAACTTAGCTTGTGCCCGTCCCGTTCCATGGAAATGCCTGGACCATGCCTTACCCATGCTCAGCCCATGCCCTTCCCGGTCAACCAGGCTAGGATGCAGCTAGAAGCCACGTCCACCTCCCCCTCATCCTATGGGTCATTCGTGGGGCCATCACCTCTACCGCAGTCTTTTGACCGTGGACTTCTGCATGCGATGAGACATGGTGGTGCATCTGCGGTGCACTGATGCATTCCGGTGGCCACGTCCTCCTGTCGCCAGCCGCTGGTATGGAGGTTTGTGGCTCTTTCCATACTCTAGGTCACGAACTAGCCGTGACATTCTTCTGGAACATCGTCTTTGCATGCCACCACTATTATCAGTGTTCTGATAGGTTCTTTAGTAGACGACATGTTTTCTCTAGTGGTCTATTCATCATGTTGCTTTCCCCTATGGCCTCCGTGGAATTCCCTCTTCCCTACAGTGGCCTCAGATCCTCCTTGTCACCATTTCAAGGATGCATCCACAAAGAACACACAAGCGGAGGCCGTATTCATTTTGGCCCACACCCTCCTCATTAGAGTTTTAAAAATTAGAGGAGGTTTGTCTTACAGTTCCAACATATAATAGTCAATCCCGATGAAAAAACACAAGAAATAACACCCTTTTGCAAGAATGAGTGGTCTGAGGATCAACGTGGTCATGGGTTGATGGGCATTTATCATTTTAGAAGAAAGAACGGGGTAACATGAGGAAAAATAAACCCCTACCTTAAAGGTGTTCATCATTGATTCACTCCACCTGTGAGGATTCATGTTCTGTTTGAAGTCGTTAGCATTCATTGCCCTCATGTCATGTTCTTCAAGGTGTATTGATGTCTCTAGTTATTCACTGTCATTCGTCTTTCATCGTCGTATCAGATTTTCTTTATAGGATCGTCCAAATAATTCCCCGATTGATTCTCCAATAGGTTATCTCATTAATAGAGAATGGTGCAACATCATTTCTGTTATGCTGTTTTGACGAGTCGTTATGCAGTTTAATTAATAAAACAATGTGTTTGTTTTGAATTGGTGTTTATTCTCTTTAAATGGGATCCTCACTACATCATCATCGCACAATAGTGTTGGAATGCCACTTCTAAATAGAGTTAACAAAAAATAAAATTACTTTTTAAGTTATTTTATTACTTTCCAAAAATCCCAAAAACTATCTTTTCTGGTTGACATTCTCTAGTCGAAGTTATGTCCATTACATGAAAATATCATCATTCTGAGATCAATGGGGCCATCTGATTTTTGATCCGAGTATAGGATTAAAATTTAGAAAAACATGTATTCACTTTTACTTAAATAAACTTTAAAAAGTTCAAAAATGTATTTCATGCTCACCGGGACCTGGAATTAGCTGTCGTCAGAACATCAGTTCTTGAAATATTTCTATATAGAATTTTTTAAAAATATACACAAAATTTCTAGGACATTAAATGTCATACTAACTATGAAATTTATCCTTTCCAATTAACATATTGAACCATAGATAGTAAAAACATTGTGAACATAGTCCATGTCAATGTAGTGCTTCTAAATGTTACATGCGCTTGTTTTAAATTTAATTTCCAAAACAAATGATATTTATATTTTCTAAAATAGAGATAATTTTTATGATTTACTGGTTCTATATTTTATAATAAATTTTATTTTTATTTAGCCTTAATGGTTAAATTACTTAGGACAGAATACTAGTTAAATTAATAAAAACAAAATTTATAAAAATAATGAAATAGAGGAGTTAGGGAACAAAATTATAAAAAAGCACTTATTTTTGTTTGATGGATGTTCTTTTAGACCATGATTAATCTTTAATAAATTAGTTTTCCATTTTGGTGGCTGATGAGGTAATAGATAAATACCATCAGTGTATACCTTTTGGTATTTACAAGAGTGCCACTCCTCCACCATAAAAGGCACCCAACCCTCCCACTTATTCACACGTCAGAATAAACTTTTACTAATAAAATATATTCCCAAATATATCTTAAAAATCCATCTCCTCATCCTATAATCCTTATATTGAGAGGAAAACCTTCCATGTAATTCCTTTGGTGAAAACAAAATAGTGTTAGTGTAGGATCAATATAACGATGTAGATGCTCAATATACAAGAGGGGGTGAATTGTATACTTTAAAAATTTCCTTAAACAAGGAAATATCTAATTTTAACAATGTTAAAATAAGAAAATTCACAACACCTCTCACCAATTGGAGAATTGGAACAAGGTATGAAGTTATAAACTTCTAGTTCTACACACATGCTTAAATCTAGAAAGTGATTCTAAAAAACAGTTTCTGGAAATATGATTCTGAAAAGATGGATCCAGAAATTGAAACTTTAACCAATGTTACAATATGAGATTCATCCTTAAAGTTTATAGAATCTAAATAATCAGAGTACAAGTGTAAGGAAATATAAGAAGGTTATACTTTCTTTACAATACAAAATGCAGCATAAAACTTTTAACAAGTAACAAGATATAAATCTTTTAACCGAAATAGAAGGGTATCCAACAACCTTGGATAAAGGTCCCTTGATTATACTTTCAAGCAAGTCTCTCTTACCCACAACAGGGTATGCCCTTGATACGAAGATCAGAGTATTTTTATTACTATTCCTGCAAGCCCTCAACATCAAGGTAGTTGGAAACTCTTTCTTCCTTAGCTTGGAATCCCTCAACTCCAAGGTGTTGAAACCTCTGTCTTCCTATCTCTGGAAGCCCTCAAATGTAATCCCCAATATTCAGAGTCACACAATGCAAGTCTGCACAAGGCAATGTTTGAACAAGATTTTCAAACTTTCTGCACGAAGCTTGAGATTTGATAAGAGCCTCTATTTCTAGAAATAACTTCAACATCATGTAAGAACCAATGTCAAAGTTGTGTGTCAAAGTTGTGTTTTGAGCTTGTTCAAATGAGCTCCTATTTATAGGCAAATTTCCAACGGCCAAATCCCTCCTCCAATGGTCATACTTTCCTTAAATTTTGGAGGAACCTGTACACGTTTCACTAAACCAATAGTTAGTTAGAAACATAATGGACGAAATCATTTTGTAATAATACATGTGTAACTGAAAGCACAACATCATTTTATAATGAAACGAGTGTAAGCATAAGAAAATCTAAAGATCGGAATGTAAGCAAATAAAAGTTCAGAGTCTAACCAAAATGCAATTTAGAGACTATAATAAAATGACATTTGGATTCTGTTTTATAAGAATTAGGAACCTGAATTCTATAGAAATCCAGGTCTAAATTTCTAAGGAAATTCGGATTCTAGTTTTAATAGAATTTAGAATCTGAACATACAAATTTCGGAGTCAAACTGATAGATGTTTGGAGTCTAACTTATAAAAGTTTAGATTCGAACTCATAAAAGTCCAAATTTGAACTAGTAAAAGTTCAGAGTCAAACTCATAAAAGTTCGGAGTCAAACTAGTATAAGTTCAGAGTCGAACATATTAAAGTTTGGAGTCCAGAATTCAGAGTTGAACATTGTTAGAGTTCGTATCCAGAATTTGAATTGGAACTTTATTAGAGTTCGTATCCGGAATTCGTAGTGGAACTTTATTAGAGTTCATATCTAGAATTCAGAGTAGAACTATATTAGAGTTCATATCTAGAATTCGGAGTGGAATTTTATTAGATTTTGTATCCAGAATTCAGATCCTAAAACAAAATGGTTCATATCATAGCAATATATTATTCCTAGGTTTTGGGTATGAATCCTATTTTTATACTTAAGTAAAATATTGATATGTATAAGGAAATCTAGGTTAGGGTAAATTTCCTTAAGGAAATTTTCCTTCTAGAAGTAAAACAAATATTTACTTAAGTATAATGTGTTTGTGATCTTCAAAACAAGAATTAATGGAAAAGTAATAAGGAAAACCTTATTGACTCAACAATCTCCCCCATTTTGGAAAGCACAGACATCCTTAAAAAAAGAATATAAGGCATTTGAAAAATTTCATTAGACTTTGAAATTAAAACTTATCTCTCTTTGTTCATGGATGATAGTGAATACAACTAACTCTCCCATAGGCATTGAAACTCTAAGGATTGTATTATGAATTTCCCAAGTGGAGTTTTCAATATCATGGGAATGAAAAACTTCGTAATGAGAAACTCCACCTACTTTAAGGATATCTTTACTTTAAACAATTTTCCTTCTCCTCTTTTGAGTAATTCTTTTTCCTTCTCCCCCTTTGTGATTTTCAAAAAGAATTTAAGATAATGGAAAAGAAATAGTGTAACTGAAACATTAGTATATAACACAAGATATATGCAACTAAATATTTCATTTGAGTTAAAAAAAACTTACAAGGAAAGAAAAATACAAAAAAAGATCGGAGTGAGTTTATTTGTCTTCCTTTTCCTTTGGAATTAACTTCTTCAACAAGGTTTTCAGCTTCTTCAAATCTATTTGATCCTCCTCATCTTGCCTCTCCAACGATTTTATCCTCTCATCTTGAGCTTTCAATGATTCTGCCAGAGCCTTCATGGCCTCTTCCTGCTTCTTCAATAACTCATCTTGCTTTTCCAGCTTCTCTATAAACTCAATACAGAAATCACTTTCCCATTTCCAGTTCTGAGAATCCGAGGTAAGCTTCCCATTTAGATCTATGACATGTTGATTCCGAGATATTTACTCAATGATCATCTCATCCTGATGATTCTTAATCTTGTTATCCGCGGTGTTAAAGGCATCTTTTACCTCATTCTGAAAACGATCAAAATCAGCCATTTATTCTTCAATTTTCTTAGACCACAAATTTATTTTGCAGCATGATTTCCTGTGCAAATCATAATTGATAAGAAAATTTTTATGATCGACCTCAATCTTTATACACTTATCCATCACCATAAATAAGGATTCTAACTTCTGATTCAAACTATGTTGCAGCATTTGGCATCTGGAATCTATAGAGGGAAATATTGGAATGGTGTCCACAAACTTTTCCAATGATTCAACAACAATGTCATGACCGTGTGATGAAGACTCCAAATCAGATAACTTTCAATGGGATTTCTATTCCTCAAAATGCACTAGTTTTCTTCTAGAAGAATCACCAACCTCTTTCTTCCTGATAAAATCTTTTATTGGTGTATCCATGATCACTTTATTTCATTTATCAGTTTTTGGAATGGGTTGATCATCTGGAGACTCTTCCTCACTTTCTAATAGTCGAAAAATCTAGTCTTCATCTATTTTCTCCTTTTCTACTCCTTCATCAAGAAAATTATTATCATAGGATTCTTCCTAATCATACAAAACATTTTCCTTGTCTTCCTCCTTCTTATCATCATCCTTCCTACTTTCTTTCTCAAATTCTTTTCCAGGAGTGACTAATTTTGCTGATTCAGCCTTTTCATGATAATATTCTACTTGATTGATCAAGTCATCAAGATCATCACTTCCTTCTTCTTCTTCTTCTTCAACAACCTCTTCCTCTATTTCTTTACCAGCTATTTTCTGAACTTCTTCAACAAAATCAGTACCCTTATACTTTTCCAGAGTGATATAGTTCTTCCTTGGAATTTCTGGTAATGATGGTAGGAAATCAATGGTTTTCGGAATGGGAATCTGCTCAGAAGCCATCTCTGTTGCTTTCAAAAGAGATTGATCAATCTCTTTTTCTGAAATTTTCTTCTTCATCTTTTTCTCTTTTGCTTGTTTTTCTAACTCATCCACAGCTCTCTATTTTAAGGCCTTAGACTCAGCAGGGTCCAATCTGAACTGTCGATCCACATCTTTCCAATTCTCTTTTTTTCTCTCCACTGAGCAGCTACCTCATCTAGATAAGCGTTTTATTTTTTCATCTTGTGAGGTGCTGATTGGGTTTCCTTAGATTTGGGAGTCTTGTCTTCGGCAACCACTTCTTTAAGCATCCTCTTCTTAGTAACTTTCTTCACTGGTTCAGCCTTCTCCATTTTATCTGGAATGGTCTCAGCCTCTTCCTTTACTAAACTCTATTGTTTCTTTTGAAAAATTAATATTCATTCTTTTTAGCATGTCATCACTGACAAGCATAAGCTTTTAGTTCCAAACATTGGACTTACATGGAATATTGAATGTATCTAAACACCGAACTATCAGATTTGATAGTAAGGCAGGGTACATGATGATTTGAGCTCTTAAGTTTCCTTCCTTGATGTTATTTATCATCACAAGGACATGCCTCATCATATTTATTTTTCTTAGATTCACCAAGAATTCTATGAAATTTATGTCACTTTTCTTCAGGGTATATTTATCACCCTTTCTTGGAACTATGAAACATTGTACCCAAAGCTGAAGAATCTGATTATTCAGAGAACGATGAGCTATATTTACTATCTTGAAATCATCAAGTCCAAGACATTGTAAGACCTTAACCTTAACAAAACTACCTTGAGCATCCAGGAGTTTGTTTGAATAGAATTAAGCTTCTTTTTCATATGTTAGCCCTACCAAGCTTACCACCATGGTAGAACTAAGTTGGCAAGTCTTGTCATAAGACATGAAGGAAAACTTTTCCCTTCCATCTTACTCATAAAAACTTACTGATTCATAGAATTATACAAGTAACTCTGGATAGAATGGATCTTGATCACTTGTATTGGATATACATACATCTTCCCAACCATTCAGCATGATATTCTTAGAGATGATGAAATCGTACATGTAAAAACTCGGATGGACCAGTATTTCTATGAACACTTTTCATTTTGAAATTGGATTCATGGTAGACATATCTTGGGATGTAGCTTGAACAGAAATTTGGAATGGAGAGTTTTGGATGATTCAGAATGGTCTTTGACAAAGATCAGAACGGCCTTAAAAAGAGAGTCAGGGCTTCGTGACGCAAGATCTTGAAAAACCGATACGGGACGACCCTCGGGGGTCCCCTTTATATAGGCGTTGAGACGACAGTTCAGTTTCCACGGTTGATCGAATGGTTGAAATACATTGAGAGTTGATCTGACAGTTGAGATACAAACCACAAGGAAAACTTGACTCCGATATTTTGAGGTTTTAGGAAAAACATTCAGATTTAAGAAAACTAGAATCAGAAAAATTTTAAAACTCATAAGAAAACACCAGCAAGTAAATTATGATTACAAATACTTAAGTAAGGAAGTCATACCTTTCAGATTGGCTAGAAAGATTTTTCATAATTGGTAATATTCTTCGTGAGGAAAATTTGACTAAGAAATAAAATACTACAAAAAACATCATAATGAAAAAGTTAGTACCGAAATATTCTGAAAATTTCAGTTCTGAAAATTTCCATTACGTAAATTGCAGTTCTGAAAATTTCATTACGAAAATTTCTTTTCTAGAAATTTTTATTACAAAAATTTCAGTTTTGGAAATTTCAAAATAGCAATTACGAAAAGTTTGGTTACGAAAGTTTGAGAACTGACTACAAAAATTTTGATTACAATGCTTTAAAAAAATTGATACAAAGAAAAATGTACTCCGCCTATCAAAAGGAGTTTATTACTATAAAAAGAATGTTTCAACAAGAAGTTAATAAAGAAGTATTTCCTCATGGTTATCATTCCTAACTTCTGTTTAATGTATTCAAATCTATTAGAAGGTAAAGATTTTATGAAAATGTTAGCAAGTTGATCTTGCATTCTGATAAACTGAAGAATAATATCTTATTCTAGTGTGTGATCCCTAAGAAAGTGATGCCTAATATCTATGTGTTTTGCATGGGATTGATGTGAATGGTTTTTACTAACGGAAATGGAACTTGTGTGATCACAAAAAATTTGTGTCTTAGTAAAACTCAAGCCATAATCTGTTAGTGTGTGTTGCATCCACAACACTTGAGCACAACAACTTCCAGCTGCTATATATTCAGCTTCAACAGTGGAGAGTTCTTCTGAGTGTTGCTTCTTGAAAGACCAAGAAACTAATGAATCTCCAAATAAATGGCACGTTCCGGATGTACTTTTTATATCGATACTACATCCACACAAGTCAGTATCCGAAAAGGTTTTTAAAACAAAATCATTTCTAGAAGTATAAAATAATCCTAGATCCATGGTTACCTTTAGGTAGCAGAATTTTTTTTCACTAACTTTAAGTGAGATTCCTTAGTATTGGATTGATATCTTGCATAGAAGCATATTGAAAACATTAAGTCTGGTCGACTAGCATTCATGTAAAGTAGACTTCCTA
This sequence comes from Viscum album, assembly GCA_963277665.1. NCBI lineage: Eukaryota > Viridiplantae > Streptophyta > Magnoliopsida > Santalales > Viscaceae > Viscum > Viscum album. Next base: position 1,970,897,558 of record OY728130.1, on the reverse strand, counting down.
TCATACCTCTAAAAGATGATTGATCTACTGGTTTCCCAGCATCATCAAGATCAAGTGTGTTTGATGTACCAATGAGAGTAATAATACTTTTAGTATTGTCAAATCCATACTTTTTAAGAATATATTTAATATAATCATGTGCATATATATAGTTTACTTCTGGTTTTTGAGAAATTTTAAAGCCAAGGAAAAAATTTAACTCACCCATATTCTCATTTCAAACTCATATTTCGTTAGACTTGCAAAGGAAGTCAGTTAATGATTTCTGAGTTGAACCAAATATAATTTCATCAACATAAATTTGTACAATCAAAACATTTTTCTTGTGTTTATTTATAAAAAGGGTTGGATCTGCATTTCCCTTAACATATTTTTTTTGAATCAAAAATCTTGTAAGTCTATCATACCAGGCTCGTGGGGCTTATTTAAGGCCATAAAAAGCATTGGTAAGTCTAAAAACATGATCAGGATGTTTTGTATCTTCAATGCCCGGAGGATTTTCAACAAAAACTTCCTCTTGAACATAACCATTAATAAAAACACATTTCACATCCATTTGAAAAAGTTTAAAGTTTAATAATTCTGTAAAGGCAAGAAAGATGCAAATAGATTCAGGTCTAGCTACTGGAGCATAGGATTCTTCGTAGTCTATTCCCTCTTGCTGATTATAGCCTTTAGAAACTAGTCTAGCTTTATTTCTAACAATGACTCCATTTTCATCACACTTATTTCTGAAGACCCATTTTACTCTAATAACAGAAGTTTCTTTAGGTCTTTCAACCAAGGTCCAGACTTTATTCCTTTCGAATTCATTTAGCTCATCTTGCAAAGCTTTGATCCAATCATCATCACCTAAAGCTTCATCAGTGCTCTTTGGTTCCAATTGGCTAAAAAATGCTAGATGTTATAATAAATAACTTAAGGAACTTCTAGTACTTACAGGTTGATTGACATCACTAATGATACTATCACTGGGATGATTCTTTAGAAACGCCTGATTTAGGTTTTGTAAAACTTTTTCATCAACATGGGGTAGAAATTCTTCTGGGGTAAATGATTTAGAAGTATCTTCTTGAAAATTTTCTTTATCAGAAGGATCATTTAACAAAGGTTGATTATTTGTTCTTGAAAACACATCCGAAGATTTAGGTTGGGATGGTTTAAAAATAAAAGTATCAGATTCATCAAATTTCACATGCACTGTTTCTTCAACAGTACCAGTGTTTTTGTTGAAAACCTTATAAGCCTTAGAAGTTGTGGAGTAGCCTAAGAAGATTCCTTCATTAGATTTTGGTTCAAATTTGTGTAGATTATCTTTAGTAATCAGGATGAATACTTTTCAATCAAAAACCTTGAAGTAGGAATGTCTAGTATTTCTACCATTCAAAAACTCATAAATAGTTTTATTAAGAAAAGGTCTAATCAAAATTTGATTTATAGTATAACAAGCAGTAATTATAGCTTCAGCCTAGAAATTTATAGCTATAAGAAAATTTACTCAACATGGTTCTATTTATATCTTAAATAATTATATTTGTTCTTTCAACTACACCATTTTTTTTAGGATTTGTAGGTGCTAAAAAGTTGTGAGTAATATCTTTTCAACTACAAAAAGTTTCAGAATCAGAGTTTTGAAATTCTCCTCCATGATCACTGTGAATAGTTTTTAGTGGAAGGTTTTTCTCATTTTTGACTTGGGCTATAATACTTTTGAAATATGAAAAAACATTAGACATCTTTTCTAGAAAATCGACCCATGTAAATCTAGTGTAATCATCAACTAGATCAAACACATATTATTTTCCTCCAATGCTTCCAGTTTGTGTTGGTCCAAAAAGATCCATGTTCACCAACTATAATGCATCAGTTTTTGAGACTTCACTGATTGATTTAAAACTAAATTTATGTTGCTTTCCATATTTACAAGGATCACAAACTTTAGAGGAATCATTTATAAGCTCCGGTAGATCTTTAACTAGTTTCTTCTTAGAGAGTTTACATAAGTTTCTAAGGTTACAGTGACTTAGTCTTCTATGCCAAAACAAAGAATGATCTTCCATTGCACTAAGGCAAGGTAAGTCTTGGCTCCTAAGATATTCTAGGTTCAAAGTGTAAAAATTATCTCGCCTATTTCCAGAGAGAATAAAGTCTTCATTGGAATTGTGTACTAAGAATTTATCATTCCTAAAATTCACAAGGTATCCTTCATCACATAATTGACTTATGATACTAAGGTTTTTCTTAAGACCCTTAACAAAAAAACATTTCAAATCAAATTTTTACCACGATGAACAATATTACATATACCAACAATTTCTCCCTAAGCATTATCTCCAAAATTTACTTTTCCTACAATAATCTTGATAATTTGTTCAAAATTTTTTTTTACCAGCCATGTGCCGGGAACATCTACTATCCATGTACCAAGTTTTGTTGTTGGCACTCTCCCTATTTTTGTGAAAATAAGAAATGAATTAGACTTGCGGAATCCAAACTTGTTTCAATCCAACATTTTCATATAACAAAATTTTTGGTATCCTCATTTCATTAGAGAAATATGCATTATAAAACCCAAGATATTGAACTCTATTCCAAGAACAGTTTTTCTTCCAATTCCCACCACTTTGACACTTAGTTCAAAAAGGGGATCTAGAAGGAACAAAATAGTTATTTTTAAAAAATGGTATTTGGTGAGTATAACCTACTCTAGTAGTGTTTCCTTTAGGTTTAATTTGAGAATACATCTTTTCAAAAGTTTCCTTCCAAGAAGTAAATTTTTCAAGAAACTTCTTAAGAGAAAAAATTTCGGATTTTTATCTAATGACTAAATTATGATCCTCAGGAATCATCTCCTTAGAGTTATATTTTTCCTCAAAAATTTTTATTTTTGAAATAGCATTCCTAAGATCATTAGAAAGTTCATCCTTATTAGAATTTTCATTCTCAAGGTCTTTATTAGAACTTCTTTATCTTTAAGATCTGAAGAAATATCTGAAATCTCTTATGTAAGAATTTCTTCCATAGTATTTTCCTTATCTAACTTCTTAGAAATTTTACAATTTCTTGCATCATGTAGCTTGGAAAATCTAGATACTTATTCATATGAAGGTTATTTATTTTCTGAGGATGAAGTGTCTTCATTAGAAGTACTATTTTCGGAATAGTAGTTCTTATCAAGAGATAAATTTGTTAAAGCCTCGACAGAGCGTACCTTAGCCATAATACATGTATGTGAAAAATAAGTATTAGCAATAAATCTAATATTCTTCTGAGCTGATGAATCATACTCTGAAGATTCACTTTCTGAAGAGTCTCCACAGCTAGCACTCCAAGTAGTATTATCTTTCTGACTTTTCTTAGCTTTACCATTGTAAAACATCTTCCTTTTCCGTTTAGAATGCCTTTCTTTTCATTATACCTTTTTAAGCATAGGGAAATCAGGTCGTATGTGTCCACTTCTCTTGAATTCATAGCATGTGAACTCTGAATCTTTCTTATCTTTCATTTCTTTCTTCTTATACCAGGATTGAATATTTCTTTGACCAGCTATCTTGTTCATTCTTTGAGAAATATTTTCTAACTCATTCTCTGAGACTTCACTCTAACTAGATTTGGATTGAATAGTAAATTTCTTGGACTTGGATAATGTTACTCTCTCATGAGTCTTTTCTTTCATGTGATTTGATGTTGTAGTCAAATAAACAGTACCATTCCCATTCTTCTTTATGATGTTTTCATCATCTCCCTTCATCCTTGTTTCATGTTGTAGAAGATTTCCAAACAGCTCATCTAAGGCAATTTGAGTAACATTCCTTTTCTCATCAATTGTTTTTCTCTTTGATTCCCACTCATTGGGAATAATATCAATGATCTTATATAAAATAGCTTCATCATCCAGAACATTCTATCCCATAGATTGTAAGATATTTACAATTGTCATGAACATTTGTTGCACCTTACAAATAGGTTCTCCATAAGGAAAGATAAACCCATGATAATCATCTCTAAGCATAACTCTTCTAGTTTCAATCACATTAGATGTACCAAAATGAGTAAATTCAAGTTTCATATATACACAGTTTGCTACTTCACAAGAAACAATTTGGCTATATATGTTCCTAGTCATTGAATATAGTAAAGTATTGTGTACCTTATAGTTGAGTTGATAATCATGCTTCTCTTGGTTGGTTAAAGTACTTACTTCCTTATCAAGAATTTGATAACCTCCAGTATGCATAACAAAATTTCCTACTCCAGTATTGATGAAGAAATTCTTCATTCGATCTATATAATACTCATAGTCATTGCCATCAAAAATTGGTGGTCTTGTAGGATTTAAGTTGTTGATTGAACCAATATTCATATCTGCCATTTATAAGAAAAAGTTATTTCCACATAAACTTGTAAATAACAAAAGTTCGGAATGAATGAAAATATTCCTAAGCAAGGAAAATATAAAACCTTGAAAAGTTGAGCAAGAATAACTTATATGTGAGTATAATTATTTCAGAGACCTCCTTTGATACCAATTTTAGGATCTAAATAACGATGTAGATGCTCAATATACAAGAGGGGGGTGAATTGTATACTTTAAAATTTTCCTTAAACAAGGAAAGATCTAAGTTTTAAAAAGTTAAACTAATAAATTTCACAACACCTCTCACCAATCGGAGAAGTGGAACAAAGTATGAAGTTATAAACTTCAAGTTATAAACACTTTCTTAAATCTGGAAAGTGATTTCGAAAAACAGGTTCTGGAAATATGATTATGAAAATATGGATCCGGAAATTGAAACTTTAGCCAAAGTCACAATATGACATTATACCTCAAAGAGTATAGAATCTAAATAATCAGAGTACAAGTGTATGGAAATATAAGAAGGTTATACTTTCCTTACAATACAAAATGCAGCGGAAAACATTTAACAAGTAACAAGATATAAATCTTTTAACCGAAAGAGATGGGTATCCAACAACCTTCGATAAAGGACCCTTGATTTATAATTTCAAGAAAGTCTGTCTTACCCACACTAGGTTAAGCCCTCGATACGAAGATCGGAGACTCTGTCTTGCTAGCCCCTCAAGCCCTCAACTTTAAGGTAGTTGGAACAACTATCTTCCTTAGCAAGGAATCCCTCAACTTCAAGGTGTTGAAACATCGGTCTTCCTATCCCTAGAAGCCATAGAATTTAATCACCAACATTCGTAGTCGCACGAAGCATGTCTGCATAAGGAAATGTTCGAACAAGATGTTCAAACTTTTTTCATGAAGCTTGGGATTTTATAAGAGCCTCTCTCTCAAGAAATCACTTCAACACCATGTAATCACCAATGTCAAAGATGTGTGTCAAAGATGTGTTTTGAGCTCATTAAAATGAGCTCCTATTTATAGGAAAATTTCCAACGGTCAGCTCCCTCCCCCAATAGACATATTTTACATAAATTTCGGAGGAACATGTACATGTGTCACTAAACCAATGGTTAGTTAGAAACATAATGGACGACATCTTTTTATAACAAAACATGTATAACTGAAAGCATGACATCGTTTTATAATGAAACGAGTGTAAGCATAAGGAAAACTAAAGTTCGGAATGTAAGAAAATAAAAGTTCAGAGTCTAACCAAAATGGAATTCGGAGTCTATAATAAAAAGAAATTCGGATTCTATTTTATAGGAATTCGGAACCTGAATTCTGTAGAAATCCGGAGTCTGAATTTCAAAGGAAATTCGGATTCTGGTTTCACTAGAATTCAGAACATGAACTTACAAAGTTCGGTGTCGAACTGATATAAGTTCGGAGTCGAAGTTATAAAAGTTCGGAGTCGAACTCATAAAATTTCGAAGTCGAACTAGAAAAAGTTTGGAGTCGAACACATAAATGTTCGTATTCAAACTAGTAGAAGTTTGGAGTCGATCTTATAAAAGTTTGGAGTCCAGAATTCGGAGTTGAACTTTGTTAGAGTTCGTATCCAGAATTCGGAATGGATCTTTATTAGAGTTAGTATCCTGAATTTGGAGTTGAAATTTTTTAGAGTTCGTATCCAGAATTCAGAGTGGAACTTTATTAGAGTTTGTATCCAGAATTCAGAGTGGATCTTTTTTAGAGTTCGTATCCAGAATTCTGATCCTAAAACCAAATGCCTCATATCTTAGCATTATATGATTTTGAGGTTTTGGGTATGAATCTGATTTTTATACTTAAGTAAAATAATGATATGTATAAGGAAATCTAGGTTAGGATAAATTTCTTTAAGGAAGGAAATTTTCTTTGTAGAAGTAAAACTAATATTTAATTAAGTGTAATTTTTTTGTGATTTTCAAAATAAGAAGGAATGGAAAAGTCATAAGGAAAACCTTATTGACTCAACAGTTACCCAAATAGAAGGTAACATCTTTCCTCTAGCTCATTAGTTTTTTTTTCATTCTCTACCCAATAAAATATTATTATTAAATTATTATATATAAAAATTAGTTACCTAAATATACTGGAATTGTTTTATGAAAAATTATTTACCTACAATTACAAACTCTTCAATCTAATGGCTAACTAACTTATCGTTTATGTGTATGGAAAACTACTACTTCATGAAGCGATTATTTTTCATTTTCTCATTATCACCCTTAAACGTTGGGAAATATGAGGGAAAGAATGTTTTTATATGATATATAAAATACTGAGGGTGTATTTATGATTCTTTAATTTTTTTTGACACGTTATTTTATATATTCTATATTTTATAAATATAAAAACATCATTTTTGGAAGTGTGGATTACCATATCCCCTAAGAAATGTGATTCGTTCACGCTATACATGGAATGTATAAAGAATGTTTTTAGTTAAAAAAAAGTTACATATATTGAATATATCAGATATTAATTAAATAATTAATTTTTTTTAAATATAATATATCATATTATTTATTATCATTTTCACACACTAACAAGTGATAATGTTGGTGGTAGATGTGTGGACTACCGCATCCTTGATACAATGCAATTTTTTTTACATCAAAATACTTATATATATAATTATATATGATTAAATAAAATTTAATTTATGATATAATGATAATTATTTAAATATTTAATATCACTTATCTTCTTTCCATAATTCTCCTTGAAAATAGAAATGTTACTTATTCGTATGTACGACATACAATCTTCTTGATTGTAACATTGGTTCATTTTTAATAACCATATTTACTGATAGTTTATCAATGTATAATTTATATTTAAATATTATAATTATTTAATTATTATTAACATTTATAGTTATATAAAATTTCCCCTTTTTCCATAGTTGACCTAATAGCATAATTTTTTACCAATAAACAGAAATTTGTAAAGACACCCAATAAAAACATAATTTTTTAAGTAGTTCTTTACAACATGGTAATAATTAGAAAATAAGTTATTGTAAAAATGAATAATTTTATTAATCAATAAAATAATTAACATAATTTAATTATTTAGGAATATAATGATGCACATGAGAAGTCATACTCAAGGAAAAGGATTTTTTCATATTTTCCTTTTATTGACACTGATTATAGTGTTATGCACCTAGTTACTTTTATATGGTGTATATAAAATGATTTGACATGTTATATAATGAATATACTGATTATGATGATATTATAAGTTTAATTTATTGTTAATCCTTCATGGGTATTTGGATACAAATGTTTCAAATTGGTATGGGACATCTTGGAATTTTTAAATATTACTTTCCCCAAGAATATTTTAAATGGAATTTCAATGGTATTTTCATTCATAAAAATCAAAATGGATGTTTTTACATATCCTCTATTGTGAAAATATTGATAAAATTGTATAATATATTAAATATAAATATATGATAAGGCATATTGTTTATTTTGATTATTTGATATTACTAATTTTTTAGACAGGTAATGACGGTTGGGGCCTAAACATTATAAAGCCCCTTGATTAATCAATAAGTTCTCATGAGACCAATAGTTTGTCTATATTAAAGAGTTTTCAATATGTAGTAATAAACCATCTAGTAAAGGGTCTAAATAGTATCTATATTTATGTTTCATAGACATGAATTTCAAAAATTAAGCAATAAATTCATATATATATTTTTATCATTTTTATTATCCAAGAGGTTTAGATATGATAAAATAAATGGATGATTTTGATTATTATTTGATTGTTAAAATGGAACATGTTTTCAATTTATTAGCTGGATATATTGATTATGCATTATCTTGTTATTAACATGGTATTTGTTATCAGTTATTTACCTTTCCATGTTGATTTATTATAATTGATACATTATTGCTTCCTCTTTACCTATCATTGCAGATCATTTGAGCTCACCTTTATTGTAGTTCCTTTAACTAGGTAATGAGGATTAATCCATTGAATGAGTTCCAAGGATGCAGTTTATGTTATTTTATTATGTATCATTTTTTATTTTTTTATTTTCCCAATATATTCTGGGTATCATTTATTTAATATGGTTTTCCAAAAATATTAAATTGATGAGACTTTCAGGTTTTTATTCCCTATAATCAATACAACATAATAAAATAAATCACAAACTTTGGGATTATGAGGTTGGGATATTATTAGTTGGTATCAAATTAGGTTTAGTAGTAACCATATAAACATGATTTAGGAATAATATATTAAGGAAGAGAACACTAAGATAGACATTAAGGATAAGTATAGAAGAATATCCAATAATTTTGGTAAGGAATATATTATGGGGTTATTCCTAAAATACATCGTTTCTTGGATAGTAAAAGTTGATCTGGTGCTTGTACAGATGTAAATAGGAGTAACAACTCTAACAATGTGTCTTTGGACTTACATAGCATAACTTAGTACATGACAACGGGTCTTCTTTCACACCTGGTTTTATAGTCTAAAGGGATACACTTTGGTTAATTCTCGTTATACATACAATCCATTAAGAGAATAATTTAGCTGTAAAAGTTTTCACGAAGAACACATATTAAGATTATTATATTAGCTATGATTTCTAAAAAATTATTGATATGTGTTTTAAAATTTTTAGAACTATAAATAATGTTATATAATGATATGAACTAATTTATTGTATTTTGTCATTTAGAAATGGTTCTCAGTATAAGGAAACTAAACCTCACAAATATACATGATTCAAATAGAAAAAAGGTTCGTATATTTTATGGACATATGGAAATATTTCAAAGGGATGTAGTCTCCCATGAATTATCTCATATAAAGACATAATATCATATAAATATTTTTTGGGTAAACAATTATACAAGTCATGTGGCATCGATAGAATGTAAGAAAAGAAGAGGATAGAAGGTAAAAATATGCATAATGGATATAATAGAAAGAATTATTTTCCTATAAGTAATAATTTTAGAATGAAAACCCATAGTACTTGCTTGAAGGGTATGTGAGTTTGTTATTAGTGTGGAGAAAAAGGGCACCATGTTCTTAATTACAAGGGAATGAAAAGAATATTCCAATGTGAAATTATTCCACTTCAAGGATATGGGATACTATATTAATCAATCCCTCATTCATCAAAGGAATATACTCTAAATAGACTAATGGATCATAGACTAGATTATACTACTACCATAGAAATAAGGTACGATTAATGTTATTATTTTTAGATTCAATAATTATTCCATTTGAGTATTTTATCAAGGATGAACTGATTTGAATAATTATGGAATATATTAGGATTATACTACATTACTTTTTTATTAAGTATTTGAGATCACACGATGAATGGTACTAATGAATGTTTTTCAGTACGAAATAAAACATTTTGGAAAATACATGGTTTGGGGAAAGAAACCCCTTAATATGTTCCTGATACTGAGGTAATAATTTTGGAAGAAATGGTATATTGATTTTGATAAAATATATTGGATTTTATAGACTACCTTATAACTAATTAATGATTTTTTTACTATGTGGTTTGTGCTATCGTTAATGGATTTTACAACACTTATAGAATTAAAAAATATATCTAATAAAATGTGTTTTACTTGGGGAATATAGATGTATGTATGTTTCCAATATGTATTTATGGTAATCCAAGTAATTACAATATTCTGACAGAATATGCGATGAAGGTATTCACAAGTATAGAATGTGACAATTTAGATCTGACTCATATTGAATAAAGGCTAATGATATGCTCAATTTGGAAATTCAATGAACTTATTTATAAAATGTTGTAATATAATATTTCTAAAACCTTTACCATTTATGAAATGGTTTATGTTTAATTTTAAAATTTTTTCTGTAGATTACTTTATTACATCAATATTTTTGCATCTTATCCTAACAGGATAAGTAGAAATTGTTCAAGGCGCAATCAAAAGAAAAATATTTGGAATGAATTTCTCAAATCCAAGAAAAGGGTCATTGAATATTTTTTTCGTAATATCATCCTTTTTGTATATATTAATATATTTTATCCACAAATATGAATTGTGGTTTTTGTGGTCCACAACTATAAACCAATCATATTCTCTATCACTCTCCATTAAAACATGATGATTAGATTTATCTTCAATATCTATGTTTACACTAATATTATCTTATTCTAAATCATAGTTTTGTGGTGAAATTAAAATTTCATTTAAACTCTTATTAATAATTTATCTTATATATCCTATTTATGATATGATTCCTTCAATAATATTATTTCCAAATATCAATCCATTGATTACAAAGATTAAACTTTATTTGTGAGGACACAATTTATTTATGTTGGGGAGAATATAACACCCCAAGAGATTACATTATTTTCATTTTAGAATAAAACTTACTTTATTTTTATATTTATTTATATGGAGAACTAGGTTAATATTACACTACACACAACATTGTGTTAGCTCGTGTTTCTATAGGACCAAGTATTGACACCTTTTAATAGTGAACCTATTTTAAAAATATATTTCATAAATTTTATAACTTTTATTTTAAAAAATATACTTCATTATTCAATTAGGATTTAAAATATTATCTTTGGGTGATTTTTTATAAATTTTTTAGGAGATTAATTTTTTTATTGTTAGTGGAAAATACTGCATTTTAGTTATAAAAATTCAATTTCATTTAAATTTTTATTATTGTTAAATTATATTCTAAATAGGTTATTAAGGTAGATATAGATTGATTATACATATATTAATACAATTTATTTAATTTAAATAATTTTTATATATTTATATAATGAATTATTGATCTTTTGAATGTTTTTCCTTAAAAAACCAGCTTTCTCTCTATGTTAGTGGGATTATCATTAACTTTTTTTCCACTTCTATAAATTGAATATGAAAAAATATAAATGACTAGGTATGATCATTGTGATATTTTTTTTCTAATAATATAAACTTATTTTATGACCCCAAACACTAGTAAAAGTAATAAAAAATTAATTACATCGATTAAGGCAAAATTTGGCTTAATAAGAGACTAAACCTTAAATGTAAAGAATCAATTGACCTAGAAACATTTCCAAAGGACATTGGATGCCAATAGTTCGACCATATACGTAACTGTTTCTAATTTTATTACCTATTGGGAAACATTTTTCATGAATTATCTCTATATGATATGTTTATTAAGTAAAAAATACAAAATAGAAGACTCCTTACCATTAACATTTATAAAACATTGAGACATGGAAAAAACAAAATATTTTCATTTAACAATTATTTATGAAAAATAATGAGTTACTTTTATCATAATTAGATGTAATTAATTTTTACATATGAATTAGTAACATCAATTGATTTACAGACACTAACACAAAGATTGATTTTCTAATAATTAACTAAAATAAATGATACTATAAATATTAAAAGTGAAGTAAATTGATTGAATTACTATCTTTAATTATTTTTTTAGATACATATATATTATGTTACACTTCTCTAAACATAATAAAAATGAATTCTAAAAATATAATATATTTAATTTAAAATTATTTTTACAATATCAATCTGACATAAATGTTATTTTACAATAAATGATATTTTATTAAATAATTTAAAATTAATAAAAAATACTATGTTGTTAAAATATGTTTTTAAGAGTCAATAAATATCAAATATTTTCTATTAATTGAAAATATTTATTTTATAATTAAATTATTGAAAAATAGATTGTAAAAGTATTGTCAACATAATCCATGTTAAAGTAGTGTTTTGGGCATTACAAGCATTTTTTAAAATTAATTTAAAAAAACAAATGTAATTTATATTTTTTTGTAAATTAGAAATATTATTTTTATCTAATTTTTTCTACATATTATAATAAATATCACTTTAAATTATTCTTAATGGTTAAATTAGATAGGATAGAAAACTAGTTATATTACTATTAATAAAAGTTTTCAAAATAATGAAACATAGTAGTTAAGGATCAAAATTAAAAGAATGATATTATTTTTGTGCATTTGAGGTTTTTATCAATATTTATTAACATATAATTCATTATTTTCTCCTTTTGGAGGCCCATGTGGTAACGGATACCACCGATTATTGTATACTTTTTATTATTTACAAGGGTGTTTCTCCTCCACTGTAACAAGGCACACATCCCACCAACTTATTCACAACTCTCAAGATAATTATGATTATCAATGATCTATAAAAATATATCATAAACATCCCTAACCTAATACAATAATCCTCACTCTGGGCATAAATCCATCCCATAAATTCTATTGGTGCAAACAAAAACAAGTTATCCAAATAAGAGATAACATCTTTCCTCATGCTCTTTAGTTTTATTTCCATTATACACCCCTCAAATCCCCTTATTAAATTATTTTATAATAAAACCATTATACTTAATATAATTATATTTTCTTATTCTAAGGGTTCAACCTACACTTACACACACTTCAATCTAATAGGTAATGAACTTGCCGTTTATGTGTAGGGTGAAGTACCTCCTCATGAAATTATGATTTTTTTTCTTTACAACATTTCATGGATAGTAATTTTGATGGAGAAAATATTTATATATTTTATATATTATAATTATTATGAATTTATGAATCGGTATTTATTTTATAACACATACCCTTACACTTTCCTTTTTAGGTATATACGATAACATCGTTTGTAAAAAAGTGTGGACTACGACCTCCACAAAGTGATGTGATTCATTTACACTATAAATAGAATATATAAAGGAATGATTTAATTAAACACATGTGACATAAATTAAATATAAATGATATTAATTAAATAATTTTATTTCTGGAAATATAATATATCATTTACTTTTTTAACCTTTCCACCCATTAAAAAGTGATAACGTCGGTCATGGACGTGTGAACAACCGCCTCCTCGACACGATGTGATTACTTTTACATAAAAAAATAATATATATAATTATATATCATAAAATAAAATTTTATTTTTGATATGATAATAATTCTTGAAAGATATAATTTTACTTACCTTATTTACATAACAAGCACCGAAAAATGGGAACGTTACTCTTGCATACGTCTGGCCTACCATCCCCATGATTATATCATTGGTTCATTTTTCATAACCATATTTGATGATTAATGTTTAATGTATAATTGATTTATAAAAATGATAATTGTGTAGTAATTATTATTTTGGATAAGCTTATGTAATGACTGCATTGACCATAGCTGACCTTTTTAATCCATTTTTGACACATAATCCAAGTTTTCTCAAAACACCCTTCCTAAACAAAATTGTTCAATTTGTTTTATACAACATGGTAATAAGTGAAATAAAAGTAATGATAAAGAACAAAAAGGCTTTGAATCAAGTAAATAATTATCTTATGTTTATGAGGATGTAAAAAAAATACAAATAATAATTTAGACTCAATGTAAGGGATTTCATCGAAATATCATTTCATTGTGACATATTGCAGTGTTATGAACTATGTTTAATTTATATGGTGTATATGTAGACCTCTTACATGTTATATAATGAATATAACTATTTTCATTATATTATATGGTTCATTTAATGTTCTTAATTCATAGGGATTACGATAAAAAATGTTCAAAGTGGTAGGGGATAGTTTGGAATGTTTAAATATTATTTTCCATGAGAATATTTCAATTGATCATTCAATGGTATTTCTATTCATCAATATCTAGAACCTATGTTTTTACTTATCCTCTACTAGGGAATTATAGATAAATTACTTTATTCTATTAAATACATATAATTTATAATGTATATAATTTATTTAGATTATTTGATCTGTTCAATGCATTAGATATGAAATGACTAGTGGGGCCTGGATTTATATAGACCATTGATGAATCGATAGGTTCTAATGAAACAAATAAATTGGAAAATTTATACATGTTTCTATACATTGTTTTTAACAATAATTTAAATGGTTTTGATGATATAGTTTATCACATTCCTCATACATGATTCCCAATAATAATGCATTTCTTTAAAAGATTTTTAGGTCATCATTTTTATAATCCATGAGGTTTTCGTATGATAAAACTCATAGAAGCATTTTTTTTATGTTTATTAATTAAATGAATCTTGTTTTTAGTTTGTTAACTTTACTTATTGATTATTCCTTATATAGTTATTTGAATGTCAGGGTTATCAGTAATTTACCTCGAAATGTTGATTTATTCTCAGTGAATAATTGTTTCTTCTAATATAAATACCCTTAATGAGTATTTGAGTTCAATATTAGTGTGTTTAATTTCCACCGATTAAGAAGAGGATCCTTTTAATGAGTTTTAAGGATGATGTTTATTTCATTTTTATGTCTCATGTTTGTATTATCTATTTTTTCATTGTATTATGGGTATCATGTATGTAATCTAGTTTTCAAAAAAAAACAAAACAGATCAGTCCTTTGTGATTTTATTCATTATATTCACGATAATGTGATTAAATAGTGCTCCAAAATTGGTCTTAACGGTTCTGGGAATTACCTATTACATGTACATGTTCGTATCCCAAGGATAACTGTATATGAGGATCCTTCCCTAGAAAAACTTGTGTGAAATTATTTGTTAAAATCAATCTAGTTTGTCAATCAGTATATTCAATGGTTAAATTCATGGAATCAGGTAATTTCTAACTGGAGAGGATTAAGTTTCATATTTTGATAAAACCTATTTTTTAAAATTCCACTATGGTTAATATATTTCTGTCTATAATTTAAATTAAACTAGTTTCAATTTTATAAATTGATTAAGAAAAACATATTTCCGATAGTTAACTCAATTTAATTTTTTTAATATAGTGTGTGATAAAATTTGATTTGTTATAAAATTTGAGTATATTCAAATGTATTTGTATGTGATGTGTGATCAAGATTATGTGATTCCTTTTAAAAGATGAAATTATATATTTCTATTATTTTTTTACTAGGAATTATTATTTTTAAATTGGAGAATTATGTATTAAAATGGTTTTAAAATCGAAATTCTATTGGAATCTCAATCCTCCGTTGAGTTTTCCATAAGTAGAAACTATTTTCAAATCCATAAATACTGAATATTATGTTATCCTTGTTATAGATAAGCTATAATGATAACTCCATGTCAAAGACAAAGCCTCCTTGTTCACTTTCCCATGGTGGTTGTGTGTTGATTAGTTATAATCATTAATGAAATCCAATAAACTTATTCGAAGAATATTCAAAAATTTATGAGTGAATAAAGACATCAATATTTTTATGATCCATATTAATTTATGAGATTTCCATATAAAGATAATTCTTATATAACTTTAATGAAAATATTACCACTACTAAATCTAAATCACGAGTTGAGTAATTCGTTCAAGAGCCTTCAATTTAGATGATGTAAAATTTATAACAATATCATTCACCATAAAAACTTATCCCACCTCCTTATTTAATGAATCACAATAAATCTAAAATCGTTCTCCATTATAGGGTATTGTGATCGTAAGTGAAATATTAATACCATCAGTTCAATAATTTTTTATACAAACTCATCAGTCAGGATTACCATAAATCCATATTTAGTTTTATTGGCATATACATCAGATATCAATGAGAAATAATTCCAAAATAGTCTCTAATTACTTTGTAATCCCATTATTTTATTTATTTCTCTCACATTGGTTTGTTAGGGATAATTTTAAATACCTTTCTTCTTTTAAGGATCCAACGATATTCCCTCACTTTATATTATATGGCCAAAAAATGAAACATTATGTTTCTAAAATTCTGACTTGGTAAATTTTTCAATCATCTTCTACATCATTATTGTCTTCAATACAATACTCACATGATCTTAATGCAGTTAATTTATCATATAATATATAAGAATATCACAAACTGGTCATTGTATTCATTGAATATTATATTCACTAAATCCATGGAGATAGTGGGGAAATTATTATTACCAAATGGAATCACTATAATGTAATAATATCCATAACTCAATAAAAATGATATCATGGATATGACATCAGTTTTTCACCTCAAATGATATTATCATGATTAGAGATCAATCCTATAAAATTATTACGCTCCACATAATTGATAAAAAATACATCAACATGGGGTATATGACACTTATTCATGATAATAGTCATGTTATGTTCCTGATAATCAATACAAAGACACATTGAACCATCTTTATTCTTAATAAAATATACATGTGTTCACTATGATAATAAAATTAGATTAATGATTCATTTTTCATTGTTATCCTAGAGTTTCTACATTAAATCCTATAACTCAATCGGATTAATTCTATATGGAGTCATCAATATAAGAGTTTCACTAGGTATGCATTCAATAGATAAGTCAAATTCATGATTTGGTGGAAGACTAAGAAACACTTATGAAAATACATAAAAAAAATCATATAAAATAGTCAAATAATTGAAATTGATCTTCTCTATAATAATATTAGATAGATTCCCACATTAATTTCGAATAAAGGCCCCTAAAAAGGATTTAATTTCCATTGGTAGTTAACATTTATCTTTGCATCAATAGAAAAGCATAGGTTGGTTCAAAATATAAAATGTGACTTCCCTTGCTTAGAAATTGATTTGGTTTATCTATAAATAAATCCAATCCATTACCAAAATGATATAAAATTCAACAATATGAAGAATAACAATATTATTAGGATGAAAATTCTCATAAACATTTATTAGGGAAGATTCATATACTTGATATGGAATCATCATATAATTAAGAGTTTTTTAATTCTATTTCAATATATAGTCATTGAGGTAGTGATGTGTTTCCCTATAAAAAATTTTAAGATATAAAAGTGTGGATAAATCAATAATAAAATAAGAAAATAATATTTATAGAGTGGATGGTAATTAGAGCTCTCATCACTTTTTCATTCCACCCCACATTAGAAATAGTGATTGCATGAGATCAACCCTAGTCTCTGAGATTATCAAGGTGTTGATATCAACCATCATCATTAACAAATGGATTTAAGAACTGGTTATCTGAATTTTCACACCCCTTTAGAGTATGGGTCGTGTATTTTCTAAAAATTTCTATCCATTAATATCGTTATCTTACAAATTCCCATTTTATTATCATTTTAATTCCTATGAACATTCTTCTCCAGTAATAAATTATTTACCTAAATTTTTTTGAAAATTTCCCCATGCCTAATTCCACAAATATATAATAATAGAATACTCATATTATGCCTTCCTTAGTATTTTATTATAATTTCTTCTGAATTCTACATTTATTTTCTAATCAATACCAAATGATTGATGACTTTATCCAATTTCAATTTCCACCATGATGGAACATAATACAATTTATTCAAATCTAATGAAGTCTCTTATGTCATACACTCTTTGGATACACGGTTATAATCAACTAGAGAATAAATAAAAATTAATTTATGGTTTAATAATAATTACATATAATACCTCACATGTCATGTAAAATATGACCCATATGTACCAACAGATTCACCAGCCTTCAACTTAAGCTAAAGGAATTCCTTTTTTATCATCTTGTGAAGAATACTAAGAGAGTAATTACTTAAAAATTTGATCCAAAATTCCACCCATAAATGGAGTCAATTTTTTATCATTTTCTCATATACATGATAGGATTCAACCATTTATATTCTTAAAATTTCAAATTATAAACAACTATGATAACATTTTAATGTTTTGAGCATCGCCGAATGGAAAATATCTATTTACCTGTCCTGATATATTACACAACAATTAATGGTTCAAAAAACTCTCCCATATATAGTTGGTGATGCATCATGATGGGATCAACTATACCTTTTTAATTCCTTTTTTCATTTGGAATCTCAATATGACTCATGGATAATGTAGTGTAATAATAGGAAAAATGATTTTTCATTATAGGCCCCATAATAATTATTTAATTTTGGGGGATAATTATTTAATTTTCTATCACATTTTTCATTAACATAGTTTCCTCTAGTTATAACCATTTAACAAAAAAGAAAATCATATTATGAGAAACAATAATCATAGTGTGAAATTATATAATCAAGAATAATGTTTATAAAATATATAAATAATGAAATGTTTATTTGAATCTATGACACCATAAGTTTATTCTAGGTCATCCTTGGTAATTATCAATTAAAATCCATTAATGTTTATCTTAAAGAAAATAATAATTATCTGATAAATATCCCCTAGGAATGTGAAACTAGTTGCATAGTAAGGGCCCATACACCATGCATTATAATTATGGTCAATATATACACAAAAAAAACCCTTTTTAATGGTTATTAGAACAAGATATATCTATTCTAAAATCATATGCACTTTTATTTTCCAGATAGGGATGAATTTTATTTGGTAAACCAATCTAATTCCACAACATAACATTGTATATTCCTATATACATAGGGTTATCCTAATTATTCTCACTAAATTTTCCTCATCAAAGATTAAAAAAGTTCTTAAACCTTGCCTCAGATACCATCTATAGTCAACCATACTTTTCATACATAAATATTACATTATTTGTCATAAATATTCAATTAATTTTAAAATAATACACTAATGGGGTCCATACATGTTTAATTTATTTAGTAACATGGATACATAAAAAAATGATACATAAAATATCTATATTATTTCTCATTTAGTTCTTCACTTCTACTACTCTTCTTAGAAATATTGTACTTAAAACTTTTCTCCATAACATAGGGAAGGAAATCATAATAAATGGTTATCCTAGAGACTTAATAAATGTAAACATAAGAGATATTAAAAAATTATCATTATTGAACAAAATATAGTCATACAAGTATGAGAACATGGGATAAACACTATAAAATCATTCCAATCAGTTCATATATCATAATCATAAAACATGGTATAAAATTTTGTCAATATAAAAACATAAGACATAAGATTCTAGAATAATCAATAATTCATCATGAGACTCAAAAAAATATGATAATTATAAGTACTCAGTTTGTGTCGTACACATAATTATAGAGAATAATTTCTGTAGTTAAGGTTCAATTCCTAGACTATCATAGTGGGTTGGGTTCAATCCCTATTCCTTCATTTCATTTGTCATGGTTCACTACCAAGACTGTATTATTAGAATTTTCATGTTATTAAAATGGGTTCACATAACATTATATTTCTTCTTATATCATGAGATATCCAAATTTATATAATGTATATGGGGGATTTATAAATCTATTCCCACCAATCACATAATTAAATACCAATATATTTGTTCCACAATATCCTAAAACATTCATCATATCATAAAATCAAAACACACGAAAAGTTTATGATTTTTAAAAAATCATCATCATAATAATAAAATTGATAGAGAAATAATAAAAATATAACATTGGTCCATACCTCCTAAAAAGCATTAAAGACGTCAATGGATGTTGATAAAGATAAAAATACTATTAATAGATCACTAGAACGTATCTTGAGAAAGTTAAATTTTTAAATTAAAACAAATTATTTAAAAACAATTGTTTGAAATATTTATGAAAATAATTATTTTTAAAGAAAAAAGGAAATTTATAAAATAATATTTAATGGATAGAGCATTAAAAATGAAATGGGAATCCGTTCAAGAATTGTATGATAAAATAAATTTTCTTTTCACATTTTCTATAAGAAGTCAAAAGATACAATTTTGTAAATCGATAAGAATGTTACTTTTATAACATGGTTTGAAAAGTAAAATTTTGTATAAATGTATTGAAATAATATTTTTTAGAATTGTAGTAACATTATTGATAATATTATAAATAAATATATTGACGTTGAAGAAAATATTCTAGATAGATGGGAAAATAATGTGGATTTTCCTTACAAACATTATTTCATTAGATTGAGTACATAAAGAGTGGAAAATGGAAGGAAAACCTGAATAATCCAAAAAATAACTGCATTATAATATAATAAATAAGATTTTTGAAAGATAGACCAGACAATTCCATCATCAGAGAATTAAGGAATAAATAATCCCTCTAAAAATGATATTGTGACATAAAATATTAATCTCAAGTCCGTCTTTCTTCATATGAACTCATACTAATAAACAATAAAATTAAATTTATTGTAATTATATTATATTTTTGTAATAACACATATTATACAATAAATGTTTTAATTACAATATCCCATAACCATTTTATTAACAATTTTTCATTCTCAACATCATTTTGGGTGTTAATTGTTTCCTTTTTCATGTATGTTTTGAGTTCATCGATTATGGTCCTTGTAAATTTATTATAGTTAAATCATATCCATAATTTAAACCCTGATAGAAAAATCATATATATTAATTATATTAATATTTATATCTTAATGATTTATGGAGGTGATGAAATATTAATCACACTACCACATATTGTCGGTAGTCTGTATGTATGTACAAGTGATGCTTCCATTTTTCGATAGATGGAAAAAAGAAAGCTAATGATTAATTAATATTTAAAAAATAATTTTTATAACATTAAAATCATATATAAATAAAAAATACTAATAATGGTGATGGAAAATGAGTCATATCAAAATGCAGGGGTGATAGTCCCAATGTAGGCACAAGCGATACTTTCATCACCCATTTGATAGAGAATATGTGGTAAATGGTTTTGAAATCAACATGACAATATATATTTATATTTATGAGACATTATTAATAATATGTTTATGGATAAATTAATTTTATTTTAATTTTATGAAGAAACAATATTGATAGAGCTTGGTTAAAGTATATAACCCTTATTTGAAGTCCCACCTTTGGTTTACTCCCTATACCATAAAGGATTTTTATTAGGAGAATAAAAAATGGTCAAGGATAAAGGGACGTAATATAGGAATTATTTTTTTGTAGCTACTGTTCATGTTTTATGACTCAAACTGTGTTAATAAGGTAGGATAAGTGGTGACATTTTATAAGTGAGGTGTGGGATACAAATGGAATTTCATAATAGATTTCAAGGATTTGTGATCAATTTCATGATATTATTTCTCCAAATAGCCAGGCATTGTGAGGTATGATTATATAAGGTTATAATATATTTTACCAATAATATGTGTAAAATAATTATACCTATTGAAATATTATATCACATATATCTTCTTACTTTTCATTTTTTGGTGGGATATTATAACATCGTTCGTGTGTACGGCGGACTACCGCCTTCTGAGGTTATGAGATTCACTTTTAACTTATGCTTTTCATGGAAGGTAATAAGGGTAAATTTAATGAATATATATTACATATATGCAATTTAAAAAAATATATAATGGTAATATATTATTTACAAATATTTTATTTCATCCATTGAGAAAATGGAATAAATGTCCATTCGTACGTACGACCTACCATCTCTAGGAACACTGTATTTCATTTTTTATATCTAAATTTTATAGATTAAAATAAATACATATATAATGAGTATATAAGATATTTATATTATGGTTAAAGATAAATATTTTATGGATCAATGACAAAATTAATAGGACTTAAAATAATAAATCAAAACATATAAGAAAAAATGTGTTATTAACTTAAATGTGATTTAAACAAGAAATTGATAATAAATGAGTAATAAATTGATATAAGTAAATAAAATATGGAATGACATATATAATCATGGTTCAATAATAAATGTAAAATCAAAATAATTTTTCTATTATGTGGTTTTAATGTCAAAGAAATGTGGTGATACTTATAGTAAGGGATTTCTAGTATTTCTTTTATTTTTGGGGGACATATGTCAATTCACTATTCATTTATTTTCTGTCCTATATATACTGACCCTTTGAATCATTATATAATTAATATACTTATTTTAATTATATTTAACATTTCATTTTATTTTAGTCTTTATTTGGGATTCTAATTCCAAATATTACTAATGTGATAAATAATTTTTATCGCAATTTGTCTTTCCTTGGGACGTACGATATTTTATGAACCTATATTATTTTAGGATCTGTATGAACATCCCATTTGACATGTAATATCACAAAATTATTTATTATAATTTTATAAAATGTTTCATTTAATTTTATGATTCCATGGGTATACTTCTTCAATGTTCCCAAAGCGGTAAGAGTATTATGTTACAACCTCATCATCTATGGTGATAATTTATGTTTTTACTTACAATGTTGAAACCCAATGATCTATCACTCAACAATTCGTGCATTTAATTCACATATATTTACATAATAAGAATAAATGTTTCAACATCATTTTCCTCTCTTAATAACATTTTTTTTCAAAAAATATTTTTTAAAATGTAATCTGAATTTATTTCTCTATAGTTGTAAAATCCTTTATCTTCCAAATTCTTGTATTCTAAAAATTGTTTAAATATTTATAAAATTCTCCAATTTATTTGTTAAATTTTTTACCCATTATTTAATTTTTAAAATTTTATTTAAAATTAAAATTCATGTTAAATATATCTTTGTTTTATCATGTAAGATATAAACAAGAATTTAATATTCATGAACATTATTTTATTTGAAGATTAATTTATAATATTTCAAATTTTATTTTAAATGAGAATAATTTTTTAAAAAAGTTTTGTTTTAATTTGTTTTTCAAACTTTGAAGGATATTTTATTAAAAAAATATTAAACTATTTGTAATGATTCTTCTATAGGTTTCAATGGTTATTTTTAAAGAAAATGGATTTGAATTTTTTTATGTTTTTGAATGTGTTTTTTGAAATGGAAAGGATACATTCATCTAGAAATATTCTATGTGATATTTCTAATTAATTTTTTTCTAAGATGAAATCCTATGATGTTACTTATTCTTTACTAGGGATATGATCCAAGGATACTAATCTTATTAATTATTGGAATGGTTTATTTTTATGATAAATATATGTTTATGAAACGTATTTCTATTCTAAGGTATATACTATGATAAAATTAATTTGAAACCAATTTTTTTACAGGCTATATGTTTATGAAATGATCAAATGATTATGAAACCTATTTCTTTTACATATGAATGTTAAGATGAAAAGTTAATGAATCCTAAATCTTTTCTTGTGTTCTGATTTAATTAATGTTTTATGATCTTTTGGAATGCACATATATTATTTTTATTATGTGGTGGGTGGAAGATATATCTATATCCAATTCATTAGGTAAATATTGATATATTATGGGATAAAATGGAATTAAATAGGGAGTGAACCTAGTTTAGTAAGGGACATTTCTACCATGATAATACATTGTGTGAACCTCAACTACTATGATGGTTTAGGCAGTGAAACCATTCTATTATTAGAGTTTTGGAAATTATCCTTGACTAGTAAGGAAAAACTTTTCTATGACTATTTTAATTCCAAAAAATATGTGTCATATTTTAATTTTATTATTCTCATGGTTCATGATGTTTTATTCAATTATGATTCAAGTCTTATGAACATTCACAATTTATGTGATGACTCATGTTTATGATATATGATATTAAGGTTAATTTTTTAGATTTTATTTTCATGTTCACTACCCTTATGCTAATGATATTTTGATATCTTCTGGTATATCCATACTATGAAGTTGGGATCACCCTTTATTATGTTTCATTTCAACATGTTTTGAATAATGGTTTTAAGTAGTGTATGTATAATAAGAGTACTATGTGTGAAAATAATTATAGGACATGTTGAATATTCTGATAACATGTTAAATGTACTGAAACTCAGGAATATGATTTTAGTGTATAAAAATGTTATTATATGAATTATATAATGTTCATTTATGATATGTTTTCAACTTCAGCTTCCATATTATCCTTATATACTAAAATCATTATGAGTTATTCCAATTAAAAAATGTTGTTACCTATATATAACTAGATTTTTTAAGATTAAAGATCATGATGATCGCATAATTTGGGTTGGGACCATTCTCATTGATCAGTGAGTTATGAGGAATTTTTTCAAAGGAATTAAAAATAGATATATTTTCCCATAATCTATGGTAGAATATCTCCCTTTTTTTCTCAGTGAAGTCTTTCTCATGGAGAATATTTTTTTTATTGAATTAGTTGAGAAAATTTAAAGACTAATTATTCTAAATGAATTCCAACAATAGTGGAATCGTATATCATGAGATGGCCCTAATCTTCATGTTGTATAGTATTGGATGAAATATGTTACCCATGCATTTCATCTGGTTTAGACACTCATCAACCAAATTGTTATCCCAAAATTGTATTCTCTATACAAGATAGTGATTCGTTCATGGATGATGTTTCTTTCTGAAACATTCATTGGAAATATCTACAACTATTGTAGTTTGATACCTTTTTTTGAATGACATTTTATCTATAGATGCTGAGGATATATTGAGTGAAGGAGATGTTGGATTATATGTATGGAAACATGACTTTATTTATGTACAAAATGTGTTTTTGAATATTCATATTTTTATATTCATAAGATATTCATTGTAAAAGTTACAAACATAAAGTTTTCAATAATTATAGTTTTGTTAGAGCCTCTAGAAAGATATTTAGATATGTGTTTATGATATCATAAAAACAACCTATGATATAGTCTCTTCAGGAAAGAATTAGTGGAGGAGTATTCTTGGTAAAGAATTACCATAGATTCAAGATCATGTTATTTCTTTTCCTAGGGATTATCAAAGCTGTTAAATGGTTTTATTTGACTATTAAAGATAACATCGATATCAGATACCTCCAAGTTATAATACAATTTTCTTAATGAGAATATGTTTGGTAGAGAATTTAGTGGTTCTAGAGTAGTTGTAGATGGATGATGCATTGATCTACTCCCATAATAACTATTTGAAGATTGTTCTTTCGATGCATCGGGTGATTAAATCCATAAAATCATATGAAATGTGAAATTTATATACACGGAAATGTGATATATTCAACAGATTAAGGTATGGTCTTTATACACTCTTCAGAAACCCTTATTCTAGATAGCACATGCATGATCTATTCATATGTTATTATATGTTTATGAGATTTTATATTCCATTGGATTCCTTATCAATAACTTTATATTTGAAATAATTTGAATTTATTTATATCTTATTATTCATACCCCTTTTAGTGATGTGAGTTTATCCTTAGTGTAAAGATTGGTCTTTTATGATATTCCTTCATGGAAGAGATGATATTAAATGTTATTTACCACAATATGGATTTGTTCCCCTACATTTCGATGTGTAAATAAGAATCAAACCTTTATTGTGGAAGTTATATACCCATTATATGGTAAACATTAATTTATTCATTGTGGGTGTGGTTGAGAATTCACATCCTGTGAATGCTGAGGATTGCATGAAATATTTTGAAGTGTAACCTAGGATTTTCCCTAGATTAGATACTGGTGTATCCATCAACTTGTATTTTGATGATATAATTCAACTAATTTTTAGTTGAATAATGGGAACCCTTTTTGTGTTTAAGAAACTTATGAACTGAATCACCCCGCATGATGGATCATGGAGGATCCATCTTAAGCATTCAGTTAATTGACCTAATATTACCATGAGAATACCAACTATACAGTAGAATCCTTTAGTGTGAATTTTTTATTCACATGGTAGTATTTTTCCATCATAATATTTTGTATATGAATTTTTATGATATTAGAGTGTTCAAATAGTGACATGGTTGATAACACCATAGGCATTGAATATTGGGTATGGTTGATGAATGAAGAACTTGAACAACTATACTCAAATTAGTTGATTATTTTTTTGGGTAGGGAGTAATTTGTCACCATTGATCAACTATGTTCACCTCATATATTTCCTCAATGTTTGAGAGGCCAATAGTGGTGATATTGATTCATTGGTCACACATGAATAGTTGTTTTCAAGTGATGGACCTGAGGGTTTTTCTAGAAGGTGGGGAGAATATCATCAACTTCAATATGCAGAAATGGGTGTTTTTACTTGTTTTTAGTATTGAATATTAAAATTTATGCCATAATAGAGTACATAACTAATGGATAATGGCACTTGGTTTATGTTTCTAATAAATTTTTCAGACATTTAGATCACATAATAACTCTTACTACACAGTGGAGGAAAAATATTCTCCTCAAATATTGTGGTTCTGAATTTCTAGAATATTGTTTAGTGTTTTCCTAGGGTCTCAATATAATTAATTATGGTTATTTAATCAGTCATAACCATCAAAATTGAATTATGGTGGACAATGATACTACTTGGTAGGGTTTTGATGCTAGAAATTTTTATGAGGATAGTGTTATTTCATGATTTTATCAGTGTTAACATCCATATGGGTGAGACCAAATTAATCATGAGATGTTTTTTTCATGGGTGCAATATCATTATGAGATTATGGAGTGTATGAATGTTTTCCAGTAATGTTTGATTAATTATTTAAGAATAAAGGCCATGTTTTTTTATTCCATGAGTTATAAACACTAGTGCATATGCCTTTGTGGCAATGGATAGTGAAACCAAGATATTGACGATAAGATCATTCTATATAATAGATCATTAATTTGATAGGTGTGAAATAGGGACCCCACATGGGTTGATGGTGTGCCATGTGTGCCACCCCAATCCCACCTTCAATTTGATCAGTGTTAGAGACAATCAGAAAAGGAATAAAATATATAGGATCCCTCAATATATAACAACCATCATCATAAATTCACTATTGAAATATAATAAAATATGACAACTCAAAAAGATAGATATATAACAACTTAAGTATATATAATTTTAGCATGATGCATCAATTACTTGTAAAAAAACATAAAAAAATAGATATTGAAAAATAAATGTGTAGAAGATAACAAAAAATATGTACAAATAACTCCAGGTACGGGGTGGAATCTTATAACAATAAATAATCTGAAAAAGACGGCATATACAACTGTCTCCGTCATAAACAATTATTAGAAACTGTGTATCAACTCATTAATCTCCACTACCTCCAGATCATTCAATTTAATATCTAAACTATAAAATATATTAATAGGAACAACACATGTGGGTAAGAAGCTCATGCAAGGGTGAGTGTAATCATACCTAGTAGGGCACATAAAAACAGAATGTAATGAAAAACCAATAAGTTATATCAAAACCATGTTCAGGGAATAATAGAATGTATCCAAAAGGATAAATATATTCTCAAATATCATGAAAATCATATAAAAAAACACACCAGTTTTCATAGCTTAAATGTATGATGGATAATATCACACAAGAAACTAGTGATGCCCAAGGTAGTGTAATATAAATATTACTTGTTATAGATAGTATATAATTAAGCCTTATTTATAATACTAACCTAAAGGATAAATTTTTTGAAAGTATACCAAAGGCATATACAAAAGATAGAACATATGTCCCACGAATCCAAATCTTTTATTATTCTATAACATCCAAGACACCTCTCTAGAAATATTTTGGGGGACCATACCTCCCCATGGTTTGTGCATATCAATATATAGAGTTCTTGAACCAAGTTTAGTAGGACTCCCTAACATACTAGGGAGTATTAAATCCCTTAATAGAGGAACCATCCATGAAATATGTGGGAGTACTGACAATACTAAAGGGGACCCTAATCCAATTATGAGGGTGGTTTACCTGAACACTATTTATCAAATAAGAAACCACACCCTATCATATTTATTTTTCTAGTTAAGTACTTAAACCCCATATTTATAAGACCATGACCTAAAACTGCATGATTCCAAACTAATTTCAGCTCTGACTTCGGTTGGGTCAAATCTAGAAAAACAAGATTAGGTGTCATCTATTGAAACCACAATGTACAAGAGAATCATTCAAATCCAATTATAATTGATTGTGACATGGCCAGATATTTCATTTCCCACATGATTAGCGGACCACTTTCTAATTAATCTGAAGTAATAACAGATGGAAACAATGAAAAGAATCATGAGGTATATTCAAGGAACTCACTATTAGGGCTTATACTTTGTTGTAGGAAGAGATGGTGAACTTTCAGCATTCTCTATTGTGGACTGTGATGGAGTTGTTTTGATAGAAAGTTCAAAAGAGGTGGAGCATTATTTATTGGAATGAAATATGTGGGTTGGTTGAATATAAAATATTAAAGTACTTCTCTTAGTACTGATGAAGCTGAGCATATCTCCATTATAATGACTTGCACTCAACTATTGTGGATGAAGCAACAACAGACTGATATTATGGTTGAGGTGAAACAACCAAAGATGATTTAATGTGACAACAATATCACAATTGATCTTATAAAGAAGCATGTTTTTTATTCTTGTATAAAACACATTGAAATCAGATATCACTTCATCAAGTAAAGAGATAAATAAGGCATTATTAAAATGGATCATGTTGGAACTAATGAACTAGTGGATGAAATATGGGCCAATTCATTGTCAGAACATGTGTTCGAGAAGAATTAGTTTAACCTCATTGTTCAACCACCTCCCAGTTTATGGGGAGGTTAGGAGTTTTCCCCTCTTCCTAGATAAATTAACTATTTTAATCTATTTGTTAAAGTGATACTGTTTTATGGGGGTGATTCGATCCAGGGGGAATATGTTTTGAGCTGTACAAGTCAAAATAATGTTCTTTGGGCTTATTTTCAATGAGAGAGAGAGAGTTGATAAATTAAATGGTACAAAGGAGGAGAATGGTATGAAGGAGGATAATGGTACAAAGGAGGTGAATGGATAATTGATAAATTAGATGATTTACAAAGGGTGAAAATGACCATTCAATGTTATAATAAAATAGTCCAAGGCACGTAATTCGTATGTTATATAATTATAGAATAGTTTGGATATCATTAATAATTCCATGACATGAGAAAATAATAAATCATTCCTCTATTTTTCTCTACCATGAGCATTTCTCACATAGACATAGAGTTTTGGTTGAATTGTTTCTTGCATGTCAGGTTTTGTTGGTGGATGGTGATTCATTAAATTTATTTTCATATTTTCAATAACCCCAATGGGGAGATTTTTTGAAGTAAGGCTGGTCTTTACTATGAATGGAGTATGGTTTTGTTTATTTTCAATCCTCAAATGGATGATCAGGGAGTTTGGATGGAAATGGACCTTACCATTCAAACCTACATTATTATTGAAGGTGGTTTCATTTCCATGTGTTCACCAAATTTTTGGGGTCCAAAATTTAAAATTCACCTTGCATCATGAAATGTGGATTTCATTTAAGTCCATATGAAAATACCGCAAAGGCATGAGTTTCATGAATAAGGGATACATGATTTTCCTATAACGAAGTATTTATGTTTTCTAATATTGTGCTCCACGGTTATGATGAGCATCTCGAAAGGTAGTTTTATATAATAAAATTTTCATAAATATGGTAAAGGAATGAATTTATCAATTCTTGGGATTATTTTTGAATATATGAGGTGAATCACAAAATGATACTGTGTTTCATTGCGATAACGAGAAGAGGAGCATCGTAAATACGTGATGTTCTCAAGAAAGGCTCTGTGACTACGAAGAGAATTGAAAATAGTGATTATTTTTGGGAGCATCATGAAGGGAGGAGCACCGCCAAGGTGTTTTTGAATGATCCAAAAACCATGCTAGAGGAGGGAACCATCTCAAATGACCAATCCTTTAAATAAGAGGCTGCAACTCTTCACTCAACATATGATATTCATTGAAAATAAGAAATTTCTCTGATTTTGTGAAGAAAGGAGAGATACATGAATCATGGATTTAACATGAGCATGAGCATAAAAAAAAATACTATCTTTGTGTTGAATTACTCCAATGATTATATGTATTGAGTGCTTTACAATGACAGGGTATTCTACGATGACTCACTCAGCATCACAAAGGAGTCTGTTTCGTGAAGGCAAAAGGGATTTGTGAATGCAGTTTGTTCCATGAATGCATGGGAGATTCGTAAATAGATCTTTATGAAGGAACTTCATGAAAGGGAATATTTAAATAATTTTTTTTAATTGAATAGTTTTTTAGAGTGCATAAACACTGTTCTATGGTGCAAGATGAGTCTTGTACTCTGTCAGGGACAATGACGTTAATGCAAAACCATTGAAGTAACCTTCAATTCGATAAACTGA
Source organism: Viscum album (assembly GCA_963277665.1). NCBI lineage: Eukaryota > Viridiplantae > Streptophyta > Magnoliopsida > Santalales > Viscaceae > Viscum > Viscum album. Next base: position 1,970,866,957 of record OY728130.1, on the reverse strand, counting down.
GTTAGAATTCTCTAAAAAAAGTGATTTAGGGGGAGTTTATAGAAGTGATATGAGGGATTCATTGTTGTATACATAAAAACTTTTAAAAGTAGTGTGACTGAACTAGAGTGGCTATGTCAAAACATCGGTACTTCACATCTATTTAAGATTAATTGATTTAGGTACGACCTATAATCTGTCAGAGTATGCTCATTGGACTATTCATTAGTCATGAACCAATTAATAATTGTTTTGTTGACTTGCTGTGTGTGAATGTTTTAATTATGGCACATTACAATCATATGAGATTAAAAGGTTACATCCATTGTGGTAATAATATACGTTATTTTAAAAGAAAATTTTGACACCCTTATTCTCCCCTCCCCTGTCAAGGTGTTTCGGGGTCCCTCAATTTGAAAAAAATACCACAATTATTAAAGAAGTAGGTTAAAAATGCGAATAAGTTTTCGTGGAGATAAATTCAAAATATAAAAGTTGAATAAAATCCTCCCAAGAAGTCAACGATGAAATATGAGATCATTTTTTAACCTATAGGATTTCTTTATACAATTGTAAAAACAGAAGACATTTCATGGGCCATTAAAATCTTTCACTAAAGCATAATAAATAATGGAGAAAAATAGAATCATGAAAAAAAAGGTTATAGATGGATTGAAATAATGGTGGAAATATTTGATAAATTGGTTGAAAGGTTACCTAAAAGTATACTAAAAGAGAATATATAGGTTCATAGAATGAAATAGAAGGAAGGACATGTTGTTATCAAATGTGTGGAATTTTTTACTAAAAATGAGAAAAAAAAGGGACATAATTACAAAGTCTTAGTGAAAATAATAATGTTTTAAATAAAGAGTCTAAACACAAGGATGAATACAACCATATGGGAAAGGAATGCTTGAAACTATACCTATCCATGTTAGATGATGAAAAAATGATGGTACATGATAAAATAAAATAAAGTGATATAACTACTCAAGTTAAGAATTCCATTCTGGCAAGGAATGAAGTTTAAAAGAAGAAACCCATACTACAAAAAAGAACAAAAATAGATAGTTAAAAGGATGAGATAACAAGAAGAGTTATCAATGTGATAGAGCTACCTAGAAGATGATGTAGGGGTTGAGAAAAAAATTCTCAGACCCACTCATCCAACTAAGATGATGAAGTGTCCCAAATTATTCCCACATCAGATTGGTTGTTCTTATGTAAATGTAATTAAAGGTTTTACATAGAAAAAAGAACTATTGAAAAATTTAATTTCTAAACAGATTGGACGAATATGTCCATCATGGAGTATCTCTACAGGAATTTATCTCTCAATTAGTATCATATATCTTATCATGAAACATACTTCCATCATAATTAGACATCGTGAATAAGGATTCAAGATCATCCCTTGTGTGGGATATTAAAATACCAACCTTCCACAAATTTCTCATTTCACGTGAATTTATAATTCTTCAAATACTTGACTAAATGAATTTTTGATGTATGATTTTCATTCTCCCGTCACTTTTTAATTCATATTCTTTATTTTTATCAAGGGTTTTTTCCTATATTACACAAATTGGGTAATTAATATCTTTTACATGAATTTTTTTTATAAGTGTGATTATGTGAGTGTACATTTATATGACTTCTTACAAATATTGGTAAAAGTACCTAGAGAGTTGAAAGTTTAAGTTGGTATCACATTGATGTAAGTAAATAATTTTTTTTTTCAATTAGTCACTCTTGTTTTCTACAAAAGGATATCCCAAATTAACTTATACTTGAGTAGTATTTGGATCATTAATAAGAGAAAATTATATATCACTATTATCTGATTAAATAAACTAAAACCCTTAGAACAATTCAAAACATGGAAATTGAAATAAAAATTGGGGAATATTTTTTTATAACATTTAATTTTAGAGGATAATAATTACCATAAAAGTTGGGATATCAGTAAAGGGGATGGAAAAAAATTCCCACTATTACATTTCTTATCATTAAAAGGGAGAAAAAAGGTTCTATTAACATTGGAAGTGAAATGGTATAAAAAAGATCCCAAGGGGGATATTAAATTTCCCATATATTTGGAGAATCCTGAGTCACACATTTTTTAAATATAAAAGAATTATAATGTCTTCAAAAGTAGAGTAGAGTTTATTCCATTGAACATGAAATAGAGTAATTCATTTAATTGTAAAATAACTTTAGAAGAGTTGGATTCTTTGTGTGTATCCCTTGATACCCATTACATAATATGATTGGATAGATAATCATCAATTCAAGACAGGTACTAAGGATATAGAATTATATCTAAAAAATTATAGAGAGGCGTAAAATAATGTAACAAGTTAGAATTTAATATACTAGATGGTTTTTTGAGTATTTTTTATATACCATCAAAAGTGTATCACATCTGAATATAATAAATGTTTTGTTGTATAATGTAAAAACCTCTTCCCTAGTATCCCAATGTTTATGGGGTATATTGTACCCCTTCTATCACTTATTAATTTCAATGCATTCATCATATAAATAAAGAGAAAAAAATTCAAAACATAATCAACATAAACATTTATATGTGAAAAACTAGAATACAAAATGTTTATATATCCCAATCAAACCAATCATAAATAATCCATATAAATAATAAAGATGATATCATTAAAATATATACCTAGTGGATTACAATAAAAATAAACGGTTGTTTTCCTTAATGTATAGAAAGAAAATAAAATAACCATAAAATTTTCTTATGGAAAATAACCTTTTAACGTGGAAATTAAATTTAAAAAAACAAAACTTTCTTGAATGTTAGGAAGAATAAAAAATTTTAAAATAATTTTGGAATCTTGTTAGGGATGATTCAATTTATTAAGTGGTATTGACGAAAAAAAATTATTTTCATGAAAGGCACGATTAAAAAAATAATCCTTACACATTTTTCTGTACAATGTTGAAATGGATCTTTTCAGAAAAGGGGAAAAAGATTCCTTTCAAAAAAATTGAAAAATTTCATTCTTGGTTAAGATTGACTTTAAAAAATTATAAAGGACTATTTAAAAAATTCTTTAAAACATACTTATAAGACATGGACATGAAGAAGGCATATGATAGGGTCATCAATTTGGAAAATAACAAGGCATATAATAGGGTAATATTTTAATCAAATAGGAGTAATTTTGTCATAAAATTTGACATGAACAAGGCCTATGATAGGGTTGAGTGGAGATTTGTAATCAAATATCATTCATACATGATGTTCTCCCAATGGGTGATTGATCATTTCTTCCAGTGTTTCAGCTTATCTTGCTGGTCAATATCCTTCATGGGTTAGAAGTTTGGGTTCTTCAAGGATGTTCATGGGTTGAGATAGGTGGATCCCCTCTGCCCCTCTTTATTCATTTTGGACCAGGATTTGATGAGGCATTATATCCATCATTCCTCCATCTTTGGCAGTATTGTTCCAAACCACATAAGGCACCCGTAAGGTGACATATCCCACTTGTTGATAGCTAATGATACAAAATTGTTTTTCAATGGAATTCAAAGATCAATTCAGGGGTCTATGTTGTTTTGGAAGCTTACTACACATGGAGTGGTCAAGTCATTAAAAGGGATAAGATTTCCTTCTTTGCACCTAGTAAATGTTCATCTTGACTGTTTAGCTCCCAAGAAAGCAGGTTGGGTATGCATAGAGGGAACTTGCCTATGGATTATCTGGGGTCTCCTGTGTCTCTGACAAAAACTTGTATTCATTATTTTGAAAATTTTATTGATCGTATTATGCATTGTGTCCTCAATGGGAACACCAGTTTTCTATCCTTCGGTGGAAGAATCTTCTTGATCAAAAATATACCATCATCTATGCCTTTACATGTTCGTTCCATGATGAATGTTCCCAAGAAGTTGGTTTAAAAAATGGATAGTATGATGTAGACCTTCCTATAGGAAAACCATTTGGATGGTAAAAACAACTAGGCATTGTGTAAGAGTCTAGCTAGACCTATCTCAATGGGGTGCATCAACCGTAAAAGTGTTTATGCGATTGTGAGGGGTCTTCATGCAACGTTATCTTGGGAGATGATATATGGGAAGTATTTGTGGGAAAAATACCTGAAAGGATGTATGGGAATGAAATGAAGCTTTAGATATAAGACCTTTAACCATGAAAAACATTGCTCAGCCATATTTTTGCTTCTTATAACATCATTCTAGATGGATCATTGGTATGGGTGAAAGAAAATATGTGATGCAAAATTAGGTGTGTTTGATTCTTGGTTTCCCTGTATTCCCCACCCCAGACATCACATTCAGGGAGGCTAATGGCCACCCCAACTTCATCTAGGACACATTTGATGATAACCAAAAGGGATTTTATAACAGTATCATGCTATTAAATGGCTCAGAAAAATTCATGTTCACAGGTTCCTCTTTAGGGGTGTTCTCTATGATAGAATTTCACAATTTTTAAGATGTATTAAAAAACATGGATGTTTGGGGGGATAATATATGGTTCATGTAAGTTCCATATAGATTAAACATTTTAGTGTGGTGGGTTAAGAAAAGGGAACTGCCTACTAAGAAAAACAAAAAAATGATGGGTATCAACCAAGGCATCATGTGAAAGTGTTGTAGGAAACTCAGAATTGAGACCATCAAACACCACTTTTTTGGGAGAGAATGGGAATCTAAAATCCGGGCGGAGTTTGGTAATTTCATAGGTTAGATGAGGCAAGAGGCTTCTATCAAGACTTATCTTCAGCACCGGATTCAGGGGGCATGCATTTTGGGTTCTGAGTGGAAGGAAAGAGTCGTTCTTATTTCATCAGGATATTGGAAGTATATGGTCCTCTAGGAATTATTCAAGACATAAAGGCTTTTTCATAATCTAGTACTGGTATAATCCTCAATATTAAGAGAATAATTTTGGAACAAAATTGTCTCTATAGGGGCTAGGAGGATGCCCCATCCCTCAATTCATTTCTGGCTTCATCTTCCATCTAGTGTTCTTTCACCAACATGGGACAGGGATGATGGGTTATGTGGTATCCTCCTCTTAAAGTACTAAAGCATAATACCCACTGGATAATTTTTATGGGGATCATGCATAATGGATGGGTGATTAGGGACCAATGGGGTTACTTCATTAGTGATTTTTTTCTACTTATTCTGTTAGGGGAAACTCTATCAAGTCCGAAGTACATTCAATGCTCACGAGGCTATAGCTATAAAATCAAAATAATTTACCCCTTGAGGCAGTTCAGACTGACTCACTTATCATTTAAAATGCACTATTGGATATTAGAACCACCCATGGTCAATAGAATCCTCCATCATAAGATGCACGAGACCTTTGATCAATCATACTATGATTCTCCACTCATTGAGTGAAGATATTGTTATTGTTGATTTCCTGGATTCTAATGAACCCATTAGTGAGTAGATCTCCATCTTCTCCATATCTGGGTCTTTTATTTCTGACGGGGTTCACTATATAAAGGCTTATTCCCTTGGTATTCACTACTATAAACCTCCACGAGTACCCCCACTCTCGTTTTTGTGTCTTGTAATTTGTTTCCTTTCTTTTAAATAAAATATTTATTGTGTATTCTTTTTATTCGAATACCCTATTTGATTTTGGATCGTTAAATTATTTATTTTATGAAAAACTTGAAATAATTCTATAAATATAACATAATGAATGAGTGATAGAACATTTGGTTACAAGTTTTTTAGAATTATTATAGCCATTAATTTTTGGAGGAATTATTTAACTGTTATCGACGAAGTGGCCTTTCTGGAAAATCTTTTTGAACTACCCATAATCAAGTTTGAAATTATTATTTGTTTGGATTATATTATAGATTATATTGATAGGATATATTAAAAACATAATAAATTATTGTTCTATGATTTTACACCTTTAATAAGTCACCAAGAAGTAGTTAAATTGATCAAAAATGGAAGTGAACGTTACTTTTCACATGTCGGTAAAACGAATGAAACTATTCGAATATGTGATGTTATAGTATTTAATGAATTAATAAATTTTTTCATGATTATTTTCTTATATTAATTCCTAATAATGAGGTTGAGTTTATTGTTGACTTATTCCGTGATTCTAATCCTATTTCAAAACCCCATTTTAGAATAGCTCAAGTGGAACTTATAGAATTAAAAAAATAGTTACAAGTGTCTCTTGATAAAGGTTTTGTGTTACCTAGAACCTCACCATGGGGTGATACTATTTTATTAGTTAAAAATAAATATAGTTACATGAGACATTTAATTGATTTAAAGGTATTGATTGAAATCACCATTACGAAAATGTACATCTCACATCATATCAATGGTTATTTTTACCAGCCCCATGTAGCACATTACTTTTCAAATATTGATATATGATTAGGGTATTATAAATTGAAATTTAAGGATGAAAATATTCCAAAGACTTTATTTTAAACTAGATAATGAAATTTAGAGTCTGTAGATATTCCCTTTTGGTTGAAAAATTCCCCAATATTTTTATATATTTTATTAATAGAGTATACCATGATTTATTAGATATTTTTTTGTTTTATTATGATATTTTAGTGTTTTAAAAAACATATAAGGATCATAAAAATAAGAAAATTATTTTTCTATAAATGAAATATGTTGTATTGAAAATTTATCAAATGTGATTTTTGGTTATAAAACATTTTATTCCATGGGAACATTGTTTTTAAATATAGAATTACTATTGACCCTACTAAATCAAATGTTTTAAAGGAATAAAAAAGACCAAAAAACATCACATAGATTTTTAGTTTACTTGGGATGGAAGATTAGTATTGGTGGTCTCTTAAAAACATTTCTTGGAATTATATCCCACTAACTAAGTTGACATGAAAATGGGTAAAATTATACTAGATAGAAGAATGTAATGTAATTTTTTAGAAAAAAAGGATATTGTTAAATGCTCTATGTTTGGACCCAACATCCAAAATTGGTGAGTAGGTAATTTCTTATCATTCACTTTAGTTTGAGAACATGTGTTCGATTAACCAAGACCTAATTTGGACAAAGCTATTAATTTTTATTACATTTGGATACATCAATTGTATGAATTAATGTATGAAATACATATTGATCACCAATGTTTTACATATATATTCATTGATAAGTAATTGAAAATTATATATTGAAGATTGTTGTTATTGATAAATGATTATGAATTCGGGATTCCTTACCATCATAGAAAGGATAATAATTTGGCTGATGCTTTGAGTAAGAAATGTAAGGTAATATTAACAATGTTATGTTTTAGAACATGACCCATTACTTATTGAGTTGATAAATTTTATCCAAGAATTTGTGGATGTAGGAAATTCCTCATTTTTATTTCTGTTGTCTGTGCAATCATCTTTGTGAGTTAGAATTACGAATGATTTGGATGAAGAATTTTAGTTATAGAAAAAGGTAGAATTGTTTAAAAAGGGAATATTTTCATAATTAGATGTTGTTAATGATTTTTTTTGTGATTTGTGAAGAAATTATGTGGTCCTTGTGATTCCCAATATGAGAATGATTTTTTATGTTATGTTCATAGTTCTACATTTTTCAATCATCCTAACAATACAATGGTGTACAAAGACAATTGACAATATTTCAAGATGGACTAAATGACTAGATATATTGATAATTTTATAATGAAATGTTTAAATTTTTATAAGGTGAAATTATAATTCCATTCATTAAAGGTGATAATTCAGTCTTTTCTAGTCCCATAGTGGAAATGGGAAAAAATACCCATCGATTATTTGGTGGAATTACCAAATACTTATTGAGGTTATAATAAAATTTGGGTTATTATTGATTGTCTAAAGAAATTTTCACATTTAAATCCCATTTGACATACTCTATAGTTAGAATAGTTTTGTGGTTGTATATTAACCAGATATTTAGGTTACATGTAGTTCCATTCACTATGATATCTGACCATGGTCCCCGGTTCAATTTAAATTTTCTGAAAGGAATTCATAAGTCATTGGACACTGAATTAAATTTCAGCACATCCATTCATCCTTAGTCTGATGGTTAGTCAGAATAAAAAATTTAATCCTTAGAGGAAATTATTTGTTCTTTATCAATGGATTACAAAGTAATTTTGTATTTATATCTTTCTAGAAAGTTTTTTTATAATAATATATTTCATTCCAATTTACAAATGACACCTATTGAGGCATTATATAGAAAGTAGTGTCGAACTACATGATTTTGGGGTGTAGTGGATGAAATAATTTTAATGGGACCATAATTAGTAGAGGAAGTCTATAATAAGGTTATTGAACAACATATTAGGGTATATCAGTGCAAGAAAAAAAGATATACAAATAATAGGAGTAATCTACTTTCATTCTAGGTTGGAAAACATGTTTTTCTTGGAATAAATCTACAAAAAAGTGTTATATTTTTTGATCAAAATATAATATTATGTCCATGGTTTGTTGGAAGAAAAGAAATCAAGATAATGTTGGATCAATTTATAACTATGTTTCATTGATAAAGAGTTTATCCAAAGTATATTTTTTCCTATATTGTTGTAAAAAAAATTATGTTCTAGATTCATCTCTTGTTTTGATCCCTACGGTAGTTCTATTGAATTAAAATTTTTAATATGAGGAAAACGCCATTCATATTTTTAATATTAGAGATGAATTATTTATGAACAAGATAATTCATCATGTTATGGATTTCTGGAGTAACCGTATGGTTGAAGAAGCAACATGAGAATATGAAAATTCGATATTAGAAAGTTATCCCTATTTGTTTAATAAGTGAATAAAATTTTGAGGAAGAAATTTTCAAGTAGGGGGGATGTAAAAACCTAGTTATATATAGAATATATATTTTCATATTCATATTCTTGAAATAAATAGTTAAATTCATTTTAAATACGTTAATTATTTATTTAAATCAAAAAAAATTTGTTTTGTTAAACGAATTCCTTATATTATTATATTTCAAAGATTAATTTTAAAATTGTATAATTTTAATTTGAAATAGATAAATTATTATATAAATTCAGAATTTGTAAATTATATATTAATGATTTTTTATAATTTTCTAGCAATGTTATTTTTTTGGTAAATAATAAAAAATACAGTTTTAATAAAATAAAATATCATTTGTGATATTGTCAAGACATAATTATTATATATTAATTTATTAAGTTTATTAAATTATAAATTATTATATTATAATATAAATACTATACAAAAATAATTCAAAAAATTTCAGTTATATTTTATTTCAGGATAAATATTGAAAGCATTTTCAGTACTGACGTATAGCCCACATAGTGCAGGAAAAAGAAAAATGTGATGCTTATATATATAATAATTGAGTGATAAAATTATTTTATTGACTTTTTTATTAATTATAATGTATAAATGATGAATGTTACGCAATATTATAATTATATATTTATATAAAAATATAATATCCAAATGATAGCGCAATGCTTGCGTAAGACAAGAAAAATCAATTAAATAAATTAAATATGTTGTATTGATATTGATGTGAGTAAATATACATAATGAATGAAGATAATATATTAACATGACTAAAATTAATTTATTTTTATGATAATAATTTTTTTTATGTATGAAATAATTTCTATTAATTCTTATGAACCACTGACACAGTGCTTGTGTAAGGAGAAGAAAAATCAGTAAAATGATTTTAATTGAAATTATAAGAACCATTAAATAACCTAAAATATTGAATAAATATCATTTTATTTGTTACATTCAAATATAATCATATTTGGTTCTACTTTAGGACATTTTGGATCCACATAGTTGACATTAGGTACCTTATGTTATTTTATTTTTAAAAAATTGAAACCGGTCACACTATGGTTTTTAATTAGTATATATTTCTTAATATTTGGTTTTATTGAAGGTAATTTGAAAAATATATGGTATATGGAAAGATAAAATATTTTTATTAATCAATTAAATTTATTGGTAATTGTTATGTAATAAATAATTGAATTAAATTCTTATATAATGATGATTCAATAATTAATAAATTAATGTAAAATAAAAAAAATGAGATTAAAAATATTAAAATAAATATAATTTAAGATATTAAATGTGATACAAGTAATATATATATTAATATATAATTTCATTGATATAATAAAATATATGGTTTTAAATTTACTTGTTGTTTATTTATGAAGTCATTGTAATAAATAGTATTATATTTGAAAATATTGACATTTAATGAATATAATATTTTAAGAAATTATTTTATAATCATTAAAATATAAAATAAGTCCAACAGGAATAATATATGGTCTAAAATTTCATCCATTATGCTATATATTCTTTTTCTAAGTCTTTTCATATAGACTAGACTTATTATATTTTAACATTTTTAGAAGTTTTTAAAGTGTCCCTCACCTCAATTTTAAATAGGCACACCTTTCTTCATGTCATTTCACCACCTTGAGCATTCTATCTAGACCATACTAGGAAAGATACTATTATAATCATGCCTATTCAAATTATAGATGTTGTGGTATCACCAGAAGTCCAATTAAAAGTTCCTTAAGAGAATACAACAAGGAAGTGGTATTCTAGAGGTAACTTCCTTAAATCACCACTCTTAATTTATTTTATTTTTATAACATCTCCTCCCATAATTCATCCATAAAGACATAACAATTATAATATAATGTATATAAGTGAATGTTATATTACTAATAGAATATATTCTATCGATAAAGTTTCTCACAAACAATTATTTAGTGAAACAAAACTATTATCCAAATTAGAAGGATTTACCGTTTCTGCGGATAATGAGTTTTCCTTTTATATTACCACCTTTTAGGATGGTCATAAAAATATTATTATGGTTAAATAATATTTAAATAATATATAATAACATATTCTATGTTTTGGAACTAATATATTGTCATTATATTAAATAAAAACTCTAATTCATGGTGGTTGGACAAAACCACCATAATAAACTAAACAATTATTATTAATGTTTTTTCAAAAGAATCATTAACATGTCAGAAATAAAAATGATACATGGAACTATTTTAAAAATTTTAAGCACATTAACACCATATAATTTGACTTATGAATTCATATTTCAATTTCACATGAAAATTCCTAATGAATCGACCATAAAACTATGAAACAAACACACCCAAAAAAATAAAAATAACGAAATATTATTAATAAAATAGTTGGAAAATGTTATAAAAATATCATATATGGTATTATAAATATGAATATAGTTTTTGGAATAAATTAATAGCATTATTAAAATCAATATAAAGGATGTTTCAATACGTTTTAAGGAAGTCGAACCTATGTTAAGATAATTACTAATCCTAATTTTCATTCATTAGGTTAACATTATACTCTATTGATTATGTATTAATAAGATTATGTGTTAAATAAATTTTTATTGTCTTATGTTGTATTTATACTAATTTTATTTATATTTAAATCAGATAAAAATAATGAATTCATTTGATTAATGCACAATTCAATGATACGATATTTCCAATTGACATTCCATAAAAAAACTTATTTTTAAGTTTATTTTTAAAATGTTTAGATGAATTTTTTTAACCTGTTTGGACTGTGAATAATTTCAAATATTAATAATGTTTTAATGCATTAATTTTTTTCTTTAATTTTTTTTTTAATTTCTTTAAATAAAATGGTTTCATTATTATGTGTTCAATATTTAAATTTTAAAAGTTGATTCACAAGTAAAGGGTATTTTGATATATAAACGTGTTTTTCACATTATTGTACAAGAGTTTTAAATGGATTTATTCATGATATGATCCTTGAAAATTATATATGATGGGTGTTCCCAGATATAACCATGTGTTCCTATTATAGCTTATATGATGGGTGCACCTAGATATCACCTCAATTCATTGGGTAAGGAATTTGTTCTCTAGAGAACTATATTTGAAGTAGGCCGAATGGTTATTCAAATTCTAATGTGATTTTATAATGGTTATATAGTTATGATTTTTCAAGGCAAAAAATACTGTTATATACTTTTTAATGTGTTTCCATGAAAATATTGTGATTTCCAAAAGGTAAGATAATGATCTTCTTGAAAACATTAATCCTTTTTAGGGAAAAAAGATAAATTTTTAAGAAAATGTTTTTAATTATTTTCATTGGGATAATATTTTAATATTTTTATACCCCTTAATAATATTTTATTCTCATCCAACAATTTAAAAAAAATTCCATAGGATTTATGGATGAATATAGACAAGGTTGAGATGAAGGGGAAAATTGTAAAGATTTTTCGTAAGGAGAGAACATGTTTTATTTTAAATAATTCTTTGTTGAAAAAATTGATACTATGTATATGTGTCTACCTATAATTTATGGTTTTACCATGTATTATTAATATTAATTTACTAAAACTATTATCATAAAATATCTTCAGGATTTCTATAATTTTATTTCTAGTTTAAAATCACTAAAATATTTAATATTTAAGACTCGATCCTTATAAAATCTATTGAGATTTAAATATTTCCGTAGTAATTAATATAATATGGAAACTAAGGATGAGGAAGTAGTTGAATACCACTATATATAACATTCATATATAATAGATAAAAATTACTCTAGGTAAAGTTTTAATATTTTCTTAAAACATGGTATACAAAAATAAAATATTGAAAATCTGAAGTTTACTGCTACTGAAACATTAATTATGTGATATAATATTTTGAGGTTAAATAAGATAAATTATAATGGAATATTATGATATATTAATGCATGAACAAAAATTTAATGAAAAAATATTTGGCATCCATCAAGGTAAGAATCATGGATTTTAATAACAGATTTTTCTCAATTAAATTTTCACTTATAAGAACATTTTTCATTATATTCTTGATAATATGAATGATATTTATATTATAATTTTCCATGGGTTACCAGTTATTGAGATAAATTATTTATATCATCACTAGTTAATATTTTAATAAAATATAACTTATGGAATATATATGGGCGCACATAACATCCATGTGAACCATATAAATGTTTTTTTGAAGTTTCATATATGAAATTACCATATGTATTTTTATTTTTTTTGTGAATTAATATTTCATTCTTATTATGATAAAAATAATAAGTTTTAATCATGTATCATGATCAAGATGATTTTAAAGAAGCAATTATAAGATACTCAACACACTTATTTTAATAATTTAGTTAAAATTACTGAAAATCAATAGTTTGATATATTTATTACATACAATAGAATATTGTTTGAAATTATTATAGAATTTTTTATATCCTGATTAAAAATTAATAGATGGTTTTTTATGCAAACAGGAAATTAAATATATCATCATTAATGTAAATTGTTTTATATTATCCTATAAGAGACACTGATACGAAAAAATTATGATATATCATTAATTATTTTGGATGTTTTATTTCTATGATTCACTTATTTATAAACTTATTGATATTAATGGATTTTGAGTGATGGAAACATAAAAATAACAGTTTAAATATTATTTATGAATTTTTTTCGATGCGCAACGCTAATATTTTAGTTTATTTATCCAAAATACCATGAATATTGAATATAAATTTGATCTTTAAAAAAGTGTTCTCACTTACAAATTCAGTAATATATAAATTTTAAATATATCCAATTGATGTGGTCATTGTATATTTAAATTGTATCATTTATTGAAAAAATTCTATATGAATCCACAAATAATTTAAAAGGACCAAAACATATTAGAAATTATGAAATATTCACCCAATATGATAAATTTTTTATATGTGCTGACCAATTAAAATCATTTCAGATATAACCATTTTAATTCATAGGAGGATGAATATAAATTTAATTTTATCATAACATGGTTTGTAAAATATGATAAATATTAATTAATCATTGTATTATATATATTTTTATGAATAACATCAAAACACTAAAATAGTTTCTATAAAATTATAATATTCAATCACTATATTACAATAAATGTCATTGTATTTTTCAAATATTAATATAGATGGGGGAATCATATATTTGGATATATTTTAAATATATATGAAAAATGAAATTAATGAATGATTAAATTCTTATAAAAGATAAATATATTTCATAAATAACGGGATAATGAAGTACTTTTTTCATATAGTATTGAATAAAAAGATATATTTTATTTATCCCTAAATAATATACGTAGAAATATTAATTTTTACCTTAAAAATAATAAAATGGATTTTTATAATTAATTTGATACATAGTAATTTACTTCTATACTCATTATGATTTAAAGGTATAATATTTACTTATTTTAAAATTCAAATCCAATCTTGGTTGATTATAAAAAATTAGATATTTTAATAATCAACATAAATATATATCTCATGCTGGTTATTTATTTATATATACAGGAATAGTTATAAAAAGAAATTCTATAAAATAAAACTTTTTTGAATATTTCTCAAATAATGTGTTGTTTATTACAATTCATGTGGAATGAAAATAATAAATTTTATTGAAATATTTTATTAATCATATCAAAAAAATTAGATTAGAAATGAATAAGGATATTACTACTACGTTACATAAAGATAAATAGTTTTTATAGCATAATTTAATGATGGATATATCATAGGGTATATGAAAAATATACCTCACAAAAATTTTCATATCCATGGGATTTAAATTATTATGGAGATAGATGTCCAAAAAATTATATCATATGATTATATTTTAAATTTATTCACAAATACACAACCAATTAAATCATTTGAAAAATATGTGTTTATAATTGGGATGAGAAGAGTATGAAGTATATCAGGATTTAATTATGTATAGATTAGAATGTTTTACTCCTTTTCCTTTAATCAGGATTCCTACTAAATATTCCTTATATGATTTTTAACAAGGAAACTTAAAAAGTTGACGTGGAATTCAAATTTTTTTCGCTTCAATTCAATTTCATAATTTTGTTGGAAGACTAAATAATATTCCACGCAATTTATGATATAAAAGTAGTGTTTAATATGAAAATAATAATGGATGTCATAATTTTCAATGTCCATATATAAAAATTTATATTCTCATTTTTTATATCCAAACCCTTAATTATAATTCATCCTTTAGGAAAAAAATTTATCTATTGGATTTGAAAAAGAAGATAAAGAATAATTTTGAACATTTATTATATTATCATATCGCCTATATATATGTGGTAATGTGATAATGAAATAGATGTTCGGTATTAATTACAATCTTTATTTGATATCTCTATCCCATTTACCTTTTTATAGTGATTACATGCCTCTTTTTGATCATTATAATTTTTTCCTTCAACTAAAATCATGATTTTCAATGAATGATAACTATATTTTGGAATACATTACAATTTCAATTGGTATTTTAGTTGTTTATTAATTAGTATATCATTTATTAATATATATATATATATATAATGTTTTTTGGACAATTTCATATGTTCAGTGAATAAGATGAACAACCATTGAAGATTATGAGTGGAATATTTTAATATTTAAATTTAATTTTATTTCATTTCTAAAAATATTAGTTATTTCTTTATATTTTATTTATCTTTACTGATTTTTTAATTCATATATAGAATTAATACTTTAATTAGTATATATATTTGAATATAAAATGATATCATTTTAGATTAAAGCTTTTTATTATATTTTTTATTCTCTACATATTATATCCAAATATGGGGTTGTGGTTTTTATTATATCAATTAATTTTTAGTTCATTTAATTAAATGTAATTTTTTTAATTGATATATTTTTAAATTGATCACTAAAATTTATAAATCTTTTAGTGTATATTTTTAAAAGTCAATTTTTTTAAATTTTTTATTAAATTTGGCGATGCGTTTTTTTATTTGATTATTTTTTAGATAATTGGTATTATTTTATATATATAATAATTAACAAAAAATAAATATTTTATGGTAATTATTTGAATAAAAAAACATGATATATTATTATTTTTAGATTCAGTTCATTCAAATTTATTATTCATATAACCAATATGAATTAATATTTTTCATGTCAATTATTTAAATAATTCATTTTATATATCACATTTAATGATGGTTATTTGAATATCCCTCATAAAAAGGATGGTCATTTATATTAAAAATAAATTTCACTTAAATTTCATAGAAAAAATACACATCAAATATAGTTTATCGTGGATGTTACTTAAATGGACAATAAGTTAAACCTTGCTTTTTAAATATCAAGGATTGTTTCCCATGAATATTGATAAAATATTAATCATAGAAAGACATTATTTTTTGTTTTTTCAATAATTGATTTTAATTTTTCGATGTCGCTCATAATGATCTTGATTGAATTCTAGTGAAAAATTTTAATGAATACCAACGTAAATAATTTAAATTCCAATATCAAGTATTCAATTGTATATTACACATAAACCCTTTATTTTCTTATTCAAAGACGAAAATCAATAACATGATATTTGACTTCATTATCATTCTATTTCATTTTAATATCCCATAAATACAATAATAAAAATTGATAAGAGTATATGAAATCCCGTAAGGGGAATATAAATAGAAGAAATTAATTAGGATATAAAGTACAAGAAAATAGATGAATATGAACACTGATTATAGAAAAGATACATTGGAATCATATAATATCATAAACATTTATTAAATCATGACATCAATAAAATTATAACATTTAATCATATTTATGGAATTTAGGGAGGATCAAATATTAAAATATTAGGCAATTATGGAGAAAATATAATAATTATGAGAGTTTCTTGGAGAATTATATTCATATCATCCATAATCAATCATAATTAAAATACCATATCTAGTTATTTTCAACATAAATTCACCATAAAATAAATAATTACCTAATTAATTATAAGGTTATATA
Source organism: Viscum album (assembly GCA_963277665.1). NCBI lineage: Eukaryota > Viridiplantae > Streptophyta > Magnoliopsida > Santalales > Viscaceae > Viscum > Viscum album. The sequence goes on along the minus strand of OY728130.1, from coordinate 1,970,849,972 downwards.
TTGGCACAAACTATTATCATCTATAATTATTGAGATTCATATATTCAATTTGAAAAATATGATCATGAAAAAGAATCAATGTTTATAAATGAAATAAAATTAAAGAAATAGAATGAGGTGTCCAACACAACATTTAATGGAAAATTAAATAAAAACAAAAATTAAATTTAAAAGAAGAAAATAGGTTAATAATACTATGATAAATAATATTTTTATATAATATTAGAGATAAATATTTAATATAAACATAATTATAAATAATATGAAAAAATGAAGGGAAATATTATAAAAACATTTCATTGTTCATTATTAATATAAAAGGATATTTAAAAGTAATAATTTCCCAAAAATTAATATATATATATATATATATTAAAATACATAATTAGTTTAACAAATTGACCTACGTACCCAAATACCAAGGAATGAATCAAATTTCTACAAGGCCACAAGCATGCACCCCGATCTCGAGGTGCTGGAAATATTTATCATGGGGTAAAAAAATTTAGGGAATAAACCATAATCCAAACTAAATTTGTAAAAAAACTTATAGCATAAAATCACTGAGTTTTACAAACCAAAACCAAAATGAGACATGTAAATGTAAATATAATAATCCGAGTCAATCAAATTTTCACCAAACCCCTCTTACTATATCTCCTCAATGGATCAATGTCTCACCATGGATACACACAAATTTTTTTTTTCATTCATCATGACCAAATATAATTATAAGTAGACTAAATTAAATAATTAGGGGTGTGTGTAAATATAAAAGGATTTCCATAAGACCCTAAAATATAGAAAATCATGAGTAATTCAAAACTAAAAGGTAAATAAATAGTTTATTAGAATTTACAAAAATAATTTATCAATAAAATTTATATAAGACATATTATTTATTTATTATATAAATAATTAATTAAATAAGAACAATATTTCAATTCAATCATAATAATATTATAATCATTTCATCACACTTATTTCATAATTCTTGTAAAATCAAATATCATTATATATTTTATTTGACCATTCTATATAAATAATAAGATATATAAATAATATTTTTTTGGTTTTAAACAACCCATTCTTTGAGTATGAGGTTTCATAGGTGTCAACCTATTTTGGGTTTACATAAATTATCCATCAATAATGAGGTTTACATGTTTTGTCCCAATTTTTTAAAAAATTTATGTTTTTCACCTCATTTTATTATGAAAGTAATTAACTATATTTATCTCAGAAGGGGGAGGCCAATTACAAAGCCCACAAGACCATGTTTAAGTATCCCTTAAAACCAACCGAAAGGCCCAATGAAATGACATATTTTCATTAAGAATGATTCAAACCTAATTATTTGGTTTTAATATGATAATATTTTATTAAAAATTATTCACCAAACAATTACACACTCATATGTTTATGAAGAGTTATAATAAACAATTTTACACAGTTTTTACCAACCTCACATGTTTTACAATAAAAATATAAATAAAACTCTCATCAGAATAAAATTCATTAATTTGAATACCAATGTGCTATACATGAATTTTCAATGAAACCTAAATTTTGTGATCCTTAGGGAGTAAAACCCCAAGTGATATCACTATGACTCTTCCATATATCATCAGTCATAACCCAAATATAAAAACTCACCGCTAAGAGGAATTTTGTTCGAAACATATATGTTTTTCACAACCCTCATAAAATTGTAGAATGGTTCCTGTTTTTTGACACCCTTCCAATGGGACTTTTTTTTAAATTGCATGACATATAGAGAGTGTAAAAATTATAACACCCCATTATTTTATGATATGTATCTTTTTAAATAAAATATCTAATATATATTATGTTACACACAGAGATTGTTCATAAAATAATCACTATATACTATTAAATATTATTATTTTAATGCGACCACTATCACCTAGCCATTGGAATGACATGAATCAATGTGATTAACAAAAATAGGAAAATAAATTTTACACAAATTTACAAAATCAATTCATTGGATGTCAATTAATTATAAATGGAAGTATAAACAAATTGAACCTAAAGGATGTGTTTTTATGGACATAATTGCATTTAATAATAATAAAATATATTAAACACAATTAGTAAAAGATATTGATGAAATATATAAATTATATATTCAATATTGTTTCTAAAATTCATTAAATAAGTTTCAAAGGCATAGTATAAGAATAAATCCAATTTTAGGCATAAAAAATTATTTTTTAAAGGAAATTTTTCATCCTTTTAACATCGAACTTTCTTTAAAACTAAAATTTGAAGCATTTATAAAATTTATGTAAAATTATAAATGTAATTTTGAAAAACATGATATCAAAATTATCTTATGGTGATTTTTTTGGATAAGTTTCATTTTTTGATGAATAGTAAAAAATACATATTTTTAATTAAAAAATGTTTTTTGAGTAATTTATTTATACAGATAAATATATATTAAATTATTTTAAACAATAATTATTTCAATTATAAATCAATAAAAAAAATTTGTTCATTGGAATTAGTATCACATTAAAATTTTATATAAAAAATTCATCATTTTGAAAATTTCATTTTAAAACCCTACTTCTTCGTTGTGCGTACAAGATGAGTTTTAAATATAATTTTTACAAATTATGTGAATTTAATTTTGTAAAATGGATTTAAATTTTTTAATCTTATTTTAAAAATGATTAAGTTTGTTTATATTAATTTTTAGGTAAAAAATTTACCAAGATAAAAACAAAGATTTACCGTTGTATATATAAAATAATTAAATAGGCTGAAGATAAAAGTTAAAGTCATCTAAAAACTAATCATTAAACAAATTAAGGATTTTTTCAATTATTTATCAACCCTATATAATATTTAATACATTAATTATCATCAAAAATCTTTGAAATTGATGTCACCTCAATGTGGTTGGATTTAATTATAAAATAATCATAATTTAATCACTTAAAACCACCCCTCCTCAAGTAAATATATAACCCCCACCACCCCATTTATCATAAAAATAATTTGGTCTAATTAAATATCTGATAAACACTCTCATTTATACTATTCCCATGTCCAATTTTATCTATATTCCCAAAAATACCATATCCAAGGTCCCCAAGGATTCCTTCCTCAAGGTGATATTCAAGAGGTAATTTTCTAAAAGAACCTCTCTTAAATTATTTTCTTCTTAATCATTATAATAATATAATTGATCCATCAATGAATAATAATTCCCTGCTACTTTAAAAAAAATAATTTTATATTGTTAATGGAATATACTATATCTATCATTTTTATGTCCTCTTATTCAAATAAATGAAACCAATTTCCAAATTATAGTTATTATTCGTCTATTTGAATAAGGATTTTGTTCCATTTCAATTGTCGGCTTAAAGGATGTTCATAAAAGTATGAATCAGGTTAAATAAGATTTAAATATATATATATTATAACCTATTTAATGTTTTTCAAAGAATATAATAATAATATTAAAATAAACAAAACAATTTTGTGAGATTAGGAAAAACAACCAAAATAAACCAAACAATTATCATTATCATTTTATCAAATGAATCATCATATTGTATGAAATAAAATCAATTAATGGAAAAATTTAATATTATTTAATTGAATTAATACTATTTCATTTTTCTTCTGGAGTTTTATTTCCATTTGACTGAAAAATTCATTAATATGCACAAATATACCGATATTAAAACCATGAAATGAATGCACCAAAAACAATTAAAATAATGAAATATTATTAATAAATGGAGTGGTAAGCTTTTATAAAAGTATATTATAATTTATTATTAAATTTATTGTAGTTTTTAAATAATTAATAACATTATTTAAAACTAATATACAAGAGGTTAAAGTATTCAAAACTAATGGAATGTGCAATAAAAGGATTTTCTCGTCTCACATTTACTTCTGTGAGATATTTGATTTTCTCACCACTTATTCCATGTATGAGGTGTATGTAATTCCATATGATATATTATATCATTAATTTCATTATCTTCATGGTATTCAGTGTTTAATTAGATAACTATTACTTTTATGGGGTATAAGATTCGACCGAATACAAAAGCTGTAATAGAATTATTAACCCAATTTTAATTAATTAGGATAAGATCATAATTCTTTGATTATGTTATACTACTATTATTTGTGAAATGAATTTATAATATATTATTTTATATTTGAATTTTTATATATGTATTTTCATCAAATACACATATTTTATTTATTTGGATAATGCTCACTTCAGTGATGTGACATTTATAAGGGACTATTATTAAAAAATATACCTCAAGATTTTCCATTAAATATATATTTTTATTCCTATTCAATGTTTTCTAGAAATGTTTCTATTTTTAATATATTAATAATAATTTTTAAATTTCATTTTTACTCATGTTCAAATTTTTAAAAAACTATTATAAAGATATATTTTATCATTTTCAAAATAAGGTTATTAGAGACACTCCCAAAAAAATGTGGATGGAATGTTTTTTAACATATACAACGCTCAAGGATTTTCTAACAATCATAAAAACTTAATTTTATGAATATTAATTTATTTATTTATATATTCATTATCAATGAAATTTTTTCTTTTATAATTTCATTAATTTTAAAACATATATAATTTTCAATATGAAAAGTGTATTTTCCTAATTTTTTCCTTGATCTCATTTACTGTATTTTTTTCTATTTTATCATTTATTTTTTTTAAATTACGAATCATTGAGGTTGATATCTTATGAAACCATGTTCTATATTTTATTAAATTTTAATTGGTTAGGTTTTACTATTTTTATGTTATTCAAAAAATTTATCTAGATGGTTTGTGATTATGTATACTTAATGGGGAAGTTATTAACATTTTTATGCCAGTTTCCATAGATATTTATATACTGATTATGCATAAAAAATATAATATTAGGAATTTATTTTACTTTGTAAGTGATGGGAGGGGCCCACTATAGATCATCGATGCATCGATAAGTCTGATGAGACAAACAAGTTTGGGTTTTAATGGAGGCCTTACCCATTTACTTTTAGATGTATTAGTCAAGTCCTCGACGTTATATTTTTGATGTCTGGCATTATATATTCCATCATTATGAAACTACTAATTAATTTCCATGTTATTATTCAGTTAGTAAAATATACATTGTTTAAAATTATTTATCAAGTGTTTATTTAAATTGAATTATTTGATTATCTTTAATTATATCCAATTTATGATAAATATATTGATTAAAAAGAATGTGTGTCGTGTTATTTAGATTTCCATGTTATTTATACTTATTCATTCATAATATATTTGACTATACATAACCCCTACTTTTTATTTTATCTCACCCCTTTCTTATGTTTTATTTTCCCCTAAGATGCCAAGGGGATTATAATGATTGATATGCATGGATAAGCATGAGGAATAATGGTTTTGTGAATGGAATTTCTAATTTTTATTATATGATTTTAAAATGTAATATAATATATAAGTATGTATCAAGTTCTTCAAAACTAATAAACTATTTGGTTCTTTTGATGTGATCCCTTATATCTTATGATAATGTAATAATGTTACCACCGACACTAGGATACAATGATCAGGGTTTTTACAATGACTCCCATGAAAATTACGATGGATCCATGAAAAGATCTAGTTTTAAGTATAATAAGAAGAATATGATAGATAATAATTATCCAACGAGCCTCATAGACATATCAAATTTTAGAACATGCCATGATAAATGTTTTAACTCCCCTATTTACGCCTAAAAATTAAAATGTCCATGTTCTATAATTTATAACATTGAGATGTTTTGAAAAACATTGAATAACTTCCATAAAACACATGAAATAAACTATTTCACAAACCATATTGTTTTAAACTCTAATATCGTCCTATGAATCACTATTTATTTACAATACCATTTCCATATAGAATTTATAATGGAAAAGAGATCTTGAGGTAAATGTGATAAAATATATGAGAACTATCAAAAGAGAAAATTTTCAGCCTCTATTATAGATACTTTTACCTCTCACTTGGATTACCCTATAAGAAATTGATGCCCCTATCTCCATTAATTAATTACATAATAACCCATTAATATTTTCCACCCCAAACCCATTTTTTAATCTCCTCAAATTCTTATAATTTATGGAATTTGACTAACATTAATATTTGTTAATGATTATAAATATCATTACCAATGATTAATCTAATAAAAAATTATATAACCCCCACTACTATCTCATCATTAAAACCTAATGTTAATCCCTCGAAATATCCTCTAATTAAATAAATAAATACTCATTAATTGAATGTTTATGAATTAATATTTATTATATATAAGTCTATATAAATATCTCTACATTAAATATCATGGAATAATTATTTTCCCACATAATTAACTACCCCTAATAATTATATAAAAAAATATATTCCATATTTCATATATAAATGATAAAAGTTTAATGAAACTTTACGTCACCAACACATAAATTAATGGATAGAAGTAATATTCACCATTATTAAATAATTATAAAAATGTGGGTGTTGAAATTATTCACACAAAAAAAATATCGCCATTAAAAATTTTATTGGTTTACTAAAAAATAATGAGACATTTATCCTATATGTGTGATTCCATCTCACAAATTTTATTTTATCATTCCATAGTTTCCATAGTAAATGAACTAACATAATATAATTTTTCCCAGCAACCTTGTCTTCGTAGTCCAATATTTGTACACATATTTCCCTAGAATTCATTTCGAGTTCCAAGACCACTGATTTGCAACCAGGAATATAATACATATCCAATAAGTATCTCCTTAGTTTTTATCTATGAAAAATAGAATTATGAATCCCCTCATATCATGGTAGTAATTTGAAATGATATAAAAAATTATAAAATTTCTCCATAATTTGTAAAAGGACCTTTATACATTAGTGTTAACTTCCAATTATTACAAAGTCTCCAAATTCCCAAAAAATGGGACACTATGAAGAAGATATAATCAACCAAATTGAACTCCATGGCTCATCATTAAATATAAAAATATAACTTCAATAGACATTATCCCATTGTTAATAATTTTAAAATATGTTTAATCCAATATGTTTTTTCTTGCAATAAACATGATCCAATAAGTGACCTTTCACAAATCTACACCAAGAACATGGGTGATCAAAGAACTCTATCATAAAAAGTTTAAAAAAAATTATTAATGGATAAAGTGTTGATAAATATTATTATAATAATTTTTAACAATGAAAAAATGGTCTTCACAAGATTTCATCAAATCATGAATTCATGATCGAATCATATCTCCTAAAATTTGAATAATCATTTATGTATACCCATTCATTTGAGGATGTTAATAATTACTAATATTAAATTGAGTATCAAATGAATTCTAAAGTGACTTATAGAATTTTAATATAATATGAGGGAATATATATGAAATTATGGACCTAAAAAATCCAAAAAATATTAAAAATATCTATGTTATACAACTTTCTAAGGACCCCAATATAACTTTTAACTCTTAAGGGTAAGATGAGTAATATATTTATGATTTAACACAAAAAATCAAAATACTGTCTTGCTTCGTAGGTGAATTGTTTACACTCTTCATGAAGTTCATAAAAATGTTTTCCCATTTCAATGTAAGTGTATTTAAGGATTATGGAAGTCTATTTCTTCATTGTTATTTTTCATTACCCATTGAAAACCAAACATCATAAAATATAATCAATGACATCCAATATCATGATTATGAACATAATATTCTACTGGATACCATGGAACATCATTGCAATTTTGATATTTACCGTCCAACTAGAATGAATAAATCTCTTTATCAATCAATTAATCCAATACATAGGAAAAACCATTCTCCCCTTATACTAAAGAGTTATTTTCGATGCCAACATCCACCTATTAGTTCTCTCATGAACATAATTGGTTTCTTGCATTCACATATATTTATGGTCTAATAACTAAAACTCTCTACTTACTCTAATAATACATAAGAAACATTAATGATGGAAAGAACCACCCAACATTATATTTTATTTATATCTAAGTGATATTCGTCCAACACACCCTTATATTAAAACATCCTTAATATCTTGAGTCTCGGTCTTCCAAATCAAATCTCCTGATAAAATATTATCTTTTAAAAGGGTATATGAAATATTTGAATCAATGTTTTTAAAATTATCTACCAAATTGTGTTCTAATAAATTGATATAATGTAGTTATAATATATTTTATAATCTATAATAATCTGTATATACCAAAAAATACTCTCTATAGACTTAATGGGTTTATATATCCAATATGTTAACCCAAAATTTATAATTAATATGCAGGATAGTTTTTCTCATGTAATTTCATTTATTAGTACTGAAAGGACACTATAATACTTCCATGAATAATAACACACCCAAGACCTAATCTAAATGAATCAGAATATACCTTATAATCATCAAACTTCTATTTTAAAGTATTCTAAGGACTTCTATAAATTCTTATAAAATTTAATATTAACTCATTTTGAAGTAAAATATATGATTAATGAAGCTAATATTTATTAGTTTTTTATAAAAATCTAGTAATATCTACCAAGTATAAGAAAACTATATATATATTTAAGACATTCTTTCGCCTCTCCTAAGAAATTACAGTCTTCATTTTATTAGGATCAATAAATAATCATTTATCTAAAATATCAAGTCCTATAAATTTTATATCCTAAATCTAAAAGTTTCATATATAGAAAATTGTATATAAATAATTTTTATGCATAAAATCATAAAATAAAATCAAAATTTATTTAATTATAATGTTTTATCTCAAATTATTCAATATGAAATCCATGAATACTTTTATAGAATTATCTAAATATATATAGAATAATTTATTCATTAATGCCATTAAAATTGAATGTAAAATAGAAAAACTAAAAAACTTGACTGAGAACATCTAATGTCTATAAAAACATCAAAAATACATCTCTATTATATTTTCTTATTCCACCATCATTTAATAATAACTAGATAAATGATTAATCTTAAAAATCACATTAAATCCATTAATTTGATAAAATATGTCATTAATAAAATGTAAGGGATATTTTTTATTTTTCATCACATGATTTTTTATATGGTATTAAAGAAAAATCATAACCAAAGATTGATCTTCCTAGAAAATAAAATTGTCGTAGACTAAAGAAAAAATTTCGATAATATATCCCTTTTTTTTTAATTCGACTAAATCATTAAATTAATAAATAAAATTTATTAGTTAAATTTGGTATAAGGGTAAAAATATATTTGGGTACCTTTCAATCACAACATTTAACATAAGATGGTTAATGGTATCCATGGATTTAGAACTAACCATGTTAACTGAGTAGAAATAGATGCAATTTTCTAAATAATTAGACCACTCCTAAGAACATTAACATCCTACTCTCTTAAAAAATAAATTTTAAACCCTCTAAATGATTGAAAAATATCTATCTAACAATAACTATCAATTTGATATTTTTATTTTATAATCCAGTCTATCCAAATTATAAGGTCATATTTAATTATTTCTATGACAAAAAAATACTATGTGACTTTAACATAACCTATGAACTGGAACATGATGGACATGTGAACCATCATTCGTTGTTTTCACCAAAAAAGGTATTGATTTTAATAATATAAGAGATCAAATTAATATAAAATTTGAATAGGTATTCTAATCATTTCTAAATAAAATAATGAATTTATATATTATAAAATAATGTATTAATGAGTCTATATGTTACCAGGATAGTACCTTAGCTGGTAGAAAATCGTTCTTCGATATCATATTCCTCACCCATTTGCATTTACAAAAAGTATAATCACAACTTCTTATGACGTTTTTATATCTTCACATGGGATAAAAATAATAATTATAACTCTAAACTACTGAAATTAGAGATCTACACACCATATTGTATGTTGTCTAACTTTCCTGGCAATAATGAAATATGAAAAACTTCTTTATATGGCCCATATTATTGCTCTGATGCATTGGCTACCACACTATCACTAGGATCTATCACCTAAGATCCAAAATCTATACTCTTCAAAAATCATTTACCTATGTTTTCTAACAAATTAAAATGAAAATTATATCTCCAAAATTTAATCCCTTCTATAGTCATCCATTAATACAACTATGTCATGACCTGAGCCACTGGGGCCCCTCTTAGGTCTGTAGTAGACCAATAGTGATTTCCCATTCCCACAACTAATTGGATAGGGAGTATAAACTAGTGCTGAGTGGGAATATCATAGTAATGAGAGGCTTTAACCGAATGAACTTATACAAATTCATGCCAAAATTATATCAATTAGAAAAGATAAATAATACAACTAAATCATCTAGAGAGAAAATATTCCATTAAATACATATTGGAAATACATAAATGTGAAACAAGGTAATATAAAACTATATGGAAACAAATACATATCAACCTTTTCATAAATTGAGGTTCTAAGTTGAAAACAACAGAAAAAGGGAAATACTTAAGAGAGAATAGATCATAATCTCCAAGGCCGACCAAAATACTCATTCAACTCCTCCAAGTACAATAATGATCCACTAATACCAGTTATACTAAATTCATCACAGATATTCCTTAAATCCAAATCAGATAAAACACGTGTAGACAAATCCAATGTAAGGGTGATTATAAAAACACTCACATGGATGCCCTAAAATCCAAGAGGGGCTAATTAGAATAAATTAGGAAACTCAACTCATAAGTCAAGAGGGAAATGAAACCCAACATAAAATATTTTCATACTAAAACCCAGTCAAACAAGGAGAGGAATATAAATCTATAAATCCTGATAAGAATATTGAGTCTATATATTTATAAAAAGGTCCCATATTTTATTTTATGAACCTCACACAACCACACAAGAACGTATGTTGAGGGCCTTATCCTTATCGCTGCATACAATTTCTGCGGGAGGAATAACACCATTGGGGGACACACTCCTCATTGGCGCACGATGATAATGGAGTACCAAACTATAGATATAAGACCCATTCCCAATTTAGTGAGGGTTGGTACTAACTATGCATTTATATAAGATATTTGAGAACCCATGACCTAGTGAGTCAGGGTATTGTCAACCTAGACATCTCTCCAATGATCAAACCCGGTCACCACCATCAACCAAATATCATTAGATGATGTAAACCACTATAATAACCTCATTCCATATCTTTTATATGAAATGAAATTCCACCATCACATAATACATGGAAATATACAAATATTGGGCGACTCACAAGCCTAAACATGAGTCTAAAATATGGAGATTCATAAGGTAGATGGTTCAGGGAAAAGTATATGTTATGTATATTGAGGCCCATGGAATGTGGAATCGCCCACGTAGCTAGGAATTTTCTTCACTGGACACAACCCATATGTCCATTCCCCTCCATAAAACATTTTTTGGGGACATGACATATTTGATCTCATGTGGTCCTAAGTATGTTCTCCTGTTATATGGCTCGACCAATTGGGTAGTATCACATGAAATGTGAATATATCCACATGGAGTAAGATATTAAACTCAAAATGAAACCATATCTTCCTAATCAAAATAAGAAACAATGTGTGGGTAACTTTAGAATACATGATGTTTATTAATTATTTTTTAATAATCCCCATCATCCTCATTAATCATCACCCCATCTACCAGATCAGCCATTACCACCTAAAATCATGTCTGGAAACACCCACACCTAGATTAACCATGATCAATGTCTAACAAGGAGCCATATTATAGGACCAATGTTAATCTTTTTTCACTTAAATATCTTAAATCTACAAACACCATGATCATCACATCAATAAACTTGTTAGACAATCTGAATATGAGGGTTCACTCATTATTCAGACTAGGATTGAAATAGACAAACCAATACCCAAAACATTTATGGAGATTAAGAACATGAAAAATGATGAGAGAAAGGAAAAATCCAACTAAAGTAAGGATCATCATTAGCTTAACCATCATGTCCAATGACCATCATTATGGAAAATGAATATCAAATAATAATTTACATCAATAAATCAAAAATAATAAAACATTAAACTGATTAGTCCAGGTGAATATGGAAACAAATTGATGTTTATAGAAGGTAAATAATATCATGATAAAAATCATTAAAATTTGGAAATACTACATAAATAATGTAACCATACCAATATAATAAATCAATCATTTGTGATGAATATTTTTTCTAGATATGTTGTTCAAGAATATGATGTTTTAATTATTCGTCTTGTGATTCTCCTCAATTGATCATCATTTATCCATAATCTCGAGCTTGTCAACACCAATGGTGTATATCCTCATCATCCTCTATAATATAATATAGTTATATGGATAAACTTGTACGGTTTCCTTAATATAATATTTAATTTTATGAATCTAGGATTAGGGAATTTTATAAATTAAATAGATTAATTAATTAATATCTATTACACACCCATCAATTAATGCCTTCTATATAATGTGAAACACTGGACAATATTATATTATTACTAGGGTAAGTACTACATTGTAGAAACAACTACGGTCTCAAATTTTCCAACTGATATTCTGAACAAGTATAATTCCATTAGTTTTAAAATATTTATGAACATTCTTTAATATATATATATATATAATATTCTTAAAATATTAATTTTGGGGTCCTAGATCACCTAAAAACATATTCAACTTTTTGAAAAAATCGATATATATATATATATACACACACATATTCAAAGGGTTAAATTAGGAATATTGGAGTAGTTATATTTTCAACCAAAAAATACGATCTATGAAAGGTGATGATACTAAGACTGCATCTGGCTCTCATGCTCTTATGAGATATTTTTGACACTCCCTTACAACCGAAGAAATTGAACAAAAGGAATTGTCTCCCCATACAAGTAACTCTCCTTCCAATACTTGATCACCATTATGTACATTGATAATTACTCTCTTTTTTTAATGCTTAGATCACCCTAGTCAAAAACATGCGATGTATCATGCACATATCTCCGCAAATGTGACACATGGAAGAGGTCATGCACTTTGTCTACCTGTTGGGATAACACCAATTGGTTAACCACCTCTACAACTATATGTAGGATCTAGAATGGAACAATAATCCTCAGATATAGATTGCTACCTCAAACAAATATTTCAAATCCTCATTGTGGGTGGACTCTTAAGAAGGCATGGTCTCCCTGTTTTTACTCGAATGGTATACAATGTCGGTCCGTGTAACATTTATGTAAAATATAAGCCATCATCAAATGATAATGGAACAAATGAGCTTTCTCTATAACTTACCACAATAATTATACCCTAATAAGAGAGTTATTTATATTCTCATCCTATTATAAGGGCGAACAATAGGGTCTTCTATACAATGAATTAAATGAAATCTTACCGATAGTGGAGGGATAGTTTTTATTATAGGAAAAATGCACCAAAATTAAGTGATATTACTAGATATATGCGATTTATGATATATAAAATTTATATCATAACTTAAAAAACCTGAATGGTTTGCTTAATCTAAAAATCCATCTATGGGGTAAATGTAGTGTTAAACTATAACAGGGCCCTGAAAAACTCCTACAAATCTCTACACAGCTTTAATTTCAACACATCATCACCATTAGAGATAATCAGCATGGTAACCCCATTAATTTAAAAAATATCTTCAATGTAAAAACATCACAATCATTCAACCAAACATTTCTCCGAGATAGAAATGATTTCTGTGGATTTTATAAGTTAGTCAATGATCACCCAAATAGAACTATTACCTATCAATATCTGTGATAGACCGATAAAAAACCATCAATATTCTATCCAAATTCCATTTATTGATCTCAAGAGGGTGATTCATACATACTAAAAGATAATTTTTATCATTCACTTGTTGATATGTTAGGAACCAAGAAACAAAATTATCGATACTAAATGCCAATCAATATCACAAAAACTCCTTCCGATGGTCCTAGTGCAAATTATCCACTTCTGATGAACTTTAATGGAGGAGGTTTAAAAATATTCAAAAAACTCCACAAAAAATGTGGTTGGAACAACCATCCATCCCAAGACAAAGATGTAATGATCCCTGCTTCTACAAAATCCATATGTTGAATCTCCATAGCATATATTTTCATTTGTAACCTCATAGTTGACATAACCTAAATGAACCTCTGTCGCATGATATGTATGTGGTGGAATTAAAACCATCAACTGATGATAAGGTTCCCATCCTTTATTCGCCCAAGATAAATATAATGAGGCCAACTACTCTAATTCATCTTTCTCCAAGTGGTAATGAGACTTAATGATACATGAATTTTTCCCTATATTTACCTTCCATTAAGTATAAATTTTCTTAAAGTCATAGTCTTGTTGGAATTATGCATAAATATTATATCTCAAGTTGAGGTCTTTCTAGTTAATGTTTTACTTTAAATTTTTATGGCTAGAGTAAAAAAATAATGATGCTAATTGAGAGGAAAATGTCTCTGCACCTTTAATGTGAATACAACCACAAAAATTCCAAGTCATAGTTCACATAGTAATACTCATGTTTTATCAACTACAATGACCCATAATCATTCACTATTTGCCTCTATATAAAAAAAATCCAATCCTAACTATAATGGCATATAAAATCATACACTAGTATTTGTACTATATAAATTTAAACATAGTATCATTGTTCTACCTCGTCTTCTGCTCTTCTAAGGTTGCATGAAACTACTCAATCCAAAAAAAAAAACAATTTCCCATTCCACATCAATGTAGTCGAAGGGGTCATAATCTTATAAATTATTCCAAAAACCTTTAGTTATAACCAACAAAACCTAGGAAAATAGACACCTCTTCCAGGCTCTTGGCTATATTCTAATCAAGAACTCCATCAATAGTTTCTTATTCTAATAGTACACCTTTCTAAAATATGACATTCCCTAGAAAGTGAACCTCTTGAGTCCAAAACTGAAAATTCAAAATCATACCATATAATTATTTATCCATGATTTAGTATAGTTCCATCCTCAAATTCTCTATATTATCAAAATCATATACAGTGTAAATGATTATTTCATAATTAAATTAAACCATTAAATGGTCCAAGAAAGGATACAAGATCAATTTTATATGTTCTATGAATTCTTTGTGGGAATTATTTAAACTAAAAAAATCACAAAGAATAGAAAATTCACATAGTTTCATCAAAATACATTCCCTTGAATATCATCCTCATGAAACATCAATACATTATAGTCATAGGTTAGATCAATCTTTTAGAACCATATGGCATCTTTTAGTTTGTTGAAGATGTCATCAATTCCTTGTAAGGGATATATGATCACGGTTGTAACTTAATTCAAGAGACTATAATTACTGCATAACCTTAAGATCCCATATAAATTTTTATAAAAAACACCATAGATATATAGGGGGACAAAATAGGTATGATTAAACCATTATCATGAAGGTTAAAAAACTATAATTTTAGCTTAGGGAGCTTAGTGGGGGCCATCCTATATTCCATGCATGATATCTATTTAGTCTTATGGTTCAAGTCACTGTAGAATTAAATCTACCACATCAAAGGTAGTGCTAGAAAATATTTATTAAATACATATATGTATATATATAAACCTCCAAAATTTTCATAATCCTTCTACTTAAAGCACCCACTAAACCCATGGCCAAATTAACTATTTTATGGGTGATAGGTTACAAATTTCTGCTCATAATCCACACTTGTTTTTCCAAAAGGTCCTTCTCACCAATGAAGGAGAATATTATCCCACTATCCGATAGGTTTCAAAAAAAATTGTGATGATAATATATATGATCATTCACTATGGAATAACTTTCCATACACATGATGTCATAATTTGGATTCATCATAAAGATCAAGAGGTCCCATGATAAACTCACACCACTAAACACCAACTCACACTATTGGTATATGAGAAATATAGAAGAATCAATCCATGTTGGAACATATATCCATACCTTATAGGACAAAGAATATACATGAATATTTATCTTTTGAATAAATGATATGATGATGAATGAATGATTAGTGCCTTTATTCAGAGATACTGGAGCTATTGTAGGTAAAACATAGATTGTATATTGATTCATCTCATGTGTAGTCGGGTCATATCCCTCCATATACTGAAATTGACTACTCCCTCTACTTATAGTCCTCTAAGAAAATCATGGGAAACCTTGTGGTAGTGGTGAAATTATATCAAAGTGTCATCACCCACCAACATCTCCCATACTAGGAATCCTCTTACCCCTATGTCAGTAATTCCTCCATAGTGGCCACACTAACCATGCATGGGAGGTCTCTAAAGAGGATGATATCCTTTTAGTGGATTTATATCCACTTTATTCACACCATATGTTTTTCTTGTATAATCATGGGACATATGACTACTCCCATCACATGCATATAGTCATCCCTCTAAAGGATGACTGAACTCTCTACCTAATCCCTATACTATTGTTCCCCATGTATGATTCTTAGCATGAGTAGGCCCCTAAAAATATACTCGGATGGCTAAAGAATGGTAGTTACTATATATGACTCATCCCCATGATGTAAAATACCTTATATAACTTCTTTCCTCCCTTATTACAAGAATATCTTTACCAACACAACCTACTCTAGAACTCCACAATAAGATAGAATGTATAAAAAGACAACACAATCCTAGATGACCTTATAGTTTCCATGATAGAATATCTATGATGGGAAGTATCTATCATTAACCATATTAGGATGGTAAATCATGAGGTTGGTAAACCTTGATTGGTACACAATAATTGACATACCACCCTACTGCTTCTTTAGAAGCTCTTAAATATTCCCAACTTGAAATATATAAGTGAAATTGTCATCAGAAAACAACCACTAAAATCATATCCATGAGATCAATGTCTCATCATGGGTCTAAGTGTTTAGCCCCCACAAGTTCCCTACTCTTCCAAGAGTAAGTCTCTTTATGAGTGCACATATCTAATCATTTAGTGTCTATATAAACAAGGAAACTCAAACAATTGACTCAAGAAAATCCTATACTGCAAAAGTATTTGTATCACTATGAAACCTGATATGTTTTATCACCTAAAACAATGAAATATGCTTAGCCTTATTTCATCATTGTGTTGACCAATTGGTGATATAGACTTCCCAATATAGAGATGACGATCTTATTGAACCACTGGTGGTGATTCCAGAAACTTCCCATGGGGTGGAATAATTACTCTATTATTTTCAAGAGGGAACAACTCTAGAATTTTTCCCTACACTGAGGCCTCATAACTCAACTAGTCCTCATCATTAACCTTTCTCAGTATCCAAGCTAGTTCTCATCGCGGTGGCATCTAAAAAATTTACAATATGAATCGTGGTTAGAGGAACATATCTTGGGAGATGACTCAATAAGGTAATGAAATTAAAAAAGAACCAATCCTATAGGATTCATGTAATATTGGTTTCCTTTAAATAAATTCATCAATATATCATGTCAGAAAACATGTAATCATAATCCTAGTGTATGGATATGCTGGTCACCGCACCATCACGGGGTTCTCTAGCCCAATATATGAATTCAATAGACTTCGACATCATTTCCCTAGGTCCCCAAAATAATCCTCATGAAATTTGTATATCCAAAACAATTTCCCAATGAAATACCTCCTTTAATACCACTCTATCATGGCCTGACTCACTATGATCCCTTTTATTCTAGTAGTATGAAAAATGTGACAAATCTATCCCATCTCGAATAGGATTGGGACTGGAGACTAGCACTGAGCAGGCACATAACTATAATGAGAGTCCTTAACTTAATGTACACGCAACCACACAGACATCCATGAAATTGTGCAGAGGTATAATAAAAAATATAGATTAAAATTAATGAATGTAAAAACCTATAGGAAATGTATCAAAGTATAATAAGGTAATATAAAAGTATTAGGGAAAAAATATGTGCCTAACCATGATGTCAATGGGGTTCCCAAATCAACAATAATAGAAAAAAGGGAAATAAAAAATAGATCATGACTCACAATCTCTGAGACTGACCACTAGACAAGGTATCTGACACCATGTACTACAATGATCCACTAATACTAGGTCCACCATATTCAATCAATCTTCTTTTCATATACATAAGACACTACCCGTGTTGAAAATACTATGCATGGTTGATTATATACATACTTAGAAGGACACACCAAAATTAGATAGAGAACAAATAGAATAATATATTTATCTCAAACCATAATTCAAGAGGTAAATTAAACACATCATCAGATATTATCAAACTAAAACCTAGTCAAAAGGGAGAGTAATATGAATCACTTAATCCAACTAAGACTAATAACTCTATTTGTAGATCCAATGTACTTATCTAGGATTTCATTCACAATGTTCTTCTTCAAAATAACTAGAGTAGAGGGAATGATCCATACCATTATGAACCAAATTCTATAGAGCACTAACTTCTTTGAATGACCAAATCCTAGATAGAGATCAATTCTGAGTATGTAATACTCAATAAAAAGAGGACCAATTCTCTATTGTGTGTGTGGGAGGGGGGTACATAATTTACCCATATATAGGACATGAGGAAACATGTGACCAACTGATTTAGGGGAGTACCAATCGAAAAAACATTCTCATGATCCAACACAATCACATCCATTTTCCTAGAAAAATATGATGAAGCATCACACTCATATCACCTTTCTTCATATATGTGATGCCAAAATAAAGGCCACTATTGAATCATATAAAAATTATACATTGATTTTTATACTCACGGTCCCAAATACGAATCCCAAAGAAGAAGATACAAATGGTAGAAGATTTTGGGAAATGTATATAATGTATGCATCGAGGCACACAGTGTGTGGAACCACCTGAGAACCTTAGAATGATCATCCATAAACACAACCTGATTATCCATGATTATTCACATGGCATGTCTTTACAAGGAAATGAAATTTCTAATCATTCAGGGTCCAAACTGTGTTCTCCTCACATAAGACTCATCCACCATGATATTATCACATGACATATATATCCATCCAAAATATTTGTGATATTTAACATGGGTTGAAACCCTATACTCTAAGGGAAAATGAGAAACATAATGTGTGTTCTTCATGAATACCATATGTGTAGTCTAGATTTTTATAGAATCGTTATATTACTCCAAAAGATTATCCATTTCCACCTAATCTACCATTACCAAAATAAATCAAGCTTTGAAATTCCCACAATTAAATTGGTCATCATCAATTGCTAGATAGGAGATGGATTGTTGCGGTTATTCTCTAGAAAAATGATCCACCATCATATCTTGTCATTATTATTCACCCAATATTAGGAAGAATCTCTCATCATGGGACTTTGATTGATCTCATTCCCAAAAATGTCTCTTAAATACTCAATCACCATTATCTTGTTCATATACATATATGATAATTTAAATCTAGGGGTTTTATCTGGTTTCAAACTAAATCATCAACAGCTGAACTACACCGCAAAATGTGGTCATTGGTGATGAATATAATGATTGATGGGAAAAAAGGTAAAACATCATCAAATTGAGGGTCATTGTTTTCTAATGAATTATGGTCAAAGATCATCATTATAGGAATTGAAAAACATAGAAAAATTATCATAAAAACCCAAAAAAATCAAAAAACTATATCTAATTAATCCATTAATATATGGAATCATTTCAATGTTCATAGAAAGTTAATAATTTCATGATATAAATCATAAACAACATGAAAGAGTCTGAAAATAGAAAATCCCTACCTTAAAAATGGATCAATCATTGAAGAATAACATGTTCACTAGAAATTTTTTATAATATTATTTTAAATTCATAATTCATCCCATAAATCTCCCCGGTAGATCATTCTTGATCCCCAATCTCAAGATCATTAATTCCAATGGTGACTCTACTCCTTCACCACTATAAAATCATTGGGTTAAGCCACAAACCATGTAGCTTTTAAATAATTTAATACTTTAAAAGAATAAAAAATGTTTTGGAAATTTAATAAATTAAACAGATTGATTATTTAATTTATTTAATACCCCCACCAATAACTATCTTCAATGGATTATCTCACCCCAACCAACCATATATCGCGCATTGGGTAAAACCCATGTTTTGAAAGGAATAATAATAACATATTTTATATGTAACATTGCAATCTATTGTAACTACTTTATTTTGTAAAATATGACTACATATAATTTAATATATATAATACATATAAAATATTAATTACTGGTTCTTACATCACTAAAAACAACATTCTAACTCTATGTAGAAATATAGAAATATATATAGAAATATTAAATGGAAAAACAAGAGTTGTTTATATACACAAAAAATTTCAAAATAATTTTAAAAATAAATATTTAAAAAATAGGTTTGAAAAAATGACATAAAATAAAAATGAGTAAAAAGTTTAAATTTGAAAAATACAAAGACAATCGGTGGTGAAACTACTAACCGAAACTTCTAACTTGTTTAACTGTTCTCTAAATCCATATATAATCAAAACTAGATTATTAATAATTAACACGTAAGCAATAATTATATTTATTTCATTTTAATGAATCAATTATATTAATTTATTATTTATTTCTTATTTGATTATGGTTTAAATCGATAATTTTATGTTTTTATTTCCCATATTTTTATGATTTTGGTATAGAGATGTCGATAATTATTCCTAGATCATAATTCCATTATATCTTGAATGTTCAAGATACTCGAATCAAAATTCTGAAATTATTATTAAATTTTCATATTATTTAAATCTGATTTATAGTTAGGGATAATAAGGATTCAATTTTTATATAACACCTTTCATGTATCTTTACCACTAATAATGATATATTTTATAATGAAAATTCATTTTAATGTTTCCATTGTAAAATGTTGATAATATCATAAATTAACATTAGATATAATAAATACTTGGTATTTATGTTTTTTAACCCTCCATTATTATAATTAATAAATTTTATTAGTATCATTTATGTAAGTATTTGAACTGACATAAACATTAATGTGAAAAAAATATGGATGATTATAAATCAATTATATTTCATTTTTATACTCTGATTAAAATTTATATATTTTTTATTTAATTGTAATTAAATAATTATATAAAATTCAAGAATAATTATAGATTGAAAATAATGAAAATATATTGAGAGAAATATGGCACTTATGTTGAAGAGTCAAATAATTCATTAATAACCTTTAATAAAATAAAGGATTTTAGACATTTTCTTGTGAGTGGAGGATAAAAAACATAAGAATAGATTTTTAGGGAATTATTTTGTGGTAATAAAACATAAATATATGTGATTTTTATAATTGGTAGGGGGTACTCATTTTAGATGATGTTTCGTGGCATTATTACAAATACACATTCATTTCTTGTTATAAAGTGTTATGTTGTGAGGAATGTGTGTTATAAAAGCGTGAAAGTAAATTGGGGAATTTATTTATAATACATATATTTCATATAATTTTTTTAAATTATATATTATTTTATAAATCATTTTTACTATTATATCCTATTTATAGCGATTTATAGTCTCATTCCTGTAATTTGTGTTGAAAAACATCTAAAAATGGTGGAATTCAATTTTGAACATTTAATCCATTTTTAATTATCAAAATAAACAATTAAACATATTAATTAAATATATATATCTCATATATCAAATCATTTCACAATATTATAATTTTTTTATGATCTAAAACTATCTATTCAGCAATACATATGCCACAATTTTTGACTTTTCTCATATCACACAAGCACAACATCGGTATTACATGAGGACATTGATTATTATCTTTACAAATGAATTATTATTTATTAACATGTTAATATTTATTTAATATTTTAATAATATTATCTAATCCAAAATGTTATATTTTTTAATTTTTTATATATGATTCATGTTTTAAATATAATAATAGGAAGTGTAATTCCAATTGAACATAAACTCTCATTATTAAAAATGATTTCCAATACACCACTAAATATATAAAAATTTGGAATTTATATATTCACATTAAATTCTAATTTTATATTTATATCTTGTATTCTATCATGTTATATATCCTTCTCATGTGATCCATAACATTATTAACATATATATAATATTGGGTTACAAAGTTTAATTAGAACACAAACATTTATTTTTTTTAATGTATTTAAAATTCAAATGTAACACTCAACATATAATCAATCTAAATTTCATTATTTATATTAATAATAAAATTTATAAATCCTCAAAAAATAAACATGAATTTATATTAAAATATTACTTATAAACATTAACCATGATAAAAAAATATTAATGGATAAATGTTATATTATTAATTTTAGTACCTTATTATTTAGATTTTTTTCAAAATATTTTAATCATAATTTATCATGATGAATAAAAATATGGAATATAATTAGTTAAAATTAATCAAAAAATATGATAATATAATTTTTTTAATAAAAACTCATAATGAATTATAAATGAGATTTTTATAACAACTTATATTTATATTCTTGTGAAAACCACATATTATTTCATATTATGAAATAACTATTTTTATATTTGTAATAATTGTAAAAATGGTAATAATAGTAAATATAAATATAAATACATAATATTCATAAAAATATCCTTCTATAAAATATCTAATAAATTTAATTAAAAAATCATATCAATGAAACATAATTAATCATTATATAAAGAATATTTTATTATATGAAATAAGAATAATTTTTTAATGTGTAATGAATATATAATTGTTCATATTAAATTTATCCGACTAATAAAATTTTCAGAATATTTCTATATTTTTTAGTCATTATATAGAATGGGACGATCCAACACATGACATCCCTAATCTGACCACATGAGCCAACCCATGGAAAGGCCCAATGGTTTTTCCAATTTCTCATGGGTTGGAAACTAGTTCTATATCCAAAAAGAACAATCAATGGGAATGATTTTTACCAGATTCATAATGATAAAAATGAATTTAAATTCTATTTTAACTCTAACATTATGTGTCCAAATAATATATTCCCATGAATAACGAAATAAACAGTATTAAATAAAAATCAAACCAGACAAGGGATAATTGAAACCAAACATCCAACTCACTATAAAATATAATAAAGATAAAAAAGAGGCCAAAATAATAAATTATGAACAATATGTCTGATAAAAACATAGTCCAAATGAAAATCAAAAGATAACTAAAAAACCAAAAAAAATCTACTCATAACCCCAGGTCACCATCCAACCTAAAAAAATCCTCTCCTTGAGTGACCAATAATGTGAAGTCTAAAAATATAGTTATTCCTCAAAATCTAATCCTCAAGTTACAAAAAAATGACCTCAAATCATACCACACAAAGTGATATTATAAGGTTTTGATAATAAAAATCCCCATAATGTCTTTCCACCTCAGAAGACACCAATAGTTTATAGAATATTCGTCAATACATAACATAATGTGAACCTTATCACACGCTAGATCATGATTACTAGTACTGAGGGTCTAAGTTGATATTATGGGGAAACTATACCCTCATATCAGAGTGAGTGAAAATATTCCAAATAATCAAACATAATCCTAGACAAATAATCAATATATGTGAATATTAATAAAATAAAAAATGAAATATCAAATGCAATACTAAAGTAGGTTTCCATAAAAACTCACAGTCAAGACAGTATAAAACAACTAATATTCCACTAGAATGATCACATATACAAATTAAATAAATGAAAAAAAACACTAGGTTGTACATGAATCCCTGATCCTCTTTATCCCAGTCTCTAATCCCATATGAGTTATCCAACTCAACCAGGCTACTTCAGGCCTTTGGCTATAGTAGAACTTTGATTTGTTAGATCATTATAGTAAACAAAGTGCTAAGGCCACCAATAATAATAGGATTAAAATTTATTAAAATGATAGGGTACTGAACATGGCCATTAAACTAATGTATATACTTTCACTATTCTCAAATAAATAAATAAATAAATACAAATATGGAAGCATTACTAAATTACAACCTTTGATCCACAGTTTCAAAGGTGGATCCTGAGTTCCAACATACCCATATCACCGGTGAGGTGCCTCTAATCACATTATTTCTTCATGAATAAAGATTATACCTAGGATGTAATCCTAGGTGATCTAGTAGTGTCAGTTATAACTATGATCCCTTTGAGGTAATCCTATGTAATTAATATTCATCAAGAATAAAGATGATCCCTATGAAGTAATCATATGTTATCAATACTAATCATGAATAAATATAATACTCATTAGGTAATCCAAGGAGATCAATAGTCATATAACAGAAATCTGATTCCTAGGATAAAATCATAGGTGATTTATAGTCAATATTAATAAAGCTTATCTATTAGAGGTGATCCTAGGTGATCAATAGTCATGAGGACTAAAATCAATCCTTTGGAGGTAATCCAAGGTGATTAATGGTTATTAGGCATAAAAAAGATACATATGAGGTAATCCTAGGTGATCAATATCCATTATACTTAAATTTATTTCCCTTGAGGTAATACTAGGTGATAAATAGTCATCAGGTTTAAAACCAATCCCTAAGTGGTAATATTAGGAGATCGATAATCATTAGGCAAATATCTGATCTTTAGGATGAAATGATAGATGATCATAATCCATTAGAAATAAATGTGATCCTTGGGAGGTAATCATAGGAATGAAATTTTCACCATTTATAATTTTGATCCCTAGAAGGTAATCCCAGGTTATACATATTCATTAGGCCTAAATAGAAACCATAATAGGTAATCAGAGTTGATCTATATAATCCTAAAAGTAGAGTCACATATTATGTCTTAAGAATTAATTCATAATAAATTGAGGTAAGTGAACCCCCCATGTGATGTATCACATACTCATCAGTATCACACCTTCAATATACATGTTAGATGGTTTCACCTGAATCGACCACACATAATCTACTTCACTTTCCCTCACTAAGGTAAAATATAATTCAGAGGCACCCACTGAGGTTCTCAAACTCTGATCATGACACTAACACCCAATATTGGATCCTTAATCCCAACCTTTATCACATACCAAGACTATCATTCTTAAGGTATAATGTCCCTAAAAAATCACCATGATCACTATACGGACTAACTGACCTCATATTTTATCCCCAATAGAACTACTAAAAAAATTCATAATAACCATTTTAAATCCAAAGGCATCCTAGGTCATCCCACTCACCCAAAATATCATCAACCTACCAACATTCCACCCACCTAGGTGATCACATGATGGTGGGGGAGTAACACTTTCCCCACTGTATAATTTTTTGGTCAAAAAACTATATGGAATTTCATAGTTGCATTATGGTCCACTCAGGCCAATAATTCCAATTCATCACTCATCCTTACTAAAGCGAACTAAGGGGAACATGTACATATCCACTATATTCACTTAATTAATTTAATGTAAACCCATATTCTGTCCATGTGTCTCTTGTAACACAT
The DNA here is from genome assembly GCA_963277665.1 of Viscum album. Classification (NCBI taxonomy): domain Eukaryota; kingdom Viridiplantae; phylum Streptophyta; class Magnoliopsida; order Santalales; family Viscaceae; genus Viscum; species Viscum album. The sequence continues at coordinate 1,970,824,203 of OY728130.1, read as the reverse complement.
ATATAAAACAAACACATTTCCATTGACTTCTTAGTAATAAAGATAATGTATATGAATCCACCATGTCCCTTGGTACATTATTAATTCACTGGAATTTATAAATTTATCTATTCAAATAAATAAAAAATTCATTAAATTTATAAATGTTCAACTTGTAGTAGTGGTGATAACATATATCACATGCTACATAAAGCTTGTATAATACCATAAGGGTGTATTCTAGGACCACCTAACTTATTCATGGAATTATTCCCTTTAATGTAACTTCTACCACACCTTCAGAAGCCTGTCTAATTCCAACTGACCATCATCCATCAATACGATGCCATCTCTCAAGTAATAACACCAAATAATTAATTAAAACAATATTCTATTTACTACTAAACATATTTATAATAATTATAATTAATTTATAATATAAATTTAATAGGCATGATGTTTGAAAACAAACCATGTCTTTTTAAATGTCCAATCCTTCATAAAAGTGATGCACACTACCCCTATCATCCACAAATACCATTAACACCCAAAAGATCTAAATTATCATTTGGATAAAACTACCCATTTGTTCCATAATTAAACAAATCATTAATAAATTAGCTAAATGACTAACCTTGAATGAAGTAGTAAGAAACAACATTAGAATAACCCCTCATGTCATTCTATAACCATTCTGAGAAAAAGACTCGTAATGTATAGATGATTCCATCATTCTCCATATGAATATTATATAAAACACTCTACCTACAAGAAAAAAGTTAACAAAGGCTAGAAATTGGAATAAAAAAAGAAAATATATATAATAAGTGTTATATTTACCTCACGATGTATTTTAGATAAAAACACACTCCATGATTGCATGAATTGATGGATGAATGCCTTATAATTTAAGGGATTGGTGATATCCCCTCTTGGGATGCATATCCTCTATTGATATGGTTTGAAAATTCCTTGACACCCCCTAAATAATAATTTTAAACCTATTTATTTATTATTTTAGAAAGTATGGAAACATTATTCTCCACCCTTCATGTAAGGTTACACATAAATGGATCCCATGTTGGGGGAGTAATCAATGTAGGGGGATTAGATTACGTTAGGGCGATCAATGTAAGTAGATTCCCCAAGTTAGAAGATCTACACATAGGGGTCACCTAATGTAAATGGACACCCATTATAAGAGGATTTCACATATGTGGTCACTACCTGCGTAAGGGGATGGGTACGTAAGGGTATTCCCCCATATCATGTATGGTACATTAGAAAAAATTGGAAAAGTGCCCTTGTATGGGTATCCCATGAATGAATATTTCCCATTTATGGATTCCCCATATATTAGAATCATCACCACATATGTGTTCCCCCCCCAGATAAGGGTATTCCCACATCAGAGTCCCCCACTTGAGTGACGCATGTATGGGTCACCAAATAAGGTCTTCCAATCACTATTCTTTAATAAGTCTATACTTTTCCAAACACTGGTGAATTACTAAAATCATTAAGGGAATCAAATGTACGGTTATATCAAACCATGATTCACACATTTTGATATTACAAATTATTAGATGAGTATTCAATTCATTGCACAGATATATGCTTGAGGAATACAAATGTTTAGTTCTGTTGGATACTATGTAAAAATCTTCTAATTTGGTGAATTATATTCAATATACTCAACAATTATCTTAACATGTAGTACTCTTCATAGACATACCCTACTTAAAACCATTATTCATAACTCGTGGAGATGAAACATAAAAAAGGTATATCATAGATGTTTTATAATGTTAAATAATGGATATATCCATATAATATGATAATATGGGGTTTAAAACATTAGAATAACATTTGATAACCATAACCTTGATATCATAGATCATAAACATGAGTTATTTCCAAAATCATGATAGTTCATAAGACATGATTCATAATGGAGAAAAAAACATAATCCATGAGAATATAACATTGGTATAAGAAATAGAGTTTTGGTGTAATCATCAGATTATAACATTTTGAACATGAATAAATAGAGTTTGGTTCACCCATTATGTTAAGGACCTTAAATCAGGCCCTTGTATAGTCTCTTGAATATTTAACTAGGTCCATGAATAACATTATGAACATGTAATGTGGTTCACACATAACATTGAAATCATGTAATCCGGTTCACTCATAACATTGTGAGTATGGTATTAGGTCCATGCATTACATTGTGAACATGTAATCAGATTCATGAATAATTTATTTAGCCACGACATATACATATTTTCCTAATTCATTGGAGGGAGATATAATTTCCCATATACACATAATGAAAATAATATATATGTTGACCATAAGATCATAAAACATTAATCATATCATAACCTCTGAAATGGAATGGGTTTCAAAAAAATTTCATCATATCATAACCTATGGAAAAGAGACAGGTTTCATATTCATTTAATCATTTCATCATAGCTTAATCCATGAAAAATGAATAAGTTTTATAAGAATTTTATCCTGGTAAAACCCATGGAAGCAAAATGGGTTCAATAAATATATTTTCAATATATAAAATTTAGAAAAATAATAATATTGAAAACCTTGGTAAATATACTCAAAAAAGCATAATTTATATAAAAAGATGTCATCTTAGATTGAGAATGATTTTTAAATATCATTTAAAACATATACTATGGAATATAAATATTCATTTAAAATAACTTATTAAAACAAAATATTCATAAAACAATTTGTAAATAAATTTAATTGAAAATTATATGAAAATTTAAATAAAATAATGGTTATGATGATAGAAAATTCCATTTATGTAATACACATTATTAAAAAAAATATTTTCGTGTTTTGGGTAAAATCTAAATGAGGATTTTTTGGAAAACAACATGAATATACATTTTATTTTATTTTTGTAAAAAGTATAAAATGGGTAAAAATATATTTACTAAATAATTTTAATAATTTTGAATACATTTTTGAAAATCATTTTTAAAACATATTTTTGTAAGAAAAAGGATTATCGACCAAAAATATAAATAAAGACAATTTTTTTAAAAAACATTTTCCAAATTATTTTAAGTTAAAATAGTAGAAAAATTATTTTATTGTATGAATATATCATTAATATCCATAATATAATAATTTTAATAAGGATGCTAGAGTTTTATAGGATAATGTCTCAATATAGGACCCTCAATCAAAAATTATCTTGACAAACGATGAGATTGTAACATAAATCCATTACCACATTGGTAATAATTTGAAAAATAATACCCATGAAAGAGAGATCCAAAAATCATTATTTAATCCCCCTAATTTTAAATTGAATAATATTAAAATTTATTATAGTTATTATACACACCACATAAAATTAATAGGTGGTGAATTTGGAATGTGTCTCACAGAAGTAGAAAATGAGAAAAGAGTCCTTTAACATAAGTGTCGAATTCATTCCAATATGTTTCAAATCCTTAATAATAAATATAAGTTCATTATAAATATGTTATTGATGAATAATTATATATATAATACTAAATATTAATTAATTATGACCATTAATTACCTATTTATTAACAATTGTTTTTTAAAATCACATTTTGGGTAATAACTTCTTTGTTTTCCATATATGTTTGGATTTTTTATTTTCAATAATATTAATTTGATCCAGGTTTAATCATCTCTAGAATAATTAAAATGAAATAATTATTGTATTTATAAATCAATTATACTTGTAATATTAATCATGAAATTTATTTTTGAGAAACAAAGTATGTTATGATCATAGAGTCTCTAGGTCATACGTACGCATGAGTAATGTTTTAATTTTTCAAAAATAATTATGAAAAATTGTAATTAATATTTTGTCATTATAGAATGATAATTATATCATAAATACCAAGTTATTTTTCAATAAACTTATACATAGTATCCATGTGTTTTTTTATGAGAATATTTAGTAACAACGCTTTGTGAAGATGGTAGTTTACACATACACAAATGATGTTATCATCATTTAATGAATGAGAAGGTATGAATGAAAATGGTATATAATATTTTCATAAGGATAAATATTTCCTGAATAATTTCATTATTTAGTTTATATCACATAAATTCATTTCCTTTATCCTTATTATCTTCAATGTAAAGTGTTAGTGAAAAATAATTCAAATCGATTTTTCAGGTTATACTCCACCACACACACTTACAATGATATCGTATCCTCTATGGAATAGAAAGTAAAAAATTATATATTATATAATGAATATATAGTTATAATTATATTATTAATATTATATGTATACTTTATACCTTTCATCATACCCATATGTGAGAAGTGGTAATTGAAAATCCAATGACATCAGTTCGTGAGGTGGAAGTCAACTATACACATGAATAATGATTTGGTAACCCATTTGATGGAAGTTGGGATAGTTTTAAGTAATAAAATTATTATAACAACCTATAGATTTACAAAATATATTGGGATTACTTTATCATCATGTTTGAATAACAATTTTATGAGGTTGAGGAAGAAAAAATATAAAAAAACTCATTGAAGAACATAACCTATTCCTATGGTACCATCTTTAGGTTATCACCAAAATCCTTCATATATTAGATTTATGTCAAATATTATGAATATATAATGAGGTTATGGAATTTTTAAAGTGATTTGGTTAGATATTGTCCTAAAAAAGGGTTTTAATGTTTGAATAAGTGAGTAGAGGGGTGGACTTTTATAAGTGATGAGTGTGGTACAACTATAAATTTTTAAAAATAAAATGGTGTATCCATGTTTTTCACATGAAAAGGGGTAAAAATAAAACATAATTGATACTTATGTATTATATGGTTCAAATATGTCCATAAAATATATTTAGAAAATTTATTTGATCATTTCAACCCATATGTTTTATTGTAACCCCTATAAATCCATTAGTACCTTAACCGTGGTACGTAATTTTTGTAGTTTTTATTATTAATTACAATTAAAAATTAGTTTGAAAAATATTATATAATATAAATAAATATTATTCCATATATATAATCCATGTTTTCAAATTTCATTAACATAATTGGAAAATTTTAATTTAAAATTAATCATGTAGAAGCTACAAAAAGGTGGTTTTGAAGAGAAAATGTTCAAATGATTATAATGTTTTTATATCAAAAAAAATAAAAAAATGATCATAATGAACTAAAATTGATTATTAGATATATAATTGATATAATTTTACTTTCAAACCAAATTAAAACATAATTTAACTTTAAAAATAATTTTATCAAAAGGGTGTTTTCAATTAAAATTTAGTATTTTCCATTATTCATAAAAAACCATTATTTAAAAAAAATAAATGAAATAAACCATAATATAATTTTGAATTATTATTTGAAAATTGAATCATTTTTCAAATAAAGTATCAAAAATTTTCAAAAACTTGTTTTCAAGTAAATTCTAAAAATGGTAATAATATAACTTTTTAAAAAAAATATAGTTTTAAACATAAAATTGTATTTATTATTATCTCTTGTATATAAATAACTTAATATGATTGTTAAACATTTTATTTAAAATATAATAAATAAATTTCATTAAAAAAACACCAAATGTAGTTTGTTTATTTTATTAACGTAAAAGATGTTTTCTTATAAATTTTGGATTTTAGAAAAATATATCCTTTATTTTAATATTGTTTTTTATTTTAATTTATAATTAATTGGTCATCAAATAATTCATTTTATATATATGGTTATATCATATATTTTCATAATTTATTTAATCTTATTTTATACCCACCATTGAAATAGCTAGAAGATAACTATCATTTAAAATAATAACATTTTAATAGTTTATTAGGTTTTTCTAAAATCAGTGTTGTGTGTAACATAAGACAATCATGTTGGTGCGTGTAATGAAAAATGTCTAAAATATTAAACTAATTTTATTTTTTTCATAAAATGTAAAAGTTTTGCATTATAACCCCCTTAAAAATAATTCCTCTCTCAAAATTGGTAACTTTGTTACAAAAAAATTTGTATTATTCTCCCTCATTACTTTATTAGGATTCCACATAGATTTCTTATATTTGTGGTTTCACCAAATAATCATTTACTAGATGAGTGGTATTTCTTCCTAGCACGTTCTATGTTTGATCCATAATCTAAACTAATTGTTCCTAATAAGAAAGATCATGCACCAGTGGTGTGGCCTCTGAGTTTAGTACATGTGATGGATTAAGTACGTACTTCCATTGGAGAGATTCATAGAAAAAATTAGGAAACTTAGAAATTTTTTGTGGATGTTCCATGAGGTAATATATGATCCCAATACAATCAATAATTTTCGAGGGAACGATATACCTAAGTCTTATTTTTACCTTATTTCATCCATGAATAAATTGCTGTAAAGACCTAAACCGATATTAAAATTTTATATATCATTAAATATAATCTACATAATGTTTTTTCAACTTTTCTTATATGTGTTACTGAATGGATCTAACCTTCTCTTCAATTTCATTTTCTAACTTAAGTTTCAATAGAATTATTTTTATAAATTAATTCTAGTATGTTAGATTAATATACTTCTTTCCATAAAGGTATTCATAAGTATCCATATAAATTCTTGAGTGAAATATATTGTTGTTTGAAAACTCAATTTGAGGAGGGTATTTTTACTTACCAACATTTAAATCCCTTATACAATATCTTGTCGAGTCCAATAAGATTTGAATTGTTCTCACTAACTGATCATCTATATAAAGATTATACATTGTGTTGAAACTCAACTTTATATCCCGAGCTTCATGAGTACTTATCCAAGTCAACATGGTACATATCATATCACAATCAGAAAAAATTGATTGTGGTACAAAATTTATCTTTACCACATTCTTATTGCATATTCTAAAAATTAGATCTAGAGATAAATATTCTTTGGTAGTAACATAGCTTTTAACTTCATAATGCGATCAACATTAATACATAATTAACCAAAAAAATATAATATAATCCCAAAAGGATACCAGTACATTTAATAAAATTTCCAAAAAGTGTAAAGGCATTCCTCATCAAACTTCTTTTTCATTAAGACATATATAAAACCAATGGGTTTTATTACAATAAATGTATCTTTAAATTCCTTGATTATAAATAAAACGAACCATATAAAACCATAAAAGGGTTATAAATGACATTTAACATTTGATCAACATTATAATTTAAAATCCATGATGGTATCTATAACCCTTATGTAAATTTTACAGGGATAAATATATACAAAAAATGTTAATTCAACCTTTCTTACTCAAATATAATCTTATCATGTAAAAACATTTCATTAGAATATTGGGTTCATCCTTGTAATGATTGAATATAAAATGTGATTTCATTATTCCAGAATCTATAAAGAGTGATACAACCACAAGGAATTTCACTATATAACGAACACTAATATTTTCATTTGCTTGATTCATACAAAATAAAACATGAAATTAAAAACTACATAAAATAGGATAGGTGTTCTGTAATTATCATTATTGACTTTATTTATTAATATTTCATATTATTTCTCATTTTCCTTTGTCTATACTGGTTATTACAGATTATCATCCACATTATCTATTGGATTGGGGCAATGATTCTCATAATGACCAAACAACATGCACATGAAACACTAGAGTGTGGTGGTTTATTATTTTGATATCTATCTATACTAATTACATTATATATACTCTTCAAATGACTTTTATATTATTCGGATAAATGGGAAAGATTACCACAATTGAAATATGTTCATATTCTTTTATGTAACTCACCTATGTGCTCTATAACGTAGTTTTTGAATGTAGGATTTTGACAATTTTTCTGACATATATGGGAAATTTCATTGGAATTATAAAGGAACACCAAATTCATTTTATTTTCACTTAAACCAATAGGTTTCTTTATCTTATATTTTCACTATTAGTGGACATATAATAATTTATGCATATCATCCAGACTCTCTTATGGATAATTCCCCTTGGATATTTGGTTTTAATACACTAAAAAATTGATCAATATTACTTTCATTATAAATTATAATACTAGGTGTTTACCTCACAAGTCTTGTATAATTTTCTTCATAGGTAGTAATTATTTCATCCTATATCTTCTTAATCTAGTGGAAATATGTCTACATTTTTGTATAATTAATATAAGGAATGTAATTATGAAAATATATCTTTTTAAAATCATCCCAATTCATGGGTTCAATTTATTGTCACGTCCACATATTTTTAGTAATATTCAACCATTAATCTTCCCCACATTCTTTGTGGTAGCGAGCCGAAATTAATTTTTCATGCACTGAACACTAGAGAACATAAAATATATTTTCAATGGTAATAGTCTATTTCTTAATAACTAGCAGGTCAGAGGAATCACATAAAGAAAGTTGGGGTTTAACCATGAAAGACTCAATGGAAAGTTGTTCCCTCTTTTTCTCATTTGGAAGTTTATAATGAGTTATAGCTTGAGAAAGTTTTGTGTGCATAGAAAATAATTATTTCATTTTAATTCCTATAAAATTCAATTTCTCCAAAGTAAAATCATTTATTTTTTCCATTAAATTCAGCATTTACATGGTTACTTCAAGTTCCATCGACTGAATATATCAAAAATACATAATATAATAGACATTAATCATAGTGTGTAATAACAAAAATCCTGATAAATCACATATAGTGTGTCTTAACCATGAAAAATTTATTTTAATCCATGACACCTTAGGATTATACTTTTCCGTTAATTTTAATTATCTAATTAAATCATTCATGATGGTTTGTAAAGATTTTTTGTATTTCTAGAGTATATCACCTGTGATTATCAATCCATGTGTGCAATAAATCTCGTATTCATGCACCAAGTGATGATCATGTCCATTTCAATTTTCCCTTTTCAGAGTTATTACCTCTAGGTAAATATGTACCAAATCCACGAGAACTTTTAGTATCTATACAAGGATATAATTTCTCAGAAAACACTCAATCCACACTTTAAAAAAATTACAGGACATTTTCATATACATTAATGAGTCCTTATATTTTCCCTTAGACATATCCCTATACATATTGTTAAAAATATACCAATTTATATCACTAAATTTTTCTCATACTAGTTTCCAAATGATAAATAAACCATTCTTCTGATATCTACTGGAGTGACCCGAGATTCTTATACATATATATTACATATTTTTATATGAGTATTCAATACATTAAACAAACACATGCCTGATAACCATAATAGTTTAGTGCCTTTGGATTCCATGTACACAATATTCAAATTTTTTTAATATCTTCAACGCATCTAACAAAGATCTTCCATTTAGTACTCTTCATAATCATTACCTACAAAAAACTTTTCTTCATAACATAGGGAAAAAAACATAAGAAAGGGTGATCTCAGAAGCTAAATAAGGGTAATCAAGTGAAATATTCATAAAAGATGACAATATGAGTATAAAAACATGAGAATAACATTTTAAAACCATATCAATGAAATCATAGAACATAAACATGAGTTATGGAATAAATCATGGTAGTTCATAAGACATGAATTATTAAGGAATCAAATAACACCATCCATTAGAACATGACATTATAATAAGACATATATTTTTTTGGAATAAACATTATTTATAGCACTGTGAATTTTTGTAAATAGGTAAAAGTTAACTCATTGTGTAAAGGAAATGATATCAAGACCTTTCTTGAACTTATATACTTACAACTAGGTTACCATATAACATTATTCACATGAAAGACAGGTCCACACATAGCACTATGAACAAGTAATTAGGTTCACACATAACATTTGGAACATTTAATCTGGTTAATGTATAATATTTAAAACATATATATTTTGTTCATAGAAAAAAAAATTACTCATGAGTTATCCATCATTACCCAGTGTAGTTTTGGGAGATATAGGTTCACCAATGACATAATGATAACCATTTGTTCGTATATCATAATATCATAAATCATTCATGATATCATAACACAAGAAATGAAATGGGTTTCATGAACATTTCACCATACATAACCAATGGAAAGGATATTGGTTTCATAATTGTTTTTTATTTCATCATAGCATAACCCATGAAAAAAATAATGAGTTTCATAAGAATGTTTTCATGCAATAAACCATTGAAGAGACCTAGGTTTCGTAAAAATTTGATCATGATAAACAATTATGAGAAAAAATAATAATGGTATCACTGGTTCTTATCACTATCAAATCATAAGTTAAATAAAATTATTTCATATTTGATGGAGAATGATTTTGAAATCTCACTAGGAACATTTCTTGAGTAAAATAACTTTTATTTTAAAATCACTTTTTAAAACAAAAAATTAATAATACATTATGAAAATAATTTTATTTGAAAATAACATTGATAACATATAAAGGAATCATCAAAGAAAATAATGATCATGATTTTTAAAAATCAATTCATGAAATACATGTTAAAATAACGATTCATTTAAATTTTTTATTAAATGCCAAATGAGCATTATGTAGATGATGACAGGAAAATTAATATATTTTTATTTAATATTAAAACATTTATAAAAATTAATTTAAAAATAATTTTATTAATATAAAAAATGTTTATATTTTGTATAATATAAGGCTTTGTAAGTAAAAGGGGTTTTAGATGAAGGGAGAAATAAAAACCATTTATCATAAAAATAATTATAAATTATTTTAAGTACATAATAATAGAAAATATTATAATATTTATTGAAAATATCATGAAGAACAATATGAGAAGAAAATAAATTGGAATTATTGAGAGGTTGATCATAATGTTAAAATATAGGATAATAAATCTTTAATAATCTTGATAAATGATGACATTATAACAAAAATCAATTAATGATTTGGTAATCAATTAAAATTTAATACCTATGAAAGAGAGATCCTAAAATGTATTTTAATCCCAATAATTTTTAATATAAGTAAAACAAAATTAATTTATGGTAATTATATACATGATAAAAAATAAATATTTGGCGAATAAAGAATGTGTCTCACATAAGTAAAAAATCGTGACAAAAATCCCTTACCATATGTCTTGACTTCCTCTGTTTACTATCGTATATCAATTATAATAAATATATGTTTATTATAAATATATTAAATAACCATATATATATATATATATATTACTCTATATATGATTTATTTATGAGCATTTTTTATACTTTTATAACTAATTCCTTATTGAAATCACTTTTTACGTATTAACTCCGTTGTTTTTCGTATATGTTTTGATTTGTAATTTTAAATATTTTTTACATTGATCATGGTTACATAAAATAAATACTAATAATAATCTTGGAATAATTATAATATTTATCCATAAATTATAATCTTAATACCATCCATGAAATCTAGTTTTTAGAATTGATGTATGTTACAATCATGGAGACGTTATGTCATACATATGTATGTGTATTATTTACATTATTAAATGATCATTATTCAAAGAAGGTATGTAATATTATATATTTAAATAATTATCATAATATCCAAAATAACATATTTTTTATTTAAATAAAAATATACATAACATCTATGTGTGGTGGTGATGAAAACAGAGAGTCACATCAATTCGTGAAGGTGGTTGTACACATATACATGAACAATGTTATCATATTTCAGTGGATAAAAAGGTAAGAAATGAAATGAATGGTTATATTTTAATAATGATAAATATGTAATTAATATCATAAATATTTCATGTATATAACACTTATTAATTATATTTAGCCTTATTATCGTCCATGTAATGCATTTGTGAAAAAAACAAACATCGCTTCACGGTGTGGTAGTCTGTCATACACATGAGCGATGTTATCGTATCCCTTACAGAATGGAGCATAATAAGGTATATAATATATAGTTACTACATATGAATAATTATTTTATAAATATTATATGTATATAAATTTGGTTCTTCGGGTTAAATTACAATTAAACACCCCCCCACACACACACCTCATACAAAGGCCGGAATGGCAGGCTGTAGCCACCCCAGGGGAAATCCCACCCATCAAGCCTTATTTATTCAATACATGGACCATGGAACTTGTGGAAATAAATCCCATTACATGGAATGTTGGCCTAGTGGGAATGAAAGCCGATTATTGGCCAATAATCCCATATTTTTAACCCAAAGGCCCATTGCTGAATAGTGAAGATGCATCACCTGAGGTTTTAATAGAACATAATAAAGTGTTGTCACCACTATAGTTACTACTATAGTACCACTACCACTACATTTCTATGATTTGTACATTTCTTATTCTATTTTAGTTTTTCTACAGTGATGGTGCTAAATGGGTTTTGAACCCCCCAAATCTCGATGTTGTATTAAAGGGTGTTTATCACTAACCCAAACCCCAACTAAAAATATCATATATATACTTTAGATCCATAATCATAACTATCTTTGATAACTGGTAGTGGAAAAATTAATATCATCTATTTACGGTGTGGTAGTCCTCCATACACACGAATGATGATTTGGAAACCCATTTGATGGAAGTGGGTATTGGTGTAGGTCAAAATCATAAAATAAAAAATTGTTAGTTTATATAAGATACTTATTTTATTATATCATCATTTTTCAACAATAATTAAATTAGGGTGACATCCCTGAAAAATGCATGTTAAAGAACGTTACTCCTTCTTCGTGTGACATCATTAGGTTATCACCAAAAGCCTTCCTAGGATAGATTTATTATCAAAATAATGCTCCTAGAATGAGTTTGAAGAATTATTGAAATGGTTTGGGTAGGAATTGGATAAACCAAAAGGGTTTTATAGTGTATAGAGTAGAGGATGGGGTATCTTTTTTTAAGCGATGTGAGTGGCTCACTTGTAATTGTTTGAAAATTAAAAGGTGTACCCTGTTTTTATATTCCAAATAGTCCCAAATATAGTGTTATAGAAAATTAAAATTTTTAGTGTCAAAATATAGACATAAAATATATTTTATAAAATCTCTTGGTCATTTTAACATTTACCATTTCAGTTTAATCCCCCGGTAATCTCATTTTTACCATAACCATGGTAAATAATTTTTACTGCTTTCACTATTCATTATGTCAAAAATGAATTTGAACATAATTGATAAAATAAATTATTATGATTCCAAATATATAATATGTATTATTTAAATTACCTTTATATAAATAGAAAATTTTAATTTTAAAATTATTCCTATAGAAGTGGTGAGAAAGTGGGGTTTCAAAGATAAAATGTTCAAATGTTTACAACATTATTATATAATATCTAAAAAAGAAAATTATTCCAATGAAATAAAATACATTAATAAATATATAATTATTCTAATATTAAATAAAAACCAATAAGATAAATATTTTACCCTTATAAAAAAAATAAACGAAAATGTAGTTTTCAATTAAAAAGTTGTATTTTTTTCACTATTTATAATAAAAAATATATTTTTAGAAATTGCATAAAACTTCACTCGAATATAATTTTAAAATTTTTATTCAAAAAATGAACATTATTATTTCTATTAAATTTTATAAAATTATCCAATATTATTTTTAAATAAGTGAATAAAATTGAGATAAAACTACTATTTTAGAAAAAAAATATTTTTTAAGTGTAAAATTGGATTTCTTCTTATATCTTATATAAAAAACACACAAGATGAATTTTAAAATTTTAATTTAACAAGAATTTTATAAATTTAATTAAAATAATTTACCAAATATGAATTTTATTATTTTTTGAGGTAAAATAGGTTTTACTGGCATTAAAATTGTTCTTTTAGAAAAAGACTTGCTTTATTTTTAAAATAGTTATGAAATATTGATTTATTATTAATTGGTAAACAATGAATTAAATTTATATAAATTATTAGACTATATATTTTTATAATACATTTAATCCTATTCATACTCACCATTCCATTGATTATAACATAACAATCATTTTAAATAATAACATTTTAACAGTATGTAATTTTTCATTTAAACTGAGGGTTCTGTGTAATGAAAGTTAAAAAAGGGTTTATTGTAATGAAAAATGCCAAAAAATTAATTTTTCTTTCTTTAAAAAAAATTCAAAATTTATGTGTGTTACAATGGACCACCTATATATGGGTTACCATGTTTGTATTTTCCAAAAACCATAGAGTAGATTTTCATTACACTAGGGAAAACCACTACTCAACCGAAAATATTTCTCCCATGAATACTAGTGATCACCTAATCCTCTAACAATTTCCAAAAACATTGAATGGATCATAAAATCTATAATATACTAGATCTAAATCCATGTTCTAAAAAATTATCTTTTTAGAGTTAAATTTTTTAATTCTCCCAGAATTTATCAACCCATATTGATGCGTGACTTTATAAACACCCCACCATATCACTAAACATGATTATAAATTACTTATGAACATAACCAAAAAATATAACCTATATTATTCCTCATTTCAAGATATAATTACTAAATTTTACTCTTTATTGTTTAATGATATTTCTATTTACAACTCTAAACATGAGGTGAATATCCATTATAAACTGAACCAAATTTTTTCAATCATCTCTAATACTGTGATGAATCTTACACACACCTGTCAATCATAAGACACCATTATATCTTTAATCAATTAATCCCCAACTCATGTTGATACCCATCATAATTATCTACTCATAAGGTTTGATTCATATCCATGAATATCCCCAACATAGGAATAACCAACTAAAAATGAATTATCATTCGTCTACTAACACACTTGATACAATTTCCATCTCACTGCACCCAAATATATATAAAAGACACTATTCAAAACTCATATGTATGACCTCTATAAAATCACTCAACCTCAACTATAGATGAAATATCACATAAAAAATCTTGATACCTTAACTATAGAATTCTTCAAAATATATTCTAAACACCCACACTAAATCCTAAACCCGACACTCTGTATAATACAATTGTTGGATTTTAGAACCACAAGATCTTCCATAAAAATCCATAGTTGAGCACTAATAATACTATAATCCAATTCACCCCTGGAATATATAAAAATAATCCCTATACCAATAAAAATATACAATATCTATCTAATACCATATATGAATCTCAAGTATGGTATTTTTCACTAAATGGATAGAATCATATTTAAATACCAACATGTATCCTAGTGCCATCTTGACCATCCAATGACTGGTCTCATCACACAAATAAAATTTTTAGAATGAGATTCATTCCTTTATAATCCAAACTACATCCATTACCACAGATAAAGATTGTATGTTTCCATCCAACTCTATCCCGAGCATCAATATGAAACATCATTCACAACCAGTTCTTGGCTCAAAAAGAATGTATTCCTCAACATCCATTGAATTCCTATTCATAATAAGGATCACAACCTCTAATGGAAAATTGTGTAATCACCGCCATATGTATTTCATTATAAACAACTCCTTGAGCATAATATCAATTGGTTCTAATAACACATCTACCAAATAATCTGGATCATGAAACATGGTCATGCCACTCATACTATTCCATCCCAATCCAACTCTAACATCACCTATAACTATAGAGGGACATTTTCTATTATAATTAAACAATCATGCTTTTATGCCCATAAGTGTTTTATAAAAAAAAAATCCTTAGGCAGAACATAGCCACTTTCCAATCAAAAATTAATGTGAAACACACATAACTAGTGTGTATATCCTCTAGGTATTCTAAAACCAATGGGTTCATATTCCCATACCACTCTTTTAAATAACAAAAATCACACTCCCATGAGTCATACGCCATCAACCAAATCCCAAAAGATCATGTCAATGATCTATTTCAAGTGAAATGTACTTATAAACCAATTTTTGCAATCCTAATTCAACCACACAAGTATTCTTTTATAATAGTGATCAACATCCCCTGTTAGTAAAGAAAGGCATACAAAATTGGGTGGGAACTTGAGTTTAACCCTATTGTGTCATTAATCTTGAACCACCTCAAGTTGTCACCCATAAGTCCATAGATCATGTGCTTATTCCACTAGTTACACTCCATCGCACAAAAATCTCATCAATCCATGATCTCCTTGTTCATGCTTTCTAAAAATCCTTACATCACACCCATACCAATTCCCATCACATGGTCACCTGCCAAATTGGATTCATCTCAAAATAACAGCATATAGTTAACTCTATACATACTATACCCAACCATCTAGGATCTAGATCCACTTTCCTATTGGGAAACACACCAAGAAACAATAGTATCATACATCATCTAAAAAATTCCCTTAAAAAATAACCATGATAATAAAATCACTTCATGTGGTTTACATCACAAAAATTAAGTGATATTTATGCCTACACTATATATCGGATGTGACCTCCCATTCACTGATCTCATAACCTAAAGAATCTACCCATGCCTCCCATCTCTAAGGATCATAAATGTATGGGTTGACATCTCAATCAGGTTACCCATACATATAACACATGTTAATCGATATGAAAAATGTATCGATAATTAGTCAAAGTACTCTGATCACCAATATTCTAAGCCATGTTCTAATAAATATAGGGTCACCCACCATTCCGAAAAATCATGTCTCATACGTTTCACTTGAAATACCTCTCTTTTTTAATTCCCAAATATCCCCAGGAAACTCATGTTCTAAAAATACCCACTCTATGGTTCTCAGATATATATGTATGTACATTTACACACACACACACACATATATATATATACTTATACATATACATTTACATATACATATACATATTCGTATACATATACATATACATATACATATACATTTACATATACATATAGAGATACATATACATATACATATACATATACATATACATATACATATACCAATAACTATATATATACATATACATATACATATACATATACATATACATATACATATACATATACATATACATATACATATACATATACATATACATATACATATACATATACATATACATATACATATACATATACATATACATATATATATAAAAACACATCTAGCATCACATTCCAAGTCACCAGCCTACTAAGGCCCATATCCTCATCGAATATCTACATATGAAAATACCCCCCAGAGGGTCAAGATATCATCCAATAACATACAACAACATCGTCACAGGATAATCCATGTTATTTGATGTAAATTCATATTGTTTTTTAATTATAATTCCTCCATGAAAATATATTTTAAAACACTATATAGGATATTATTTAACCATTAATCAACTGAACCCATTTTCATTTAAAATTGGTACAAAAACATGTAATTATTATCCCTACCCACGGAGGTACACAATGAATATCATACCAGAGGGACTATATATTCATTATCATTTAGGATAATTCCTATATAAATCTACATGACTTATGATCAAAAGAAATATATCGTGGTTCAACATATTATAGTTCCACCAAAAAGTTATATTGAAAAATAATATATAAGTGGTTGAAATGTAAAATAGTAAAACCCTATATCATTAGTGATATTTAGCACACACATGAATACATATTTCATGTCATTCTGTTTCTCAAATAATGATTCACATATATAGGCCTATTTATAATAATTAAAGATGGGAAAAACATAAATCATAGATCCAAAAACCCAATAATATAATGCTAAGTAAAATCATACAACCATAAAAGTGAAAACAAAGAATAAAATTCCTATATCACTTGTATGCAGGAGTTTATATCAGAGAAGTATAAATAATACTCTTGTATGAGGTGCATAACAATCTCTAACACATTCCTATATCACTGTCACACACCGACTGCAGATTTCCTTATTTTTCTTCTTTCTTGGTCTCAGTTTACATATTTTCGAATCTTAATTGTGTTGGCATTTTTGTGCCAGTGCGCGGTCACCGCATTGTTAGCAGTGACCGTGTGTTCAGCTCGGGTGACCGTGTGTTCACCCGGCGTTTTAATATTAAAATTTTTATGTTCACATTTTATTATTTTTAAATATTTTGACCATAATAATTATTATTACAATTAACTAACTTTTATTTATTATCATTATTTTATTTTTATTCTTATTATTATAAAGTTTTATTACTATAAAGATTATTATCATTATTATAAAGTTTTATTATTATTAATATAAAGTTTATTATTATTATAATGTTTATTATGATTATTATAAAGTTTCATTGTTATTAATATTATTATTATTATAAGGATTTATTATTATTATAAAGTTTTATTATTTCTAAAAAGCGTTATTATTTTTAGGATTTGTTTTATTTTATTACTTATGTTTAATATTATTATTAGTATATTATTATGAGTATAGTATATTATTATTATTATTATATGTTATTATAAATATTATTCTTATATTATTATTTATATTTTTGATGTATTATTATTATTATTATTATTATTATTATTATTAATATTATTATTATCATATATATATATATATATATATATATATATTGACCTAACCCTAATCTACCCGCGCCGCCTCTCCCCTCTCCCCTCTCTCTCCCCTGTTTTTCTCCCACCCCCTCCTGGTTCGGCCGGCCCACACCCCCCACTCTCGACGTTCGGTGCTCCTCCACCGGCACCCAACTCCCCTCCCACTCTAGTGCTCCTCCGCCCGTGCGGCCTCCGGCGTCCACAACCGCACCCTCGTCCGGTGCCCGATCGCCGGCCTCCACCTCACTGCCGCCGCCGCGGGGCCTTTGTCCTCTCCAGTTAGCTTCCCTCTTACCTCCTCCCTGCGTTACCGGCCACCGGCCCCCTTCTATGTGCTCCCCTCCAACCCGCCGCCGTCCGGGCTCCTTCCGTCCTGCCGGCCTCCTCCGACCCCATTGCCAGCGCACCCTCCTTCCTAACCGTCGCGCCACCCCTCCGACGCTACGCCTCTCCGACCTTCCGCCGGCTTCCCGACGTCCGGCGAACCTCCCCTATCCAGAAGGTCTCCCTCCGGTGCTGGCTTCTGCATCCGGTGGCCCCATCTCCGCCGCGCCCGGCTTTCCTATTCCGGCTACCGCCACGCCAGCCTGCCTGCCCGACCGCTGGCCGACCCTCCTTTTCCGGCTGCGACATCAATTTTCTGGCGGCGAAACCCCTATCCGGTGGCAACCCACTATCTGGCCAGCCTGCTTCGACCAGCCCACTTCTGACCAGCCACCCTCAGTGGCGCCGCACCCGAATTGCCATGCTTGCACACCCTGTCACGCTCGCTTCGACCCGCGGGCTTTCTGCAGTGTCGATGTGATGTACAGTGAGCCTCGTGCATCGTCGTTACGCCATTTAGCTCCCTCACGACCAGTCGTGCAACTTGTTCTTGTTTCGGCAAGCGGCGAGTACCGCTGCTGAAAGTGAGCAATTCGGGTTCATCAATTTCACTTGCTCCAGTGTCGAGGTGAGGTTTTCCCTGCTTTTGCCTAAAATATTTTTTTTATATCAATGTTTATATATATATGTGTGTGTGTGTATATATACATACATGTATATATATACATGTATATATATATAAATTTATATTAGTTTTTCTGCATTGTTTATCCGTTTGAATTAGTACTTATGTGTTTTTAGTTATTTCTCTTTCGTTCCAGCGTTTCGCGAGGTAATTTCGCATTATCCAAATTCCCGTTTGCGCTTTCTAGTGTGCATTTGTGTGACGTGTCGAGTTATCTCAAACAAGCCGCAATTCACGTAGGTCTCCCATTGCACTCGCCTTTAAATTTAGAATTTATTTATTCCTTTTCTTTTTATTGAGTTTCAGTAAATTTAAAAGTATTATTAAGTAGTTATTTATAGTGTGGTGATCTGCTGATAATGAAAGTTGTTTAATTCTAGAGTTTCATTGAAAGTCTTTTTCTTGGTTTTAATTGTGTGCTTCCATAGTAATATTGCTAAATGGACTCTTTATGAAATGTGAAAGTCATGTTGAATTGTGTTTTGAAATGTTTTTGGTGTGTGTAAATTGGTAGGTGTATTGTTTATGGAAAAGGTGTTTCTTAGAACCTTGACTAATGGAAATGATGTATAACCTTTAAACTTGATTTTGGGAAACATTAAGCATGGTTCTTGGTTGTTGAAAAATGTTTTCCATTGACGTGTGAATAAAAGTTTGGATTTCATTTGAGAAATAGCAGTCCTTCAAAAAAATGATTAAAGGCCCGTTTGGCCCTTGAGCTGGATTTTGGAATTTATCAGTGGTGGTTTGGATTTCCTTAAATGGGTTTATAACTATGTTTTTCTGGTTTTCAACATGATGGCGTGTGTTATATCTATTGGAAACGCTTTGATATTAAATGGTTTAAATGTAGTGATGTGGCGGCTCGTTTGGCACTTTTTTTTAATGCGAAGTGAATATTTAAATATACGTACTTATGGGGAATCTCTACAGAGGGACTTACCTTCTAGGGTTGTCATGTAGCGGTGTCCAGGTAAGGGGTTGTTAAGTGTGGTGAGATGAGTCACGCGTGCGAGGGCCTCCTACTTACACAGTATTATTAAAACTATCGTGGGTTCCAGGGCGTCTTTTAGAGAATCGAGTGACGGTTGCTGGCTAACAGTGATTAGACGGGTTAGTCCCCCCTTGTTAGGGAAGGCCCTGTGGGGTGTGCCACTGGTTGGCTGTTAGGGTGGCCAGTTTGTTATTGACTGTGGAGTACTATGCTGGCAGTTAGTCTGAACCCAAGTACGTCCAGGGGTTTTCTAGGGATGTTTAGGATCACCCATGGTTACTTGATTTTCCGTGCTCGTTTACATTCAGTTCTTATTTTAAGGTTGTAATGGTTACTTTGTGGAAATGGCATACAAATATAAATGCATTTTTCTCTTGTGTAAAATTTGAAAATGTAACACTTCTTCCTCTTTTAGAACGAATTTAGCATCAATGAAAAAAAATTCAACTTTTGAAAAGATTAAGGGTAATGGGTCGTGTTTTGATTTTCAAGTGAAATATTATGAAAGCTTACTTTTATACATTGTAGTTCAAACCTGGAATAAGTAGATTCTCTATTTACTGGAAGTGATTTGGGATTTGTTTTTGGGCTCACCTACTGAGTACTTTATGTGCTCACGCCTATCTTTTACCATTTCAGTTGCAGGTTACTTGTGTTCAGGTTTTTCCAAGTTTGAGTCGCTCAGTGATGGAGCGATACTGGTTTTTAGTTGGGTGGTGACCGTGAGGTCACATGGAGGTATGTTTGTGACTTAGTTTTGTTTCTGTTGTTAGTGTCGTCTGTTTTGTTTAGTTATATTCTTTATTTTGAACTTGTTTTGTTTTGGGCTGAAATCGTTCCCAACGATTAAAATTTCAATGCCCGGCACTAGTTGCCATCCCGGGGGGATCGGGAACTCCCCTTGGGACTTTCCGCGGACCGGCTCGGGTGACCGGTTCAGGGTCGACCCAGGCTGGTTCGTGACAAAATGGTATCAGAGGAGGTACTTTTTATTTGGTTTGTCTGGTAGGTGGAGATTAGGATTGTCGGGACTCTAGAGGTAGGTACGGGAAGGACGTCATGAACAATCACCCGTCCCGCACCTCGAGTCGCCAGGGGTAGTCCGGGAATTGTGTCCTTTTCTCTTTCTGGTTTGTCTTGGATTGAGAGATAATAGCGGAGGCAAGCCGACGTTACATCGTGATTTCACATGGAGTAGTGACCCATGTGGAGTCTGAGTACATGGTTTTAATTCCTCCTAGTGGTCGATGCTGACTTGGTACATGGCCCACTACCATGTTTCCAGGTTGAGTGTGACTACTAGTCCCTCACTCTAGTAGTTGATGCAAATTTGGGTGATGCTTTTGTTTTGGTCTGTGTAAGTATGTTGTTGGAAATGAAAATGGTTTTTGAAAAATTGGACTGGTTTCTTCTAAAAGACATTAAATGTACGAAATGGGTTTTAAAACTGAAATCTCTTGAATTTCAAATTCGTTATTGCTTGGAGTTAGTCGAGAATGGTTCGGGATGAAACCCCAGGTCCTCTTTATGAACGTTTGCACATGTGTGAGAATGCATGGAAAAAAATGCATGTTGGTGCGAGTATTATTGGACAGTGGATGAAGACATGTGCAACGGTTCATGAGATTACCTCGATGTGTATTTGAAATTAAAGGCTTGACCTTGTTTTCTAAATTGGTTTTAAAGGGGAAAAGGTTTTTGGAAAGTTTTTGGTTTGAACATGGATTGGTTTTGGAAAGTAGTCTTAAAAGAGGGTGGTTTTAAAGTCTAAAATAAAAAGGGGATTTTAAAAAGGAGATTTTATTTTGGGTCGTGTTTGTATTTGTTTGGTCATTGTGCTGACTATTTTTGATGAAGGCGCTTTTAATGATGTTGCTTCGGTTTGATATTGGTTTTGGCTTTGTGTTTTATATGTCGCTCAGGAAATGCTGCCCAGAAAGGTCTTTAAGGATTCTGACAAGTCATGCCCAGTTTTTGGTCCTCCTCAGACTTTCCCTATTCTCCATGGTGATCAGGGTCCGTTAGAGGCAGTGGAATGGCTCGAGGGAGTGGAGCATGTCTTTAGAACGTTGGGAACTCCCGATAATGTTATGGTTCGTGCAATTATGGGGTTGTTTGAGGGTCCAGCTCTGGACCGGTGGAAGATGGTTACCCCATCGTCAATGCAAGCTGGAGTGATGTGGGATGTCTTTAAAATCTTTTTCATCCAATGTTTTGTACCTGAGGAAGTGAAGCTGGAGAAAAAGAGGGAGCTTGTGCATATTCAACAAGGCCAATGGACGGTGAAGGCATATGTTGACCATTTCAAGGAACTGGATTTCTTTTCTCCAGAGGTAGCGTCGCATGAGCTCATGAAGGCCTCTCTTTTCACCGGGGGTCTTCGTCTAGAGATCAAGGAGCGAGTCCTCCCATCTTAAGGCCTTTGTTTCGAGAATCTGGTGGAGGAAGCCTTCTTAGCTGAGTTGGTTTTCGGAAAACAGTTGACTAGTACTTCAGCATAACCTGTTGTTCGTAAGAGTTCCCCCTCTAGTGTGGAAAATGCACTATAGATACCTATTCCTAAAGAGTTATCCCCTTTAGTACCAGCTTCCAGTTCATCAGATCGTTCAATGGTATGCCATCATTGTGGTCGTTTCGGGCATTTGAAGCTGTCGTGTCGCAACCATCCGAAGACGTGTCATCGATGCGGCTGTCTGGGTCATCTGGAGAAGTTTTGCAGAAAGCGTCGCTTGAAGATGACGTTGTGATGGGAGAATGGTAGTACCTGGCTGTGAGGCAGGAGATGCTTCAGCCATCAGAGCCCCAGCCACAGGTCTCGGGGTGAAGCTCGCGCACAGTCAGGAGTTCCCAGGGTTGTGAAGCCTTGGTCCAGGTTCTGTGTTCCATATTGACGGTGGAACAATTTGAAATCTATTCATATTTTTTATCTGCTTTTAAAGTTTCAACAGCATTGTAAATGCGTTGTTTTTTCATAAAGTTATGATGGACTTGTTCTATGATAATCCAAGCAGACTTGTCGTGTAGATGTGATATTATAAATCGTGTGTTTTTTCTTAAAAGTTTGTTTGACCCTTGTGTGGGTTGACCTCGGTTTAGTTATGTTTGTTGGATGTGGTTATGTTTCGTGGATTTCAATGGGTCACATTTTCGACTTGGTGTCTGGTTAGGTAAATTTTGTGGGTTATCCTTAGTGTTGAAGTTTGTTGACTCTAGTCATGGGTTCAATGTTTCGATGGAGGTGTTAATCTGATCGTGTTATAGGAGTTGGTTTGGATCGGTTATGAATTCCCGCACTGGACCCGCCTCCCTTATGGTAGTATGTTTGGAGTGTTAAAATTTTTGAACTAGTTGAGTTCTTGTTGTTGGGAGAACCCCTTCGTGTTCTCCCCTCAACCTTGGACTTCAGTTTTCTCTTGAATCGGTCGGGTGTTACCTGTGTGGAGTAAGGTCATCTCGAGATTCTCAGTTCTCTTTGGATACTTTAGTTCCGTTGGGGCATAGACCTGAATCTTGACCGACTTTTGGCTTAGTGACTTTCTGGGGGCCGAAAGTGTCCGTGGTGGGGAGAATTGTAACACCCCGACCGCAGATGTCCTTATTTTTCTTCTTTCTTGGTCTCAGTTTAAATTTTTTTTCGAAGCATAATTGTGTTGGCGGTTTCGCGCCAGTGCGCGGTCACCGCATTGTTAGCAGTGACCGTGCGTTCAGCCCGGGTGACCGTGTGTTCACCCGGCGTTTTAATATTAAAATTTTTATGTTGACATTTTATTATTTTTAAAGATTTTGACTGTAATAATAATTATTATAATTAACTAACTTTTATTTATTATCATTATTTTATTGTTATTCTTATTATTATAATGTTTTATTATTATAAAGTTTATTTTCATTATTATAAAGTTTTATTATTATTAATATAAAGTTTATTATTATTATAATGTTTATTATGATTATTATAAAGTTTCATTGTTATTAATATTATTATTATTATAAGGTTTTATTATTATTATAAAGTTTTATTATTTCTATAAAGTGTTATTAATTTTAGGATTTGTTTTATTTAATTACTTATGTTCAATATTATTATTAGTATATTATTCTGAGTATAGTATTTTATTATTATTATTATATGTTATTATTAATATTATTCTTATATTATTATTTATATTTGTGTTGTATTATTATTATTATTATTATTATTATTATCATATATATATATATATATATTGACCTAACCCTAATCTACCAGTGCCGCCTCTCCCCTCTCCCCTCTCTCTCCCCCGTTTTTCTCTCCCCCCCCTCCTGGTTCGGTCGGCCTGCGCCCCCCTCTCCCGACGTTCGGCTCTCCTCCACCGGCGCCCAACTCCCCTCCCGCTCCGGTGCTCCTCCGCCCGTGCGGCCTTCGGCGTCCGCAGCCGCACCCCCGTCCGGTGCCCGATCGCCGGCCTCCACCTCACCGTCGCCGTCGTGCGGCCTCCTTCCTCTCCAGCCGGCTTCCCCTCTTGCCTCCTCCCTGCATCGCCGGCCACCGGCCCCCTCCTGCGCGCTCCACTCCGGCTTACCGCCGTCCGGGCTCCCTCCGTCCAGTCAGCCTCCTCCGACCCCGTCGCCGGTGCGCCCTCCTGCCGAACCGCTGCGCCACCCCTCCGACGCTACGCCTCGCCGACCTGCTGCCAGCTTCTCGATGTCCGGCGAACCTCCCCCTGTACAGATGGCCTCCCTCTGGCGCTGGCTTCTGCATTCGGTGACCCCATCTCCGCCGCGCCCAGCTTTCCTGTTCCGGCCGCCGCCTCGCCAGCCAGCAAGCCCGACCGCCGGCCGACCCTCCTTTTCCGGCGGCGACATCACTTTTCCTGCTGCGACACCCCTGTCCGGCGGCGACCCACTGTCCGGCCAGCCCGCTTTGACTAGCCCGCTTCTGGCGAGTCGCCCTCAGTCGCGCCACACCCGACCTTCCCTACTCGCAGCACCCTGTCGTGCTCGCTTCGACCCGTAAGCCTTCCGCGGTGTCGACGGGACATACGGTCAGCCTCATGCATCGTCGTCGCACCATCTAGATCCCTCACGACTAGTCGCACAACTTGTTATTGTTTCGACGAGCGGCGAGTACCGCTGTTGAAGGTGAGCAATTCGGGTTCCTCAGTTTCACCTGCTCCGGTGTCGAGGTGAGGTCTGCACTGCTTTTTCCTGAAATATTTATATATATATATATCAACGTTTATATATATATATATATGTGTGTATATATATATACATATGTGTATATATATATACATATGTTTATATATATATATACATTTATATATATATATATATACATTTATATTAGTTTTTCTGCATTGTTTATCCGTTTGAATTAGTACTTATGTGTTTTTAGTTATTTCTCTTTCGTTGCAGCGTGTCGTGAGGTAATTTTGCATTATCGAAATTCTTGTTTGCGCTTTCTAGTGCGCAAGTGTGTGAAGTGTCGAGTTATCTCAAACAAGCTGCAATTCACGTAGGTCTCCCATTGCACTCACCATTAAATTTAGAATTTATTTATTCATTTTCTTTTTATTGAGTTTTAGTAAATTAAAAAGTATTATTAAGTAGTTATTTATAGTGTGGTGATCTGCTGATAATGAAAGCTGTTTAATTCTAGCGTTTCATTGAAAGTGTTTTTCTTGGTTTTAATTGTGTGCTTCCATAGTAATATTGCTAAATGGGTTCTTTATGAAATGTGAATGTCATGTTGAATTGTGTTTTGAAATGTTTTTGGTGTGTGTAAATTGGTAGGTGTATTGTTTATGGAAAAGGTGTTTCTTAGAACCTTGACTAAAGGAAATGTTTTATGACCTTTAAACTTGATTTTGGGACACATTAAGCATGGTTCTTGGTTATTGAAAAATGTTTTCCTTTGACGTGTGAATAAAAGTTTGGATTTCGTTTGAGAAATTTCATTCCTTCAAAAAAATTATTAAAGGCTCGTTGGGCCCTTGAGCTGGATTTTGGAATTTGTCAGTGGTGGTTTGGTTTTCCATAAATGGGTTTCTAACTATGTTATTCTGGTTTTCAACATGATGGCGTGTGTTATATCTCTGGGCAAAGCATTGATATTAAATGGATTAAATGTAGTGATGTGGCGGCCAGGTTGGCACTTGTTTTTTGAATGTGAAGTGAATATATAAATATATGTACTTATGGGGCATCTTTACAGAGGGACTTCCCTTTGAGGGTTGTCGTGTAGCGGTGTCCGTGTAAGGGGTTGGCAAGTGTGGTGAGATGAGTCACGTGTGTGAGGGCCTCCTACTTACACAGTATTTTTAAAACTACCGTGGGTTCCTCGGCATCTTTTAGAGAATCGAGTGACGGTTGCTAGCTAGCCCCGATGAGAAGGGTTAGTCCCCCCTTGGTAGGTGAGGCCTTTTGGGGCATGCCACTAGTTGGATGTTAGGGCGGCCAGTTGGTTATTGACTGTGGAGTACCATTCCGACAGGTAGTTTGAACCCGAGTACGTCCAGGGGTTTTCTAGGGATGTTTAGGATCACCCATAGTTACTTGATTTTCCCTGCTCGTTTACTTTCAGTTCTTCATTACAGGTTGTACTGGTTACTTTCTGGAAATGTATTTCAAATAAAAATGCATTTTTCTCTTGTGTAAAATTTGAAAATGTAACACTTCTTCTTCTTTTAGAATGAAGTTAGCATCAATGAAAATAAATTCAACTTTTGAAAAGATTAAGGGTAATGGCTTGTGTTTTGATTTTCAAGTGAAACATTATGAAATCTTACTTTTATACTTTGTAGTTCAAACATGGAATATGTAGATTCTTTATTTACTGGAAGTGCATTTGGATTTGTTTTGGAATCACCTATTGAGTACTTTCTCTGCTCACGCCTATATTTTACCATTTCAATTGCAGGTTCCTTGTGTTCAGGTTTTTCCTGGTTTGAGTCGCTCAGTGATGGAGCGACGGTGGTGTTTAGTTGGGTGGTGACCGTGAGGTCACATGGAGGTATGTTTGTGACGTAGTTTTGTTTCTGTTGTTAGTTTTGTCTGTTTTGTTTAGTTATATTCTTTCTTTTGAACCTATTTTGGTTTGTGCTAAAATCGTTCCCAACGATTAAAATTTCAATGCCTGGCACTAGTTTCCATCCTGGGGGGATCGGGAACGCCCCTCGGGACTTGCCGCAGACCATCTCGGGTGACCGGTTCAGGGTCGACCCAGGCTGGTTCATGACAATCACCTATATACCATATCATAAAATATTAAGACAAATCTAAAAGATAATATATGACTTCCTAATGTCATTCAACCTCATAATACTCGATTGGTGTCTATATCTGCATTCCCTACATGACTTCATGCATTCTTCTTCATATTTCAGAGGCTATAATATAATAGTTTGGGTCTTAGGTGTTACTGTGGGATGAATATATCCACATATTTGAGAGAGAAAAAATAGCAGATATAACCAATCATCATCAAACACAAACTGTCAACATACATGAATTAAAATAAAAAACAACATGTTGTATCAGATTAAATAAAAAATAAAAAATTATAAAAAATCACAGTCACGATAGTATACAATATATAATCACCCAATCATCCAATCACATTTAAAAAGTAAATAAAATAATAAAAGTATATTGAGGCTCCACATAAATCCCCAAACACCAATATCTCAGTCTTCAAATCCATCCGAGTTTTCCTACTTGATCAAGATATTTCAAATATTTTCCTAACCTATACCTGTGATCAATGAGGTATACTCAGGTACCCAAGTTCTATGGCCACCTAGACAATGTGAGAGTACTACTCAGAAGGGACACATCAGTAGGGTCCCAAACGTAATCAATAAAATAGTGTATGCACATGTGATATGATGAAATGAATACCTAAATATAAGTAAAAAATCATAAATAAATAATCACTATAAAACATGAGTTATAATGTGATACCTGAGATCTTAAATACATTCCTCATCCAATGCCACAATGTATTGGAGTATAATATGTCATCATGTTTAAGGATGAATCCTATAAAACAATCCTAGGTGATCCAAAATGTTCAAAAAAAGGATATCTAGGATGTAATCCTAGGTGATTAATAGTCAGTAGCAATAAATTTTTTCCTAAGGAGGTAATTATAAGAGATAATTATCCACAAAGAATAATGTTGATCCCTATGTGGTAATAGGAATTGATCAATAATCATTAAAAATAAATTTGATCCAAAAGAGGCAATCCTAGGCGATCAATAGTCATTAGGCATAATGTCAATCCCTATGAGGTAATCATAGGTGATCAACTATCACTAAGAATAAATCTAGTACCAAGGATATCATCCTAGTAAATCAATTATTATCTATCATAAAGTATATCACTATAAGGTAATCCTATGATATATGTATTCATTGGACATAATGATGATCCCAAGGTGGTAATCATTTTTGATCAATAGTCATCAAGTATAAATCCAATATCTAGTCGGTAATACATGGTTATAAATAGTTATCATCAATAAATTCGATACCTAGTAGGTAATCCCATTTGATTCTAAGTATTTAAAAAGATATAAATTCACTAGGATATATTCCAAGGCAATCTATATAAACCTCAAAGGTCAAATAAGACTTTATATCATGGGAATTCATTCATAATACATTCAGGAAAATTCTTCCCTCCCATTATGTCTCATATACTCATCAACGTTGCCTCATTAAGCTCATTCCATAAACATTTTAGTTCCAAGGTGTTATCTAAATTTAACCACGCATAATCTAATGCACTAACCCTGAAAATTGACATTCATAATTCTAGGTCACCCACTAAATTCCGATATATATCATCATGAAATATACATCCAACATGGTCTCTTCAATCCAAACATCATCTCTCAGGACTAGTCTACCACTTATAGGGAATAAATTCCCCCAGCATTATCATGATCATAGTATAAAATCGCTAGGCTCATTAGGTAACCCCACATTCACCACTCTAGAAATATAACATAATTCCTATATCATATATTATGTCATCCTTGGTAATCACAATCACCAAACCTATGGTCAACAAACCCATATTCTACACACCCTAGTGCTCACATGATAGTGATAGAGGAACACTCACCCCACTCTCTAATCACCTGGCCCAACTGCTCTAAAGCATCTCACAGTTCAATCATAGCTTACGTGGGATAATCATTCTGATTCATTAATCATATATTCTCAAAGGAACTAAGGGTCACATATCCAGGTCCAATATGTTCACTTAACTCATTTAATCAATACACCTCTACGTTTCATGTGTATCTGAACTCATTTTTATAATTTAAGACCTCATTCATTGATGACTGAGGCTTCAAACTAGTGGACAAGTGTTTACGATGGTCATTAGAAATTTTTTGATTCCTTGGGAATTTAAAAAAAATCATTTAAATAAATATAAAATTTATTTAATTTATAAAAGGACAATAATTCTTAATGGAGATACCAAAAATCACATGCTACATAAAACATGCATAATACAATAATGTTTTATTCAAGGACCACCAAACTTATTTAGGGTGTTATTCTATTTATTTTTATCTTGACCACTATTTTCGTAATTCATCCAAGTCCAACTGGTCACCATCCGTCAATAAGAAAATATATCAATCCATAACACACACTAATTAAAAATAATAATTGATAATTAATTATTCAAAATAATGATAATAATTTATATTTAATTTTAAATTCAATTTCAAAAATAATTATGCATAAAAAATCATCATGTCATTTTTGAGTTAAATTACTTGATCAAAATCTTGCACACGACCTCTGGTATCGATTCTAACCCTTAAAACACCAAATTCCAGATTTTTCCTTTTGATAATAATGTAAAATTAATAAAAAACTCCAAAAAACCTCAAGAAATAACCTAAGTGATATACCTTTAAAAAAAGGCTGAGAAACATCATGTGATCAACCCATTAGGATATCCTCTATCTAGCCCATGAAAATCTATATAATATCAGTATGAATGCTTAATAATCAAGTGGAATCATATATAAACACCGCCACCTTACAAAAACATGTTAATAATAAAGATAGTGGTGAATAAAAAATGAAAAAAATTGCATGGACTGTTATATTTACCTCAATATTTCTTCTAGAAAAAATAAAACTCCATTCATGTGAAAATCAAGGGATGACTCCCTTAAAAAAGAAGGGAGTGGAGAGAGCCTCTCCTGGGCTATGTATCCCCTATGTATATAGTGTTAAAATTCCAAAAATCAGTTATATAATAATTTAACACCTTATTTATTTATTATTTTTATAAGCATGGAAACACTTTTCACACCCCACTATGTAAGGGTCTACATAAAGGGATCATATGTATGGGGATCAGACAATGTAGGGGGATCAAGCCACATAGGGGTAATCGGTGTAAGATGATTCCCCATATAAAAGTATCTCTAAATAAATTTCACCCCCATGTAAAAGCATTATCCTTCTATTGGGATTTCCCATACTAGGTCACTCTCCATATATAAGGATGGCCACTTAATGGGATCCCCAATTCTAATTTACTAGACTTTTCCAAAATTTTGAAAAAACCCCACACACGGGGATCCCATAAGAGGATATTTACCATCCAAGGTCACCTCATGTAAGGGGATATTCCCCATGTAACAGTATTTTACCCATTTTTAGTTGATTAATATGTACACATCTCCCACTCAGATGACCCATGTAAGGCAAATTCTGTTCTTTTATGAACCCTTGTTCCATAGGGTTATACATTCCTAAAATTAAAAAAACATTTCACATAATATAATTACCATGTACGTGTCACCCATGTTAGGTGACCATGTATGGGTCTTCCAAAACCCATATAGGTGTTTTCTATTTACACCAGATTATCCCACTACTCAACTAAAAATAAAACTCCTCAGAACCCAAGTTAGCACTGAATCCTCAAACCATATTAAAAAAATAATACCTAGGGTATCCCGAACTCTAGTATTATTCATTTATATACATGTTATCAAAATGAACCCGACATTAAAGTCAAAAATTCAAATTCCCCAATAATTTCTCAACCCGTATAGACATAGGTCATTACAATGCAATATGATTTCCCAAAAGTGTCCATGAATTTTCATTTAAAAAATAATCCATAAATACTATATTTAAATAGAATAATAAAAAATAGTGTTTTAATTAATTTAGGTAAAAAATCATGAACATTTCTTAATCTCATTTCATTAAATAAATACATTCATTATGATAATAATGTAAAATTCATTCTTAGAAACCTTTTTAAAAACATAGTTTTAGAAAAAACATTTTTCTTACAAACATTGTAATAAATAATTAAAACACAAGACAAATAGATCCCTAATATCTAAATAAATTAAAAATTTAAATTAATAGGAATGTATAATGAAAAATGTAAATATAACAACAAGTCAATCACTCAAACTATGATAGAATAAGGGAAGTGGTAATTAATAGAACTTTCAAAAAATAAAGAAGAGGCATCACATAAATGTGAACAAGTATATGAAATCATGAAGTAATTATAATAATAAATTCAAAACATAAATTAACTAAATTACAATAAATTATAATCAATAAAATATATATAATAAGGGGAAATGATAATAATTCACGAAGACGATCTATGAAGTAATCATATAAAACCATCTATAATCCTATAAATGATGCTCATAGTCTATAACCTCTTGAATTATTGTAACCTCTACTGACAAGGGGAATTCCCCATTTTTGTAGTGATTAATGTTCTCAGGGACACTTATTAGCCTCACAATTACTTGAATAGAAATGGTATCTCATCTGTCACTATGATTCATAGTATACCCATTAAAATAGAGACAAGAGGAAGGGAAACATTTATCAAATATTGACCACTTATCGACTCATCGTAATCACATCTCCTAATCTCATCTCTATACACACCAAAATATAATTTCACTATATAATACACATAACAACATCATAAATCCCATAAATTGTTTATCTCACTAATACTAGACCAACTTGTGGAATCCAATGATGGTATAACTCATTTACAAAAATCCTTTTATAGAAGATTCCAACCATGAATTTGATATTTAAAACAAATAATAATTTTCATAAAATAAAATTAATGACTATTTCTAAACCAATCATATATATAAAATCCATTTTTAGTTATCTATATGAAAAGGGACATTAGATTACTATTTATAAAACAAAATTTAATCATTATTTATATATGTATTTATAAAGTAGAGCATATTTTACTTTTGTTTCAAAAACATTATAATCGAATTGGAATTTTAATCATCCTTATAATCATATAAACATATGTAAAACAATATATAACCAAATATGGAAAATAATTGGATAAAATCATCTATAAACAGTATAATAATTTAAAATGTATCTTATTTATAGCCCCTAAATAACAAAAAAAAATTAGAAAACATCTCAAGATTATTGTTCAATCCACATGAAATCATTTGAATTCCCAAAGAATCCATTTATGTAACTAAATTATTTTTAAATAAAACATAGATAATTTTTAAAACTAATTGTATTTATATCCATTTTTAATAGAAATATAAGAGTTTAAATGCTTGGAATCCCCTTCGAAATCAATCAATGACTACCCGAAACCTTAAGGTTCAAATATTGATACTATGAAGTTCTAAAAACATATAAAATATTAAAGGAAAAATATTCTTAATTATCAATAATATCATCATAGATCATGAAAATGAATAATCATGGAAATGCATACCTTATATTCCTTGATTCCACAAACTAGGGTCTTAATCCAACCTAAAAAGGCAATAAAAACATCAAAATCCAAAATGAACTCTAAAACAAAAGAAACCCAAAATAAAAATTAAATTCTAATGAATCATAGTTCTCTAAGACACGAATATTGCGATAAATGAATGGTGGAATAAGAAAATAAATATTTGATGGAGAAAAAGAGGTCCCAAGCCTTAAAAAATCAAATGAACTTAAGGAATAGATTCTATTAACCCAAGGATTTGGAGGAGGGTGTAATGCCTACAGATCCCATCAAGATAATCACAAGGAATATCAGATAAAAAGACCCTATATGGGTTTTATTTTTTATATTTAATGATATTAATTTAAAAAAATTAAAATTTATAAATAGACCCATCTTGTGGTGAACCCTCTATCATGGAGAAACCAATAACCTGCGAACCTTCCCTCACAGTTCAACCTCTTCCAATATGTCATAAATCACCTTCTATAAAAAATGAAGAATTAAGGGATTTATTATCATGTCATATTGTGGAGTAACCCCTCCTATCATGAAACAATATTAACCTCGATCAAAATTTAATAATTTACTGAGGACCAAACACAGTTCATCCACCTGTGATGGTGGAATAACCTATAGAATTTCAAAACTACATATCTAAAAAATATAAGAAAAACACCCTAAAAATTCCAATAAAATTAAGATATAAGACAAAAATAATGATAAATTAATAAATAATACATTCATGCCTTAAATTAATATAGTGGGTGTGAAAATTCTTCTAATAATATAACATTATTCACCTATAATGTCATGAAGTCTTGGAAATTACATGATCCCCCATATATATAATGTAAGGGGGAAAATTCAAAACTAAAACCTAAAATGAAACAATCACATAAAAATATGATTTCAAATCCCTATGAACCTATAAATATTAAATCATAATAATTAAAATGTGTGAACAATGACATTTAAAGGGAATTAATAAAATGTTTGAGACTAATAATTGAACCCTTTACCATATAACACTTTTATAGATATGTTTAATCAAAATAGAAAGGGGACATTATAAGGTAATCACAATAAATCACAATAAAAACATTAAATATATGAAACCTAAAAAAACATTTGATCTATAGAATATCCATAATCACAATGAATAATCATTTTACCTCTAAATAAGAACATGATATTCAGTAACCCAAATACATTCCATTGATCAAAAACATGAAGTGATAAAAGACCGACAAGGCGAAAATACTAAAAATAACCACCAAATAATTATCTTGATTTAGAAGATGGTAGGTAATTATTCCACTACAATCAATTAAAATTATAAAATTCCAAAATATGTCTTGATAAACAATAATGATATAAGATCCAGGTAAATTTTGTGGGATTGTAATTCCCAATCTAATAAAACTAGAATTATATAAATATTTATACTTACATATATAATAAAAAAATTAATAATTATTCTTTTTTGAGTTATATTATTTCCCCCATATATGATCATCCTTATTATATTTATAACTAGGCTATGAGGCCATCACCAGTAATGAATATAATATGGCCACCACCCCTAAAAATCTACCCTATAGAAACAAACACTACAGGAAAAATGACCTATACCCACAGTTTAAAACCGTGGGTATAACCCCCAAAACTGTGGGTATAGGCTATACCCAACGGTTTTGGGAACCGTGGGCTGGAACAGCGTCAGGATATGGTTATTGACCTACACCCATGGTTTGGTAGAACCGTGGGTATAGGTGTGAACACAGCAACACCCTATTGTACTGCGTGGGATAGAAGTTACCCCATGGTTTTCAAACTGTGGGAGATTTAAATTTCAAAAATCACGGGCACAGGGTTTCGAACCCACGCCGCACGCATAGACTCAGCGCTGTAACACAACAGCGGACCAACCCAGCTAAAGAATTTATATGTTTATATAGATAATTTTATTAAATATATTAATACCAATGCAGTTATCTAAAAAACACGCCCAGTGGGTTTCGAACATGAAACGTGGAGGGACAGAGTACAACGGCGGACCGACTATGCTACGAGGATTACGTTTATATAATTATAAGGTTTTATACTTATATTAATATTGAAGGTATATTTGAAAATTTACCGTGCCGAGATTCGAACACCGCACTTCATAGAACAGAACGGAGAACTAAACCAATGAAGCTACTGATTTTATATTCATAAATATTGGTATCCGTATAATTATATTATTTAAGACTATTTTCCTGTGTAAAATTTATTTCGTCCCACACAATTTTTTCCCTATTTCCCCCCCAACATAACGCAGGAAAACTATACCCAAGGTTTTGAAAAACCGTGGGTATAGTTCTTTGAAAGAAATACCCCTTATAGCCATGGTTTTGGCAAAACCGTGGGTATATGTCTTCACAAAAAAACCTATGCGCACGGTTTTGGAAAAACTGTGGGGATAGGTCTTAAAAAAAACCATTCCCACGGTTTTTTCAAAACTGTGGGTATAGGTTCCCAGACTATCCATATACCCATGGTTCTGGAAAATAGTGTGTATAGGGGTGACCTATACCTATGGTTTTTCATAAAACCGTGGGTATATGTTCAATTAACAGCAGTGAAATTGTACTAGAAAGGAATAATTTAATAAATTATCAATTTATTCATATGAATATGAAAGCACCATAGAGCTAAGGATGGGAAAAATACCCTTAAAAAAGATAAGAGATCTCAATAATTTACTATACAATAACTTAGGAGAAAAGGTAAGATAATAAAATATTGAGAATAATTTGGCTTTTACACTCTCTTATTAGTATGTTTCGAGTCAAAAATAGGAGAAACTACATTAAATAAAATTTAATGTATGTATTGAATCATTTAAAAATCATTGGTTTCTATCAAACAAATGTTTTAAATCCAAATGTTTACAAATAAATCCTTTTAAATTTCACATTATAATTTAATTTTTATTCATTTTATAAAATGAATTTATATATTTCAAAACATAATCTTTCTCTCTTTAAAACAATGGTTTCCATCATTACATAATTACAAAACCAATAAAACAATATCAAAAAATAATGTAAATTTCTATATAAATGTATTTGTGACCATGAATTAATTCACCACATAGTTCAGTGTGCTATTTTATAATCTCACAACTACCACAAAGAGTTATATAGAACCATTTTCATGTCATATACATAGTTTTAAAGACAATTAAAATATTTTTTTCCCTATATTTTCAACCATTTGGACTTATACATATAAACCATTTTAATAGATCACATAATTGAATCATAATTAAAAATCCCATAATTTGAAATCATGTTATACTTTAATACATGAAAACCCCACTTCAATATTATTGAATCATAATCCCAATATAGCATGGTAACATGAGGATTAAAACATAAAAGTTATAGAAATAAACTTCTATCACCCGCCTCTATAGTCCAGAAATTACTATATCCATTCTATCATTACTCCTCAAATAAAAAGGGATCTCATATACAATTTGATCAAGAAATAACATGAGAAATTTTGATATGTGTTCCCATGCTAGTTTGTAGAACAACCCAAGGGGAATTATTGATCCCCACATGCTAAAAAAAAGTTCTAGGGAATTAAAATATACTCAATGATAATGATTTCACCAAGATACATAATGATAAACACACAATGTAATTCTACCAAAATAGAATCATGGTGTATCTATGAATTAGAATCCCATGAAAAACCAAAAAAATAGTTTAAAAAAGTACAATAAAAACATGAATAATTAAAAATAAACATAAAACGTACTATAAAAAACAATATCCCATAAAATAAAATGATGTTCCAAATGTATGATACAAATTAATTTTAATAGAAATCAACAAAATAACTAAATTTCTAGACCACAATCTCCGCTTAACCCAAGTTCACTAACCAACATCAAACAAAATTCGCTCTCTGTGCATCAAATAATGTGACATCTATGTAGATGATTATTTCTATAAATATTAACCATATACAACAAATGAAGTTGTATATACCGAAAATGAGTTGAAAAAGAAGGGTGTGATTTTAAATAGCTGGGTATGAAATCACCAAACTTCCATTACAATTCCTTTTTCACAAATAATCCATAAATATTAATTTGAAATATAATAAATGAGATAGTTTTTTGATTAATTTAAGATAATATCTATTCAAAATGTATGAATATATTTTTAATAAACCAAAAAATACTTTTTGAAATTATTACATACCTATTTTTTATATGCTCTTTTAAAAACATACATAAAAAATAATTTGTAAACAAAATGTAAAAAATGAACTAAAACAGAAACTAATATCATACTAATATAAAAAAGGTAACAAATAAATAAAACGAAATATGAAATAATTTTTAGAATGTAAAAAAAAGTCTTCTACTCAAAATATTATAGAATATTGGAATCTGTAATAAATGTCATATGAAAAAATTATAGAAGAAATAGAATAGAAAAGCATACATTTCAAACATATCATGATTAACACTAATAATAAAAGTAAAATAGATCTAAAACTAATGTTTATTAAATATGAATAAATAAAATATAAATAATCATTGGATATCCAAAATAATATGATTAGATGATACTATACATACTCATGGGAAATTATCTTTCGAACTATCAATGACGTTCCTTGTTTATAACCTCTTCAATTTCTTAAACCACTACTCATTGATGTCATCCACCATAGTTAGTGAGAGTCTTATACCATGGGACACTAGTCACCCTCATCATGACTAGCATAACAACTACCTCTCATCTCTTATTAAGAAACATAGGATCCCCATGATGTCAATGAAATGTTGTTATAAAAACTTTATAAAATATAAAACACATAATGACACATCACAATAATATATCCCCATAAAACCATTTTAATCCCTCTAATACAAATTCCCTATTTAATACAAAAAACAATATTGTGAGTCTCAAGAATTATCAATATCACAAATATGATACCAACTTCAGGTTTCCAATGTGGGTGAAACTCCTTGATGGAAATTTTTTTATAGAAGGATACAAAAAAGTTTTATATATTTACTAATAATAATAAAATTATAAAAATAAATTTCAAGACTATTTAAATATAAATTTTATTAAGAAAACACTTTTTCAATTCATGTTACAAAAAATTCCTTTAAATTACGGTTTAAAAACCATGCATAAAATCACCTTTAGAGACCATTTAAAAAATAAAACAACTTTTTTAAAAAAATAGATTACATGGGAATCCATTTGTAATTTAAAAATATCCATTATATTATATAGACAAAAATACAACTTCATGGAACCATATTGAAAAAATAATTTTTACGAATCTTATATAAATCAATTATAATTTATAAAGAATATTTTTCAAGACCCATGAATAGAAAAACCTAATAAAAACTGTATAGCTTATAATTTATTCCACAAGAAATATTTTTAAACTATAAACCATCATTTTATGTATCTAAATATTTCAAAATGGCCATATATGGGGTTTTTCAAATATATACTATGTGAGTCTGTTGTTAATAAAAATATAAAATTTTAAATCCATTGAAACCCCATTGAGAAAAAGGCGATCATAAAACCATAATATATAAATATAGATTAACTAACTTTAATAAAACATATATTATATTAATGGAAACATAAAAGGAAATATCAACCATAATATGGAATGCCATGAAAAATAACAAAATTGGAAACAACTACCTTAGCTTCATCTCTTTCACTCACTAGGTTTTTCATCCACCCCAACATGGTAATAATAACTCCAAATGGAAAAAATAAAATCTAAATGAAAATAAAACCCAAATAAAAATTGACTTATGATGAATTCTATGTCACCACATTTAAGATAGGTGTAGAAAAGAAATAGAGAAACAAGCCAAGACATAGGGGAGGAAGTGAGAGGGCATAACCTTAAATAAATCACTTGAAATAAAAAAAAAGAGGTCAAGAACCGAAGGAGAGGGTGGATAGAGTCAATAATAGGGATAATATTGATACTATCTTGTGGTATAGGATATAAAAATATATCAAACATGTTCTATTTCAATAAGGCATGGACTCAAAATTTATAAAATTAAAATACTGAAATAAAACTATTACTGTGTGACTCCACTATCATGGCGAAAACAATAGCCCCTTGACCAAACCTCATATTGAGACTTATTCCTACATGATGTGAACCAACTTACCTAAAATGGGTACAATTGAAGGTATTTTTCCAACTCACATCATGGCACAACCCTCATATCAGAGATCCTTCTTCCCAATGATGAAATTTCCAAAAAAAAATCAAAGAACCCATCCTGAAATAACCTTCCGCTATTATAGTGAAAACTACAATAGTCTAAAACAATATACTATCAAATATATCAAAAAACCCCAAAAGATAAAAATAAATCATGAAATATGAAAAATAAAAATAAAAATAGTTTAATAGTATATTTATACATGTAGTTAATATAGTGGATGTGACATAGAGACTGTCACATTTGTTATATAATGACTATTCAAATACCTAATGACTATATATACTATACCCATATAATGTTTATATTACTCTTTTTATTTTATATGTATCAACTAAAATAATTATCTAAAAACAAATCATTTTAAAACCCTCATTATTCTCATATTTTCATTCAAATTTATAAAATTTTCTATTAACACTAATTAAATATGGTAGTATAATTATATTGATCGAAATAAAGGATGAATAATCACGCTTTCAATTTGTTTAAATTTATTTGATGAAACTAATAGTTATTATATATATGTAAAATGTGAAAAGGAACCATGATAAAGAAAAATAAATGAGTCCTGACAATAAACACCCATGATCTAAATCAGAATATAAACAATCAAGATAGAGAGAACACTATGACAGGTAGATATAGGAATAAAAAATATGTGAAACATAAAAATAAAAAAATTGATTTAAAGGGTCCAAAATAGTGTAATGTCTGAGAAAAATTGTTCATAGTTCATGCATGAATCAATAAGATAATATATTGAATTCAAGTCGAATAAAAATCATACCATCAAATCAGCTAACTACAAATCATGTAGTATCCAATCTAATTCTTTAGAAAAAGATAAAATTTTAACATTGATGAACAACAATCTTAGGGAATATTTCAAGCTTCACACCATAACGAATCTATAGAAATAGATAAAAAATAGTTCTTCTCACAACCTAGATGAATGAAAACACATTTATGATGCACTTCCCTACTATAATAAAATAACTGATAGGACAAAAACATCTATGATTTTCATGATGATAGGATACACAAAAATAAATAAAAAGATCAATGAAATATAAGAATATACATATATTCCAAAATATTTATAAAATAGAGAAACCTATAAAATGATGGTGACCAGGAAACAGAGAAGATGACCCATCCTTCTCTAAATATCAAAATTTATAGGATCATAGGAAAATAGGAAAGAAATTAATAACACCATATAATTTTTTATTAAAGTGGTAATACCATCATTTTAACTGAAAAAGATGCTTGGTAGATAAACTGTAAATATAAAGAAGACCTTTATTAGAAAAATAAGGAATATTTCTTCATTTACTAAACTGATACACATCCACACCTATCAAAGTCATGCACAGATATTGAAAAATTATATATAAACCATTGTTATTAGTAATAACAGTGTGTAAATAATTCTTACTAGAGATGAGTAGTCATATATGAGAAATATCATTCAACTTATTCTACAGTTGAGAGGAAACCTTACACTCAAAAAAATAAGTGATAACTATTTTTAATGGTCAAACTAAATTTATTCCATTACATGGTTTGTGCATATAATCCTTTTGTAGTGGTCAAAAGAAATAAGATCTTATTTTTTTTCTAAAAATGGTTCACTTGATTTTATTAACATATGATTTATTTTATACACATGTTTTATTCAACATAATAAAATCAATTATACTATGAAATAATACAATTTATTAAAAATATGATATATTCAAAAATCCAGCTGTTATATTTTCCCCTAAATAATTATTTCTGCATAATTTCAACCCAATGGAAAATAAAATAGGGATATTTCTTTTTCATATATCCACATATAAACTGTTCATACAAGTGATTCATGTATGTTCCATAGAAAAACTTTTAGTCTTACCCTACAATAAATTCTTTCTACAATCAATGATTTATACTACCACCTTAAATTGAAGTTTCATAATAGAATAGAATAGAATAAAATATAATATAGTATAATATAACATAATATAATTTATTTATATATATATTTCTATCAAAAATTCAATTAAAACCTGTACTAGAATCCCAAATTTTATTGTTGATAATCATGAAATCCGTGAATAAAAAATTGTTCATGAAGTACAAAAATACATCAAAATATTTCTAAAATATATGGA
Source organism: Viscum album (assembly GCA_963277665.1). Lineage (NCBI taxonomy): Eukaryota > Viridiplantae > Streptophyta > Magnoliopsida > Santalales > Viscaceae > Viscum > Viscum album. The sequence continues at coordinate 1,970,782,414 of OY728130.1, read as the reverse complement.
TTCTTTTTTCAAACAATAATTGGTATATGTAGATCAAAATTGTTGTAGTTTAAAATAATTCTATAAAAAATAATTATTGGGAATAATTAATTTTAAAATTAAAAAATTAATTTATTTTCTATAAAATGATACGATATAATATAGTTTCAATATTTAAAAACATAGTTCATTCATTATAGGTATAACATTTCTTATAATATAATATTTTAAAAAATAAAAACGTATGATACTTGAAGATATCACTACATTGTATATTTTTATAAATCATTAAGTTCACAATATAGATGAGACATTTTAATCAATTGATAAATCCTTTGGGGACACTTTTTATATCGAGTGAGATGAAAAAGATGAGATTTTAAATTTTGATAAAAAAATTTCAAATTCCATATAAATTTCAATATAAATAATAATAGTTTGTTTTATCATTTAATTATTGAAAAAATGTTTTGAATATATAAAAATTTATTGAAATCACTAAAACATGTTTTTCAATAATTATTTCAATTTAATCAATTGTATGAGATTAGAAAGTAATGAAATATTTTTACTATCCATCTTAAAATAAATTTTTTGAAATTTTTTGAAAAAACATATTTTTATGGGATTTTTTATGTAAATAAAATAAAAAACTAATTAACAAACTAATAACATGTAAATAATATATTATGTTGAATTTATCCTTAAAATATATGAATTTTTCCTCGTGTAATCATTATAAAACTTTATAACCCCTATTATTATAAGAAACTAACCCACTTATATTCACCATAGAATGTACCAAAACATTATATTATATAAACCATCACACTAATATTTATCAATTTACATTATTACATCTAATATAATATATGATTTTTTAACTTGTACTCATCAGCCTATATCCTAACCCATAAAATAATTTAATACATGCTCTAATACTCTCTATAATAGCTCTTATACAATCATTATCAAGATTACACATTTTAACAAAAAATATTATGAAAATAATATTATTGATTAAGAAAATATTTTTGTATAAGAAACATTCTTTTTAGAACACCACAATCCATAACATTAATTTTTAAATTTTGATTCACCCATAATGATTGTACATATCATAAAATATAGTATGGACATATTAATCTTATTAAGAGGTAAAGAATGATAAAAAAATATTATTATATGTAACACATGTAATCTCATGAAGATGAATATATATTATAGATATATTCATTTGATCATTGTAATAACATAAAATTATATTAAAATATAAAATAATCCTAACAATTACATTTATTAATATTTATGGAATTAAAATGGGAACATAATTAGGACTCATATATAAACATAAATATAATAGAATAATCCTGATATATTTTTGGAACATTATTTTTTATGTCACCCGTAATATCTCTTAATAACATGTAACATAATAAGTTATCTCATTAATTATAATGATTTTTTGAATAATAATCATCAACTACTATATTGTAGGATATATCTCAATCCCACCCAAAAAAAATCTGAAATTTAAAAGACTCATATCAAGAATAAAATACAATGGAGTCTATAAGAATCAATATTAAACTAATGAAAGGAAATGAAAACAATAGAATTAGTGGACCGACCCCTTATTAAATGAATAAGTTAATTATAATCCTACCATAAATATGAATAAAAATTAGATTTGAATAATAATATTTCAAAAGAATATTCATAAATAATGGTACAGTGACAATTAAAATCAATTTGAATATAATTATTTGGAAATAATATAAAAATATATTTAAAAATACTATATGAAATTAATTATTAAAATAAAAATGAAATTAAAAAGAATAAATATCCAAAGAGGAAAGGGTAAATATATTAACATACCTAAATTGGGTATAAAATAATAAATAAAATAAAAATTATTATTAAGAATAAAATTAAACCTCAAATATTGATTCTCGGTGGATAATCCCCTAACCTTAACTTCATAATCCTTAAATTATGATATAATACTTTTATAATGTAGTTATTATTAATATTAAGAAAACTAATATATCATTTATTTGTATTTAATTTATTATTAATAAATTTTATTGATTTATTTTAACTATATTAACTGGATGTTGCTTGTATTTATCCAAAGATGTTAACAGTTCCAAGAGTTCCACACTTATTTTTGTATAGTCACCACAATCATCATTACATGTTCATGAGTTCACCAAATCATGAATAATAAATACACTATAATCAAGACGTTATAATTATTTATAATTTCACATGTTCATTTAGTAGGAGTAAAAATTATGGTTCATATGAAATAAATCTCTATCATGTATGGTTTAGGTAACTTTATCAAAAATAAAGATTTAAATTATAATGAAAATTAGTTTTATTTTAATCATTCCATAACCCAAATTACAACTTAAATTAATCTTATTTAAGATAAATACACAATATTCATGTTTTTTAAACTACGCATATTTATAATTAATAAAATATATTTTTATCCAAGCAACATGAATTAATGCGGGGAGGAAGCATATAGTGGGCCATTGGTATCTCCCAAGAAATGGTTAACGACATGAAAAAAAATACATGGATCCAATATCATGATTAAAGTGAAAAGGAAAATACATATGATAAATTGTAATGGAGGTATATTCTCTAAGTCGTGAAGAAATTTGGGATCCATGAATGTATCTCTAACTTATGTTTTAGATTTTATGTTTCCCCACAGTTCAGAATTTCGCATATGGGTAAGACCATTGGGTTTTTCAAATCAACATGTGGTGTAAGGTATGGTTTTCCATTATCACCCACTATGTTCATCATGGATCAGGAGGTTCTTACAAGGATTATTCATCGAAGACTTGAGGATGGAATGATTCTTTCGTATCATAATAGGTTTGAAAATGGAATAGTGTCACATCCTATTTTTTCTGATGATATGTTATTATTTATAATTGGTAAAAAACAATATTTGGGTTCTTTTTTGACATATCTTAATAGAGAATGTTATGCAGTCATAGAATTAATTCAAGAAAGAGATGTGGTTTTATCACTAATATGTTCTTTGGAAGAGTTTTCATTACTATTCAATCCCAATTGGGTATTCAATGACCCCATTTTCCTATAGTTAATGTTGGTTCCCCAATATCCAATGGCATCGTAAATATGGGTTTCTTTGATGATCTTATAAATTGGATAACAGGGTGAATTTATAACTTGAAAAATAGATTCCTCTTGTTTGGAGGTAGGATCACATTAATTAATAGTGTTCTCGCCTCTATTATGATGCATGGGTTATCCATCAGTATGCATCCAAAGGGGTTAATTAAGAACATGGAAAAGGACTTTACTACCATTTATGGGATCCCAAATCATGCTTGATATTACAACTGATCTTTGTGAAAAATATTAAAAAAACTCTTGATGAAGGGTGAATCAGGTTACGTGATATAGAGGAGGACAAGAAATCCATACATTCTAGATTGACCTAGGACTTATGTGAAAGGTATGAACAATGGTATAAGTTCATTAATAATAGATATGGTTGGATATTGGGGGAGATTGGTTAAAAACTCCATGAGTCTTTCAGTCCTTGCACGATGTATGTTTAGTAATTTTTTGGAGATGGATGGGGTTATTCACTGGATGGTTGACCTGTGAGATATTATTATTTTCAATCCTAACTGGTTGGGTGATGTTCTTCAATTATTGGAATACCCTTCCATAAACATATTTTATAAATAGTCGTGTTTGTATCTGGCCTTCCTCAAGACTATTCCTAGAAGGAGAAGAATTTTTTTTGAAACTATTATACTAGTGGATGAACCGGATAAGTGTGGATTCTAAGGTCTCCCATCATGGAGGGTTTTTAGTCAGGTCTTCAAGAATTTGCTACATTCTGGTAGTAGTTTAGATGTGTGGGCCTAAATATTTTGGTTCAAAGAGACTTTGGGGTAATTAATTTTTAGTTTGGCATATGAAGAACCACATGATTCTCACTGATGATAATGTTAAATGAATAGGATAATCTCTATCTTCCAAATGTCATTGATTTATTATGACACAACAAGAAATATGAGAGCATATTTTTTCCATGGCGATCAGGCCAAGGGGATTTGGAACTACCTACAACAGGGGTTAATTCTAAACATCCAAAAAGGTCCCATGGAGGTCAGGATCAAGGAATCATTTCAGGGATCATGACACCTTGTGATAGAGGTCATGGTTTGGGAATGGTTCCATTGGATGATATTTTGAATCTATGGGATGTTTGAAATAAATCTCGGTACAATGTTAAGATTTCTGGTCTCCATTTATAGGTGCAGGTGAATCACATAGTGATGGATCTTAGGGTACTAATCAATAATGATGGTCACTCCATTACATTAAAGAGGTTTAATCATATTTACTTATCGGTTCTATCTACCGGTCAACATAACTAGGTTCGATGGTTTAGATGGACAACCCCTGCATGGAGATGAAATAGATTGTGGATGGTTCTTACTTGAATGGGGAGATGAGAGGGGGTAGGCTGGTTCATGAGAGTCGAGGTTCCATGATTCTAGGGTTTTCTTCCTTTTTGGTTCATTTCATTTTATGGGTGTAGAGGACAAAAATTTGTTCACAAGTTTCTCATTGTATAGGAAATTCAACATATATATTTCATAATTTGAGACCGATTCTTCTATATTGGTCATGTTTCTTCGTAAGAAGGGTTATGTTCCATGGGAGAAGGTTTACCTGATCATGTGCTACAGAAGTTATGTAAATTAGAATTTTTTATTCAAACACACATGGTGTGAAGGGAAATTTTCGGCCAATTTGTTAGCTAGAAAAGGTAGACTAGGTGAGAGTTTGATTATTTATAATAGTATGGGGTCCTTACAAGATGATTGTATGTTTATTTTTATAAATGACTCCATAGGCCTCTATTACTAATACCCCCTTGATACTACAAGACTTAATAATCTTGGGTTCTTTGTTTTGAATAAAATGTGATTTTTTAGTCACATATTCCCTTAAGGACCATCTTTGAAATGAATGATATGGTACTTACCTTGAAGAAACAAGGAATAAAAATGTTAGAATGAATTTTTGGGGAGGTCATTTGGATATATTAATGGGAATAAAATGAACATGCTGTGTGTTTTGGAATGGGTAGTGGTAGTCCCATTTTATTGAAAATATTGGCTGGTATTTATGAAAATATTCATTCCATGATAGTTATGGAACAAAATTTGGAAAAAAGACGTAAAATGTAATAAAGGGAATATTTTCAATAATTTATCACCTATATACATCTTATGATATAGTTTAATTTGTTTATTAATTTATATTTCTATTTAACTATTATATATAATATATATATATAGATAATCATGAAATTTTGGTTTACAAATATCTAGATAATTTTTGAATTCATGTTTTAAAATTTATAGAATTCTTACATATTTAAATTATACTTTAAAAGGGTATTGAATTATACTCAACTATTAAAAAAATCAATCCACTATATTAAAATTGCAATATGATCCAAAAATGATGTGTCAACATTAGATAAGTATTTAGATAATTATCAATATATATATATATATATATAATTTAATAATTATTTTAATATAATTTATTAATAATAAAACACACCGACAAAAAAATTCCAATAAACTTTTCTCTCATACATTTATATTGACAATGTATTTAAGATATTTTTTTTAAATTTTTCTTATATTGAAAAATTATAGGTTCAACCATTTCATAACAATTTAGATAATTATATTATATTATAATTTCATAATCCAATATATTGTATCAATAAAAACCAATAAATTAAACTATCTTCTTTAAAACATAACATGAGATAACATATAATACCATTTTTTTAAACCAAGAACTACATCATCATTACATGATCACAAGGATAATTATCTTAATATATGAATTAATTTTTTATTAACTTGTTTCAATTTATATTTTATTTTAATTATGTCTTTTATGAGAAATTTTCGATATGTTTATAAATTGTTTTTATAACATTCTAGACATAAATTTAATAACAAGTTGTATAATTTTTTTTAAACTGAAACTATTATTTTTTTAAAATGGATTTCAATTGAATTAATCAATATCTAACCAATTTTAATACATATATTTTATTTGAAGACAATATATATATATAGTATTCTAACTCTATCTATATATGTATCATGTGATCCATAACATTATATACATATATTTAACAACAAAATCTAAATTTTAATCCAAGTTCAAACTCTAATTTTTAGAAATGAATTCAAACTAAAATTTATCCCTAACATTATAACCTATTTAAATATATATTTTATATTTAAAAATTAAAAATTTAAATATTGAACTATTTAAAATTTATTTAACTTAATTTATAAAATTTTATCAGTATTTTTCAACAAAGTCTATGATTGTACAATAATGTTACAATTTATTATCATACCTTATCATTTATATATTATTTAATAAAATTATTTTGACCTAATTTTAACATGATGAATAACAAATAAACAATTAGTTTATTATAATTAATATTTAAATATAATAAAATAAATTACAAATAAAAATTAATAATGCATTGAAATTGATGTTTTCTTTTTTTTCTTTTCTAATGAAAAGAAATCCTTACTACATATTGTTCAATAACTATTTTTACAAAAATAATAATAATAATTATTATTATTTTCAATATAAATCCCTCAAATGAATATAAATCACAATCACTATAATATGAAATGGATAAAAATAAGAAATCATGATAAAGTAATATATTTAACATTTAAATAAAAGAATATTTTCTGTCCTGAAATAAAAATAATTATTTTTAATGTATAATAGGAACTTAATTGATCATATTACATTTACCTAATTGATCATATATTGGGTATCCTTCCTCATATTTATGTGATTATATTACAGCAACAATGACTATCATATAATAGAAACTAATATGTCCAATGGCTATATCACTAATGAAAATATATTCAATTGCCATATTACCCTTTTCCATTATAATATATAACATTACATAAATCTATTAAAATTACTCATTCTATTCCCTGATTCATTATTCAAAATTTCTATCATATTAATAATATTTTTTATTATTTTTACATTTATAACTGGTTGTATGATTTTCATGAGAAACCGTAAGGAAGATTATTACAAACTCGATGTATTTTTATTTACTTTTGTTTCATTCCCCATTGTACATTTTATTAATATTAAGGAATATATTAATACTTAAATTTCAATTATATATAAAAATAAATGTAAATAATGATAATCTCAAAGAAAATTATATGTGATTTTTTAATCATGAGTTATATTTAATATAATAAATTTAATTTTATTATGGAAAAAATATTACTTTGGAGAAAAAAATGTATACCAAAAACCAGAAGTTTTAATTTTGGACTATTTTATAGAAAATGTTTAGTTTCAAAAGTTTATATTTAATAATTAGTTAAATTATATATATTTATTCTTAGGTAGTAAACTGTTAAGCATGGCTCACATTCTACCAAGTTGGGTCTTAGTATCATGAAATAATAGTGTTCCTAACTCTACCTATAATATATTGTAAAAAATGAAAAAAATTTAAACCATGTATTAAATATAAATCTTACTAATGGAATGTAAAATTGAAAAGTTGAGCATACCATCATCCACACGGGTTATCAAAAACACTCCCTATAAATATCTACATTTATAATAATAGGACCTAGGAGAGGGTACTCCTTTAAGGCCAATATATGAACGAGGATGAAACATCTCCCAGTATCTCTCTAGTCTAATCAAATAACTATTCATAGTACTCTATATGTATATGTTAAAAACGAATATTCAAAAATATATTTCCTAGGTTTGTTGAATTTCAAAAGTAATCATAGATACATCATGTGAAAAATCATGCTTGAGTGATTACTGCACAATTTCCTTTCAGCGAGTCATATAATATATGTTATTGGAGTAAAACATAAATGGGTTTTATGAATATATATGGTACCTTGACATTAATGATATCCATGAAACCCAAAAATAATAAAAACTATTACTTTAGTTGTAGTCAAGAAACATAGAAGATAACATGGTTTGATTAGTTTTCGAGGAACTTGGAGAGAAAGATGATGGTTTTCATGATTTACCAATAACCAGAGGAGAGATAAAAATGAATACAATCTGAGGTGAAAAACCTTTTAATATAATATATTAATTATATAAAAAGATAAAGTAGTTTAATTTTTGAGAGTGAGATTGAAAATATGTGATATTAAAGAGTTTATAAAAATAAATTCAAATAGATCATAAGTGGAAGAATAAATTGAGAATATGGTTTTAAGAGGTGTTTTATAGGTGTAATGAGGACAAGGGGTCTGTTGAAGAACACCATCAAGGTGCCCTTTAACTTGTTGAATTGGAATCATTTGCTAGTTTCGTGATGCTACTAGCTTGATGGTAGGAATGTTGGAAGATTAGATGATAGTTTATACACCACTGGATATCCATTGACTTCCATTGGGTATTTGAAGAGTTTTCTAGAGATCATGTGGTTCTCTCAGGTTCCATCAACCTATCAACGACACTACACTGGGTAGTTAGTGTTGACCGACTATATGGACTCCTCACATGGTCTTCCCTATTCAATTTGAATTGATATTTTTATACCTTAAAACCCCATCTCCAAGTTCAAACATATTTACTAAAATACACTCAATTAAAATGGTTATAACACAAAGCGAGTTTTTATGATTATTAAAAGGATCTTAGACACTAAATTATAAAAAAAATTCTAAATAGTTCATGATTGTTTTCACATCAGCATCCCCAACTAACTCATGTGAAGTGATCATCAATTTATCTAATGAATGTGATCATATTATAAAACACAGAAAAAACAAACCATGTTTATTGATGTAACACCCCATCCTAGTCTACCAAAATAATAACTATTTTAGGGACCAAATATAATTTCATGTGTACCTATTGATATTAGAAACACTGTCGAATAATTTAAAAGGACTGAAATATTCATGGAGAGAATATTTACAGAAATATAAATCACATGATCTATACACAAATATATTAAAATTTCTCGATATCCTTTATATATAACCGACACACCCAAAACATATAGAAACAAAACACGGTGCCAAAATAGTGTCTCAGAGTCTAGTATATGAAATAAAACATTATATATGATATTAATATACAAGAAAATAAGTAAAATAATAGATATAAAGAATATTAATAAAAAATAATTACATGAATAAAATATCCCTTCCCCGGTACAAATAGAGTAAAAAAATGAATGAAGTACAATAGTCATTATCCCAACTCCCTGGATCAGCTCCACCTAAATCATTCACCTCCAACACTGACTCATATGATCCATTCATCCATCTCCAATAGGATAATTATAGCTATCGTAAATTATATTTATTATACATATATATAAAAACCCTTTTCATGTATGTATTTAGGTGGTGAGTCCAATGACCCTACATAATTCACCAACTATGCTTAACTCACATAGTATTTGTGATGAAGAGGATCTATATACAAGTCTTTGGTGAAAAGAATTATATAATGAATGTTTGACAACAGAATTATAAACATAACCCATTAATTATCTTATAAATTCATAAATTTATAACATCATGGCTAAAAGGAACAAGATCCCAGAAGTATCAACTAACACTACCCAACATAGGTGAGTTCTGACTGACATATAATTGATGAGTCATATATTATCATGTCTCAATGATGGATACCTCATAGTCACTCTCATCTCATAAGATTATATCCACAAGTGTTCTTGCATATATCATCCAAAATCATTTATAAAAGTCCAACCTAACAAATTTTTTAACACAAAATATGATAATAATCAAACAAAAATATCTTGGGAAAAAAATATGTATCATGAAATAATATTATGTGATATCAAAGAGGGTAAAACATTAAATAAAAAGTTTTAAACAGTTATGAATCTTCAAAATATATTATTTCAACCCTTCCCTTTATTAAAAATTAATACATGATTTATTACATAAGACTACACATTATACAACCCAAATGATCAATTAGTCTACTGTGTTTTAGAATTATGTATATTAGACAATGACATAAAATATAAAATTCATCATCTTTATTAAAAAAATCTATTACATGATCATAATATTCCATCTAACTAATGAATATATGGGATAACCTGGGGTCATACATAAAAAATGGTGATCTATAAAGCATATTTAAGGGATAAAATTGGAATAACATGAATAAATTAATAAATGTTAGATTATATTCATATCAATGGGGCATAAAATTAGTGATAATAATAATCGTGAATAATAGTACATGATATAACATTATTACATTAATGAAACATGAGAAATGTGGAAACAACATAAATAACTACATTATAATCATAGGTTAAGGATAACTACCAAGAAATCATGATGGAAAAATTACCATAAATGAATTCTATTTACACTCTATCCCAACATAACGCATCATGAGACTGAGAATTACCCCATGCATTGAAGTTTTATGTAATTTTGGGGGAACATGTCACTTTTATTTCAATCTCATGCTTTTGTGTGCCACATATATCATACAATAAGGATTCATTCAACATAATATTTTATTCCATTATCAAGGAGTTTGGAATAGGCAAATTTAATTTCCGTTTCAAATAAGTATATGTTTATAAAGGTGAAAACCATTTAGAATAAATGGGTATGGTACTCACTACAAAAATGTTTTATCATTGAAAATCATGGGGAAAATTCGGTAGCATAATGACATCACATTAAAATTCATAAAATGGGCTTATAAGTGATAAAAGGGTCTCTCATAATTCTGAAATGTAATTATAAGTAATGTGTACATGGAAATACCTATCATAACATAAATAATTAAAAATGGATGACATGAGTTAATAAAGATTCTTTAATTGAGAGCAGAATGGGAGGATCCCTTAACTTGAGAGTGTGACCCCAAATGATTGAGAAGAGCTTAGTGAGAGATAAGGGAACCTTGAAAGGACTCTTGAGAGGAGAGATAAGAGTATGAACATACTAAATATATTTTTAGTGATGATAAATATGATATTATGTTGTTAATATAAGAAATGAGGGGGGAATTCCTTATTATTTATCAAACATAGATCTTGGTCTCTATATAATAAAATAACAATAAAATACATTCCCATGGTTTTTACCATGGTTTCAACCAAAAGAAAGTGGTTTTAATTATTTTTTTTTTGAACAGGTCTTTACATAGTAAAATAATACCCTTGCTGATGTTTAAGTGAGTCATACTCTTACAGAAATTATTTTAAAACCATAAAATATATTAACAGTTTTGGAGGATTCACAATGGCTTTATAAAATTAAGAAAATAAATCTAAAATCACATTAGTTTAAAAGGAAAACATATAATTGGTTATATACAGCCCTTATTGTATTTATTAAATCAATTTGGGTCATTGTGATGTCATAATATGCACAACATATTTATAGAGTATTTATTTTTTACATGAAAATATGAATTTATTAAAAAAATTGAAAAATTAATTGATGGATAATTTTTACATTCTTATTTGAAAAATAAAAAAAATTTATTTTTTTACTGTGTATTTTTACTTTTAAAATAATAATTGACATTTATTGAGAAATTAATGGTTTTTTTATAATAATAGTTTTAAACACTTATAAAATTACACTTAACATCATAAAATGTATTTGATAATTTAAAATTGATAAATATTGGGTAATACTAATTTTAAAATATTATATATTAAAAAAATAAATTAATTCATCAAAATAAACCACTTAATTGAAATTTAAAAAGAAATAAAAATACCAATATTGTATTATTGTATAGAAATAAAAACCATTTATAAAGTAACAATGAGAAGAAAATATGATCATTATTCTATTGAAAAGAAAAATATGCATTTTTAAAAATATTATGGTATTAATAAATATCGCTTTAATACAATAGTAAAATCCCTAAGAGTGTGGTGTAGGATAGTTAGACTTTCATGGGGTGTTTCATCATACATGATTTGGGCCATGATTTTGATGAGCATTAACATCTACTATACATATTTTTGCTTATATTTATATTATTGGATATCAACCTAAGTTTGGATAAAGGAAAATCACAATAATTCTCTCTCTCTAGGAAGCTCTGATAAATGAGCTTCATATGGAGTGATCATACAGGTTAAGGCCATCACATCAATTTTTCGTGTCAATTTAATTTATCAAAACCCCTATAAATATATTAATCATATGATCACTATTAAATTACTTTATTATAATTGGTAATTATTCATAACATAGTTTTAAATTTGATAGGATAAAATAAAACTAAAAAAGAGATTGTGTTTTATATAACCATATTACATAATAAGAAAATTAATTAAAATCATAAGGGGAATTTTATTTATAAATGATTAGGTTGTTACAATCTTTCCCCTTTTCAAATTTCTCCCATAATTGTTTTTTCATTTCCCACACTATTAGAAAAGAGGGTAATTATATTTCATCTACTACTCTAGTTTCCTAGTAACTTATTCAAAATTTTGATATCTCCACATTACTATTAATTGGGGAATTGTATTATTTCATAAAACATCATCTCTACGATCTATGATTTTCACTGGATTCTCTTTAAATGAATTATTATTGTACAATGGTACAACCTAAATATTGTGTACATGTGAGGGGAATGGTATCTAATTCCTCGTTGGGGATACATGGAATATACCATGTACATGAGATAGGATTTGTGGGAGTTCTAGTTCACATGCCACCACTCAGATGTGATCATGGATATCAATGAGGGTTTATGTATCTTGGATTAATCGTTCCATTATTCACATATATTATTACCTTCTTCCATAGAGATATGCCGAGACATACCATTTCTCTAACAATAATCTACGTTTCTCCTAGATAATTTTTTTCATAGCTCTTTTGTCAAATTTGGGTAGCACTGATGTGCACCTGAATGGTCTTAACCTTTTCCATCATTTTATTGACCATTTTGGGACCTAGTAGTACCTGTTCCCCAACCTCATCCCAACATTTAGATGTTCCATACCTATTCCCTTTAAAGGGATTCATATAGATCCATTTAGATGATCAAGTGGAAATTATTATTGTATGATAACTCTACTAGTGAGAGATGTTGGACCCATTCCTCCTTTTAGGTCCATAGAACTAGATCTCAACTTATCTTATAATGAGTGAATAATCTTATCAGAAAGGACATTAGTTAGAGGATGATTGGCCATAGATAAATTTAGCACATTTTTTAGATCATGTAGGTGAATTTTCCAGAACATGTAGGTAAATATCATATCACGATCGTATACAATCAGTAGTGGTAATACATGGAGCCTCACATATTCTTTGATGTATATACATATAAGTCAGTCAATTTAGAAGTCCTCTAAAATTTTAAAACATTTAGTTTCTTTGTAATATGATCCACAATAACCCATATAGAATAGTTTCCTATGGGCTTCTTCAGATGTCCGGTGAAAAATTCCAGGGTGATGTTTTCCCATTTCCATGTAGGTATGGGTAGTGTTTGCTTCATACCCATAGAATGTTTCCTTTCAAACATCACTTGCTGATATATTAGGCACTTTTATGTGTATTTAGAAATATCCTTCTTCATATTTTCACACTAATATTCATTTTGGAGATATCAATACTTTTTTTTCTCACTGGTTGAATAGAAAAGGATGATCTATGTGTGTCATTCAGAAGAGATCTATCAATATCTTGATTAGATGGTACACCAAGTAATGACCCCAATCTTATGATTCATTCTCCATGAATTTTGATCTCTATGGATTTCCATTTTTCTTATATATTCCACATTTTTATGAATTTTTAATTCATCTCTTTGAGAACCTCTTATCATTTCTAGAAGATACAGTTGTGAAATCATTTGTGAAATGATTGATGATGTTCCTTTCTTTATGTTTCCCATGTCAATCCTCTTCATGTCATGGAAGATCAGATCCCTCTCAAATCTCATCAATGATGGAATATCTATATCCTTTACACATAGAGAATATTCTACTTTATATTCCTTTCTATGATGGTAGAGGATTGATTAGTCATAGTCCTTGATCAACTCAAACCATCGTCATGGGAACATATAAATATATTTCATTGTGAATATAAACATGAGGCTTTTTCCATTAGTATATATCTCATAATTCTACCCATAGTGATTATATATCCATATATTTAATGAAAATATCACAATATCTAACTCCAGATCGTGCATTGGGTAGTTATATTAGTGAATTTTCAACTACCTCAAATCATAGACTATCACTTTATCATTTTTAATTAATGCACAACCCAATTCCTTCATAGATGCATCGCTGAATACCATGAAATGTTTTCCACTATAGGGTAGTGTGTGTATATGTGCAGTGATGAGCATCCTTTTCAAATCCTTGAAGATCTCTCAATATTAATCATTCCAAGAAAATGTGTCTCCCATCCGAGTTAGATTGGTTAATGTGGTTGATAATTGATTGAAATTTCTCACAAATAAATTATAATACCTAGATAATCCAAGGAAACTACAAATAGTTGTCACAGATGTTGTCCTTGAACATCTGTCCATTACTTTTTTCTTTTAAAGATCTAAAAATATCCCATTTCATATGATTATATTCCCTGGGAAAGATACGTTTTTTCAGTTAGAGCTAATATTTCCTATAATTGGAATAAGGCTTCTCCATTTATAATGTATTTATCATCGTGGAGAGATTCTCCTTATGCTCCTCCTTGATTTGGGATTATATTAGAATTTTATCTATAAATACTCCCACAAATTTTTTAATGTAATACCAAAAGACTTTATTCATCAAGTCTATGATGTTTGAGGAGAATTAGTGAGTCTGAATGGCATTAATATGGACTCAAAGTTCCTATACCATTTACAAAATCCAGTCTTGTGGATATCCTCCATCTTCACGTTAAATTGGAAATATCCTGACCACAAATACACATTGGTGAAGTATTGTGCTCAACATAGATGATTGAAAAAGTCCTAAATCCAAAGATAATGATATTTGTTCTTTGTCATGATCTTATTGAGCTCATATGCAAAGGTGAATTAACCCATCCTTCTTATTGACAAAGAGGACTGGTGCACCCCAAGGGGATGCACTTGGGTATATAAACCCTTTATCCAGATTATCCATTAGTTGTTTTTCAGCTACTCAACTTCTAAAATAGCCACTATATATGGAGTCTTGGTTAATGAAAACACCCTAGGTATATAATTAATTGAAAATTCAACCTCTCAGATAGGTGGAAGACTAAAAAATTCATCAGGAAACACATTTACATATTCCATCACAAAGGTTATGTCTTCAAGGATGATTCGTTCAATTGAATCAATCATTTTTTCTAGATATTCTTTCTAATAGGGAAATAATATCCATTATTGGGATGTTGGTGCAAAATACAATTCATCATACTCATTTAAATTTTACAAAATCAAAAGAGGATTCATGATAAATATAATGGTTTCCTTCTCACAATAATTTATTTTAGATCTATATAGGGAAAGAAAATCCATACCCAGAATTGAAACAAATTCCACAAAATAGAGTATCATAAGGTTTAATGGGAATTTCTGCCCACAAATTTTGATTGGAGAGTAGTTATATACTTAGGATGCTATTATTTTACCTTTTTACATTATCACCAACATCTCTACTTGTATGATTTTTGGTGGTGTTTAAATAGTTCTACAAAACAGTAAAGATATGAATTACTTCATAAAACCAAATTCAAAAAAAAGTCTCTATTATTGAATGAAAAAATTGTGTACCTATCTCCACTTTGTTGGAGGGTCCCACCTAAGTGGTTGGGATTGAAAAATATCTCCCTTGATACCTTGGAGAATATTTGTTTTCTTAGAAAACCCACGGTTTAGTGTATTTGTTTGAAAAGTTCCTTAATTCCATGTTGTTGAAGTAATGAAAAATGTGTTGAGGGTTGACTGGAGAATTCCTTTTCTACATAATAATGTTGCGTTTTTCCTTTCAAAAATCTCTAGCTAGGTTTCCTTCCTTCCCGTACCTAATGCTTCTCCTCACCCCCCTTGGTAAATTTTTAGGGGGCTTTTTTCAACACCATTGACAAGTGGGATTTTTAAATTTCATGGTACCATCAGATTTATACATCAAACCACTATAATTGAACTCTACTTTCATATTATTATCCCTATGATACCCTTGAGATTCACTTATCTCCATATTGTCTTTAAGGTAACATCATAAAATTTTCGCATAGCTATCAATGTCTTGGATATCCATGGATATTTGTTGACTAGGTTCTTACCCACCAAAGAAGCAATCAACCTTTCAATATGGGTTAACGATAAATAAATAGGTTTTATTGTGTATGTCTTTTGAATTTTTACTTGTACGACCTAATAGATTAATCATATTTTTTCTTGATGTAAAGAAAATACCATTCCATTTTAAGATATAGAGTGTGAGGAAAACATTTTCTAGAATTCCTTTCACCCCATCACTTTGATCTCTTCCTCTGGCATCATCTCCTCGATTAATTCCCACCACTGATCAACTTCACCGTCATTATGAAAAATAAGATGTAAAACCTTCTCTTAGTTGGAAAACTAAATTATGGAGAAGATATTCTCAATATATTTGATCTATTATTCTTTTATTAAGGGATCAGATGATCCATTGAACATAAGAGGCCTTTTTCATATAAAAGTCTCAATTATAGGTTGTTCTTCCATAGGGGGACTTGGTACCTCTTATTGATCCTTGTTTGTATAACCTGATTCATCTGAGATAGTATCATCCTAATGTTCCCATTTCCTACTCCGATCCAGATGGAAATTCCATTGGGGTATTTATCACATTTCTTTTCGTATTAATTTTTTACCTAATTCCACCAATTTTTGTCCATTTTTTAGAATAAAGGGAAACGGTGGGATGAGTATTTTTAAAATATTAAACACATTTGTAGGAATTCATTTTCATTAAAGTGGTAACTTTAAAATTACATGTTTTTACTTGTCTTAGGAATTTGTAGGTGTTAATCTATATGATCCATGATCTGTTTCATAACATATATTCATGTGGGTATTTTTAATTCTCTTAATAATGTTTCATAATGAGCTTATAAATTTACCATAAAACATCCCATTGGAGTGTCAAACTATGTGTGTAGCAAGTGCTATTGTCATGAACCAGTTCCCGGCCGAGTCTAGATCAAAAATGTGCTTTTAGGATTACCCCTATGTACATTTGTTCTAGAGCCACATACACATGTTGTATCCTAAGAGGGATATATTTTCTTGACAAACCACAAAATCTATACTTAAAAAAATTAGGAATTATTTTTATAAATAGTCTTATCCATAATCCATTCTAAAGTGTTTTTTATTCCTTCTCCCAAAAAAAGTTATTATTCCTTTCATAACAAAAATGAAAACCCATCTCTTTATTTCACATTAATACATGATTTTTTTCATAAGATCACACGTAATACAACATAGAATATCAATAAAAATAGTGTATTACAGAATTTGTTATATTACACAAAATTTTTGAAAATGGAAATAAATCATCATTATTAAAAACTTCTTTTACATGATCATAATATTCCCTCAAACATAAAATTGCATGGGATAACATAGGGACATATATAAAAAAGGAGTCATCTATAAAGAATACTAAGGGAATAAAAATGGGATAACCTAAATAAGGTAATACATGTTATAAAATAATCATATCAATGGGTCTTAAAAGTGATGTGAATCAAAATGATAAAAAATAATACATGATATAACATGATAACATAAAGGAACCATGGGAAATGTGAAAACAACTTAAAACACTACATCATAAACATTGTTCAATGATAATTTCAAGGAAATCATGGAGGAAAATATACCATAATAGAATAAAGTTTATTACCTATCCCAAAATTACATTTTATTAAACTAAAAATTACACAGTGCATTGGAGCGCTATATAATATTCGGTTCACCCTTCAACTTCATTTTATCTTCATGATTAAGTGTTCCACATAAATCATACAACATGAATTCATTCGTCATCATATTTTATTTCACGATCAAGGAGCATAGAATAAATACATGTATGTCACATGTAAAATAAGTGTAACTGTATAATGGTGAACACCCATGACAGGAAATGGGCATGATATTCACTACACTATTGTTTTGGCATGGGAAATTATGGTGCAATTTAGGTAGTATAACAAAATCACTGAATTATTAATAAAATGATATGATGAGAGATAAATGGGTATATAGTAATTTTTAAATTAAATGGGAAGTAATAGGGACATGGAAAGATATCTCCCAACATTATAAATTAGAAATAAAAGAAATAATATGATAAATAATCTTTTATAAAGAGGATAATGGGAGGATCCCTTACCTTATAGTGTGAATCAAAATTATTTGGAGGTTCTTATTGAGAGATTGGGGGTACCTTAGTAGGACTCTAGACATGGGAGGGTAGAGTAATGATATGATTCAAGGATTTTTAGTGATGTTAAATGAGATATTGTGTGGGTTTATATAAGAAATGATTGGGGAATTAATTATTATTTATTAAACATAGGTTTTGGAATCTATATAATAAAATATCCAAAAAACCATCCCAGTGTTTTCCCCATTATTTAATCCAAATGGGTGTGGTTATAATTATTTTATATGGACAAAGGATGAACCTAATAAAATAATATCCTTGCTGATGTGGAAGTGAGTGATACTCATAATGAAATGATTTTAAAACCATTAAATATAATAATGGTCTGAGAGGATTCATAAAGAATTTATAAAAATAATAAAACAAACATAAAATCACATGTTATTGAATGGAAAAAATATTTTTTATTGGATACCCTTCATAGTATTTATTAAAACAATTTTGGGACATTATTATTTCAATATACACACTGCATATTTATATAATATTTAATTTTTATTAAAAGTTAGACTATCTCAGAAAAATATGAATAAATCACCACTGGAAAAATTATAAGCTATTATTTCCATAATAATATTCATTTTTTCAAAATATATTTCTAAATATTTGTATTTTAACTTTTGAAATGATAATTGATATTTATTGATAAAAGAAATTTTTTTGACAATAACAGTTTTTGAACATATATAAAAATTACATTTAACTTCATAAAATTTTGATGATTATTTATATTGGATAAAAAATATTTAATAATAATATTATTATATAATTTATTTTAAAATACCACTAATTCATAAAAATAAACTTCCTAATTACAACCTAGCAATAATTACAAATAATTATTTTTTTATTCTATATAAATAAAAATCATTTATAAAGTAATTATAAGAAGAAAATATGAACATTATTGTATTGAAAAAATGCAATATAGATATTAATATTTTTATGGATTTAATAAATTTTCCTTTAATATATTATAAAATACTTTTATAGTAAGGTGAATGACTGTGATACTTTCATGTGATGGTTCAACATATGTGGTTTGAGTCAGGATATCGATGATATTGAACTACTTCTATAAATGATTTTACTTTTGATTATGTAGTTGGATCGTAGCCTGGGCTTGGTGGAGGGAAAATACCAGTGTTGCTATCTCCCTTGGATTCTCTAATTACTGGGCTTTATAAGGTACAACCCAACTAGTTAAGGCCATCACTACCTCTGTCTATATCAATTATATTGATCAAAAAATTATATTTATACTAATCATATGATCAATATTTAATGAATATATTATAAACCATAATTATTCTTAATAATATTTTAATTTATACAGGATATAATATAACTAAAGATGTGCAAAGGTTTTCTATAACCATATTACATAATAAGATATTTAATGTATATAATAATGGGAATTTTATTTATAAATGTTCAGTTCATTAAATATATAATGAAATAAGGAATAAAGAATCGTATTTCAATTGAAAACTACAATGTTAAAACAAATAGGAATATAAAGAAATGGTTCCAACAAAATTTAATAAAACCCCAATCACTCACACACATCCCCAACTCACCTCACCATCCTCAATGGTGTTATCAACCAAAATACCCATAGATAACCTCCAACTCCATCCCACATATCACAAGTGATCATAAGGGATGGATCCCAGTTCATGATAGTGTAGAACTAAAACTATACATTGATCAATCTGACTATATCTAATTATCATCATCAAACACCTCATTTTACTTGGACTTGGTCATACTGATGTGAATCTAGATAGGATATAATCCTCCTTAAATAATGTCAACATCACATCCACTAATAGAACCACATGTACATCATATAGCTAATTATATCATCTCACTATGAGTAGTTTCCTATAAGAGAAACCAATAATAGGGGTGAAACCATCATTAAATTTAAATATCACCCATTAACTTGAAATCAAAAAATATAAGATAATATAACTCTCTTGATCATGATCCATAAGACAACCTCTAACATAAGAACCCCACATAGATTAGTAAATGATCCATGGGGTCCTTCTGGAAATCACTTATAATTTAATGGTGTTCTTATAAACCATACCCAACCTCATAAGCTATGTGCTCCATTTCACAATCTCAATTTATAAAAATATATCTCTGAGAATGATAGATACAACCTTCACTCCTTTCCCTATATCATGGTCCCCATCAGGTTTTATCACAAAAAAGAGATAATTAAAATATATCTAATCTCATATGTAAATTAAAACATTGTAGTTAATATCCACTACTTCTATCACTAAGGAAATCAATTGGAACTCTTAAAAGAAAATAAGGACTCCAATAACTCATTTAAAATATCAAACACTACCAAACAATAATGGTTAAACATCTCACATACCGATCAATCAATACAAGTTATTCACACCAATCTCAAGGATCTTAATTTTCCATAATCAAATCCAACATTTGATCATTCAAATGAAGTGCCAATGAACCCCATAACTGACTTTTAGCATTTTGAAAAATCAACATGTCTATGAATAAATCTCGCAATGAAGGGTATACCAAGGATCTTATGAACCTATATAAACAAGAAACCTACAATGTATCTCATTCCAACATAAAACAATAGTCATCCAAGGAATTATTTTAGTATGATTACTATGTTATCATGAATCAAAATTCAAATATCCATAACAAATAAGCTAACTATAAACAGAGAGACCAGAAAAGTAAACAAGCATGGGAAAATTTAAAATCAACCTCATGAGGTTAATAGACTAAAATGTATATCTAAACATTACATCTTCACATTAATTAAAAATACTATAAAAACTATTATAAAAAATATAAAAGGTATCAAATTCCTAATTTACTAATTCAAGGACATTGACCAATAACCAATGAAAACAACTTCTGAAAAATTGATACTCTATTTAGAATGTACATTTTAAATCGTTTCTTTCAAAGAATAATTTTCTTCTAAAATTATATTCAAAGTCAATTTTTTCCATTAATTTTTTTTTAAATTTCATAACATTTTATTTTTAAATAAAATAAGAATAACCACCTCTCTCCAGTAAGAAAATATAAATAATTGGGTTAACAGTGCTCATTAAATAAAGATTCCATAAATATTTCATTTATTAAATTATATGATCCTCATTTATTATTAGGTTGGAATTAACCCATAAAATATATAGATAAATTAAATTTCATACAATAATACTCTATATAATAAAAAAATTAAATTATCAAAAAATAACCAAATAATATGTCTACAGAAGTTAGGCAGTCAATATCATCAATGAGTAAAATACACCTACCTTAATAATGTGTCTATTTAATAATACCACGAATGTCTGGAGACAAATAAAATCCATAACCCCTACCAATATATGAATCACTATAATTTCATAATTTATATAGTTTAAATTAATTTCCCATTATTGATATGACCGATGTAACACATATTATGTGATACCATGATATTAAAAACATTATCAAAGAGACATGGTCCTTCTTTAAAAAACACTCAATCCTATAATAAAAATATTATGCATTCAAAAATACTAATTTTATCAATTATTTATTCCTAAATAACTAAAAGACATAAATAAATTCATCATCAATGACACCTCAAGTAAAACAAATATTGACAGTGATAATATATAATTTATATTCCCCTTCGACAATACTCACATGAGATCTCTATGTTTATAAAGAGATTCTACCATTATTTAGTGTAATCATACATAAAATTCCTAGGTGGTAATAATGAAATTATAATAAATAAAAATATATATATAAGAGAGTAGAAAGGAAAAGGGGTCATCATAGTTTGACATGATGTAACAAACCCAAACTACCCAGATCCAAGAGAACTGATGGATGAAAATAAAAAACTAACCCTAACTCACATGGAAAATCAGTATCCTTTAGTGTAGTTCTCTATTAAAATGAAATTTTTTCTCTTTCAATAAATTAAAAAAATCAATTATAATTTTGGTGCCTTACATTGAAGTTTTCTAGTTAGGATTCGAGTATCACTAATAGAAGGATCTTTGAATCAATGATATATCCTTATTTTATGTTTCATTACTTATGAAACAAAAAATACATCATTTTAAAGATTTATTTATCTATAGAATATAATTCAAACACACATCCATGGGAACACAATAATTTACAATGTTCACTACTCAACAAGAGTATCTACGTCCTTGGTATGGTTAAGAAATATTTCAATAGCATACAATCCACTATAAAAATCATTTTCTAAGGAATAAAATGAGTAGGATATTCCATTACACTCATGTACAACGTTGTAACTAATCCAATATTGAATGTGATTGTACTAGCACACAAAATATGAAATAAAATGTTACAATGCTTCTTGGTCCACCTCCACAACATCGATCTTCCAAAAAATTCTTATCTTTCTTACCGAGAAGCTGGTAGGAACTTCCTTCTGTCCTGGAAGAACTATACTACTTCTTCAATGAATTGCTTTTATCCTCTATGAACTGAGTTAAAGCATGTGGAGTGAGTGATTCATGGACCACATCTTCCTCCATAGACTATCTTTGATCTGATGATGGAAAATTCCTCACAAACCACATTTCTAATGATGTCTTCTTTCCTTTACAATCATTAGAGCCGCACTAACTCCTTTTGTGGAATTTTTCTGTAAATGTTTTCATTCATTGAAAATTTTCCTTTCTCGAACTCTTCTACTTCACTAAAATCTTTTGTCTACGAACTCTTCCCCTTCATGGACCCCACCTTTGTGAACGACTTCAAAATTCTCCCAAATATATCATGTAGTAATGATCACTTATTACAAAATATTATATAACATTAAATGTTGTGATTATGGTCATTTATATAGGAAAGTGTTTTTTGGGAAATCCCAAAAAATATGAGTTAAAAATGTTTTTAATGTGGTACAACCATCACTATTAACTACACTCCTTCTGTGAATATTTTTTCCTTCTACAATCCATATAGCATAGTTCTTCCATCACAGCAGCTAGTTCCATATGCAAACAAATCACTTCCTCTCAGCCCAAAATGATGGAATTTACACATAACATCAAGTATTCAGAAAACATGATGTCCTACTCATATAGAGAACCTCCCACAAACTGGTTTCCCTACTCTGTCTGTGTATTGGCGCTCCACAGTCCATATAGTGCTGCTATGAAGAAATCTATATTTAATGATTTTTATCTCTTTTACACGTACCTCTTATGCAGTCTACCAACTAAGATTTTTGATCCATGAAATTTATTTATGAACCCTTTTGTAGAAAACCTTCCTTCTCCAAAAAATCTTAATTTTGAGGCCCATTATTTTAAATAACTAGGAAATGACACCACCTTAAACACATACTTTGAAAAACTCAAACAACACTAATTCGTAGTCATATTCTATCATCATGAACTCCATCTATCATTACATATAACCTTTTATAAATCATCATTATCATCATAAGTTTTTTTAATGTGTTATTACTTTCAAATATTTTTGGGACATCTTTTTTCTCTAATCATACCTGAATACGATTTGAAACACTTTTTCTACCCCATTACATCATAATTATTGTGTCACAAGTTCTCCCAACAACTTACGATTCATGTGGGATAAAAATTAGTGATGAATCATCATATTTACCAAGACTATTAAAAATTGAATTGACTTATCATTTTTGAAAACAAAAGGAAACACTCTACTTACTTCCATAAGCCTTCTCCAACCAATGTGGTCCAAAAACTCACTAGACTCCAAGTTAGTCTACTAAAGTTCTAGTGTAATGAGCATTAATATTGACCCATTACCGTACCCATCATACTTTTGGGGAGACTGTAATGAGTTGGCATGTACCCACCCTCAATATCCTAGTTAATATCATTTAAAAAAATTTGATACACAATAGACTACTAGAGCTTCACCATGTGAAAAAATCATTTAAAAATCCGAAAAAATTCAAAAAATAATCCTCCCTTCAATTGATTTTTAAAAATTTAACTTCACCCAATCATAATAAAATAGAGCCTAAACCACCTCTAATTATAGCAATGGAAAAAGTTGATGGTACTTAAAAAAATATATAATATAACTCTTCACATCATTGGGAATACATAATAGAAATTATTTCATAAATTTCAACTTATAGTGGTCATCAATTCATCATTATCTCACTATATATCATTTCAAAACACTTTTCATTCTTATTTTTTTGCAACTATAAACTCAGAAGTGTAATATTCACAAAATATAACAAAATTAATCATTAATATTTCCACTGATCTACCCATAATCTATATTCCATTATTAGAGTTATTTTACTCAAAATCATCTATTAATAATTTCATACCACAATATTGATCACCTAATAAACCCGTTGGTATCAAACATACCTATAATGAGACAGTGCATTAACACACTAAATGTCATTAAAATATCAATGGTCAAAAATTAATATCCTTTGTATCTCCACTCTATAGGGATGAATAAATAAAAATATATGTCACTTATTTATTATCTCTATCATAGGATTCATATAATGAATATGCACACCGACGAGTCTAATATACAAAACCTTCAAATAACACAACCAATTACTCGATCCCACACAAATCACCCAAACATTGAGACTAAATGATGTAGGTCACTCAAATTAATCATAGAACGCAAGACACATACATAATTTAAAATTATTTGGTCAGTAATAGTAAGATATCCATAAAAAATTATGTTTATTCCAATACCACTGGTATTTTATTTTGAGAACCTGTCCAAAACCATTTTACACACACCAAAATCCACTGACTGTTTATTAAAAACACCATAGTTCTATAATGGGTTTCATTAAAACTATAAATTCAATATCCTCAGACAAGTTAATATTTTCCCAAAAAACCATTTCTGTTTTAATACAACTTTTAAATCCAAATTTAGAAGCATTTTCTTTAATTATTTACAAAAAAACTCCCAAATTTTCTATCCACACCATACCGTTACTAAATCTCCTTATCAAACATTTTATCAAACGCATTGAAATCATAAAAGCAGTGTTTTTAAAAATATGTTTAAAAAACCAAATTCTATTTCAAAAATATCATCTACACAAGACAATATGGGTAAAAATAAAATTATTAAACCATTTTATGCACACCTCATGCTACCATAATAGTTTTTCTTTTAAAAAAAATTGAATTTTATAAAAATAAAAAACCCCCAAAACAATTTACATATTGATTATGAACAATCTTTTGAAATAAATCATATAAAAAAATAAACCCCTCGAATATATTTTTATTTAGTCAACCAATATAATATATTTGATAAAACATCAAATGTATTATTAGTTTATTTTTATTAATAATAGATTCTGTATAGGCAAGATGTCAACCAATATTTCTCTTATGTTCATGTATAATGCCCTAAGAGTATCACTATCACGATGGATAAATAATGAAACTAGATTATACATGAAATATGTGATACATTACACGTCTTGTCCTTCTCAAAATGAAAAACTCAAACCTCAATCAACAAAGAGTACTTACACTAGACACAAGATATATCTAGGAAAAATGGGTTTTAATTGATGTTTTATAGGACATGAATTCTCGTGATCCACCTTATAATTCATGATATAATATCTTTATCATTAATTGACCCTATCCAAACTAGAAACACATTATGAAACCACTTTCCCTAGAATAGTCTATTAAACAATAAAAATTACCATAATAATGTATATTCTATAGTGTATATCCCCATATGGTATAGGATATCAACTAATAGAAGTTATTGAAATGGTTATCGGTAAAATATTACCTCTAATATAAATTATAAGGGTCATGCTAGAATATACCACAATTTTTTCAAAACCCATTATTAACATTAATATACAAAACTAGTGGAAATAAAATTAGGAACCAAGAGGTAATATTGTAGTCAAATATATATAATAAAACATCATTTTTTATGAACATCATTAATAGAGAAAAAATAAAAGATATATAGGTAGCTTTTTTAATAAATAAATATATAAATAAGAGAATTCCTCTGAGGATACAAATAACGTATTCAAAAATAAATAAAGCAAAATTTCCTCTGGTCTAATACACTAGACGAGTACTAAGAAAATCCATAGTCTCTAACACTACTTATTCAGAGCTATTCTTGCAGACCAAAGATGATATTTGTATATATCAACATGAAATGGTTATACCCAAGTATACCAAACCCCATGTTGTCCTCATCAGTAAGGGGTGAGACCAATGACACAGTAGGATTCCACCACTCACCGTTACCCATAAAGTGATAATGATTAAATGGATACATTTACAAATTAATAGTGGATGAAATTTTATAATCTGTGTAACCCAAAACACCTATAAATATAATCCATTCACGATAATGGAATCCATACTAATATTACCTCATGGGTAGATGAAACGGACACTAAAAATACAAAAATATGATTATTAAATTAATTATAGGTCCTACCTTCATCTATTTGATGACATAAATAATCTCATTTTTCAATGAGGGATACGACACAATCATTCTAATATCATCATATACTATCTCCAAGTGTTCTAAAAAATATCTATAATACTAAATCAAAAATCCCAACTAGACCCCTTGGTCATCTCACTACCTATCAATTACCAACCCAAAGATATAATAGGAAATAGAAATGATATATTGAAATATAAAATTTGAAAATAAAATAGAACACACCCATCAATAAAAACAATCAGTTGAGAAAAAAATGTAAAAGGGTAGTTAGATATGGTCTAATACACAACATTTCAAATGATCTACAAGCCCATGTTAAAATACCAATTAAAAAAGGATGGGGCCCACCTAATTAAAATAAAAAACCAATTAGGCCCTCTCCCATCTCACATCCCATTCCATGGTAAAAGTATTCATGAGACTACCCATATAGAACATTTGGATTTGTCTTCTATATCACAATTCACTAAATGCAGCTAGCTCCCACTAGGTTCATTAGACTTTCTAAGGATCCAAAAATTGAAAAATGAAATTTCACCTTTTTTAAGAACCCCACATCGTTGTATTTCAGGGTGGGATACACATGGGTGGGGGAACCAATCCTCACCCCTTATTTCTCTATTCAATATATGTGGTTATTAGTCATTTCATTGTGTCAATCAAGGTATATTCCTTCTCCCTCCTCATTTAATAGATTTTTTATTTATTCTTAATTTGTTTCTATTAATGTAGTGTCCAAAACCTTACTAGAACATAATATAATAATTTAAATAATTATTACAGTAGACACATATTACCAAGACCATTATGTTTAGGGTTTTAGAAAATTATTTCATATAACACTGAATAATACATGATAAAATATATTTTTAAACATATTAAAAATTCATTTCTTCCACATGAAATTTTATTTTATCTATCAAAATTATAATATTAATCATTTGAACATGATTTTAAAATTTCATACCATTACTAATTATATTTAATCCCATAAAAATTAATTTTTTTGAACAAGATTATAAATCTCAATTAAGAGTAAGTTAATACATGCAACCCATTATTCCTTGAATCAATTACATAATGAGATACATTAAACTCAAAAATCATTAAATTATATTCTATCTAGAAATCAACAACATAAATCATATCACCAAAAATAAAATAGGATCACAATTAAAATATATAATCATACATCTAGAAAATAGAATAATCATGAATGTTAGTGTGAGAATCATATTCATATAACCTATAATAACCCATAACAAATCATAACAGAATAACAAAACCAGTTAATTATAAAAACTATTAATGATTAACTAACACAAATTGTGGGAACATAATTTTTCTAGAAAATAAATAATTACCTAATTCATTTGGGGGATATATCATTGGTCCAATCATCATCATGTATAATTTATAAGAACCAGAACATGAATATGAAAATTATGATATTATATTTATTTTTACAATAATATTCCTTAAATTTAACTATAATAAATAAGATAAAAACTAATATCAATTCCACATTAATAGGAAAAGTAACAGGAAAAAAATTATTCACCTAATAAAAAATAGAAAAATATTTATATTAAACGCATAAATTATGATACTATACTAGAAAATATAAATTTAAAGGTTCATAGTAGTATTTAAAATATAGTATAATTAGGTCTTCCCCATGAGTTTATAGAAATACAATAGCATAAAATGGTTATGTCACAAATAAAATAGTACAAATTCATTAATTTTTTTTAAAGGAATATTTAATTATTAAATCAAGATGGGAAAATATATATAAATACATAATGATTAATGGATTGTTCAAATATTCCATTAAACACATGAAAAGAGTAAGAGAATAGTGTACTAGTCATTATAAAAACATGGTAAGTAAGAACCCATCCAAATGACAATTTTTAGGACCAATAAATACCAATAAAATAAGATAAAATAAAATATAAATAATTTACAAAAAATAATATACAGAATATTGGATTAATGTAATCAATTATGAAATATTATAACTCAATAATATAAAATATAGGTATGAATTTACATATCTTAACCTCTGACTTGTTTGAATATGCTCTAAATATATTTTTAATCAATATAGACTAATAAATAAACTATTTTAGAACACCATTTATATTTATTTAATTTATTTTTAATACAATCATATCAATTCATTACCTATTTAGTAGTTAAATATAATATATATCGATCATATGAGGTTAGTGGTTTGCATAGTCATATGCATGATTTGATATGACATTCATGACTATCATTCCATGTTAATAAGTTTATCAAGTACAAAATGTTAAGGGAAATAAGTTCATAATTTTATAATGATTATTTTTTATTAAAATGTTTTTATAGTTATAATTTATTAATATGAAACTCGTAATTTTCACATTTTGGTTAATTTTATGATTAATAAGTGGTCCCATTATAAGGTATATTCATTATAATATTACCATTAACGAATTATAAAAATGGATAAAATTGAAAATAAATATAATAAATATATATTATTTCTGTTTTATTACTCATCCATAACTACAATTACCAAAATAGGGCAGCATAGTTCTATTGGGTGGTTGATTTTACCCAAAAACTAATGTACTACAAAGAAAACCTTATTATAAAACTACTCATATGTCATTATAATAATCACATTAAAAAATAAATAATTATTTTCATTTCATGTTTAATTTTATTTAACTACATTCAAGAAGTGGTATGAGAAGATATTTAATAAAAAATAAATAAGAAGATGGGGAAGAGTTGAATAATATAATAAGGTTATTTATGGTTTTGGAATATTTGGGAAATTTTCTAGAAAATAGAGGCTGTAAAATATATAATAATATTAAATTAGAAGTAATTGACTAGTAATTTATTTAATTTATTAGCAAAAAAATTTAATGGAAAAGTGAGAAACTCAAAGTTCACATGGAATAAAAACTAAAATAGAATACATAGTTATTGAATGATAACACGAGACTATTTACATTATTATCCAAAAAAATTCTATGAAATATAGGTTACTGATGTTTCGGGATAATTTTAATGAGCTCTTTCAAGTGATTCACCAGCATGCCCCATGTTTTTATGTACTCTTATTTGTTAATTTTCTCATCGTTGAATCATGTTAATAAATTGAGGACTTACTTTTTAATATAAGAACATTAATCACTACTATTATCCACTAGAATAGTCCTCACCACCATCATTCCATCAGTATCCTCTTTTATAGAATTTATCAGAAGTAGTTCCTCTTTCATTTATTATATGTAATTCACGTGTAGCTCTTTCATTTTCATAACTTCCATTACTGTATCCTTATTGTTACCCAAAAGGGGAACTACCCCGTGGTCTACAACATCATCTCGGATAGTAATTCCAATATTCTTGAGATAACCTTACATCGCCTTGACTTTGGAATTTCGGGAAGATCGTGTTTCTAGTAGTAATGGTATATATGAAAAAGTATTTTGGATTTTCTTACTAACTCGTCGAACCTTCATGATCCTCGAACTGAGGAAGTATTTACCTTGAAATGTTTTGGCAATATCTTCTATGAACTAACCATATGACTCATCACTAGACTCGTACTTGGGAATTCCCTACTTCTTAGGGCCCTTTATCCCCAATCCCTCATAGCGGTTACCTAGATTAATAGCTGACAACTCCCTCCTCGGACATGACATGTTCTCTATAACTTGATAATTGTCCTAAAATCCATCTCTCCTCGTATTACTAAGACCAATATGCACTGCCTCTAAATAAGAATAACCCTTATGGGACTTTGAACCTTCCTTTTCTATATTTTATGTTTCCACTTCCTGGTAGATGCCACTAATAATCACACATTTTAAAACCTCAATTGGAATAGGATATAGAAAACCTATAGTAGCTACACTATCCACATCAATTCCCACTAGTCATGTAGGACCATTCACATCATGGTTAGGCATAATTAGGTCCTCCCCTAGTCAGATAAATATATATGTTACCAAATGCTTACCATCTTGAGAATCGAATTGAACATCTTTTTTGAAAGCTGAATCAAAAACTATATACTGATGGATTTTCCTAGTAAGAAAATCGACAATCCCTTTTTCACTTCTAATGTATTCTATATCCACCACCAGATGATATTCACTTTTCATGACTCTTATCCTACATGCTAACATTTCATGTCTGATTTTATTATAGTAAGAATAGAAATAAAACCATTACTCAAAATCCACAAAATGTTTCCATATGAAATTTTAACAAATAAAAATAAAAACCTATATAGTTTTTAATTTTGAGACATCAACTTCCAAACATACTCGTAGAGAAATAGAGTGGAAAACAGAATGCGTTCAACTAACCAAACATCAATACCTTCTTATGAAATTCCCTATCATATGAATAATTTCAAGGTTTTGAAATGGTAACGGATATTCAGGGAAACTCACCCAAATATCAACAGTTGGGGATCATCACAACATGTTAAAGCCCAAAGTCTACAAGAATAGGTATAATTGTTGGTTTTTTAGTTGTGAGGGGTATTGGACCAATCCAAACCATGTTATACTCTAAAGAAAAATGAATCATCAAATTCCTATTATTGAGAAGGCCAACCATTGAACGATCCAACAAACACCATGAAAATGATTTTATTAAATGTATCCATTAATGGGTGGTGAGGCTTAAAATGAGAAACCAATGTAAGATTTATATGGACCAATATCCCGGTAAACTCTGCGGTTGAACTCGAGATATTAATAAATCCACCAAAGAGATCTGGGACATTGGGTCAGAGAGAAATTTATGGGAAGGTGGGAAGGAAACCAGGGTTTGAGAGGGGGTGAAATAATTAAATGAGGATCCGTTGAAGTGAGGCGGAAGTCCCACCCCTATAGGTGGGGGAGGGCTAATGCATTGGCAATCTCCGTAAGACGATGGGAACTTCCATCTCAGAATACCTCTTGAGACCCAGAAAAACTCCAGAAGAAAAATTATTATAAAAAATTATAGGAAAATAATCTTCATATGTGTTTTAATAAGGTTATAATAAGACCCCGTTTATATAGAAAAACAGGGTCATTTTTGTACATGTTCAAACTTTAAGGTGTATGTAATGAAACATTCAATGAAAAGTAGCTCATAAAATGTAAAAAAAGATATGTTAATCCTTTTTTATCTACATCTTAATAAAGATATAGTTTGATAATTTTTTATTATTTTTATAAATTTCTTTTAAGAAGAAATTAAAATTTATATTATTTTCTAGGATAAATATTTTATTTTGTATTTAACAATAGTTGGAATATTTTGAAATTCATGTTTTAGAATTGTTAAAATATATTAACAATAATATGTATCCTTAATTGTTTTTGACTATTTCAAATTCCTTGAAACGAGAACATTTTAATTAATTTTAATCCCTATTTTTGTGCTTTTATCACACTGCACTTGGACTACGCTGAAAGTACATAATAATTATGAACAATTATCCCATAATTTCATTTTAAAAATAAAAATGTAAAATAATATTAATTTATTATTAATAATTATTATCATATAAATCCATTAAAAACATCAGTTTTTTCTTTACTATTCTGATATCTTATTTAATATAATATTTTTTGTCTTTTCCTACATTGTGTAAGAACTCAATACGATTTTAGAAATTTATTTTACAATTTAATTTTGAAGTAATATGATGGGAAAGAAAAGAAATTATCACCTATAATATATTACATTAAAAGTTAATACTGGCCTTATCATTTCTTAAATATTATCTCTAAGTCACTATTTTTTATTTTTCCTTTACAGTGCTTGTACAACGTTAGTATTTCAATAGTATATGGATAATTATCAGGAAATATGAAATAATTTTTCTTTAACGGAGAATATTTATATGACATATTAAGAAGAGTGTCTTGTAAAACATTTTATAATGGATTATATAATATTCTAAATTAGTTTATATAAAATTGTAATAATAGAAAAAAAAATTCCAGGGGAACTAAAACTTTTATTTTAAAAATAAGGACTCAAGTGTTACTCCAAATCTAACCAATATAAATTCACCTACTATCATCGATAATTAGTATTACTTGTATATTTTTTATACAATAATTTTCCATAAAATTAATATGGGATTTATAACTTTTTATATAAAAATTTAATAACAGCTTTTAATGTTTAATTTAGTCACAAACTATAATTATGAAATAAAATTTATCTTTACTACTCTATCTCTAATATAATAGAAATAAAATATTTAACATTAAAAAAATATTTCAAAATTGAAATATTTTAAAATATTCTATATATTTATTAGTTATTCTAATCCATTATAGATTCTAAAAAATATAATTAGTTGAAAAATTCAATTTTATTTCGAACTCTTATTTTTTAAGGGGAATTTGAATTCAAATATAGCACTCACTTATAATCTCGATGAATTCAAATATTAAATTTTAAAGATTATGTAATTTTTTAAAATTGATAAATAAAAATACAAATATCATTAATAATCTTTTAAAATGTTTTTTTATCAAAACATTGTTTGTACATCATAATTAGTATTTACTTTAATATATTATTTTTTCTAAAATAAAAAAAATCTATATAATTTTGACACACTGATAAAAATATACACATTTAATTTTATTAATAACAATATCTAATTATATAATATTATATTTAAAATAAAAAGCATAATATTTTTAAATAATACAGTTGTTTGAATGATGTAGATTTATTTTTATGTTAAAAAATTATATCATAAACAACTATAGTAATTTATAAAATATTAATAAGGATAAATAATAATATATATCCATCAACTGAATATAAATATAAATTAAAAAAATATTTAGTAATTATATTTTATTGTAAATATGCTAAAATAATAAATTATGTTATGGAAGTGTTTATTTTATTTATAAAAAACGCTTTTAATTAATTGATGTAAACTAAATAATTTTATATATATAATGAGAATCTATTCAATTAAATAAAATATTGTGTGATAAAAAATAATTATACATATATTTTAAAATAAAGTATTATTTATTATATATAAATTCATAATGTGAAAATAAAAAAAGAAAAATTGATATATTATCAATAAATATTGTTTCGTAGATTCTCCTCCATAAATTTGTTGCATCTTCAAAATTTAAAATTTTCAATTCAAATTAAAAAATATGTTTATCTTAAAATGGGTAAATAATCAATTTCATATTTTATTGGGAACTCAACTTCAATTTCTAGGTTAAGATGAAAAAAATCATCATCTTCCTCACAAAATATATATTTTGAGATTTTTTTGACCTTATTTTTTTAGAAATTAAATGTTTCTTAATAATATAATAAGTCTCAAACTTTTGAATGAGTTTATAAAGGTATGACATAAAAATATATTTTTTTCATCTACATAACCCTCAATAAATTTATCTTTATTTTTCAAAAGTTGAAGAAATTAATTTACCATTATGATAATGAATCTTATAAAATATATTTACCTGAATTATTTTCATTTTATTTATTAAATTGTATTCTTTTGTTTTTTTATCGTTTTCAACCACTGAATCAATTTAAATTCATAAAAATGAAATAAAAAGATGACTTTTTCCAGATTTAAACATAAAAAACATTAATTTTTATTTTATTTTGATCTATTTTTTCGCCATTAATGGATTATGAGATTCATTCAAGGATATTGGCTATAAGTGTAAAAAGGTTTCATCAATTTTTCATTCCTCCTATCCCATATACTTACTAAAAACAAAATAGTTAATATGGATAATGATAATATCTAATAAAATCATATTAAAACACCAAATTATTTTGAATGTTAACCCTAAGATACCCCTACCCACGAAACCTTCTTTTCTAATAATCACATCATTAGTTCAATATATCCCACTTTCCATTAAACCTATTATTCATTCGATTCATTATAGGATGCATTACATTTTAACTTAACATAGTCCTTGAAAATTTATAATAAAAAAAAATTCAAAATTATCCTTGCAGAATTTCAGACAAAAAATATTTCTCATCCATAATCACTTATTCCCCTAAAAAATTATTAACCATATTATCAAATAACTTTCATAAATTTTAAATCAAATCATTTGATAATTACTAAGGGTGTCTATGCCTTTAATCAAATTCTCATCAACTAACATATTAACCAAATATGTTATATAATACTTTTAAATTATTCTCATCTACTAATATATTAACCTTTAATGTTATGTAACCCCTCCTATGATAAAAAATTTTACAAGCTATACAAAGCCATCCCATAATTTCAAAAAAATTAAATATTATATGCAACTCACAATTCAAAGGCATTTAGTTCGAAATATTTATAGAATAATGACTGATAACAGTAAATTCCGTCTGGTTTAAATGAAACGACACAGTTTTATCTCTTTCACCATTCCGTGTTTACATTTTATGTTTTATGATTTAAAATCCCTAACTGATTTATTAAGTCCAATCCAACCTGACCTTTCACCTTATCCGTAGCGATAAATCCTCCTACACTTACTCACGATCTCTCTCGACTCACGACCTCTAAACACAGTTAGAATATGCAAATCCTCCATGGAAAGGACTAAGAGCGCAATGGTAGAGCCTCGAAAATCTCATCTTACTAAGACTCATAAGGGTAAAACTAGTTGGACTGTGAAAGTAAGAATAGAAAGTCACGTTGTTATAGCGGAAAAGGAAGTGTCTACTAAGTGGCTTCTATCATGAAAATATTTTCTTCTAAAAGTTCTAGAATTTCAAGGGTGTCTTAGTTGGTTTATCAAAAATGAAAGGCTCTATTATCCCCAGATTTTGCATGAATTCTATCCGTATTTAAGTATATCACTGGATGAATCCAAGGCAGTAAAGTTGAAGTTTATAATAGAGGGAAATGAAGTGGTTTTATCATCGAATGAATGTGATGAATGCTTAGAGGCACATCATGAGGGTGTCTATGCTGGCTATCCTGGTAATATTCAACCTTCATCAAAAAAAAATCATATGAAGAAGCTCTAAAAGAGATTAATGGAAATGAAGATTCCAAGAGACCTGTTGCAAAAAAATTTAAGGAGAAGTGATATTTCATTTTAAGTTCATTCAACATCAATTCTTCCCAAGGAAGGGAGATTTATCTGCGGTGAAGTATTAGGATGTGTTCTTGATATTTTTGTTGAAACATGGAATAAAGGTGAATATATGCATGTAACTTATGGTACATATTTCTGATTTGGTTAATCCATCTATGAAAGCAACATTCTTATACAATCCAAGAATGATTTCTACTATGCTGAAGAAATTATATTTTGTGGAAGATGGAGATGAAAGGATAACTGCAAGTAGTGGTTTTTTTCTACAAAAAGACATTTCTAAAAGAATAAAAATCTTTTGGAACCTCTGGAACTCCTAAAACCCCTGGAAGAGATGTTGGGTAGGATATGAAGAAAGAATTTATGAGGATTTAAATCTGGTTGACTATTCTTCTAGACCAAAGGATCAAGTTGATCCAGGTCTCAAACCTGGAGAAGTTCCTGTCTATTATGATGAGGAAGCTGAGGTTGAAGTTCCTAGGTGCGAAGGATCTCATTTTGATGATAGGAGTGATCCTGATATCTCTGAAATCCAAAAAATATGACTTTTGGACCTGTGAGTCATCCTATGAACTGCCTTCTAGAGAAACTATTCTATTTGATGACGAAGAGGAAGAAACCAATGTTACTGGAGTTGAAAGTTATTTTAGAAAATCAGATGAGGAACCTGATGATGATGATAGTTATGGTGATCATGGTGATGTTGGAGGAAGGGTTGAACATGTGAGTGACTCTCTAAAAGTTGGACAACAAGTGGTTGAAAGATCCAGTGAAGAATCTGTTCACGAAGCTGGTGATGGAATAAAGCATGCTGATCAACAGGCTGATGATCATAGAGATGTTGGACATGAGGACAGACCACTCCATCCCATTGTTGAAAATCAAGATATCATTCAGGAATTGAATGATATTATGGCTGGTGGCTTTGAGGATGAAGATGTAGTTCCACTGCCTCAAATTGAGGAAGTACCTGGTGAAGCTAAATAAGCTGGAGCTCAGGCAGAACCTGATGTTCGGTTGGTTCATGTCCGTATACAAGGTATTATGGCAAGATATTAGGATTAAAAAATTGGCGATATTGATGTTATTCCTAATCCTCAGGGAAGAAGGGTAAGAATTGATATTTTTGAACCAAGAGATTGGACCTGGTCTAGAGAGTGGAATAGTAATCCAGGTTATATTCTTTTTGGTTTAGAATATGATTCAGATGAAGAGATGGTACCTACTCTTCATGTTCCTCAAGTCCATACTGACCCAGATACTGCTACACATATTCCACCAGTTGCATCTTCAGCAGTAGACCCAGTTGATCAGTCAGTGCATAGTGACTATGTCACTATGGTTGATTTGGAAAGGTTAATAATGAGATATGTGAGTTTGTGCTAGCTTCAATGGGATCCGGAAATGAACCTTCCGCCTCATTATGTATCTCAGATAGCGATGCTGAAAAAATTACAATAATTGTGATTCAGGAGATTCAACAGAATATTTTTACTACAACAAAAACTATTATTAGACACAACACTTTGCTAAGACAAGAAGTAATAAAGATGAGAAATGAGCTGAATTCCTTGACCTCTGACTTCAAGACCTCTTTTAGCGGTGTTATGGAAGTTCTTAGGAACTTGGTAACTCATTTACTCAGGGTTGATTTGAAAAATTTGAAAGAAGATATGGGAAAAATTTTGACTGGCCCATCTAGTTCCAGGAGTGGGAGATGTATTGTTGCTGATTTAGAGTCTCTCAAGGCTGTGATGAGAGAGGAGATTCAAAAACTCTAGATTGTTTCAGATAAGGAATACCTTTAAAAGGTACATCTAAATATAGATCTTTTTTACAATATGTCCAGACAATGCACTAATGAATCATCTATAACTCAGAAGGAAATTTGGGAAAAGGTGGATAAGTATTTCACAAAGATATATACCATGCATGATCTCATCAATAGTTTCAAATTTCATGCAGGAAATCATCGAATTCCACAGGTCACAAAAGCTTTCAAAAAATAATGTACTCCTGTTGAAATAGTTTACACCTTTATTGAGTATATTTATGGAGAATAAGGATGACTTTGAGAAAGAGATGAAATATGGTGGGGAAGTCAGTAATGACTTCATTAACCTGCTAAAACTGTTTCAGCATGGTCAGGCCGAGGATATTATGTTCCCTCTAGCTACTTCAATTGGTACTACCTCTAGGCCTCCGGCTCCAATGACTTCCTATCAAGCTCTTACCAGATTCGGCCGATCATTACTACGCAGTCTCCCAGTCTTGTGCTGTTAGATAGAAGGCCTACTCTTGCAGCCACTGTTCCTACCGAATTTTGCTTCCTAGTGTTGTCATCCAGTGACCTCCATCATCTTCCACTACCAAACCTTCTCTTTTGGATCCATCAGACAAAGGAAAAGCTCATATGCATCCCAAAACCTAGTGATGGATTGCCTATTTTTGATAGGGACTCTTTCATTTTGTTATTTTTGCACTCTTATGATTTTGAATGAAAATTCTTCTGGTATATCTCTTTTATCATATTTTTTTTTTCTTTCTTCTTTTCACATTTTGTTAATCCCAAAAGGGGGAGAAAGTCAAGATGGCATATGAGAAAGGGGGATAAAGTAAGGATGATGGGAAAACAAGGGTGGCATATACTCTTATTAGTCTATCTAGTCAGGGGTTCTATTTTAAATAAATTCTAGAAATGTCAAACATTAGTGATATTGGACAAGTATATTCTTCCATTTTTATTCTATATATTTTCATATATTCCATAATTTGTGATTATTAAAAATGGGGAGATTGTTGAACCATTCATGATATTTTATTTTTCATAATCACAAATAATGTCAATATAGAGATTCATATCTTTCATGCCAATTTTAATTTCTATATGTGAATCAATTTTTTCAAACAGCAGCATATACTTTACTATGTCAATTGCTTATAAGTCATGAATCAATATGTTTACAAGTGTATTTTTACATATAATTTTCATAACAATTCATCTTCTAATTGTATATGCAGTATAGTCTCGTTAAAATCTTTCTTAAACAGAATCTAACACACTGAAATCGAAGAATGACAGACCGAATTCTGACTCACCAAAGATAAACACACCGAAACTGAAGTTTGACAGACCGAAGAATGATAGAATAAAGTATGACACAATGATGTATGACTCATGGAATATGACACACCGAAACCGATGTTCAACAGACCGAAGAATGACAGATCTAAGTATGACGCAATTATGTATGACAGACCGAAGTTGACACACCAAAGTACGACAGACCGAATTCGACAAACCGAAGATGACAGACCAATGTTATCAAACCAAAGACAACATACCGAAGATTACTCACCGATTGATATAAATAACTGATTCCATTTTATTAATTCAAATTTATTTCAAATGGTCATATGTATAAAATTAATGTTTCTGACATTAATTTAATGTTGTCTGTTTGACAATCCATAGATAAGTACGAGGTATATTCACGTGAGAATATTGTTATGTCTAGGGGAGTGTGGAGTATAAAATTACATAATCTTTTATAATAAAGAGACGATGATGAGATAGTAGCAATACAATATGAGATGCAAAGTGTGTGAATACAAAACGATAGGACCTAAGAGATTGAGATTACAAGAACACTCTAACAAACTATCTTCACCACAAAGGATTCAGTATATATAGAGACATTGAAGAGATGAACCACTGCATTTCGCAAAGCTGGATTAAAGAAACTACGGCACTCTATTCTAAAGAAATATTTCATAAGAAGACTCAAATACCCGTTTCTAAAAATTAATTGAGTCTAGAGCCTCACATTAAAAGACATAGATAATTCTTAACTATATTCTCATCCTTAACTCTTTTGTGCATTATATTTTCTATCTGAGATGTGTGAATATTTATTTGTATAACACACACTATCTCTTGAGCATAACTGGAGGATATCAAACTATCATCGTACTTAATCACTTATTTCTTTTGATTCCCATGAATAATTGTGGTAGAGGTCAAGTGTGACCTGGATAGTCTGGTGTGCTATTGTAAACCCCGATCCAGGGTGTGGACCAAAATTTTATTTATATAAACTCTTTGGTGGCAAGTGATCTCCAAGTAGATAGGATTAAGTCTCTTCTTGAGACTGAACCTCTTGTCTACATTGTTGTGCTAATCTTCCATTACATTGTTTTGTTTTATCATCTGCTTATGTTTTCTGAAACATAAAACTATTTTTCTTACACTTTGATAGTTATTTTTGGTTTTTGTGTGTATTTTATTAATTCAATAAACATGTTTCACAAGTTGAATTACTGTCCTACACTAATTTATCTGAGGACTTATCATCCTTTGAGAAACGTATTGACAAATTGGAAAACTACATTTATACGGCCTAAATTGACTGGGTCATGTTTGAAAGTTGGGTTTTTCTTAACAATAATGTTTTTTAAAACAGAAATTATAAATTGGAACTCAATTCACCCCCACTCTTGGGTATCCACTCCGACGAAAAATGATTGTTCTGATAATTTTACCAAACATAAGGTTTAATTCAAATAATGAAAAAATATTTATAAAATAAAAAAAGACAATTATTAAAAAAAATAAATCATTAGTACAATATATATATATATATGTAGCATTTATGTTTTTATAACTATAAATGATGAAAATATTATTGTAATATTCATGTAGGTGGTCAAACCGATCCAAATTAGAACACACTATTAATTAAAAGATGAATATGAACACATTATATTAAAATATCATTATGAATGAATGATAACGATGTTATATATACTATATAAAAGTGATAAATAATATTTAATAAGTGGTTATTTGAGAGGATTAATGGAAAATAAATCAAAGGTGTTGTTACATACAAAGTTGAATATTGAACTCCTGTGTAAACCGTCCTTTTTCTGAAGTATTTCAGAATCCTTATTGAGAGAAAGGGATTCCAAATAAGTTATTGGATTGTTATAGAGGTAATTCGGGTGGATATTGGATAGGATAAAAAATGAGATATATGGTCTATAGTGGGTAGAGGAGGGGTCTATTAATATATCTTTTTAAGTGGAATATTTGTGAGTAGTCATTCCATGAAGTTTATATAATGTAATTTTACAAGGAAAGTGGATCTAAAAAGAAATAAAATTAAGGAAAATTTGTTCATTCTATTATCTATAGAATTTTTTTCTCTGATATAGAAAGATTGTATCATTGTACGCCTTATTTTAACATTTTATACCATTTTAACCATTCCTACAGTAACTCTTCTTTTCCCATGGTAACTTATTATTTTTGAAAACATGAAATTAAACCTACAATATAATTTTCAATTAATGATTCTGAATTGGAAATTAATATTGTTTAATTGAATATCTAAATGAGTTAAAACATAATTTTAAAATTAAAACACATAATGTATATTTTTTAATAAAATCATTTAAACCATTCATTGATTTTGTTATTATTTATAATAAAATAATAATCCATTAATTAATTCTAGTTAACATATATAAAATAAATTTAATTAAAACCAATCCTTAAATGTGATGGATTTAATTTTAAAATAAAAAATATAAAAATATAAAAATATAAATATTTTAGGAATACATTATATTTTCACCAATGCATTGTTATGTTTTTATTTTTTTATAATTATTTATTATTTTTTTGTTACATGTAAGATATATTATTTTTAATATATTTATAACATATATTTAAAGGATACATACCAACATCCTATTGGATAAATGTATACCGAACAACCATATATATGAAATTTATATTTCAAACAACCAAAAAATGACTATATTACATTTTACAATACAATATATATCCTTAAGAAAATTTATAAAAATATTATGAATGTCGAAAATAGAAATGGTTATGAGACCATTCCAAATGAACAATAAGGAATTAATAAGAAAATTAAAAGGGTAACTCAAAAATATCAGGACATAAGAAGTATGTAAATATTACTAGACGAAAAATATGATGTTTATTGAATAAGAGAAGATCAGACAAAGAAATATGATATGAGGTTTCTAAAAAAGTTTATCTTTTATGAATATGTAATAGACAATATTTCAAATATCATTACAAACATTTTGTAATGTCATTTATTTGTTAGGTTGATAATATGACCATTCAATA
Organism: Viscum album; assembly: GCA_963277665.1. Classification (NCBI taxonomy): domain Eukaryota; kingdom Viridiplantae; phylum Streptophyta; class Magnoliopsida; order Santalales; family Viscaceae; genus Viscum; species Viscum album. Next base: position 1,970,740,011 of record OY728130.1, on the reverse strand, counting down.
AACCAATAGTCATGAAGGGAAGATCTTGATTCAATATAAGATTTCAAGAAGTTTGAAGAAGACTTTTTATGTTGAGATTTTGGGTATCCATTAAGAATATTGTATAATCATATTAAATTAAATGTTTAATGGTGGTCAACTACAAATAAAATTTCTTGGGGGATTCAATTTTCGAGTGGGAACATTGAATTTGATGTTTATGATCCTCCGTTTTTATTTGAGAAATGTTTCCAACATAATGGTAAGATAGTGCACTCTGTATATGATTCCCAACGTGATGTTGATTGATCTCGTAGAGGATTTATTAACATAATTTTATTGTTGAGGTGATAATATGAATTATTTATATATTTTTATGTATATGTATGAGGTAGAGAGGTTCCAAATGGATCAGGTGGTACTAAATGGTGTGGAAGCACAAAGTGAATCAACAAAGAATGAAACAAATTAGAGATCTAAGAAACTGCATCAAACATATATTTTATAGATGAAAAGGTAATAGAATGCTTAGGTATGTACCAAATTAATTGGTACCAAGTGAGGAAGATAATAAGGGATCATATGAACTTGTAATAGATAGATAGGTATTAAATAAGGAAATTCTCGATGGATTGGTATAATATAAGGAAATACAGAGCTAAAATATCAAGTAAAGAAGAACTATGAAAATTATTTTTAATAAAGATAAATTGATTTAAATAAGTGGGAAAATATATCTTGTGCCCCTCAAGTATACAAGATTAAAATGATAGTGGAGGGAATGAGAACATGATAAAAAGAAGACGAATACCATTGTAAGAGTGGTAGCAATCCATTTAGTTTTTGTAAAGTAGGGGAAGCTTGTGTGAACTAGGTTTCATATGATATAATAATAAGAATATTGGATTGTATGCTACTATACAAGAAGGATAATATGAAGAATATCAAGGGATAATTATGAAATTAAACAGAAGTCCCATACAGGGGAGGACATCAATCACATTTTAGAGAACATGAATAATTTTATGAATATTTTTTTGGAGGTATAAATATTTTTTATGGATATATAGTTTGGACTAGGAATTCATCATTCTATGAAATTACGATTTGCACCCACCCCCTACCAAACTATAGAGAAACATACATGGGAACATGACTATTTATAGGAAAAACCAAAATATATTTTTATCTTATTATAATGTAGAATATATGTACGGGTCACCACTATAAACAATAAGGAATTACTAATATAAATGAGTGGTGACCCTTTAAAAAATTATGGGCCTTTATTTACATGTTTTGATATACTTCAACACAAAAATGAAAAGAGAATGTGATAATCAATATAAAAACTGGTCAAATAGGTAATGGGAGAAAAATAATGGTTTAGATTAAAATAGGGTCCCCAACACTGATTCACCTACTCTCAATGTGGATCATATCCTGAATTGGTCCACTCAATTAGTATGAAATCAAAAGTTCACCTCTGTTGTATTCTATAATTGGATGATATTATCTTTTAAATATTTCATTTTCTTTCCTATATTTACAATGAAGTATCATTTTATATAAATTAAGACTATCTTAGAGAAAAATTATACATCTAACAATACCATGATGAATTGTATAAAAAGATAAATTAAATATGAAGAAAATTTCACTATTAAGATAATAAAAATATGAAAATTTAGTTTTTCAATTTCATGACAATAAATATGAAATAATTATCTTGGAATGTGGAGAATGTTTGTTTCAAATCACCACCATGAAAAAATGATAAAAACCTCTCTCATGTTATCATAACATAAGTGGTGATGATGATCAATATTAAAATACTAATGATATATCAGTTGGTTGATAAAAGGATATTCTACATTTCATTCCCAGTGAAATAGCCTCTGTTGTTTGTGGATTCTTAGAAAGTATATAGGATGAAATCACCCCTCTTGTAGATGAAATGAATAACATAGACATAGCATTGAAATAAAATTATCTATAATTCACAAATCATTCAAAGAATGTTGTATTATTTGAGAATGGAAATATGGATCTTAAAATAAGTTCCTCAAAATATAAACACAAATGGATAAATAAATTTTATGGTTATTGTATAGTCATAAATAGTCTTGATGTTAAGATCAATGCACTTGATTAAAAGTTAAAAAGCACATTGAATTAAAATATTTTTAATTGAATGTGAATTCCAATAGGATTAACAAACATGACTAATTACTATAATTTATTTTAGAAATCATGATGAAGATGTTCATAAAATATAGTAGTATTTTGTATAGAGGGAAATTTTGATTAAAGATTAGAAGAACACCCTCAATATTTATAGTAAATAATTTTAGGCCAACTTGGTAATTATTGAAAAGCCACATATTGAATTTTCACAAAATAAAAAGAGATTTTTTCCTACCATTTAATTATCAATAGGTAAATTTTGGGGTAAAAACCCTCCGACACATGACATGATGTTCACGACATTGTTTATTGACATATCTCAAGAAGTTAAAAAAATAGGTACCATCCACATCTTCTTGTAAAAATTTATGTTGATTTATTTCCATGAATAATGCACATTTATAATTTATTCACTGATCGTATCAAATTTCACTGATCACAAGGATATTTAAAGGGTTCTTCTATGGTTAAATGGTTGGAAATTTCTTTACCTGAATAATTCAGAGGCAGAATGAGGAGGATTAACTTTTGGAAAATTTCATTATTTATAAAAATAATTGTAATGTCTCCCCACTCAACTATTTATAAGTGTATCTATAGCGACCCATTAATTACATACATTGATTTTACTTCATAATTGATGTATATTTACCAAAACATATAAACAAAACCTTGACATTACCATATAGGTATAATTTCTTTATAAAATGGGAATCATAAATAACTGGTTCCTAATACATCTATATTTTCTCATGGTTATTTCATTATAACAAGACTCATTTTTGGAATATTGTACATAATACACTTCTTCATGACCTGTGGAAAAGAAACATATAAAATGGTGGTATCAAATTCTTAGTAATGGTAAACAAAATAAATATGAATCATACCATAATCATAAGAACATAACATTTTAAAATCTTCTCTTGCATATAAAAGATCAAAATATCATCTCACTAATTTTTTCTCATCATAGTTTAAAAGTTTGATTAAACCTTTCCATTGATCCCAAGTATAGTGACCCAGGTTTAACATACATGGATATTGCATCATTTTAGATGTATAATCAGTACATTACAAAAATACATTCCTGAGGATCATAATAGTTAATTGTCTATTGAATCGTAAATGAAAAATCATCTATCCTGGTGAAAGAACTTCAACATCTCCATAAATATCTCCACCTTTAGTACTACTACATAAAACCTTTCTTCATAACCTGAGGAAAGGGAACATTAGAATGTGGTGAGATTAAATACTTTGTAAGGGTAAACAAAAGATATATGTAAGAATTCTCATACGAATAAGTGTATGAGAACATGATAATGAAAAATATAAGATCATTACCTACATATCAAAGATCATATATATGAATCATGGAATAAATAACGGTTGTTCATAATACATGATTTATAAGTAAATAAAGAACATAAACCATGAAATCATAGCATAGAAATAAAACATGGAATTGTGGAAGACACAAAATAATATAATATGATTTCCATGGTAGCCAGGGCATCACATCCATGACCATATTGGTATTATGGGTTTAATACCCATACCATCTTGGTAATCACAGTTCACTCCCATGGCCATCTTTGTAGAGTTTACCCCCAATACCATCTTGGAAGTCATGGTCCGGTTTAATGACCTTGATAGTTTCATGAGTTCACTCCTCATACCATCTTGGTATTCATGTATAATACCTAATACCATCTTAGTCTATCTCATGTGATATAAATATTTACCCAGTCCATTAGATGGAGATATAGTTCCAACATGTCTCATAATGAAATTATACATACATGTTTCATAATATCATATATAATCATATAATAACCTATGAAATGAAATGGTTACTATATACAGGAAAACATCTCATAACCTTTGGAAAAGAGATAGGTTTTATAATCATTTCATCATAAACATAACCCATGAAAAGAAGCAGGATTCAGAACAATATAACTTGTGAAAGATAAATGAGTTTCATGAAGACCATGACATTAAGAGTAACCCATTCATAGACAGAATATTAATAGATCCTTTTAATCAATTCCTAAAAGGTAATTAGTAAAATCTATGGATTTCATCTTGGATAGAAAATAATTTTAAAATATCTTTCAAAAATGATTCTTGTGGAAAATGTACTTTATTCTATTAAATAGTATTTTAATAAATAAAACCATTTGAAAATAATTCTCTTAGATAATAACTTTAAAACATATAAATAATACTTTAAATCATTTTAAATACTTTTTCCATGAGAACATATAAAATAAGCTTCAAAACATTTTAAAAACATTTTTCATTGAAAATACTATGAAAACTACTAAATAATGCTTTAAAATTTTTTAAAATTAATTTTTCTTGAATACATATAAAAGAATTAGGAAACAATTTTGGAAACCTTTTTCCTTGAAAACTTATAAAAGAATAAGTAATTTTTTTGGAATATATTTTTCATAAAAACATTTAAAAGATGCTTGAAAATTATTTAAATCCCATTTTCTATGAAAACATTTAAATTAATGTAAAAAAATTTAAATCCATTTTCATTAAAAATATATTTTAGATAATGTTTCTAAAAAATACCTAAAACCTAAAAATAATTCTTCAAATTATAGGTGGTGGATAAATCCGTACATGTCATACGAGGTAAAAAGAACATTTCTGTTGTATGGTAAAAAGGATAAAAAATGCACTCATTTAGAAAGAGACACAAATATTCCTTTCATAAAATTGGTAAAATAAAAAAAGTTTATAAATTTATATTAATTATCATAGAATATTAGTGTAATATTTTTGGAAAACTTTTCATAAATAAATGTTTTGAAGGAACACAGATTTCTGACCAAAGAGTGGGTAAAGTCAGGCATTCTTAAAAACACTTTCTTAACTATTTTATGTACTAAAGAGTATAAAATGTCAAAACTACCTAAATATTGGATGAATTTCCATTGGAAAATAAAATTAATTAATTTCCTGAGATATGGAACATAATAATTAATCAAGTTAATCATAAAAGTTAACAATCTCTAAAATTGATGAGATCTTCACAATAAACCCTTATAACTCAGTAACATGAGATCATACGCTCCATGAAAAAAAGTAAACTTATATGAAGATTAAAATATCATGAAAGTAAGTAGATTAATGATATAAAATCTCAAATTTAAGTATATACACCTTGAAAAAAGAGTTTAGGTGCGTAATAAAGCATTTGTCTCAAAGAAAGGAAATTCTAACAAAACATTTTTACTGAGTTGGTAACATTTGAAACATAATCCCCGTGAATGATATATAATAAAATATTCATTTTATTATAAATAAATATAATTATAATATACATTTAATACCATTATGTTCAGTACATACACCATAAAAAAGGAATGAGTGGTGAACATAACATGTATCTCAAGGAAATAAAAAGTGAGTTGAAATTCCCTTACCTTGTGTCTTGAAACTCGTCGTACTCATTAAAAAACACCTATATAATAAATATAAATTTTTTAAAATATTTTAAAAACCATATTCTGTTATCTAATTCCATATATGGTTTTATTATGACCTTATCTTACCTTCTTGTTTACCATCGTATGTTAAGGTTTCACTTTGGGTAAAATTCACTTTATTTTTCATATGTGTCTTAATTTTTTATATTGTTGATCCTTATACTTATATCATGAAAATATAATTTAAAAAATTATATAAATATCATTTATCTACAGTATATTTTTATTATAATAAACTATATATTATATTAGAACGAAATGGAATACATCGTTAATGGAGACCGTAGGTCATAAATATGAATGGACACTATCTCTATTTTATTATCGTGTTGAGAGAAATAAAGTAAAAGAAATATATGTTTATATATATATATTATTATTAAATTATATTTATTATGTCTTATATATCATATATATTCACTATAACCTTCATGAATACAATCCATTTACTATATGAATGAATCACATAACTTTTATGGGGCGGTAGCCCACACTTCCCCAAACAAGATTATTGTATTTAAATAAGATGGAAAGCATAAATGTATGTTCCAAATAAACAATAAAGTATAATATAAACATTATAAATATAATATATATCATATATAAATATATAAATATATTTTACATCATAATTTACACCATGATATGGGGTAATGGGAAAAATGAACAATCATTGTTTCATGTGGGAGTAGTTTGTCGTGCACATAAATAAATTGTTTGTTACACATTAGATGGAGGTGTTTTTACATGTAGGTTGAAAATTTTACATTAAAACATCCTAGTGTATTTATAATACTGTTTTTTATATAATAATATAATAAATATATTTTTAATGGAGGCGACAAGAAATAAAATAAAGGACTTGAGAGAAGATGTTACCTTTTAATCAGGTAACTTCTTTTGGTTTCTGCCAAAAAGCTTATTTGGATTTATTTATTCCCAAGGGAAGAATTCTAGTAGGAATTATGGATTCCTAGGAATTTTATTGGTAATTTATTAGCCAAGAATAAGTGGTTTTGCTGGTGTGACTAAGTGGAATAATTGTTGGATTTTTATAGGGAAGGAAAGGGACTCAATTGGAATTTTTAGAAACATGTTTTTTGTACACATATTATTACCTAAAAAAGTCATAAAAAACCAAAAGACTCAATAATTTCAGTTTTATTGACTATATATGGACATAAAATAGGTTTTTTAAATGTTTATAGATCATTTGGGACTTTATATTTAAGGATGATTCCAAAATTAATCTTAATTTTTCCTTCATCACGGTGATTAATTTTAATCACTTTTACTAATAATTTTTGTCAAAAATTAAATTTTAATTTTTAAAATATAAATTATATAATGAATAAAACAATTTATATTGGTTTTTATAAATTTAAATCACCTAAGCATAAAAATTAAGATTAATTTTAATCCATTAGATGGGACGAAATAACAGGGTCTTTAATGTAGAAAAATGATCAATGGATTGTTAAGATTTTGTATTCATTTTCAAAGAAATATTATTTATGATGAATTTTATTGTATTATATATTTAATATTCATTTAATTTTACATTAAATCAAATTTATATTATCATTTAACATTAATTATTAATTAAACCAGAAGACAGTTTTTAACTAAATAGTAGTAATTTTCACTGTTTTCCAAAAAATGATAATTCTCATGAAAGTCCCAAAAATTACCCTTAGGAATGTTGAGATGTTCTAAATTAAATAATAAGGATTATTCTATAAAATTAAATTACTAAATATGTGCAAAATTAATTTTTTTATTTAAAGTGGTTTATTCCAGAAAACAATATTTTTTAATATAAAAGGACTTTACCATAATTAGTATGTTTCATGGTCAATATGTTTTATTTATATAAACCAATTATAAAAAATATTTTAAAATTAGTTATTATCATTAATATAACTAGTATTTATGTCTAGGTTATAATTACCTCTTTTAAATTATCATATAAAAGAGATGTTTCGTATAAACTAATTTTTGTGTGCATCGTAAGCTAAGTAGGTGTTGCATGTAACATATGTCAAATTGAATTCCAATTTGGTGTTTCATATAACATGAACCAAGTCAATTCTATATGAAAGTAATGTTTTATATAGTACATTTATATACATAAATGAATATTTAATTTATTTGTGTAAAACAGCTGTGTGACTGTAATAATATTTACTTTTATTTTCATATTCATTTATAATTAATTAGTAACTAATTAATTCATATTATATTGTATAAACCACATATTTTCATAGTTTTGTTAATACAATTCATAACCTATAATTTAAGAATCAATGTTTTATCTTATTATATTAAATAATCATATTTTAATAATATATTATTGTTTGGTAATCCTTTTGCATGCATGTTACAGAAGTCATCGAGGAAAGTCAATGTTGCATATAATGAAAGGTAACCTCAGTGTTCTATATAGAGCAAGAATACATTTATGCAGCATATAAAAAAAAATTAGCTTGGTGTTACATATAATTCAATACAAACATGGGTAATTAATAAAATAAAAAATCATATGTGTTTCATGAAATGAAAAATTTCAAAAAGGTTAAATAAATTTGAAAAAAAATAAATCAAAAAATCTTGGGGTGTTATACAATAGAGGTATGAGTAGAGCCACCATATATGGATTTACATATTGGGTCCCCTAATCAATTTCCTATTAAACCAAGAGTCCCTCATGTTTTCTATAATAATATTCAGTCATTGAAAAATCGATTAGAAGCTATGAAAGAACGTTGTGCATTAGTGAAGTAAGAAAAAATGACTTACCCTGAATGGGTAGAACTGACCACTCCCCCTCTAAATATTGGAAACCCTGCATTTACAGTTTTTAATGTTTTGGGATATTCAAAGCATCATTTAATTCATTTACTGTCCTACTATGATCCCATGATGTGGAACCCTACACAATAAGAAGTAGTGAAACACAGGTTGTTTCTACAAACAATACATGGTCCAGCCTTTTCATGGTACACCAGTTTTCCAACTCGGTCGATTTCAGGATGGGAAGATCTCCATTGAAAATTTATATTTAAATTCATCTGAATACTATAGAAGAAAATAGTCATTAACATCTCTAAATACAAACAATGGTAGAATTAGAGGGTATAATATTTCCTAGCACAATGGAAATGTTTGACCTACTCAGAAAACCAATAGTTTCCTTAGGTAGATTTGTTGTCTATCTATATATAGAACCTACGTGAAGTGTTACATACAACACTCATCCCTATAAAATACAATGGGGTTTCATGATCTCCGTACAGTATCACAGAAACATTAACATTCCATATTGCACACCATGTCCATGTCCCATGTAATTATAACAACTCAATAGAAGACAATAAAAAAATGAAAGGATGATTTTGTTATGATTATTCTAGACCCTACCCTAGATCCGGTATTGAAATCTACAAAATATCATATGGCCACTCTTCTTGAGAATTTACAAAAAAACTCCCAAATCATTTGGGTGGATAAATAGATCAAAGTTAAATATAGTTTTAGGAGTTAAACAATCTGGTTTATTGATTCTGAGTTGACCATGTCCTTGGATAATTCATCTCAAAATTGGAGAATATAATGGTCATGTTTTCAAATCCCAAGTGGCATGATCATGTTAGTCTCAATTATTTCCCAAATTATTTCCCCTTCCCCCAAACATGAGGTCACACAATTATACAATGTTTTTTTTTCAATGAAATTATGGAAAAATAGTCGACTCTTCATAGGTAAAGCTGGGAAAGTCACCCACACAGGTGGTTTGTGATTGTACTACCAATCTTGAAGAAGATGGAGAATTGTAGGAAGTTACTAAAAAATTAATGTATATGCTTAATGATTGTATAGTTAGAATGTCGATCAATAGGGATAGTGATATCCTCTGATCATAGTTGAAAAGGCCAACTATGACCTCAATCACTTCATCTATGACACATCAAACACTATTGATGCCACAACCCTAAAAAATCTAAAATTATAAAAAATTACTTGTATAGAAGATCTGGAATAAAACACATGATGTTAAACATGTACAAAATCTAATATTATAATTGAAATTATTGGACATAATTTTTTCAGTCCTAGAATAATAGGCGTTGCCCCACCAAATGGCCCAAAAATAGTCGACAAACCAGACTTACTGGTCATCAGATGGGGATTTGATTTTTGGTTTTATTAATATTATTCATTTAATGGATCCCTTATCAAATTATGATTGTGGATATGAACCCTAATTCCTTACATCTGATTGAGTAATTAGGGGAATAGGCCACAGGGGTCGAGGATATAGGTGAAGATGTGGTCGCATCAAAAATATTTACTCAAGCCACATCCTTGTTTGAACTGTCTATATGGATGAAAATCGTAGAAGTGACCTCTGATGAGCTTAAAAGGAGTATGAAATCTCTCTCACACATTCCAGGGGTCACTCTAACCTGGTTGTATTAGAAGATCATGTAAAGGATAGTCCGTCATAAAAAACATCCTTAATAGGTAGAAGACCTAGTCAAACAACCCACTAATACAGAAGCTCATCTAACACCTTTTCTAAGGGTCAATCCAATTACATCAAGTACATTGGTTCCTAAACTGCCTTCAAAATTGAATTCTAACAGTAGTAATCATGGGCCTTTGGTCTAGAAGAATGAAATTATAACTATATTTTCCCTTGCACCAGACAAATTTTAAATCATGGATGCTCTAAATCTATAAAAAAGACCCATCAGAAGCACTCATAGAGCCTTTTCTAAGACCTTATGTATTTGAAGTGGATTTTTTTACTACTAATGTATATTGTTCTGAGATATATCCTACAGAATTATAAAAAATCGTATCATTCATGGAAAAGGACAAATATCCCATTATACAAGGAAACGTCATACCCCTGTATGTTTTTATAAGGATTATTGATGTTGATATATGATGATATTTCATCTAAAATGGATCTGGAGTTTTCCACATTATTTTCTAAAAACTTCAACGGATGGGTTACAGTGAGGACCACTTATCCATTTCAACTCTGATTCTACAACATTATGATAATATTGAGAAACATCCTCTAGTAGGAATCAAGCTCAAGACCCAATATTAGGACCTTGTATTGAACATATAATTTTTGGTTGTTTAGAAATAAATGACATTTAGTTTTATACTGGGGAGTCCATGGTTGCATAAACAGGTGTAAATACCCACATCATAAAACCAATACTTTAAATATTACCATAATTCTCAAATTGGGATGTTTTAGGGTGGCAATGTCCCATTTGAATCTTGAAAAACATTGTACATTAATGCATGATTCTACCAGAGGGAAGGGAAACAACCCATGACCAACATTGTTTCTCATTCATGGCCCCAAATGGTTTGAAAATGACCCCAATAAATCCCTTTAAATATCATAGTGAGTAATATGTACTACCTATCCATCAATGTGAAGTAATGGGGCCAATTATGTATATTTTCAATAAAATTCATGATATTAATCATGAAAACTAATCTCAATAGTTCTCAAAGGTCACAAACTCTCTGAAAAGTGGTAGAATCTTGTATTAAAATACCCTTTTCCTATTAATGGAATCCCAAAAGATAGATAAATCATATGATAATCCAAGAGATAATAAAGATATTTATTTTATATCCCTCACTTCACCCCTTATAGATATTCAAAAAGACCCCACATTTCCTGTGGGGTAAGAGGGAGTTGCTTCATATTTCAGATATCAAAATGATGTCTCCCCTCCAAAATCAGAAAATATTCCTCAATTACCTACATCCCTAAAAATTGAGGCTAAATATGAATAGAAATCAAAAAAATAATATGAGAAACAACTCCTAGATTCCCCATTAAAATTAGAAGAAATTTTATTTACCACAAAAAATGAACTCCGAGAAATAAATCTGTGTTCAAAATAATATCCATGGACCACCCTAATCAGTGTAGCCTTGTATTATAAAGAACAATAGACATACACCTCCTTACTAAAGTAGCATTAGGAAGTTTTCACCTATAATTATATATAGATTTCTTTCCTTGATCCTGAAGTGGCCACTCACCACTTGGGATTTCCAAAAATACCACTAGGGTTACAAACATGCAGTGAGAAAGACACACCCAACTCATCCCGCCCAAATTAAGGGTGATGATTATAAGCTTATTTAATCCTTTTTCATTTGGGAAGTCTATTATCTGACATATGTAGCCAATATAGTCCCATTTATAAAGAATAATGGGTAATGCAGGGTCTGTATTTGGTTTAGATATCTCAAACAACACTACCTGAAAGATGATTTCCCATTCCCAATCACAGAATTACTGATTGATGCAACAATCATATATCAAGTCATCTCTTTCAAGGATGGAAATTTGGGATATAAAAAAGATAAAATCATTCCAAAAATATGATGAAGTCTCCTGCTTTAGGGGACCCCAATGAGTATTCAACTATCATGTAATGCCTTTTGGCTTGAAGAATTCCAGCACCACATACGAATGTTCTATCTGACACATTTTCAAACCCTTGACTGGGATGTTTTTTTATTGGAACTTTAATTAACTTTTGGTTTAGTCTAGAAATAATTATGATCACCTCACTAATATTAGGACTATCTTCTAAAAATTGAAATATAATGACCTCAAAATGAACCCCTTGAAATATACTTTCTCAGTCACCTCAGAAAAATTTATTGACTTAATTATATGCCATCATGGAATCAATGTCAACCCTAAGAATAAAAAAGATATTTTTATTATTTCACCACCTCATACCTATAAGATTTGAGGGTTTTAGCAGGACCTGTTTCCTAAATTTAGTTCTTTGTAGACAACCTCAAAATCCATTGTTTTACATTCACCATGTTTATGAAGAAGTGGTCAATTATCAGTAGACAAATGAATAAAAAAATCATTTTAAATCCTCAAGAAATATTTCTTGATCCCACATGTGTTAATGAAACCTTTTGAGGGAAAAATTATCATTTCTTTGTGGCAGTCCTATAGCGATCACTAGGTGTTTTACTTGCATCAAATAATGACATGTGGAAGTAAAAAAACATTATTATCTTAGCATAACCATTCATCACACTAAGACTCATTATTCATATTTTGAGAAGAGAAACCTTGTGTTAATCATTGCTATTCAAAAATAGAGGCATTAGATACAACACCATGTGGTCCACTTGGTCTCTTGTAATAAACTTTTCAAATACATCCCCATCAATCCTATGTTTACTGGACATTTTTCATGGTGGGTTGTTATCCTACAATAGTTTTATATAAATTTTGTGCCTCCAAAATAAGTGAATGGTCTATATTTGGTATATTTCCTTAAAGAACACCCATTTGTAGGAACAATTTCCTTATATACAGAATTTCTAGATTAATATATATATTTTATTCAAGGGAGACCCTAGACATGGGAAATGTATTTTTATGCACATCCAAAAGCTCAACAAGGAAGAGAACGGAGGACTAGAAATTCAATAAAGGTGGGTTGGGATACGTTCTCATCTCTCCAACAAAGGCAGACTTTCCTTACTCTTTATTGTTATTCTATGTATGTACATGAAATAAAGAATTATATCATGCCCCCATTATAGTCCATGAACTTGAAATTTAAATACTAGTGGGGAACCTTGAGGTGAAAGGAAATTTCTTTTTGGTACTCAAACTGGTCAATGGGGATTATGATATTATGAAAGAAGAACAAATCCCATTTTATGACTGTGTTTAAGGACTAATGGAATATTTTCCTTCATATCGAACATCAACTCATTTCCCATGATCACAGAATGCCCAGACTGATTTGTTGTTAATTTAATCCATGTCCCTAGATAATCTAGATTAGGATGAAATAGACAAAAATATTGTGTATTTATAAATTGTCTATCCTTTTTTCATGTCATCATGGAGGGGGTCAGTGAGGTCAGTCCCATTCCCGAACCTGATGGTCCCATGAATGGTTAGATGATACCCCTTTTGGAATAGCTGCAAAATGGATGTATCTCATTGGTTAAAGCCTGAAAATAGAAAATCTGTTGATGAGAGGTGATATTTATCCATTAAGATAGACCAAATCACCAAAAGTCCACTATAAATGTTTCTTTAATGGAATTATTCTTAGATGAATTGATGGATAATATATGTTTACTTTTATGATAGTAGTGTAAACATTATCCAATGGTGCCCACCAGTCAGGGTTCAGAATTTCCAATCAAATCCAAAGGCACAGATATTTATGGCCTTTGATGATATATGATTGCACAAAATTCACCAATAAGTCCCTTTCCTACTAAGTGAATTCCAAATTCATCCATAAACCCATGGATTTTATACGCACATCAAAATACTATTAGCCATTTCAACATGGGGGATGGATTTTTTAGGGTTCTATTATCCTGCTTCAACAAAAAAAATTATATTTATCCTAACATCTATTCACTCCTTCTCTTACTATGTTGAAGAAATACACATTAATCAAATTCGAGCCAGGAGAATTTTCTATATTGTTAAAGACTACATCATTACCAAATTTTGTTTCCCTCTTACAATACTACTGGAAAATAGAACCAATTTCTATTCTTCTTATTTGGGAAAGCTATATCGGGAGTATAATATCAAGTCCAACCACTCATCCCGCTACCACGTAGCTGCTAATGGATAGATAGAGTCCTTCAATAAGTCCCAATAAAACATAATCCAGAATATAGTGGAAAAAGATAAAAATAATGTTTATAACAGTTTCTTTCAATCCCTTCAGTATTATCAGACAAAAACCCATACAACCACATGAGAATCCCTATATTCAGTTGATTATAAAATAGAGGAATTCCTTCATATTGATGTCCAATTTCCATCATTCCATGTTTCGATCTGTGATTATTTATCCATGGATGAACAATCCCAAAATTTTTGTATGTATTGGAGTTACTTAATGAGAATATATTACATACCATACAACACCTAGAGGTCCATAAAAATTTGATATCATGGGATATTAACAAGAATTTATTCCACTATTCATTCCTAAAACCAGAACTGACACTGGTCTTAGGGACACCGATGATACTATGGATGAGGCCTCCAAAGCTTGTGCTAATGTGGGAGGGACCTTATTCCATACACAAGGTCCAATATAATGGATCATATTCCATAATCATGATGTATGGAGAGATAATTATGTCCCCTACCAATGTCATATTTCTCAACAAATACTATGTGGGATAAGAACACTGTTGTCTCGGCTACACAAAATTAAACCGTGTAGTCAATCTTAGTTGCATGACCATAAAAGTGTGAAATTTTTTCCATGTCACAAGATGATAAATTTCATAATGCCAAGATCCTGGATATATGAAATTAAAATTCATGGCAACATGATCATGTGTGAATAAATTTTAAATGCACGCCATATAGTATTGGTCATATGACCCAAAATTAAAATACATCATAGTTATATTTGTATGACATTAAACTACATATCCTAATATCCTTTTCATAAGATATTAAACATTAAAACAATATCCTTACCACATGATAAAAATTTGCACAATACTTTAATCTATTATTGAGTGGATCGAAATCTTTAGAGTCGGTATCCCCCCACACCTTTAATTCAAGAACTATGTGTGTCTTGATTCTAATCATCATAAGATAAATAGTAACACCCATATATTCATTCATAAATCCTGCCACATAACCCCCTTCCAAATGTATGGGTCAGAACATTTTAGGGAGCCATTATAGAACTATGTGTGTCTTGATTTTCATTTTGATGGGATATATAGTGATTCCTAGACCTCATTTTATTGGCCCATCCATGGGGTGAGGAAGAAATTTCCTCTCTCCTATAGACAAAAAATATTTCTATACAGGATACATTCACTCAGGTTCCATCAACTAGGATTCCATCAGGGATACCCGATTATTCCTCTCCCTCATTTAAATAAAATATATATATTTAGGATACTTCACACGTCGTAGCTAGTACTGATCCAAATGATTCATTTGTTCATGTAAATATTCTTTACACGCATCATAATCCTTGTCCTATTAAATTTAATATGTCTACACGATTTCCTTTTCCATCGATGATAGGAAGTAAGATTCCAAAATACACATTTTTTTAGATTTTATTTATACTACATAGTTGTCTTTGCATCAGTCACCCATCAAAATTCCTTTCAGCCATATGATGTCAATGTTTTTCTATGTAATAATAAACCTCAATTGGATTTATATAAGTCACCCTCCAAAAGGTCCTATCAACTAGAGGTGCATTGGTCCTCAAGAGATACCTCTTATACCTCTATAATCCTTATCAACACTATAAGGGGAACCCAATTTTCAAACATTATATTTTTGTAATTCCTTGTATTTTTTTCCATGCCACTTATCTGGATCTGATAACCCCCAATATTATTGTTTAAAATTTATTTCACATGTCTGAAGTATGTCAGTGCATCATTATCCCACTTAGCCTTCCATAATTTATATTTTCCGTGAATAATCTTCTTTAACACATGACATTAAACTACATGGCTAGTGTCATCATCGCCTGACACTAAAAAACATGGTTTTCAATAACTACATACAACTTGGTTCTTTCTTTGCAGAGATACGTAGTTATGCATAGATCTCACATCCTAGTCCAGAAACCAAAAAAATAAAAATGTTCATATCCTTCATTTTTATCACCTTATGTGTGGTGGAAGGAACCTTATCCACTCCTTGTTTCTTGCCTGATCATAGTTCACATGGGATTAGTAGTTTTGTTAATGGATTATCCATATGATTAAGTCATATCAATTCACATCAGGGTTACTATGGTCCAGGTCATAAGAGCATAAAAGGCACACCATAATTCTTTATTGTATAACATTAAATTTAATTTTTAATAATAATCATATAACTATGTGTGGATTGATTCTCATTCATATGAGATAAGTAGTGATTCACATATCTGACATCCTAGTCAATCAGCAATATTTCCTTTCCTTGTTGAAGAACCACATCCTTTCCTCATGATTTGAAACAACATGGTTCCATAAGAACTATATATGGATTGATTATAAATCCTATGACATACATAGTGATGCTCAAATCCTATATACTGGTCCAGCCGCAATATGGTAAATTCCACCATTAAATTATGTATGAGTCAGATCTATATAAAAAGGACCAATATGGTTTCTCACTCAATTTTTTATCACATATTCAAAAAAAATCCCCTAGTCCCCATAAGAATTCAATTATTATGGGGAATATTTTCTAGAAGTATGTTTGGAATGATTATTTCTCTAATGAGATACATAGTGATTCCTATGTCCTATACCCTATTCCAACCAAAATATTTTTATTTCATGTTCAGCCACAATCTTCTTTACCATATGATGTTAAATTAATATTTTATGTCCTCACTACATGAAACTAAACTTCATGGTTTTATAAAACTATATATGGGTTGATTTATTCTATGATTAGATACATAATGACACCAAGGTTTTCTTCCCTTTTCCATCGAAACTATAAAAAATAAAACTAAACTTTACCATGTAAGGGTCATACCTATGTAAAGAAAAACAATTATCCTTATTCTTGATAATTTTGATACGAAATATTCCTCCAATGTATAGGTACTTACCTTCCACAAACCAAAATCTTTGTCTTTTCATGATTCTCCAAATATAAGGGCATATCATTTAGAGGATTAAATTGTTTGACTACATAGTAATATTCCCTAATTTTATTTTTATGAGTTTCCCTCAAAAAAGGCCTATAAGCCTGAGAATTCGACTATTTTAATGTGTATAAAAATTCTCATGATTTCTTTTCTTAAGTCACCCACCAAAAGGGTATATCTACTAGAGTTCCCCAGGGTATACCACTTCATTCATCATACACCCCAATTATTTGTTGATCATGTGTCAATCATCAGATCAAAAAACCCTAGATTACATCTTTCAACCCTCCCCCCTTTATACCTAAAAATGATGGGACATTATTGGAAAAATTACCATGAAAGAATAGAATTGATAATATGTTTTTCAGAGATAGACAATCATAGACTATAGCCCCAACATCCTCACTTTAAGAAGTTAAACTACATGGTCCATGTCCTAGTCACATGACACTAAAAGGCAAGATGATTCAACACTTATTAGAGTGGAATTCCCCTAAAATCATTCATATAATAAAATTCATTTTCGTTTACACAATCCAAATTCATGTATGCGTAGTCTACCATTCTTGGAAAATACCAATATAAATTCTCTCTTAATTATGAGGAACATATCCTTTGAAAACCACCCTTTGTGGCCATGAGATATTTTGATCTTCAAAAACTAAATGGATATCTGTAATGTAATGTTATATTCCAAAAGAATCATTTGTATCACTATGCAGTAATATACCACAATTAGATTTTTAGAATTTTCCACCCAAAAGGGTATGTCGGCCAGATGATTCAACTGTTTGAAAATGTTTCAGTATTCCCTAGTTGAATTTTTCTAATACACTAACTGAAATTTCTTTTCAACTAGATGTGTAATAATCCCCAGTAAAAACATGTTTTAAATTTGTAAACCCCAATCCACAACATTAAGCTGAAATCCTCTTTTCAAATGGTGTTTGTGATATTTCCTTGTATGTTTGTCTCACAACATGTTTTAGATCTTGAAATCACAATGTCATGAATGAAAATTTCTATTTATGTATCTAAATAGTTTATAATATTCTAGTAAAAAAATAAATTTTTGTTTCATCATTACAGAACTCACAGTCAAAGTTGCAGACCTAAAACACCATTCACATTAGTTGGGATTTCATGCCATTAAAATATCCACAAAAATAGCCACAATACATTTCAGGTTCAAAACCCACAATGGGAACCCCGATAAAATGATGATTCTATGTTCTTTAGAACTATTCTCTGCATGCTTTAGGAAAGAGTCATGAAATAAAAATATAAGAGGGAAAACTTGTTTGGTTGAAACCCTACCAAGGCCATCCTAAGAAAAAATTTCTATCTCTAGAACTAATTATTCTTCATATTGTACTTATGAAAAAATTGGGTGATGACATAAAAGAAAAAAAGTTTTTAGGGTTTTCCATATGATCCTAGTAATAATTGAACTATTATTTCTAGGTCTAAATACCTAGGAGAAAACTACATCACTTCCTCTCCCCTATCATTACAATTATAAGATGATGAATTTTGATCAAATTGATCATTTTTAGTGATATATTATAATTTTAATAAATATAGGTCTATAAAAAAAGTGATTAGAAACAAAAATATTATTCATTTATGTTTTAATATATATAGGATCTTCCACATGTTAGAGAATCTCTACCAAATTATATAATTTTTCCTCAACATAGCCCTTGAGATATTGAAATATTTCTTGAGAATTTTCCACAACTTTTTAGAACCCATAAAATTTTGTGGAGACAACAACCAAAGGATTATGAAGATTCTCTTTAGCCACGACAATAGAATCTATTCCTAGTGTCAAGGTCCCCTTCAAGGATTGGTGGAGTTGAACCATCTCTTCCTTCAAAGAATCCAATTATTTTTAAGTAGTTTCTTTTAGTGAGATTTTTCTTCAAAAAAATTATGATATTACTCCACCTCCATGGCATTATTATTCTCAAAATAGGATACAATAGGTCAAATATCTTAAAATTGTCCAGATAATCATACCTCAACGAACTACGATCATTCGTCCTATTCCCTTTGTAAAATGATCAACTTCACATCATGAGGGATCATGTGATAATCAAACCAACCACACCCTAAAATGGAATACATGGGTCGAAATCAGTGAAGTAATGAAGACACGCCTTCATGTGGAATCCCCGATACTATATTCCAAATATATTGACCAATGATACAGTGTGTAGTGTAAAGTGAATCCTATGTCTCCATGTGTGACTCAAAACCTCTTTAATGTAGAAATATATTATTTGATCAACACACTTAAAGAGTCACCTAACACTACTCCCTTAGTAATGGTATCACCATCACCTACCAGTGTTGAATAAATGGGAATAGTAAATGCACCTCATGTTCAGCCACCAATTTTGATGACACTGAATATAAATTGGCACCCCCATTAACATTAGGAAGTTATCAAATATTAAAGGTAGTAAAATAACTAGATAATTTAACCACACTCACTCATTAGTGGATCAAAAAATAGAACTAAGGCCTCTATAATATCCCTAGTATCAACCCTTTTCGTAGGGACCTCCTGATACAGATCATCCTCATGAATTTTCCCATCAGAAGATATAGAGGCCCCATAAGAATCTCCCAAAATAGTTTTCTCAGATGTTAATACCTTGTAAATTAATGTTGAATAGACTTCAAGGCCATATTCATGAATTCCTATGTAAATTTTCACTATAAAAAATCATTACAAGTCGATCTCTAGTATCAAAAATGAATTAAAAGAGGATAAATGTATTCTAAAATTCAGGAAAGATAAAACTCACATTCATTCAATTAACTACTAATGTCTTGTAACTTATCCAAAGAGGTGGGAATATTAATATCTTTTACCCTATCCTCATGTTTGTTTAATTCATTAATCAATGTTTAAATTCTTGCGGTATCCTCACCAGTAAGGATATTTAAGATGTGGGATTAAGGACCCATATTGGTTTCGCTATCAATTCTCTGTTTTGAACTCTCGGAAATTACAATATCATAAATCCTCATTGGGTCAATATCTATGTTGAATATTTTGTTAGATCATCTATGATTCCTATGAATCCCTTCATGAGTGAAGACCTGGATTGGGGTGTTTGTTGTAGGGTCCACCTGTGTATGTGGAAGATCTGAAATATCATGAGGAAGAATTTCAGTGACCAGAACATGAAACCATATGATATATATCTTACATTAAAATATTCCTCTCACCTCTCTATCAAAATAGGGGTAGAAATAGGTGTGTCTCTTGAAACATAATATTTAAAAATGATGGATTCATTGGTATGAGTTTATGCCTCCTCCATGATATCCCCCTCAATCCTCGAAGTATTTTCACATGACACCTTAAGAGACGAAAGTGAAATAGATTCAATAAAAGGAAAGAAAATACAAATGTGTATATCAGAAATGTAACGAGATAAAATAAAAATAAAAAAGAAAAATATGGGCACATACATAGATACAACTTCTTCGCTCAATTTTTCTTTTTTTATTTAGATGAAAAGGGACTATTGTTGGCCCTCTTAATGATAGGAACCTGAGGTCTAATTTGATGATACCCTCCCACCATTTTCTCCACCATAATTATTTGACCCATGTATTGTTTTAGGGATTCGAGAGACCCAACCAATACATTTATAGAGGTTCCCATGGGACCATATTTTGACGACTCAAGTGATTTTCCTATTAGTACTTCTTTATATACTACAAATTTCAACATAGATCTCCAACATATTAATGATGGTGGAAAAGGGATTGAAACGATATGAGAGAAAAAATAGATACCTCACTAGGGTTAACTTAGTCATATCATTTCTCATTAGATTGACAAGTTATCCCCTCAATATCATTCTGATACAGCATATAAGATACACTCTTCTGGGTCAGCATCCAATCATTAGTTGAAAATATCAACATTTCCATCTCTCGAACAAATTGTCCCACCTTAGTCTAATTTTTTTTGATAGTGAATATTATTGGTCTCCTTGATATCCCTCATCTCTAGGATTTATAAACCATCCTAGAGAAATACCCACATTTATCTAATGTCATGGGTTATATCCTTCCAATCATGGATCGTTAGTGGTTGCACATAATCTAGTGCTAACATTTCTGAATATGAGGAAGAACTAGAATATTTTGATTTTTTAGTCCTCAAATCCTCCCTACTCTCTTAGAATACCTAGAGATCAGATCATGGGTATCCTCTTAGTATTAAATACTAGACCACCAAATCCCAAACGATGTGGTTCTCTTAACACTTTCATACCTCGTGGACCGTACTTTAGATGAATTTGAAGAATTTTGAGTTTCAGTGTCATATATAATGTTTTATGAATTCTCGGTCCATAAATTTCTAGTATTTAATGTTGGTAGTGTTCAGAAGAGTCTCAGGGGTTGTCTAGAGATGTTTGTTTTCTAATGGTTGGAAGAAGGGGGGTTATATGCCGCGTAACCAGATTACACAATGTGAAAGTCCATTTTTAGCTAGTCTAGGATGCTTCACGATGTGTAAATATTTTACATGGTGTTAAGAAGAGTTCTATGTGATGTAATATTTCATGGTTATAAAAATAAAATTAAATGAAGAGACGATGCATTTTTAGTGAAAATCGAAGCTTGGGTATTACACTATGTGAAGGGATATTACATTTTAGGTAATACCCTGATCATTAGTTGTTTTAAAACTATTTTTTAAATGAACCTTCATTTTTTCAGTCATGGGTTCCTTTTCTACTCATTTTAGAAGAATTGTAGGCTCCCTATGGTTCTCTTAAAGCCATTCATCATCCCTCTTCGATTCAATGATCCTAGTTGATGTTTTTTAGAGATCCGGGTTTGAACCATGATGAGTTATCTTCTCTTTATCATCGATTTTCTTCTATTATTCTCCATAGGATCAACTATAGAGGTGTTTATTTGGTTTTTAGTTGTGGTCAGGTTTCATTTTGATTCATCCTTATTTTAAAATAGGTTATTCAACAATTTTTGTGGTGGTGTTATGGTTCATGAGCTTTCTCCCTTTCCCTACAGTGCACAAAAATTTGAAAGCATCCTTGAGGTTGGATTCCCTTTGTTTCTCTCTATTTTTCATCATACGGGAGGGGATTCACTTTAATTAATCTATTAATTATTGTTGTTTCATCTTAAATTAGAGATATATAATTTGTTAATTGAATTGAAATGTGAAAAGGGGTTTGATCCATATATTTTTATAATTCTGGTAATGTTTGTGATATTGTGATTATATGGGACAAATGACAGAGTAAAAATTATGGTTGTTGGTGGCTTGGTTGCACTTGATACATGTATTATTATTATTTCATTGTTTGATATTGTTTGGTTTCACCATAGAAATTAAAATTGGATAAACACATATAATTGGCTAATGAAATTGGATACCTCGTGATTTGGTCTATGTGTAAATGCCCTAAAAAGTAGTGGAATGTGATAACATTTATTTTGAAACTGTAATATGTTTTTTTTTTGTGATTTGATGTTTTATTTTTTTGGGTTATTCATGTGGGGTAAGTGGATGGCATGTGGTAGTATAATGGGGTTGTGATGGGAGTGGTATGATTTTGTAGTAGGGACGTAGAAATAGTTCTGTTATTTTATATTTCCAGATTTGGATATGAGTTTGGGGTTTTTATTGGGTTGGTATGGGGGTTTGGGTAGGATGATCATGATGAAGGACAATAGTGATTGGGTTGGGTAATTTTCTCGATGTTTCTCCATGAGTAACATTCAGAATGATTCCCCACAAATCAAAAGGTCGCAGAACAATGTGTCTATAATGTGGAGGCATCTTAATTTATAAGGTATATTCACCCTATGAAATGGCTAGGACTATGTTTTTTGTTGTGTGTTGTTTTTAGTGGTTTCCCATGTATTGATAGAATGAGTAGATAATTTTGTAATAAATCTTGGAATGGTTTGGTTAATTTTGGATTATGGTATGGAAATAGTAAAATAAATTTGGTTGGTAATGTGAAATGGGTTTTTTTTCTTGATGTGTGGTGTTGTGCATTTAGAGGCGGCAACAAAGGTGATAGTGTAGTGAGTTGGTGATTGTTTGAGAAACCTTATTTTGGTATTGATTTTATGATATAATATATTTATACACATGTATTTTCCTTGTGATTTCTATATGCACCCCACCCTAGTTGAGAACTATGTTCCCAACACCCCCATCGTCATGGGGGGTCGGTGTTTTCCTAACTTCCATCAAGGAGTATGGATGGTTGGGTACCATATCTTTTCTAACCTCTCTTATAGGTGAGGTATGTATGGAATAGGTTGTGATGGTCATAGGTCTGTTAGTGTATTAGATGGGGGTTTTCACGGCTCAAGTGTCTTCGTGTGAGATTTTATGGCCCATGTGTTTTCATATGAGGTGGTTTGAGCGTTCTCAGGTGTAATTAGGATAAGATGGTGATGTGATTTCCGATGTGAATATTGGATGATATGGTTACATTAATTCCCAGGTGTCATCAAGATGAGAAGAGATGTTTTGTGAGTCCTAGGTATGTGTAGGAAGGATGTGTTGTGAGGCCCATGTGTGTGTGGGTGAGATGTGTTCTGAGGCCCTGGTGTGTGCAGGTGGGATCTGATATGGGGAACAGGTTTGTGTGGGTGGGTTGTGATTTGGTATACAGAAGTAATGGGAGTGCTAGGAGGTATGAAATTGGACAATAGCAATATATTAGTTTGAGAGTGGTGTAGGGTACCCTATCATTGATGTGATTTACTTTATATTGTATTACATGGTTTGTGTTACTAAGTGAGTATTCTTGTTTGAGGTTGGTATGGTTAGAATTCATGTTTATGTGTGGTTTAGTTCTTTTTTTCTCCAATGTGAATTAGTATGCTAATTTCACATGTGCATGATCAAATACAGTTTTCCTACTAAGTATACTTGTATGATCACCCTATGTGTATAAATATATTTTCATGTTTCTAAGGATATTTCATGGACCATTATAGACACTAATAGTTATGATCCTTGATAGTTATTGATTCACTGCATTAGCCTTACTTTTAGGTATTTTACTTTGAATATTTTTTTTGTATTTGTATTAGTTCTACTTTTTCTTGATTTTGGGAACGTTTTTGGATATTCTTTTATATTAATATTTGGATTTTTTTGTGGATATTTCATTCTATCCACTAATCTTGTTTCTTATAAATGGTAATTCCTCCCATATTGTGAGGTTTGTACACCCTTGGTTCTAGTTTCTCACGAATGACATATTGGAGGCTAGACATAAAGGGGCATTATCTATCTCCCTTCATTGTGGTATCTTTAAATGGAGGGGGTTATGAAAGAGTTCTATCGGAGATTATATTTGAGAGATAGTATGGGGTTTAGTGTTACGTATAGTGAGGATTGCATAGGATGGAATGGAAATATTTCCAGTTGACCTTATTTCATGACATAGGCCTGGGAGACTAGCTAGGACATGGGATTTTTCGGTCCCCATGATCAAGTGAATGTGCTCTGAGCTTATTGAATGGCCACGTGAGGTGGACTTTATTATAGGTTTGAGATCTAGGAAGGGTACATGCATTATAATGACTTGTGTTCTTGTTTGAATTGGATTATTTTTAGAATCTGAAAATAGGAAAAATAAATAAAATAAATTAAAATAAATCCTAATGAAAAAACCATATTACCGAGCATAGTAAATTATTCTTTACCTTTCATCTATTGATCCTGGTCATCTCCCACATGTTGGTCAGGTAGTAGAGGTTCAATTGGCTCATCTGTATGATAATCATATGGTTGATCCAATTGAGGAGGATAAACAGTGGAAGAGTAAATTGTGTGCTTTCCAGTGGCAGGCTTTGGGAATGTACGAGGGTAGAGTTCCAGATGTGGAGATAGTGAGCTGGTTAGAGGATCTTGAGATCGCTTTCAGTTTAATCTGGTACCTAATGGAGTACTGGGCCAGTTTGGTAGCCAGTAAGATCTGGAAGCTGTGTGTTAGTGGTCGATGATGTATCTAAGAGATCGAAATGAGGCATACATTTTTTTGGAAAAAAATCTAGAAGGATTTTAGAGCATAGTTCCATTTGTTGGTCATCAAGGTAGTGAAGAGGTTTGAGATTATATCTCTGTAATATGGGATCATGTTACCATGGGATTTATGGATCATGTTCAAGGACCTTGTTGATTTCCCCCAAACCATTTTCTAGATGATGAGTCTCGTGTAATACATAATTAAGAGGTACTCCATCCATATTTCTAGTATGTTGTTACTCTTTTTACATTAAAACCGTATTTGGATGTTCATAAGAAGTTATAGGTGTTTGAGAGGATGAACTCGCAAGGAAGTCTACCATAAAATGGGGCCATCAATGTTTTTTTAGTTGTTGAGTTATCAGTGGAATGTCTCAGGTGAACAGACATTTGATGTTTATACCTTAGAGAATAGACCTAAACAGATTCCTTTATGGAATTCTGGTGATAGTGGTTTCCAAGATTTTCCTAGTGTCTTTGGGCAAGTTTTTTTTGGTTGTGGGGTTCTTTTTCATCTCAATTTAGAATTCTTAGTAGTTACCTAAGTTCAGTTTATTGAGGGTGGAATGTTTCATCTCCAACCTCATAAGTTGTTTCTAGTGAGGCTATTTCAGTAATAGGGGTAGTATGGTTTTTCTCCACTGAGGGGAGATGGAGTAGGTATAGGCTGACCTCGGTATGTTCCTCATGTTCAGGGATTATGAACTACTTTTTATGTGTAGGTTGTTCTCAATAGAGAGGTAGAGGAGTTGTGTATGTTCAGTTGCACAAAGTGGAGGCAGTAGTTCCAGTAGGGCTAGAAATCTTCAGAGGTACGATCACTGTTTTTAGTACCCTTTATTGTGCCATGTATTATTCAAGATATTCACACATGTTTGTTTCACCCAATCTATCATATGCTCTGGGACTATAATTATAGAGGCTTCTCATTCCCTAGGTGTTGAGTATTTTAGTCATAATCAAGACCAACTAGTTTGATGTGTGCTAGGGTTGTAGACTGATTATGGGACTGCATCAGTCATTTGGGGATTTCATCTTACTAAAGATGGTTCAATACGATTTAATCCATGAAATCGACTAATTATATTGTGTACATGTTTTTATTGACTACTTCATAATGAGAGTCATGTTATTTTGGTGTGGATGGCCAACATGTGGTTTTCATTAGCAAGAAGGGTTTTCTTGTGGGAAGTCAGTGTGGGGAACCCCTTCATTCCCTATTAGTTGGGTTGTCAGTGGAATCAGGGGACACATAAATGGAGGAGGTTCCTAGGGTATTTTGATAGTTCATGGACTTTTTCCCTAAGTATGTTTTGAAGCTACCCCCTTGACGTGATGTTGAATTCAGGATAGACTTGAAACCTGATGCTTCTCCAATTTTGATGTCACCATATTGGATGGAACAATCATAATTGTGGGAGTTGATGATTCAGATAGATGATCTGATGTAGAAGGGTTTTATTTGTCCCAATGAGTCTCTCTGGGGTGATCTAGTGTTATTCACCAAGAAGGATGATGATATTCTGTGTTTTTTTATAGACTACCAAATATTGAAGTAGGTGATGCTCAAAAACAATTACCCTCTTCCAAGAATAAACAATCTTATCAACCATATAAGAGGGGTAATTTGGTTTCCT
Organism: Viscum album; assembly: GCA_963277665.1. Lineage (NCBI taxonomy): Eukaryota > Viridiplantae > Streptophyta > Magnoliopsida > Santalales > Viscaceae > Viscum > Viscum album. The sequence continues at coordinate 1,970,712,932 of OY728130.1, read as the reverse complement.
AGGATCAATCCATGGTCTGGATATCACCAATAAAGGGTGATGGAGGGAGATATCGCAAGAATGGATTTCAGATGTAGGTATGGGCACTTCTTGTTTATAGTCATGTTATCTGGTGTTTTGAACTCGCTATCTATGTTCATGGGGATTATGAAATCCATGTTCTGTGAGTTCATAGATCTGTTTTTCATCATATTCGTCGATGATATCTTGATCTAGTAATATTCATAGGTGGAGCATTCCAAGTATCTCAGAGTTGTCTTGTATGTTATTTGACGCCACCAGCTCCATGGAAACTTTCCCAACTATGCGTTTTGGACATGGGGGGGGGGGAATTTTCTCAGGCATGTGGTGTCTTAGAATGGTGGGAGTAGTATAACTATTTAAGGTTAAAGTAGTTTTTTCATGAGAAGAACCCATGAACATGGTAGAGGATCACAGTTTCCGTGGGTTTTTATGTTATTATCGAAGTTTTGTACCCCATTTCATTCAAGTTTCATCCCCATTGACCCTATTTATAAGGAAGGACAACGATTTTGTGTGGAGTGATCAGTTTTTGGTAGTCTTCAGTTACCTGATGGGGAAGCTGGTTAGTACTCTGGTTTCCTATGAAGGGTGTCTTGTTTGAGTTGTTTTGTGATTCTTCCCACCTATGGTTGTGATGTATGATGATTCAGTAGTGATCAGTGATCTCTTAAGGGTCCATTAAGTTACATCCCCGCTAGAATAATTATTCCACCCATGATCTACATCTAGCAGTGGTTGTGTTTTCACTGATGTTTCGGCGGTGTTGCCTAATTAGGAGCACCTTGTGGTCTTCATGGATCAAAATAATGTGAGGTATATCTTTTCCTAGCAGGACATGAATCCACATAAATGATGGTGGATAGAGTGTTTTCAGGATTATGATATTGAGGTCTCTTAAACCACATGAATGGGAAATTTTGTGGATGATACTTTGAGTAGAAATACGTAGAAGGAGGTTTCTCAATAATCATTGGATGTTTGGAAAATTATGGATGAGTTCACAGTCTGGCACTTAGATGCAAGATTGGATTGTGGTAAAAGATATATATTTCAGATGATGGTATTGTCTTCTACAATGTAGCAAGTGGATGAGTCTCAATTGGGAGACTTATAAGAAGAGGAGATGAAAGATCATGTTGGCCATGATGACGTTATAGTTGGATGGCTGGAGGATGGTCAGAATCAGATGCTGCTTCATGGATATTTGATTATTTCGCTGGTGATTTGTGATGGATTCCTTCGCGAGTTTCAAAACTCACATTTGGAAGTACACAAGAAGATTCCAAGATTTATCATGTCTTAAATATTCATTTTTTGTGGCCTGGGATGATATGGGTAGTGGAAATGTTTGTGGTGAGATTTTTGGTTTTCAAGTAGTTGAATTTATAGCGTCGTATTCATGGTATCTTGTTTCATCCCATGGATCTTCCCCAATGAATGTGGGATGACATATTGATGGATTTCATCATATTTTTACCTATATATCTGGGAGGGTTTGATTTTATCTAGTTGATCATGAATCATTTTCAAAAAATTGGCTCAATTACTAGTGATCAAAGAGTCTGGCATTGTGGATTCCTTGAATAAGAGGTACATGGATGATATGGTGCAGTATCATAGAGTTATGAGGTTCATTGTCTTGGATCATGATGCATGGTTTACCTGATGAGTCCAGAGGGGATTGAAGTATGATTTTGGAATTTAGTAACCCCTCAACACTACATTACACCATCAGATAGATGGACAGATAGAATATAATATACAGATGCTAGAGGATATATTACAGACATTCGTCTTGAACATTGGTGGATATTGGGAAAAACAACTTCCCTTGGTAAATTTTCTTATAATAATAGTTATCACTCTTCTACTAGAATGGATCTATTTGATTCTTTTTATTGGAGACTGTTTTGATATCGGTTGTGTGCGATAGAGGTTGGGGAGATATTTGTTCATGGCCTCGATGTGGTGTGGAGCATGACAAAGAAGGTTCAGCACATTTGAGAGTGTCTGAAAGAATAAAATGACAAGAAGAATTATTATGTAGATTTTATAAGGAATCCCTTGGGGTTTTATATTGGGGACCACTTGTTCTGGAAGGTTTCCCATCAACGTAGGTATCAAAGGCTTGATAGAGGGAGTAAGCTTTATCCTAGGTTCGTTGGACCCTTTGATGTGTTGGGGTGAGATGGAAAGGTGGCATATCGGTTGGAATTTCTACCATAGTTATGAAGGATCCATGAAATTATCCACATATCTCAACTTCATCCCTATCTACATGATATCTCACATGTCATTTACAATGGAGATTATGATGTTGATGATGATGCAACATTTTTGGTGCATCTAATGGACATCCAAAATCCTCGAGATAATGTGTTGTGTAGAAGAACCATTCAATTGGTTCATTTTTTATGGAGGCATGGTGGCTTAGAGGAGAGTACTTGGGAGAGAGATACGTAGATGTGTGTGCATTACCCAATATTTATTTGAGTTTCTATTTTTCCTATTTTTATTTATAATGTTATGGTTGGATCCCTTTTTATGATATGATCTATTTTCTATAATTTGTTATGAGTGTGGTTCCTTGTGTTATAATGTCTTGATGTATGGAAAGGGGATGACCTGATTTCTAATCAAGACACATTAATTATGATGTGATTTAACCTTTGTGGGTTAATTAGTGCCACCCATAGTGGATAGTATCATGAAAAGGGGGATGGAATTCCCTGATTTTGGTGTTTGGGATGATGTTTTTTGTTGGTTGCGTGGCGGGGCAGTTAGTTGGTCATAGTGGTTGTTAGTTTTGGTTGCGTATAGATTGATATGATTATGCAATGGTTGTGTGACAACATGGTTGTATTATAGGAGGAGGATTGTGATTGTGAAGGATGTATATGGTCATTTGTGTTGGTGTGTTTAGCAGGAGGTAGGGTATGAGTCGTGAGAGACCCTTGAGAGGTATTTCACATGGTTCTTATTTAGACCCGTTTCCTTTTGGGAATGGTTTTATATTCTCTAGGATGAGAATCACTTGATAGGTATCTAATGTAATGTCCAATTCCTTCGTGGTCCATAAATTTTAATGTTTTGGTTGTTGGAGGTTTTTAGATAAGGCTCGGTGGGAGTCTTGAGAAGTTCACTTGAGAAAGGCTGGAAGAAGGGGGATTAGACATCGTGTAACCAGATTACATGATGTGAAAATCAGTTTCAACAATTTTCAAGGATGTTTCATGTTGTGTAAATATTTTACATGATGTGAGGAAGAGTACCAGGGCATGTAATAATTCATGGATAGAAAAATGTAATGTAATGAAAAAGAGACCCGTTTTTCGATGAAAACCAAACCCTGAGTATTGCATGATGTGAAAAGAGATTACACATCATGTAATACACTGCTCATTTGTAATTTTAAAATACTTTCTCATCTAAACCCTCATTTATTCGGTCTTGGTTTCCTATTGCACTTGTTTTGGGAAAACCCTATGAACCACGATGCATTCTTCAAGCCCTTTTTCATCCCACTTTTATCCATTGATACTAGTGGATGTTAATTAAAGATATGTGGTTGATATGTGTTTATTTATATTCCCTTTCTCATCATTTTCTTACCATTATTCTCTTATTGATCCATTGTGGTGGTGTTTCTTTAGTTTGGGGGTGCATTTAGGTTTTGTTTTGATGGTTCTTGGTGAAGAATAGGTCGATCCACAATTTTCATGGTGTGGTTATGGTTTATGAGAATTATCATTTTCATTATGGCGTTCAACAATTAGAAATCATCATTGAGGTAGAATTACCTTGGATTCTTTCTATTTTTCATCATGTGGGAGGGGTTTTACTTTTTATATCTCTGAGTTATGGTTTTCCATGATTAAATTAAATATAATGAATTGGTTAATATAATTGAATGGGTAAATTATGTTTGATCCATATTTTTTTATAGATTTGATATTGTTTATGACATTAGGATTATACAGGCTAAACACCCTACTGAAAATTGTGTTCGTTGATGGATTTGTTTGTGTTAGATAAATATATTGTGGTTGTTTATTTCGTTGAGATTGTTTGGTTTCACCCGAAAAATGTAAATTGGATAACTAGAAATACTTGGAAAATGAAATTGGTTGCCCCGATATCTGGTCTATGTGAAAATTCCCTAATGAACTGTAGTGTAATGTGATAAATGTTCTTTTGAACCTATAATAAGTTTTCTTTGTGATGTTATTTGTTATTTGTTGTGTTTTGTATATGTGGGTGAAGTGTATTGAATGTGATTGTGTAATGGGGTTGTGATGTGAATGGTATGATTATGCATCAGGTTTGTGGGACCGGTTGTTCTATATTATGTTGTGGTTGTGGTTGTGAGTTGGGGGGTTTGTTTTTGGTTGTTATGGTGATTTGGGAAGGATGAACTTGAAGAAGGAAAATAGTTATTTGTATGGGTAATTCACCTAGATTTTATCCATGAGTAACATGTTGAAATATTCACTATGTATCAAGAGATTGTTGTATGATGTTTCCTTAATGTGAAGTTGCATTAATTTATCAGGTATCTTTACATTCTGAAATGACTATGACTGTGTTTCTTATTGTGTGTTGTGCTTAGTAGTTTCCCAAGTAGTGATGGAATGACTAAATAATTTATTACTAAATCTTGGAATGGATTGGGTCGGTTTTTCTAATGGAATGGATATTGATAAATAAATTTGTTGTGGAATTTGAAATGGTTTTTGTTGCTAAATTTGTGATTTTGTGCATTTTGAGGCGACAACAATTGTGATAATGTTGTGACTTGGTGATTTTTTAGAACCCTTTGGATGGGATTGAGAGTTTGTTATCATATATGTACACACATTTATTTTATGTGATTTATATACGCACCCCGCCCTAGTTGAGCACTATGTGCTAAACACCCACCCCCATGGTCTTGGGGGAGGGTGTTTTTCTGAACATATAGTGAGTCCTATGGATGGTTGGGTACCCACTCGTTTCTGCTCTCTCTCCCAAGCAAGGTAGGTATGTCATATGGTTTGATGGACAGAGGTCTTTTAGTGTCTTATATGGGGTTTTTGATTTCCTAAGTGTATTTTTTTAGATATGATTGACCAAGTGTTTTTTTAGCAAGGTTGTTTGTTATATTACCAGTGTATTCAGGATGTGATGGTGATGTGCTTTCCTAGGTGTCTTCTGGATGAGATTGTGGCATGCTTTCCTTGGTGTATTTGGGGGGAGACTTGATGTGTTGCGACACCCAAGTATGTGTGAGAATAATGTGTTGTGAGGACTAGTTGTGTGCACTTGAGATGTGTTGTGAGGCCAAGGTGTGTTCGAGTGGGATGCATTGTGTTACCTAGGTATGTTCAGGTGGGTTGTTATGTGGTTTACTGAGGGGATGAGAGAATTCATATCTATGATGTTGGTCCAGAGTAGTATACCGGTGGAAAATTGGGGCGAGGTACCCTATCAGTAATGTGATTTATTTTATATTTTATTACTTGTATTGCATCACATGGTGAGTGTTCCTTGGTGAGGATGGGATGGTTAGTATACCTATTTAGGTGTTGTTTGGTTCTGTTGTATTCTAACAGGAGTAATATTGTATTTCTTTCACATGGGCATTAGAGAATTTTGTTTTACTATTTAGTGTACTCATGTCCTAACCATGAATATATAAAACTATTTTCATGTTTCCATGAGGATTTCACAGACCGTGCTGGACTCTACTAGCTCGGATCCTTGATAGTTGTTGAGTCACTGTTTTTTATTTACTTTTGGGAATTTTAGATCAGAGAATTTCTTTTATTTGTATCAGTTTGAAATTTTCATACATTTTGGATGGTTTTTTTATTTCTCTTTTGTGATATTATTTGGAGTGGTTGTGGAAGGTTCATTGTATATGCTAATCTTATTTCATATAAAGGGTAATTGCTCCCATATTGTGAGATTTGTATATCCTTGGTTCTATTCTCCAACCAGAGGACTACTCAGGGCTATACTCAAGGGTAATTACATCTCTCCCCCATTGCATTATATTTGGATGGAGAGGTCGTGATATCAACATATTTAGATTGAACCTTACTTCCAAACACGATGCAACTAGAATATTTGGTAGATGAAACTCAAGGGATTCATTTCATTAATTCCCCTTGAGGGTATGAAAAATACAATGAAATTAATACACTGATTCAAGTCCAATAGATGCACCTGTTGGAGGTACCATGAAGGACACTTGGGATACCTCCAAGACCAATAAGATCCAAAATTTACAAGCAGTTGTAGGGTGATTATAAATCTCATAGTTCATGGGGGAGAGACACTTGATAGCTACAGGCACATGAACTGGTGGGTAAATTTATATGAATCATATGCATCACATATTATCCAACTGTCAATATTGGCTACAAGTACACTATCTCTGAATTCAATCATATATAAACTCATACCCCATCGACTTTTCTATTGTAAGTGAAATTTCTAGTAAGTGGATCACCATATGAGAAGATGTTAAAATCCCCTAATATTTTTATAATATATATGTCTTTTTTATAAATTTGGGGTAATTCGTTGACACCAAAAACATCATGAACAAACAGGAAGAACCAAAATAAAGGGACTTGAACTATGTTTAGCACATCATAAGAGATAAAGTGACATTCAATGCTCCCCCAAATATATAAAAGTTCCCTGAAATTATTAATGGGGCCTTCTTGATGTACACATGTAGTAAGAACCAGTAAATATTCACTGGGATATTTGAGGCCAACCATATGTTTTATTAATTTATTAGTCTGGATGCAATTACAAATTTATATGGTCTCACTCCACTATTACATTCATGGATCTATAGCATGTAGATACTTATCCACATCTTGGGGAAGTATGATAGATGTTTCATTTCAAAAAAATCACACATAACATTATTACCCCAATGAGTATACTAGAATTTCGCTAATGTAGGCCTAAATTTCCATGAAGTGCTTCAATTTTTTAATGTGGGTCTCAGAAAGGGTACTGACAATTGGGACCCTCTTCCTCTTGCTTGCAGAAGGCCTTCTTCCACAATTCAGAATGAATATTTCCTCTTGGTTGATGGTATACCTTAATCTTCCTGGGAAACATCACAAGTTTATGGTCTAAATTTGGTGTCCTTTCAGTATAATCTCGTGTTTCGTTTAGAGAGATAAAATTAGCATAAATTTCCTTGACGATTGGGGCTCAATAAAACTTATGGATGTCCCATTGGCTAATTACAACATCATCAATCATCATATTAACTGAATTAATCATAGGGATCCATCTTCTCAGTAGTTTGGGATGATGTCCTAGTTATTTTAACCATATGTTTTCCACACCCAAACGACCTCATAAATTCTAATGTCTTGTAACACAGTATTGAATTCAACAACAAAAATTGCACACCCAATATGCAGACATCTATTCAAGACTAGCTCCCCCACTAGGGAGGAAGTCCCAATCCTTTACCCAACCATTTGATTTCATTATCTTGGAAGTTTGGAAGTTTTATACAATGAAATTAGGTTTTTAATCGTGGGTCTGTGACTTCAGATTAGGGGTACATTAAGTTTTTGTGCATGACATGGGAAGTGTGAACTTTTCCTTCCATAATGAATATGCCCTTATCAAAGAAGTTGTTCATGGTAAAATTATTATATTCCATGATCCATGACTTTTTCAAGTAAGTCTAATCCTTCATGTGGAAATAATATCTCATAATTTCATGATCATGCACATGAAGATAGTCATTTCATGGATACTCATGTTGGTACTGTGTCAGGGTCTAAATAAGTATGGAAGATTGGAGTAATACATGTCATAATAATCTAGTCCAAAATCATTATCTATCTCTATGACATGTGAAAAAGATTTTATGTGATAATCCATTAGATAAAGCATAGAAATATTGAAATAAGAAATCATGATTTTTCATTAAAGTAAAAAATATTGATTTCCAAGAGCATAGAAATTATTGAAAATTAAGGCCCTCGTGTGGGACCCTCAACTAGGTCCTTGTATAGGCCCCATGACTAGTTCCCTTGCATCATAATCTTGATGAAGTGATGTCATGAAAACTAGTCACTCAACTAGTTCTACCATGTAATTGCGTGATGAATTTAATTGAAAGGAAGTGTGGGTGAATTTCATGATGAGAGTATAAGTATGATGTGAATAGGGGGAAGAAATATACAATAGAAAAACCTTTTTATATACATGGTTGATCTATGTGGCCTACCTCCACATACTACCTGCACGTACGACATGCATGTACGACCTACATGTATGCCCTATGTGTTTATTCATAGTATTTGTAGAGACCTGAAGCCTAACATACATGGACATTACATTACTTTTTCGGAATACTTAGTACATAACAAAAACACACACCCAAGGCCCGTAATAGTTTAGTGTCTTTGGAAACTCGGGATATAATCTTCTAATCGTGGTGAAAGATCTGCAACATCTCCCATAAAGACCATTTTTCATAAAACCTAAATCCTTTCTTTATGTCCTGGGGAAAAGAAAACATAAAAGGGTGAGCTCAAATGCTCAGTAATGGTAAACAAAAGAAATATCAATCACGTCATATTCAGAAGAACATATCTTTTGGAAATCTTAACTTGTAAAAGAGTTCATAATTTCATAACATGGGATAAATCATAGTAGTGAAATGTAATCACAATAATCATAACTTAAAACATGAAACTTTGTGGCATACATAAATAATCATAGAGAATCATTTCTTATTAGTCAGGACTCATTTCCAAGAATATCTTAGTGTACAAAGTCCCTTTCTGAACCGAGTTCACTCCTCATTTCAGTCCTGTTTCATTGAACCGGTATAACCTACCGTTCCAACCATGTCTATCTAATGAGACATAAAATCTTCACCCAATGCATTGGAGGGAGATATAGGTCCCACATATCTCATAATGATACCATTCTTATGTGTGCCACAAAATCATAAATCATACATCATTGCATAACCCTTGTAATAAAAATGGGAATCTTAAACATCATGACATCATAAAACAATTCATATAAGATAAAGGAATTCATAAAAATATTTCCATCACAACATAATCAAATAAATGTAATAATAGGGATAGAAACAGAACCCTATATTATCTTAGATGAAAAATAATTTTGATAAAACACTTGAACTCCATTCTTGAGGAAAATATCCTTTCTACTTCAAAAACATTTTCCTTTCTTAACATGTCATACAATTTTAAACTAAAAGAAGTTGATTAAAAATAAACTTGACAACTTATAAAGGAAGCTTCTTGGAAATAATGTTTTAAAAATATATTCATGTCGTATAAGTTAAAAAAACATTCTTCTTGTACTTTTGTTAGAAAAAGTCAAAAAGTACCTCGTATGAAAAACGACAAAATATTCCTTTCATATCTTTTACTATAAACTGACCAAAGGGTAAAAATTGATTTAACAAATTTTAGGTGGATGGAAATAATATTACATATTGAGGAAACATGGATGTGGATGATAAAACACACCCCAATAAATTCCAAAGTAGAAACAATCTTGGATAAAAATGAGATTGTGATGTTATCCATTACCTTAGGTCTGATTGGCTTCGTAAGTGTCCGAACCTCCTGTATAATGATTTAAATAATGTTGTTGAATTATTACAGAATCATTCATATTGTTATGAGATCATATATGGTTCACTTATGGCTTTATATTACCCGTTCTTTTGTAAATTCCATGTTAAAGAGCGTTTTGGGTAAAATCGTTTTATTTGTCGTCCGTGTTTTGACTTGTAATTATTCATATGATTACATAGATCATGATTAAATAATTCCAGAATATAAAACCTGATTTATATATAATATATATTCAGAATATATATATATATATATATTGTAGATCAGTAAATGGAATGAAATACATCGTTCATGGAGACGGTAGACCATACGTACGCATGAACGCTGTTTTCTTTTCCTTATTGAGTCGAATGGAATTAACTAGATGACATAAATATATATAAACATTAATCCAGAATCATTATTATTTAATATATTTCATTATTAATTATTGCATATACTTTATAATCATTCATGAATGGTTAACGTGGAGAATGAATCTCATCGCGTCGTGGAGACGATATTCCGTACGTACGCACGCGCGGTGATTTCGTTTTCCGTAGGATGGATAGATGGTGAAATAAGGTTGTTTCATAATTATAATAACATATCAGTATATAAGTGATACTGATTTTATTACTTCATAATGAAACAACCTAATAAGAAGAATTGGAAGAAGAAATAAAGATGAAAGAATCGGTAACGGACATTACCTCTTCTTTGAAGCGCCTCTTTGAGATCTCCTTTTAGGGCACTAAAATTAGCCTTTGAGGAAGACCAGAACCTCTAGTATGTTTCTAGGGAAGTGGATAAGGGAATTTGGCAGGTTTTGGTTGAGCTTTAATGCTCAAAGTGGTGTGAGGAAGAGAGGTAGGATGTGCCCTTTTATAAGGGAGGAGAGGGGCACCTTTGGAATAACTAAAACTATTATTTTATTATAAAGTCAAATTCTGTTTTAAATAGATCCAAATTGATTAATTTCTAAGATAATGTGGGGATGGGTCGAAATACTCTCATCCAATATAATTTAGACAAGTTTAGGTTCCTATTTTAACCTTATCATTTAGATTTAACATTAAGTAAAATAATTTTACTTTTACCATGTCTTCTTGTGTTCTAATACTATAAGGTTAATAAACTTACTATAAGAAGCCAAAAGAACACCAAGTTGTTTATTATTAATATATATAACCTTATCTAATTCATTTTTCTTATCCTTATATTTTTATGAATAAAATAACAATTAATAATATAATATTTGTTTTAAAAACTATTTTATGTCAATTTTGACACTATTTAGTAATTTATTTTTGTGAAAATCATAATAGAATTATTAGTTCAAAAAAAGTTAATTAAATCAATACTAACATGTCATATTAACCTATAAAATTAGTTTAATTCATAAAAAGTCATAAATTACATTTATTTGGGTATTTATAACATCAATTATGTCAATATTTCATTAATAAGACAATTACTGTATCATCTTTGTGTCATAATAAATGATAATTATTTAATCCCTAAAAATTCTAAATAAATTCCTATGATGTAGATAATTGCATTATATTTCTGGAGACTATTCATGTTTGAAGCTTCATGAAATGTATCACTAAATTAAAAATTTATACTATAAGATTTAAGAAAGTGACATGTTGTCACATTCTTCGGTTTTAATAATAATTAAATTATTTTAATGGTCAAAAGTCCATTAAATGAATCTAATACGACCCTTAGGTGATATGGGTCTACTTTTAGTCATCCAATAGGATTTTTACATGTTTTATGGTAATTTTATAATATTATATTTACCCTTAATTACCCGATTTACCTTTAACTATGGTAAATAAAATTTACCGTAGTTACTATTCATAATTCCCAAAAATAAAAAGTAGCTTATTAACATAATTTGGATCCACTGATTCAAAATATGGAATCCATTTTTTAAAATTCAATACACAAATGTTGCAGAAATTAAATTAAAATTAATCTCGTTGTCGAAAAAAACGGGTTTTTCTTTAAAACATTGCAAAAGATTGAATTGATTTATCCTACGAATTCAAGGTAGAATCAATGATAATGACATACATTATATTAAATGGTAAAAATATATTCTATTTATAATTTAAAACCATTCAATATTATAATTTAACCATATAAATTATTGCGATGAAAAAAGTTGTTTTTAATTAGAATATAGTGTATTTTTACTATTCATGAACATATGAAAGTTACCAGAATAATATGAAAATTTTATCCAATGTAATTTTTTATTTGATGATTCCAAAGAAGAATTTTATTTTGTAAAATTGAAATTTTAAACATGTCAAAAACTAGATTTAAAGTTGGTGCGCCATCAAAAGGCGGCAAGACATCATTTTTTGGAAAATACTTATTTTACCCGAAAAATTTATTTTGTTCTTATACCATGTTTTCGAAAATGTGCAAGACGAATAATAATGTTATAAAATTAAAAATTTAGTTAAAACTATTCATAACGGATAGTTCATAATAATATTATAATAATATATCGTTGTTTAGTAAATCCCGGTATTGCGTAGAACACACGCTATCGAGGAAGGTCGTGATTGCGTGTAATGCAAGCCAAGTCAGGGTTGCGTGTTGTGCAAGAATCCTTAGTTGTTTCGTATAACATAAACCAACCATATTTCATTTATACATTGAATATATATATATATATACTCTATGTTGCATAGAATAACTATTATCAAAATTGTGTGTAACACGATCCAAGAATAGTGTTGCGTATACTGCAAGCTTATACGGTGTTGCATACAACACAAGGTAATCTTGGTGTAGCATACAACACAAGGCATTAATGAAATTAAAAGAATATTTTTCATAAAATCTAGGGGTGTTAGAGTATTCTCCCCTACTATCATGTGACTATATTATCCGATTTTGATCAAATCCACCCTCAGGGGGGTGTTGACACTCCAATTTTTATGAGGTGTGAAAATATTTAATTAAGAATTCATCAAGTAATATAAGGGTGAATAGTCCTAATAAAGATCAAGAGAATTCTCCTAATATTCCCTACATGCAGCCAGCATACATTCTAGAAGTATTGCATAGAACCCTAGCATGACTCAAATGATCATCCACCCTTGCGTGAGGTACCTACGTCGGGTACCTATGTTAGGTACGGGCATGGGGGTCCTCCTTAGATAAGGGTAAAATTTTTTCCAATAAATAGAACCCTAGGGATCATAATTTGAGAGACTATAAGAATATAACTATCCTTAATGATTTGAAAATGTATCTTCTTTTCATAGGCCGTCAAAAAAATTTTAGGTAGCCCTCTATAACCCGAGAGAATATGTAATTAAATGGATTATGGGATCGAATTCCCTATAGGGTGTGAAACACAATAAATATAAGAGAGGGTATCCTCTCTTTATTTGTAAATAACTAACATGAAGGATCCTCCGATAACTGGTACATATACGAGACCCTTCTATGGACACATGATGAAACCCTTGGTTCCTAGTGCAAGGTCACACCCATGTGTTATTTTCGCAGTGGATCATCGCTCAAGGAATCACCAAACCATGGTGGGACCTTATGCAAAGCACTTATAGATCCTTCAAGGTCACCCTTTATGAAGAACCTTACTCTCTCCTATTTTGACCTATATGAGACACCTTATATTCTGATTCATAATCCTCTAATGGTAGGGATATACTTCCATCAGATCCCTCGTCTGAGGGGGAAAATTGAATCCTACAATGAAGCCAACATATATACCTGACCACGGTGATAGGCACACCAATGTTTCCCCCATTTGATTATGCATTCCATCGATCATTGGTTTTCTACACTTTTCTTACCTGACAGGTACGGTCCCCGGGGTTCATGAAATTAATAATCCCATCATTCTTAAAAACCCTGACCCTGGGTGATGTTTTTAGGACCTCTCGGTCATAGATACGATGGATGATACAATTTCCTACCATTTTCATCTCTTGGAAAATGGAAATATGGTGCTATGAGGGGAGGGATATGATCATGCTTTATTTTACCTTTGAGGGTTAATGGCTTATCCTAAACTCTTCTCTAGGAACCATGACTATGGAATCCCTCCTAGATTGTGACAATTAATTTTTCATAAAGGTGGTAGCTTGGTAGGTTGTCATATGTGTTGGTAGAAAAACAAGAGAGGATATGGGCATATCAAAGCCCTCTCTTCTCTTATAGCCTCATCCTCTTCCACCAGAGTAAGAAAGATTTTATAGTTTCTCAGATATTCTATGTCTTATTGTTTCTCACTTCTGAGAATGACTTGTGTGGGATTATAGGTTACTAATGATTATAAAATCTGTAGGTCATATGCATGTATCATTATGTAATCCTTTTCTAGATATTTATTTTTTCCTTCCATTAGAGAGTATCAATAGATGTGGGTACTCAAAGGCAATTCATCTCAAAGGTCCACATTCCCTATAAGACAAATAGAATCCTTTTTTATGGTGTAATACCAAACTCAATCCTCTCAAAGGGCCACATTACACATGATAAAAGCTTCATAGGGCCTCTATAATCATGGGTTCTCACAAATGAACACAGTGGGCTTCTATTCCCATTAAAATGAAATACTTAAGAAGCCTCCCATAATGTCAAACCCATCACCTCAAATCCACCCAAATTATTTATGGTCTACATTCCCAATAGGGTCAAATATAACTTGATATTCCACGTCCCTTCTAAGTTTTGTAGGTCTCATCAGCATAATCGTGACACAATACTCTAATTAGGATCCTTTCACCTAGAATTATGGGTTGCAAGATGTTAAACTTCATAGTTCAATCCTCATCATAAGACCATAAAAGGTATGATGTGTCCCATTAAGTGGCACAAAACTACATGGTTTTTTATTCATTTCATGATAGCATGTATGATACCTAACGTAAGTGAATTATTCGTACATCAAAACAAATTAAGTCTCCATGGATGATGATAAACTCTAGAGCACCCACTGTGTGGATTAAAACCAACATCGTAATAATAAACGAACAAAAAATATCTAATAAATATAAAAAAGGGTACTATCATTGGATAACATTAAATACATGTATATGTATTTATTGATGAAGATACTTATATACATATAGATGATTATAAATTCCATACATTATAATAATTTATTGTTATAGTGACCCATGTCATACGTCACAAATAACAAAGGATTTATGAATGTGTATTAAATATTTAAGAGAGTCCAAGAGTTGGTAATAATTCCTACCAAAATGTTTCATATGACCAAAATCCCATACTCATTCACAATTTGAGTCCCCAAGCATTGTTGGGACATATCTTAGCAACAACCTTCATTTGAAATTAAAGTTTGTGAAATATTATGAATTGGGGAATCATTTTGTGTTTCTTGCTCCACGAAAAAACCCTTTAGAAGCCATTTGAAAATGTTTAATTTAATGTTAGTTATTGTGCATCAATTTAAACCCCCAAAATCAGACTATAAAATGAAAACAATGACAAACATTATCAATAATAAATAGTACTCAGTGACTAAAATGTTATTATTTTATCTTTTTTGAAAAATTATATTTTCTATTAATTAAATATATTAAATGCATATTTTTGATATATTGTAAAAATTAATTATGGAAAATATTATTTTTGAACTATATTGTGACCCTTTAGTGTTTCATTGAAATACTGACTTGACAATAAAATTTTTGTTATTTCTTATCATCTTTGAGTACAAATTTAAGGACAATGATAGGTTTTAAGTGTTGGAAGGTCTTATTTAATGAGATAAATAAGTAATTTAATGACTAATCCATCAATAATCCCTTTAAAATATTTAAAAATGGGTTTCATCATGTTTTTATATTCATTTTAATTGGGTCAAATTTTTTCATAATTTTGAAATTTGTGATACCATTTTAAAGAGGTTATATTTTATTACCCCATGAATTATATAATTTCCTTTCCTTTTCAAATCAGTTGTTCATGGTCATATTTTATGATAATTTTATACCTATATCCTTGAATTGAAACATTTTTATTGAATTATGCTTATAAGACATGCATTTACATGAGATGTAATGAAAATCCTAATCTAGGTAGATCTTCAATCATCATTATTTCATTATTTTATTCATTAAGTAAAAACTATTGGATGAGTTATTTATGCTTCCATGTAAATTCTAAAACTACTCATCCATTATATTGTGTCTAATTATTTGTGTGATAAATTATGTCTATCATCTCACATGGAGAAAAAGATATGTTTGGAAGTGTCTGTTGAATGCATATTGATGTTTGTTTTATTCAATTAAAAAAATAAAAGACAATATTTTTTTCTAAAGTACCAATTAAATATTTCACCTTATCAACTTTTTGAAATGGAATTCATACAAACTAATTAAAATGTTTCATCTTTTAAAATTATTTTTACAAAATTATTTTTTCTATTATAGTATTCAATTTTGAGATAAATCATTTCTCTTTGAAATTGATTAGTAATTTATAGAGGAAAATAATAGTTTATGTGTGAGGTAATTTTATATGGGATTTATTTGATTCATTTAGCGACATCATTTTTTTGTGTTTATTGTATATTTAATTTCAAATAATTATTTATGTGGTTAATTTTATTATTATTTTTATATTATGTTAATGAGTTAATTGGGGTTTTTAGTGTGAAAATTGTGTAGTTTAATGTGGTAATAATGAGGGTATTACGTTTTGTATTTTTATATGCTTCATTATCGAAATTATTTTAATAATTTTATATTTTATATTTTATAATTTAATCCTTCATATTATTGTTTTCTATTTATTCTTCTAATTGATTTTATAACTTTTTAAATTGTTAATGTTAAAATTTTTATTTTTAATTATAATATATCTATTTTTTAAATAATATATATTACTAATTTTGGATTAAATGTTTTATTTTTATATTTTATTTTTTATATAGTTTTTTTACTTTAATTTTAATTTTTCAGTTTATTACTTTTTATTTATTTATTTTGGTTTAGGGTGGCCTTCAATTCACCTTAAGAGTTAAGGGGGTTATTTTACATTGGTCGTAAAATAAATTTATCATTGATATTATTGTTATAGGAATACCGTGTAAGATAATTATGTTACCCAATGCCTTTCATAAAAAAATATTTCTCATATAACATAATTTATCTATTGAAACCTCAATGAAAGGTTTTACCCAAAAGAACATTCTGAAATTAATGATGAGATAACATGGACGAAGCTTCATCATGAGCCACAATAGAACAATTTCAATGTCATTCAAGCTTCAAAATGAAGAATTAATTATGAACAATGGAGACTGTTGATCAAAAATTCACCATAGTAAAACTAAAATTTGGGTGGATTGACGATTCAAATATGAGGGAAAAAAGTTTATCCTTTAACACCCATGGATGAATATTATAAAGAAAATAAAATAGAGTTCATACGATTTATTTGGCGTGGATGACCCATTATTTAAACTCCAAAGACATGGAAGCTTGAGGATGTCACAATCACCATCCTGGATGATCATTCAAGGGAGACAACACTAAATTGAACAATTAAATGAAGAAATATAGGCCAATTCAACCAAGTTTGATGTAAACACATCTAATTTAGTGAGATGGATGATACAATATTATTTTTCTAATATTGAGGAGAAATCAATATCTATGTTCTGAGGGGTCGACGGTGTGATGAGAAGTGATGATCTCAATGTGGCTCTGGAATAGAGGAACCAATATAATCAAGGTAAAGTATTGAGTGAGTGGATTAAATGAAATTAAATCCCTATTTGAATAATACATGTGGATGTGGCTCTGGAATAGAGGTACTTAAGGGTAATAACTCTAAACATGCGCATTGAAAAGAACTAAATCATCACATATTGCACATCAAACGAGTTTACTACACACCTGTTTTGACACTCCTAGTTGATATTCATTGTAAATTCAAAAAATATTTTTGAATATTCCTGAAGGATTTGAATAATGACCATGGATGACCTAGATCAAACCCATGGTATCATTGATTAAAAATAAGGATTCATGATTTAGACATCCTATAAGTGATTTCTCATGATTATGTGGTTTACCTCTATGATTAATTTTTATCACACTATATTTTTGGTCCTTAGTCAATGGGGGACTAGATTTAATTGGTTAAACATTGAATTTGACAGAAAATGTTTATGGGAAACCAAATCGTATGATGAAAAGTGTGAAGGATGTTATGATTATGCCTAATCTATTATCAATATATATGATTAACAACTTTTTCATCAACCAACATTTGAACTCAGTAGAGAAAAGAAGGATTTTTAACACCATTAAATTATAATATAATAACATTGTATTTGATAACATATGTGACATGCAACAAAAATCTTAATCAAGATATGAAATATATTTCTTCAAATTTAATCTCATTGATAGATTATAGAACATTAAACCTCTGGTCTAAATGAACCATAATATAGTATTCCATTATTATATATCCATTAAATTGGATGATTTGAATAGTTATAACTAAATTATGAAAATTATGGTTATCTATTTATTATAATTAAAATAATAATCATTTAAAAGTAAAAGAATTGTTTTCGGAAAAACAGTATTTCTTCTAAATGACAGTTTAGCCACGCTCTGCACACATAATTTAAATTTTTTTTTGAAACAGTTAGGAAATATACATGATAAAATGAAATAAATTTATGAAATTAGTGTATCGAAATATTCTTATGGTAGATTTTGGTAATTTTTTTAATTTTTTTTTCAATTAATAGTACAAAATATGTAGATATTATTAAAAACACCCAATTTTTAAATATTTCATAGTATTATATTAAATTTTGAAAAGGTATTAATGTAAAATTAGTAATATTATATTAAAATTTAAATATTTTAAATAATTTGAATCAATTTCTTATTGAATTTTTATATTAATCCCACCTATACTTATAAGAATTTTCTCTCTCAGAACTTTGTTCTTCATTGCGCCTCTAGGAATATTTTTTAATTTATTTATTCCACTTATGAAAATTGAATTTGGAAAAATGAATTTTATATTTGGAATCAGAATAATTTATATTATCTAATAAGTTCAACTTTTTTACCTTTATTAATTATAAAATATGTAAAACTTATTTACCATAGTTAAGGTAAAAACTGTTTTACTAAGGGTTAAAATAAAAAGATAATAATTAAGATGAAATAAAAAAGTTATAAAAATACATTGTATTGAAATATTGCGACCTTATCACCTATAAGAGTCAATAATGACCTATTTTTGAGGATTTATTATGATAAAAACATGGTAGAAATTGAATCTTTTCAAAGAACCCATGTATTCCCTCTCCCCCAAATATAAAAAGGCCACACCTTCTCCTCCCATCTTAACACTTCCAAATCCATTTGGTTTGGATAGGATCATCTTAAAATCTTATATCAATTTTTTTATCAAAATAAATCATATAAAGGTTTTTTTTCAAACATAATGAAGGTCCCCGAGGAAGAGATATTGTTCTTAAATAAGAGTTTTCATTTTATTTACTCTTCCACCATGATAAAATATTATTTTCTCATTAACATTTAATAAAACATGTATATAACATATATTTAGATGTTATTTTTTTAATTTAATAACCTATATCTATCACTACTTCCATAAAATGGTAAACTAAACCTTCGATCATGTGCACGGAGGACTACCACCTCCCTAACCGATGTAACTCATTTTTAATCAACAACACTCATGGTTGGATATAATTGTTTATGTAATGTATATATATAATATTTATTATATAATTATACTTATAGAGTTATAATATCACATATACATTCTTAATTTCTATTATATTTAAAATATGACAATGTTTCACATGTTTTGGAAGACTACCGCCTTATGGAGTGATGTGATTCATTTTTTTAATTACATGGTACATGGAAGCTAATAAGGATAAATTTAATGAATACATATGACATATATGACATGATATAAACTCTATAATATTGATATATCACCTAATTCCTCACGCATTCACTTAATAATGGAATGATATCACCGCTCGTGCTTGCATTCAGCCAACTGTCTCCACAAAGCGATATGATTCATTTTTCTTAACATCCTTCATGAATGAACTCAAAAATGTATATAATGAGTAAATATTATATTTATAACATTAATATACTTTCAAATATTATTATAAAATGTGTGGTATAATGTTATAAGGGGATAATATATAATATCTTGTATATATGGAAATGAAATAAAGTAGGCCTCATCTTCGGTTTACTAGACTGGAGGTCGTTATAAAGATAGAGTTCACTAGGAGCCTGGATTGTGGAGACCATAGAGAAAAAAGAATTTGTTTTCTATATGTTTAAAATGTTGGAATAATTAATCAAGGAAATATATCAAAGTGATGTGAATAAGTTTTGAGTGTGTAAAAGTAGAAAAAAAGGAAAGTAATTACCAAGGAAAAATGAATTTTTTTTTAATATAATATATGATATTAATAGTTCCCCTAAGGAATCATCAATTTTTTAATTTTATAAATTTGAAATGTATGGGTATTAAATTAATCAATTCGTTAAGAGTAAAGATTGTGTTGAGAATAAGCTTGGTTGTATGTGTAATGGTTAAAATGTTTATGGTGATGAAACTAAAAATGATATATAAAAGATAGAAATTATTCTAATAGTATTTTTTTAATTAAAATGTAAAAGACATGACTAAATTGAAGTTTATCAATGCTAAGATAGAAATTAATATTTATTATTTTAGTAAAAAGTTATTAAGGAATAAGGTTATGAATCCTAGTTTATTGTTTAAGAATCAAGGGGAATGATTGATGTTTTTAGGCATTATAATTAAAGAATTATGTTATATTAATAATGAAACATATAAGCGTTGTATAGTATATGTAGTTTGTTTGGTATTTTCAATATTATGTTAAATATAATTAATGACCTAGAAAAGTGATTTAATGGAGATGATATATTTTATAGTAAACACATGAATAAGGGAATATAACACTTAATATGTTTCTGATATGGAGAAAATGTAATTTATTTTCCATAAAGAGATAATTTTTTTATATAAATTAAATTAAATATTGTTGATAACCCCTTAAATGAAAAAAATACAATTTTTTTATGTTATTACTTATGGAGTTTGTACAATTTATGGATTTATTCAATATTCTCAATAATATATGGTTTTATAGAATTACCGAGGAATAATGTATTTTTTTCATTGTGTTTTTATGTTAATTTAGCTAATAACCATTATTTAGAATAATATATGACCAAGGTATTAAAAAATTTGGCATGTAACCATTTAGAAGAACTTGATGATATTTTTGGATTAATTTTAAGTTGATTTTTGAAATTTCTTGAACTTATCATTAAATTTTGAATTTTGGAAAGGTTATAAGGTTAACCATTTATGGAATGGTTTAAGATGAAATTTGGATGCATATTTATTGATTAATGTAATACTTAATAGTATAAATATTTATGCATATTAGATAAACAATGGTTTCCAATTTTCTATGATGATAACTAGTGATTTTAGGAATTAATTATCATTCTATTATGGATTTTGTGAACAATTAAAGATTTAGGAATTCCAAATTCACCTACATTTATTTGTGTAAGAGATGGATTTGAAATTGATTGAATCCCAACCAAAGGATGAAATTGTGTTAAAAATACAAAGAAATGATAATACATATTAATAAAAGTCATGTTGTAATTATTGATTGTATTTAGACCATAGCTTATCACTTGTAAATTTTACTAAACCTCTCTAATTTTACAATTTATTCCATGTATCTCTCCTAATTAATTACATACTTGATCCTTCATATGTACTAAACTGAGAGGTCATACTGTTGGAGCATGATATTTTTTATGAGCAAACACTGATAGATATTTTGGATTATACAAATAATTTTATATGAAATTATACCACTCACATAGTCAATATTTTATGGGGAAAACCAACATTAAGTAGTTATGAGGTAACATGAGGTGTTAATGAAGCGTATGATTCCTCGATTATTAGTACCGAATATATTAATTTATGAAGAGAAATTTGTTTTAAGGGTGGAAGAATGTAACAACCTAATATTTCAATAAATACCTGTTTTCCTAAATAAATTTAATATTTATTATATTTTTCATTACACATATAACTAATTTTATCTTATATTACACACAACACTATGTTTAGCTTATATTAGATGCAACGCTGAGTTTAAATGAAACATTACATACTATAAAAAATATTATTTCTTATGATAATAATAATCAATTAGTTTTTAGAATATTGGATATGAATAAAAATAAATAAAATTATGGGTCACACATTTATATAAATTTAATTCTATATTGATTAATTAATTATAAATTAAAATAAAAGTTATTTTAAAATGAAGGAAATCATTTATTGAGAAACTATTTTTATACACACAAATGTGTTTACCTATATTAATTAGACATATAACATTAGGTGATTGATTTTGATGAAATTTATATATTATATATTTAATCAATTATTTTATATTAATCATATGTGTTTTTTTATAATAGATATGAATAAATCAACTTTTAAGCTTAGAAACTATATTTTTCTAAAAAAGGTTTTGTCACGATTTGGGAATGTATTTTAAAATTAATTTTTTCCTACTTTTATAAAATGTATTTGAAAAAATTAAATTAATTTGTCAAATAATTTTTTCAGCATTATGTTTGGGTGATGTTTTAGAAAGATTCTTATAAGATAAATTCATTCAAGAATAGAGAAAAATAGTAGTTTTCATTATAAATTTTTTTTCTGTTAAAACATTTAAAAATATAAATAGAATAATTAATAATGTTTCAAATGTAAAATTTGCTCAAATATATATATATTAAGCCAATTTAGTTTATTGGAAACAATTTTATATTGAATTTTGATATAATTGTTTTTAGAACTTTTGAACATTGTCTCATGGGAAAAATAATTCTTCATTACCACTACGGGTTTAATTTTAAATTATTTTTTCCGCTTGAATGTATAAAATTTGAAAAAATGGGTTACATATTTTCAATAAAAATATTTTATATTTTCTAATAAGTTAAAATTAATTTTTCACCACTATGAATAATAAAATCATTAAAAAATATTTACCAAGGTTAATGTGAAAATGGGTTTATTGGGTATTAAAAAAAATATATATGGGATAAAAAGACATATAAACATTCTAAAAACTCCTATTATGTGAATATATATAACTTATAACCTATATGGTTCACTAATGAAACATTTTGGAACCTTTTTCTATGTGAAAATATGGGTATATCTTTCTATTTTTAAAAAATACCAGTGTGCTACTCATCTCAATTTTAAAAGGCTTCCCCCTCTCTTCTCATCTACACACTTCATAATCCCATTATTTCACCCAATAAACAAAAAAAATAAATTTCTTAATTCCATTTTCACCTTCTAGATTCTTTAGTTTGTTCTTAAATTCACCCTAGGAAGGATTTTGTTGAAAACTAAAAGAAGTTGTCCGAAGAAGAGGCAACATCCCTAACCGAGTGTTTTATTTAATTTTTCCACCACCTCATTAAATTTTTGTTACCCAATTATAATATAATAACCATAAAATATTAAATATAATTATATTTTTTATGTTAAGGTAATTACCTACAACCGTATCCAATTATAGAAAATGGGATATGAAATCATTATTCATATGTACGGCAGACTACCAACTCATGAACTGATGTTATTATTTTTTGATACCGACCTCTCAAGGATGGAAATAATGATGGAAATAATGATTATATATGATATTTATGATATTATTATACCTATGGAATTATAATATAACATATTCCATCATAAATCCCAACTCATTATAATACAATAATGTTTCTCGTCTATATGATGAACTACCGCCACACGAACCAATGTGATGTTTTATTCATTTATTTTTTACTTGTATGATAATAAGGAAAGATATAATAAATATATATGAAATTTATAACATAATTACACCTCTGTAATTAAAATATAAAGTATATCATCTTACGTTTCATTCCATGGATACGATAACATTGCTCATGTGTACAGAGGACTACCGACTCATGAAGTGATGTGATTCATTTTTCACTAATTCTTATCACGGAAGGTAATATGGGTAGATTTGATCACTATATGTGATATATATGAAATAAAATTAATTTTTAAATATAATATATTATTTATATTTCATTCATTTCATATTTTTAGAAAATTGAAAAATTATTCAAGCGTACGTACGGCCTACTCTCTCCATGAATGATGTATTTCCTTTAATGTCTCTAACATTTATGGATTTCTATAACATATATTAATATATATACATATTATTTTTATTTTTATTTTATTTTTATAACTATAAATATTATAAAATTAAAATTCCATAGAATATCATATCAAAGCATACATGAAAAACAATACAATTATTACCAAAAATGTGATTTTAGGAAGGAATTATTGATAAATGGATAATTAAAGGTCATAAGTAATTAATAAATGGTATTATATATATAATTATGGTCCTTTAAAATATATATAATAAATATATATTTAGTATACTATAGTCTTGAACATGTATAAAAGAACTAAAGACTTAATGTAAGAGATTTTCATCTCACTTTAATTTTTTGTGAGACACATGCCAAATTCACTAAATTTTTATTTTATGTGGTGTATATACATATATTGAATTTAATTTATTATTATTATACCTAAAATTATGTGTATTTACATATCCATTTTATAATATCACATTCATGGGTTTTACAGTTCAAAAGTTACCAAAGTAGTAAGGTATTTTTGTCTCAGTTTTCTTTCCTAGAGATATATGATGTGTTATGCACCTAAATTATTTTATGACATTAATATAAATTAAAATTGAAATGTTATATAAGAAATATTCTTATATTATTTATATATCATGTTTCATTTAATTTTTTTCTTTCATGGGGATTATGATAAATTGTTAGCAAAGTGGTGATGATTTTCTGACACAATCTCATCGTTTATCGGGATTATTTATGATTATATTTTTAATAATAAAATATTATGATCCATATATAAAAAACTCATAAATTGTTCTATCCTATATTTATTTAATGAGAATAACTTTTTTTTTCTTAATTTTCTTCTATTTATGTACTCAATAGTTCAAAGATATGATTTTAATAAAAATCATCATTATTTCACTCCTCAGCCAAAAACCCATTTTCCTTCCAACACAATGTTTACTAAAAGTTTTTTCAAATTTTTTCTTAAAATTATAAAAATTAGTTATTAATGAAACTTTTAACCTTGTATGAATTTTTATTTGAAAAAATAAATAGATCTCCATGTTTTTTTTCAAACTATTCTTGTTTAGCTATTATGGGAAATGTGAAAAGAATATTTATTTTAACATGAACAACAAGAATGGAATTTCATGATGTCATAAAAAATCATTGTTTTGAATCATTTTTTATAAGTTTTAAAACATATTTTTAAAGTAAATGATATCAAAAATATTTTATGAATTTTTAGTTTTAAAAAAATTATTTCCTATGAAAAGTTATTTTCCTAGAGAAATGTTCCATGTGGTCATTTAAAATAATTTTACATCTATGATGGAATCCTTTGATGATACATATGGTTTCTAAAGGATATTATCTTAGGATAACATTTTTATTATTTATATATTTGGTTTATGATTATGATTATAATATTTTTATGAAACTTATTTGTATACCATGTTTTATACCATGATAAAATTATTATGAATCCCTCTTCTTTTTTCATGAGTTATGTTTCAATGAAATGATTATGAAACCTTTTCCTTTTCCATAGGTTATGTTATGTGGAAATTTTTGTGAAACCCATTAAATTTTATGGGATCTAATATGATGAATGCTTTATGATAATTTGGTAAGCATATGTATGATTTTGATTATGTGACTGAGGGGACATATATATACCTCCAATGTATTGGATAAAGATTGATATCTTATGATATAAACAGGACTACATTGGAGAGTGAACCCAGTTCAGTAAGGGTACTTGTACACTATGACAGTCCTGGGAGGAACCTTGATAGTTATGATAGTTTTTTGCGGGAACCCATTCTTCTATGATAGACTTAAGAATTATCCTTAAACTAATAAGGAAATTATTTTCAATTCTTATGTGTGTGCCACAAATCTATTTCTTATGACAATGTTATTATCTTTTGTATCATGTTATTTTATTTTTTTATGATTCATGTCCTATTAAATACTAATATTTATGCAGTGACTCAAGATTTTTATTTCTGATGTGTAGGGTATGGTCTTCATATATAATTTTCATGATATCATGCTCTTAGTATGACATTATGTTTAAAATTCTACTTGTTTACCCTTAATAATCATATGATCTCACCCATTCTTATGTTTTATTTCTCTATGTAATGATGATAGGTATTACAGGTGATATGTATAAGAAGTTTGATAGTTATGAAGAATGAATTGGGGGATTATTAAAACAATTATGAACTGGTTTCCTATGTTTCCATGATTCCAAAAGAAATATACCTTTACGATCATCATTCATGTGTTTATGTAATGTAATAAACATTTGTGAAAAATATTTAATATATGTGTCTAATAATTTCGGTTCTTTATATTTTTCTAACTTCTCTAATTTTTTGTCAAGTAATATTGAATCATATTTTCTTATTCAACTAGTTATTCTATTATATTTTGGTCCCAAAATTTTCTTTTCACTAACTTCAGTGAAACATACTAAAGTTTGACACTACATTAAATATAATGGCTCTAATGGTTTCATATGTATATTGTAATTAAAAATATTATTATTGGAAAAATATAGTAAGGAATGGTTTTTATCCCAACATACCTAAAAATATAATGAACAATCTAGAATAATATCATCCAAATTTTTGTTCCCTTAGACTATCCATCATATTAAGGATAAAATGATATATAGAATTATATCCAACACCTAATGAAATTTAAATTCCTTTAAAAAAATTAGATATGAAAATTGAATCATGATAATATATAATAGATATAGGGAGTCCATGTAATGCGAATATATATTTAATATAAAATCGATCATGTTGATCTAAATACATTTTATCTCAAGTAGGAATAAAATAAATAAATATATTCCAACAGTCAATAATATCGCAAATATTATTGTTACATTGATATTTATTAGTTAATACCACCATAAAATCTATTTAAATTTTATCCCATTTATATTCTGGAACATTCAAAGGATCAATACTCCCCTTTTGTAATTTTCAGTCAACATTAACCTATTGAAAAGTCAAAAATTTCATAATAAAATCAGCAATATATTTCGTCATTCCACCAACAAAAAATATTCTTAAATGCCCATATATATTGTAGTTCTACATTGATGGAAAAAAAGGAGAGATGTGAATTTAATTAACAATTAATTCCTAAACAAGGAATCACATAGTACACATAACCACTTTCAAAATCCCATTACACCTTATTTTCCAATTTTAAGTTTTGGAACATACCCTTATTAACTAGTTCCACCATTTCATAAAATTCACGATCTTAATTTTAAACATGATTAATTATATTTAACAAATATAACTATACTGAAACCTTAACTAAATGATATCGAGTTACTATATAAACAATTTCAAATCTAACAACCATTAATTCATTAACAAAATGATAATGTTCCAAAAGAATCATGGTTAATGATACATTATCTTTTCCAATAATGTTATTAGCTACCTTTTTTATTAACTTGGATGATATTGGATCATAAAATCATAATTCCTTATTAGTTACAACCATATTTTATGACTCTTGTTCAATCCTTTTTGAGTGAATATATACATAAATATTTTATGGCTAGTATAAATTTCACATTTCATCCCCTATAAATGTCATATTCACATGTTTAATATAAAAACTATTTAATCCATTTCAAGTTAATTTGTAGGATAATTTACCTCATGAATTTTCAATTTTTGTTAATCATATACAATTAATTGATCATCACACACCTAGACACAACCAATTCCCTTCACAAAATCATCATTATAAATAAAAAATCAAAATTTATTGTTACCAAGGCTAACATAGGATCCATAACCAATCTTATTTTTTAATTCATAGAATCATTCATTACATTACACTATCTAGATTAATATTAATCATTTTTAGTTCACTTTATAGTTAATATATCCAGGAAAATTTTCTAACAAACTATCGGTGGTAACCCAGTAATCTAAGAAAACTAAGAATCATAGTGAGACTTGTTGGTCTTGGACTCTCTTCCAAAAAACTTATTTTAGTATTATCAAAAGATATACCAAATTTGGAATCAATATACTCAATTAATTAATTTAGTTGTGACGAAAATTCACATTTACTAAATTGTCCTCAATAATTATTTCATTTTAAATTCTAAAAAATAATACATAGATGTTTCTAATGTTCCTCAATGATTTTAGAATATACCAAAATGTTATAAATAAAAACCACCATAAATTTATCCAAATGATCATGAAAAAACCTATTCATAATATCAATAAATATGGTGGTTTCATTTGTTATCAGTAACGGAATAATCACAAACTCATAATATCTCTACCAAGTATAAAATGGAATTCTTATAATTACTCTTTCCTTCACATTCTATTGGTTATACCTAGTCCTGATGTTAATATTTAAAAAAGATTCAGAACCCTAGATTTGATCAAGCATGTCATTGATATGATCAAATGGATTCTTTTTTTATAAAAATGATGTTATAGGGTTTTCTAAAATCAATTCAAAGTATCATGGAACCATCATTATTTTCAATAGAAAAAGGAACATCCCAATTTATAGTGCTATAATGAATGAAACCCTTATTAAGAAACATATGTAACTATCTTTTTAATTATAAATGTTATACTAGATACATATTAAATGAGTTTTTGAAATTATCTTAGAATCATGAACAAAATCAATATTAAATGCAACCTTCATATCAATGACCAAATATGAAAAATAATGATAAAATACATTCATATATTAAATTACTATAGAAACATTACAGTTTTTAATAGTTTCTTTGCTTCTTAAAAATATGTTCAAGAAAAAATTCACATACAAATTTGGACTGTTTCTTAGTTTCATGATAAAGTATTAAATTTCTGAATTAATTATTATATAAAAATGAAAAATCTTTCTAAAAAATATAATTTTTAGCTTTAAAATATATGTTAGAATGATCAAATAAAATCCAACCCATTTTCATAAAAACATTAAACTGTATAATGGGTAAGACAACAAGCTTATTATGGAAATCCATTCCAAAAATGATAACATGAATTTTTCCATAAATTATTGTTTCCCTTATACTACCTATAATAGTTTTTACCAAATTATATGGAATTATTTATTTATAATGTATTTTAATTTTACATTTATATTTACCAGATATAAAATAATTCATAGATCCTTATTCAAACTATTATTTTTCATAATATTACAAAATAATTTATCTGTCATCACTTAATTTTACAGTTTCGAATCTAAAATAGTAGTAGAGAAATACTCTTCAACACATTTTTTTTTGATATTGATGATTCCCATATTTAGTGACTAACTCCATTAATGCATTATCATAATGTCCCAAATCACATAAAATAAAACATTTCACTATTGGATGATTATCAGTTTTCCCATTATTGGTTTGATTGGAACCCTTTTCCTTATAGTCACTAGAAAAATTATTGACCTTACAACATAGGTAACACTTTCTAGACTCTATAAAATATTTTGTGAAATGACTCTTAACATATCTTGAACTATTAGTGGTCTCACCCACATATTTCTTAGTAGACCACAAATCAGTTTTTAGCCACCTAGATGACTTCTTACTATTTTTTCATGAGGTATATAAGTGTAAGAAAACTCTTTAACAAATTTCTCTAATAAATAAAAAAATGTCCTCATAACATTTAAATTAATGAGAGGACAACACTCCATGATAACTTGGTTTTATACCTTTATAAAATTTATAAAATGTACTCCCATATTCAAGAATAAAATTTTGTCAAAATCTTGATAATATAAAACAATTTTCTTATTAAGTGTCGATTGAATATTATTACTCTTTCTTTAATTATATAAATTTTTATTTATATTTTATGTTTAGTAACATTAGAAAAATGATTCTCACGAAAAAAATATCATTAAATTCAATCCACTCCATTGAATTAATCTCATAATTTTCCTTAGTATTCTTAATCAGATACCACCATCAGTTGACATAACCTTCAAAATTATAAATATATTAAATTTTATTTTGATGTTTTATAGAACCCAAGACTTTGAATAATTTATCCAATGCATTAATCTATCCTTCATTTTTCACTTGGTATAATGGTCCACCGAAGGATGGAGGGTTTGGTTTCATGAAATTCATTATTAATAAAAATTTCCTCAATTGACTATTTTTTCTTTCTATTTCATGGTTGTAAGCATTAATATCCCATGTCCAATAAGATAAAAATTACTTAAACTATTCTATTATAATCATTCAAGGTTTCTAATTTTGAAGGTTATTATATTAATGAAGACTTCTTACATCTATTTCTATGATTACATTATGATTCCCATTCTCAATAGATATGGAATAGATTAATCAATGTGGAAATCCTAAAAATATATCTCATTACAATATAACCATAAATTTAAATCTATTTAAAGTGTTTTTTGTCATTATAATAGCCTATATATGTGTGTAAACCTTGCTCTGATACCAACTATAATGACTAGTTACTTCCATAACTCATAAATACTAGTTTATTATAAAGGATTTCAAATTTTTAATTTCCATGATATTTTAGGTATATGTTTTAATAAAATTATGAGAAAATTAAAATAAAATTGTGTACACTTCATTAGAGTTTCCATTTTTACCTAAAAAATAGGGGATTAAGTTTACACCCATATTTCATTCAATGCACCTTTTCTCCAATTGAGATGAGTTAGAATTAGAAATATTGACTTTGTTATAGTTCCTCATCATCTTTATAACCTATAAAAAACATTTTAAATTTTTTTTGAGAAAAAATGATCATTAAAGGACATAAAAATAATGGAATCTTGATAGTCCATTAAAACATGAAAACCCATTAATAGGAATACATTTTTTCAGAATTAATCACTGAACACATAAATAAAACATTCTCATATACTGAAACCAACCATTAATCAAAAACAATTTAAAATCCATTAATAATAATGGTATTATCATGATTTCATCTTGAGGTATCTGGTAACTCATGAACACATTTATTTGGGAAAACAATATTTCACTTATAAAAGTTCATAAACATTTTATACCTCGTGAAATTGAAAATATTCCAATAAAAAATATTATTCAAGAATAATATTGGAATATTAGAGAATAATATTCATAAAAAATTCTTAGTCATGTTTATCCTATGTTAGAATAACATAATCCCATTTAATTAAATTGGAGTAACCTATATGGTTATCTTCCTCATTTTTATCCTGGAAGACAAATGCATCTCCCAATGCATTGGAGAGCTATATCAAGATCAGACATCATCTTGATATATATCAGGCTCACCGATAGTGATATATAATTCTAATGTACCATTTAATAGAAAAAATATTTTCAATATTTTACTTTTCATCATAAAACCCTTGAGAAACTCATTAAAATACAAAATAAAAACACCTTCCATTTACTCATAATCCTAAGTTAAAAATGTCCTTTTTATTTGACAATTTTATTAAAATAAAATTCCTATAATAAATGGAATATGATAATCATTTAAAAATAATGCTAAATTGTAAATTAGTATTGATAATTAATAATTACAATTATGTAATAAAAACAATTCAATTCGAAAAAGTTAAAAACTTTTTTTGACTTTTATACAATTTCAAAAAATAAAAACTAATGAAAATTTTTAAAATATTCTTTGTAATACTTTTTAAAGAAAGTGAAATATTATAAATATTTATCTTTATCAATGTTTTATGAATAAATAAGAACATTATTATAACATCTAAAATAACTTGACATGGAAGGAAAATATTTGTAAGGTAAACTTTAGAAAAAAGTCAATTACCTTAGGTCTTGTTTAACTTCATACATTCAATAACTCCTAAATAATAAAATTATATTAGTTATTTATTTTTTTAACAACATTTTTCACTTTCATTCCATTATCTTTATTCCCTTTATTTCATTTATTACTATGTTTTATTTTGTTACTAAAATGGTTAAGTTAACATTTTTCATTTTTGGGTTGTTTGGTTTTTAACCTCAAAATAAAATGTGTGTGTTGGACGAGGTCAAAGTGTTTATAGTTTCATTACCTATATAATCTTAAAAATTTATTATTATCATATTTGTTTATTGAATACACTTTAATTACAAACCATGTAAGGCTGTTATGAAAAATGAATCATATAATTTCTTGGAGAGGGTTGTATGTACGTATGCATGAAGGATATTGTAATTTTTATAATGGGTGGAAAATGAATAATGTAGATAATATTTTACTTTTAAAAATTCATAAATATGATAAAAATGTCATATTTATTCATTAATTATATTCTGATGACCATTATTTTATGGTGGAAATGAAAAAATAATCACATCACTCCATGGAGGTTGTTCACAGAAACACATGATTGATATTATTGTTTTCCAATGAATGTAAGGGTAACAAGGTATGTAATATATTATCTTTATAGAATCATAATATTTTCATAAATATCATATATATTCATATAAAATATCATTTAAGCAATCCATATAATCCTATGATGTAAAATTAAACATATCGCTTCAAGGAGGTGGTAGTCTACAAGTATGCATGAGTGGTGTTTTATTTTTCCAAAAGATCAAAAAAAGAGATAATAAAAATATTGTTTTAATGTCCCAACATAGGCCCACTCATTATTTCATGAGCTACAGTACCAAAAATGATTTATATACACCTCCCCATAAGCAATTGGTAGCTAACTAGTGGGGAGGGCCTATGCAACAAAATGGGAAGACTATACCCTCAGTAATAGATAACCAATTTGGGTATGAATTCATAGAATAACAGTTATAGTAAAAAATATATATGTAATGCAAGAAAATTTCGAAAACTGTATTAACCCATTATATGAAAAATTCTATAAAATACCTGATACAAAAGTGAAAAGAGATCCCTTGTATACGAGAAATATATAAAAAATACTCAAAGTAAAAAAATTAAATAAAAATGAATTTTATTAACTAATATAGATGTTTATCCTAGAATAACTCATCCAAAATAGTCCCCCTATACAACCTACATAATAAATTTCCATTCTCTCATTTTAAATCCCAACCCCAAAGAGTTTACATGTGCACTGAGATGCCCGTTCAGGGTGTGCGTATGATCCCATTAGGACACCACAAATGTGATCTCATCATAAATGTATTAGTCCATATAAAATTGTATGTGATGTTTGAGGATAAATACATAAATAAACATTCACCCCATCAGTTCATCGTGTGATAACTTGGCCACCATGAAATCTAACTCTAACTACATCAGCTCATAGCCACAAGGAATGTCTGTCAGAAACCATAAGAACATGATACCCATGGTTTGTATCTAATAACAAATAATAACCTTTTCATGTACTCTAAAACATATCTACTGATTCTATGGATATCAATAAATCACATTATCCTATCCCTATAGGTTCTAGGGAGGCTAATAAATCACTCAGGTCTATATCAATTGTTCATGGGAGTCCTAATCATTACATTGGCCCACCCTGAGGGTTCTTGGTAAGACTGACATACAAAGAGACCAATATAAAGGATTCTTGGGAGGTTAACCATTCATAATCTTTAATCCTCACAGGGTCATGGGATGTCACACACATGCATGATCAGAAAAATCAGCATGTACATGTGATGGAACTCCCATAACATTCCCCAACCTAGTCCCTTACTCATAATGACCAGCATCTATAAAATAGACCTAACCATCTCACCCATTTTCATCTACTCATAACATAGTAATATAGGGATAACTTCAACCACGACCATACATAATTTAACCATGTTATATTATCACATAGAAATCCCAAATAGTACATCCCAATCTCGTTTATCTAAGTAGATATCCCAACCACTAAACCCTATAAAAATTGTATCACTCTCCAGTTAAAGGAACCCAACCAATGGAATTCACCACCTAAACCCCAATAGAAATTATCCAAGTCATCTTAGACCTTTATAAACAAAAATAAAACCCTTTCGATCAATTTAAAAAAATCATACAACCCTATTATTATCATCATCACACAACCAACATTCATCATTTACATTGTGTACATAAAAGGTAATTCACTAATAAAGCCTATAATCCATCTATCCCACCCTCATTTTCTTAAACCAAGATGAAACATCTTGTTCCAATCCCAATATCCTATGTGGAAATCCGTAAAAGTATTCATGATACAAGGATCATTTTCATCTTTTTCAAGGCACAAATCCTTTACTACACCTCTAATGAACCTCATATGTCAATACAAACCTAGTTTTCTCAAGAAATCAATGTAATAAAATATGTAACAAGGCTAGGCACAAATTTAGATTCAATTCAATGAATTTGTTTTATAAAAATTCCATAAAATGAAAAGGACTTCCTACCTTAACCATGAAGAATCCAAATTTCCAATAATTTCTACTTGAATCGAGCTCAGTGCGCCACTTGTATGATAATAGCACTAAAATCATAATATTATTGCAGCAAGAAAAGCAATCAATATGAAATATATATTTAAGGTAATGATGAAGTTAGATTCACCCATAGGAATCAACTACAACCAACAATGCTCAAAAATCACAATAAATGGTGGAGATGAGCCCCAAATCTATATGGAGGGAGCCTCCATCATTGATTTTATTTAGATAGGTCAATGGATAATATTTACAGGTAAATAAAGGATTTCTAAGGGAATCGGGTATCCCCCCCCCAACACACACTTAAATCACGT
Organism: Viscum album; assembly: GCA_963277665.1. Taxonomy (NCBI): domain Eukaryota; kingdom Viridiplantae; phylum Streptophyta; class Magnoliopsida; order Santalales; family Viscaceae; genus Viscum; species Viscum album. The sequence goes on along the minus strand of OY728130.1, from coordinate 1,970,678,152 downwards.
ATTTTCCCCATCATCTATCTACTAGACAATAATAACGAGTTGGTGGTTCTAGGAAGAATTTTTCAGCTACTGGGTAGACAACTAGTTGGCCTATGGTATTTCTACAATACTCTGCTAAAATTTTAATCCTCTTATATTTCTACTAAACCACCAATAATCCACCTAACACCCAAAATAATAAAAAACTTATACAATACCCATACTAAGGATAATAATACTTACATATTAAAATACTTAAAATTTATGGGTGTTATAACCCCCCACCCGATGGATTATCTTCCTTGAGATGTGTCACTAAGGTTTTTTCTAAAACAAACTCTAATTCTCAACATGAATTCCATTTTTTATGTCATGTCTTCTTCCCACTATCATCATTATAATCACACACATGAATGATAGGCACAAACATTCAATGAATCCATTCAATCTTTTCCAATCCACAACATCCAATAGGCACTCATATAAAGATATACCCACCTCTAATATGGTGTTTCACTAATTAACTCATACATAGATCTCACTAGCATCAACGATCCAAAAAAATATCTTCTAAAGCATTTTTTAATCACTATCATCAAAAAACATTGTGACTCCTCTTCAAAAGGTTCAACCCAAGAGTCATGTCAATAACATAATCACTCTCCTCCAATAAATTTTTTATTATTTTTATAAACCACTTTTTGGTTAACTAGGAACCTAAATATCCATTCACACCACCACACACACACCACAAAACCTAGACATCAAATTAAAAAAACAACATCCAAATTCAAATTTAAAACTACAAAATCATCACCACCATGGGCCACATCCCTCCTTGAGTAACATACCCAGATTATAATTTTACCCATGGAAACAATTGTTTTGATATTTGTTTTAAAAGAACACAAAGAATCATTCACCATGTCACCATCGACTAGATTAAACAATTTTCTTTAATTCAAAATCAGAATTGAAACTACAATTATGTCATGAAATTGCATCCTAAAAATTGTGGTCCTTGAAAGCCATATCATCATCAGCCCTGATATTCACCTCAAAAATCCATCATATTGATGACCTCGGGATACACCCCTAACACCCGGATCAACTACAACATTGAATCATTTAGGCTACCGAAAAACCACTGTGGTCGATGCCTGATTTTCCATCACCAGCCACAAAAAGCAATCACATATGAAAAAACAAGGTTTCCACCATACTAAATGTGTGCATCACCAGATGAGAACCACCATGGCTGGGATCGAAGCTGACGATGGAATTCCTCCTCAAACTCAAGCGACCGAATAATTATTACCTCCCAAAGCCTCTAAGAACCCACCATAGAGGGCCGACTAATAGAGTAGCCAAGTGAAAAGAAGATAGGGTAGAGATTAAAGTGGTAGGACCACCAAAATAACGACATCACCTAAACCACCAACCCCAGATGTTGAAACAATCACCACGATATAAACACAACAGGAACCCACCAATGAAGAAAAAATTTCTCTAAAGTAGAAAACTATGAGAGGACAAAACAAAATGTAGGCCAAGCTCCTAGGACTCCGAAATGACCTAGGGCAGACCTCCCAAAACTCCCCAAAATACTATCTCATCCGACCATATGGGGTCAAAAACGTCGTATCTATGAGGAAAGAGTAAAGGAATATTTGAGGGTCTTCAACAGGGATCTGAGACTATAAATGGAACTAAACACGACCATTGAAGGAGGAAAACTCGGAAAAATAATAATAGAACGTAAGAACAAATAAGGGTAGGTGGAAGAATGGGGGAAAATAGGGTAATGGGGGAAGGGGATGGGGTGATGATGTCAGGATGGGTATAGGAATCACCCTCTTGAATAGTTATTGAATGCAAACATAGCTCAAGAGTGACTAGAGAATGGCTCCAACTTACTCACTCTCATCATCGAGCCCACCCAATAGTCCAAGCCTCAGTTTACAGTTTTGTGTTACCAGTTCACACAAATCCACCACTAAAAGATTCCATTACATAGTCAATTACCATTTATTAGTTCTATAAACCCCTAATATTTTAAAAGATTGATATTCTTGATTGATGTAAAACACGCAACAATTAGCTTTAGCAAACCCCAAAATATTATTATTTAAATATAACCATTATAACCTATCCCTTAAAATTTTTTTCATGAATAGTATTAACCAAATTATGATATTTATATATATATATATAGGACCTACTTAATACAAATTGATTGATTAATACTAGATATATATATCTAAATAAATATTACCCTCAATGATTCCACATGCCAATATCCAATCATGATTGTTATTCAAATAATATTGGTATTTATTAAGGTAAACTCTGATGGATCTTTTATATATTCTATATGAATCATCCTTTAAAACATTTTTGTTTAAATCATCACGAGACAACTCTTTCTTCAAATGCAGAAGAGCACCAGTCCAACAAGCTCATCACCCGGAGGTCTAGTTGGCTCTCCTATATTGACACTCTGAATCTCAACAGGGGTGGTTATAGCCTCGACCTCCATAATCATTAATCTTCATGTTGATCTAGTGACCAATGGACTAAAAAGGCTTGATTAATCCATATATCTCATAAATTTGTTTCTTTTTATTAGCTATAAAATTTCCAAGTGTATTTCCTTGATTTCCACTCCTAGATCAACACCCTACAGTCATCAATTTATGATTATATTCCCATTCTGAATATTTGGAGTTTTCATCATCAATCAATGTATTTTTAACATCGTGGACTATGTTCTCAGGGACCACTTAATCCCCCTTCAGAAATATGTTTTGTTCAAAAAAAATTTATTTATTTTCCTTGGAAAATATTATAATAAATTTCTAGAACATATATAAATTTCATTTTTTAAAAATAATATTAGTTTTTAAATTAGCTTATAAAAAATACCGTAGGGTTAAATTTTCATATTTTGATGAAAATATTTATTTCCTATTTAATAGTGAAAAATAATGTTTTTTTTATCGAATACAGTATTCTTAATTTTATGAATTTTAAAAGTTAAATTTTATTTAAAAATATTTTAATAGTAAAAAACAATTCTCTTAAATTATTAATTATTCTTATAAGTTAATTTTAATCTATTTTATGACTAAATTAGGTATAAAAACGTGTTTATAATTAAAAGGCATTTTTCTAAAAAATTGTATTCACTGGGTTATTATAGTTTAAATCTAAATTAAATTATGATTCTTCAATGTTTTTAATTTTTTAAATTGGATTCCATATTTTTTTAAATATTCTTATTTAATCAACAAATATTCATTTATGAGGAATTTTATTGTGATTTGGATGATATTATGACTTTATAGTACTTTATTTCATGAAAAGTCAAATTTGACAAACTATTGTTTTTAATTATAATAATATTTAAAATATGGGTTTATCTAGAGGATATGTTTTAATATAAATATTATTATAAAATATAAAATATTTATATTCATTACAATAATGTAATTTTAATTTCTAGTGAATAAATAATTATCATAAATTCTAAAAAAACATTAACATAGTCATTTTTCAATTATTGAATTATCAAATAAATAGCGTATATAATATTAAATGTAATATAATTAGAGATACAATATGTGATCCAAACATTTAGTAGATTAGCATGACATTTTTTTAATATAATAAAATATTTTTTTAATTCTCTGTTTTTTATTTATATTATTAAAGTAAATGGAATGACTAGTTCTAACAATTTTCATTATTGATATTCTATAATAAATTATATTTTATTTCATTCTATAAAATTACTAAAAATGTTATATTTTTTAAATGAATTATATATGGTAGATAAAATTAATCATGGTACATTTATAGGTAATATGGAAATTTATAATAACATTATGGACCCCTATAGAGTATATGTAACACCCCAGGTAAATAAAGAATATGACATATTCATATTTATCCATATTTGTGAATAAAAAATTAATATTATTTTAATGGGGATGCTTTGCTCGATGGCGTACCCAAAACGCAACAACGAGTTTCTTTGAAATCTTACGTTGCACTCTAATAATAAAATAATATTATCTTAAATGGTAGTTAATTCCTGACCGTTGTAATGGAGGGAATGAACGGAACTAACTACAAAATGATTATATATGTTTGTCAAATATTTTTACTTATATCCAATAAATGTTAGAGGCTTAAAATGTGAATGAATCAAATTTTAAGCGTCAATATTCTAATATTCTTTAAAATGTCAATTAACCACCTTTTGATGGAGAACTCTTTTTAAATCAACTTTTTGACCATTTCATATGTTATATTGGACCAAATAAAATCGTTTTTTGGAATCGGGGCATCAAAATTTACTTTATGTAAATTTTTGGTATTTTTACGATAAAGTTCATTTTTAAGAATAAGTGAAAAATGTTGTATTTTTATTCTAAACCTATTTTTAATATAATTTATTTATATGATTAGGTCATATTTTGAATTGGTTTTAAAGTGAAATTAGAATATATTTTTACCATATAATCCAATGGTGGACATTATAATTAATTTCAATTAGAAATTGGACTTAAACTAGTGTCAATCTTTTAATAGATATTGTTTCCTAAAAGCATGTTATTTGTTTTGACAGTGGTAATTAATTATTAAATTAATTAATGCAACTTATATGTTTTTAATTTAGTGAAATAGAAATCATTTTTGAATTCGGAATATCAAATATATCTTGGGGTGAATATTTTGTATTTTTCTAAAAAACTTCAATTTTTGATGACTAGTGAAACCACTAAGTGGTAGATTAAAAATTGATTTTTCATTTAAATGAAACATTACCACTTTTGTGATTTTAATTTCAAAAATCATTCATAAATAGTGGTCATTAGGATGTAAAATGTGGTTCAATGGGATTAAAATAATTTTTGGTGAATAGTAACTTTTATGTTTTTAATCGTGATTAGAGGTAATTATTGTAATTTAAGGAAAAAATAATGTTTTAATAATATGAAATGACTTTGACACATGTCTTACCCTTATTGGATGTGTCAAGGCCGACCAATAAAATCCATGGGTCAACATGGGGACCTCATGGAGCCCCTTTGGTAGGAAAATGACATTAATAACTTTTTATTTAATGTTAAAATTAAAATGTCACAAACATGTGTTGTTTTACTAAAACTATTTTTAAATTGGGTTATACAAGTCATATTTTTTACTATAAATATTAATTATAAATCTAAAACTTTTTCGTACATCATTATATTTTTTTATAAATTTTTAGACATTAAATAAATTAAATTATTTATGACACCATGATGATGCAGCGATTACCTCATTATTTAACGATTTAAATAAAATGAAAAGACAATGTAAAATATAAGACATACACATGTAAAAAACCTATTATATGGGTGTATTTCGAACTCTTATCACCTTATCCCCTAAATATATAGTTTTGGGACCTTTAAAATCCGAAAATCATTTTATAAAAAAGTAATATTTTATAACATTCCAAGAGTGCCCCTCCTCTCCTCTTATAAAAGGCCCCCACCTATACCACCTTACCCACACCACTAAAGCCTTTGAATCGGCCAACCCCTGCACATTTTGTCTCTACACATACCTATATTACTCATAGAAGCCTCACTTTGGTCATAAGTCTTGCCAAAAAGCCTTTGAGCTCAAATCAAAAAGAGTTACCCGATTTAAAGGTAAAGTCTTCCCTAGTGTTCTTTTGTTTTATTTTTCTTCTCCAACCCCCTAAACATTTTTTATTCCTTTCTTTTGTAACAACACAAGTATATTAAATATACTTGGATGTTTTTATAATAATGATTCGAGCTACACTTACACACACCTCCGTCTAATGGTTAAAGAACATACTGTTTCTGTGGATGGAGAATTACTGCCTCACGAAACAATGATTGGTCAATATTCTTTTAACACCTTTAAAGGTGGCCATTATGATGTCACTGTATTTTATATATGATATATATGGCATTTATGTTTACTATATGCTTCTGTATTTTATATTTAAAACATACCTCTATTCTTTTCATGTTGGGAAAATGCAATAATTTCATATGAGGAAGTGTGGACTACCGCCCCCTCATGTGATGTGACTCGTTCATGAAATACATGGAATGTTTAAATAATGAAGTTGATGAACTTATGTGATCTATATAAATAATATATTATACTGTAATTATAATATATATATATATATATATATATATATCTCGCCTAGTTTTAATTTCATTAATGTGCCAATGAAATGAAAGTAGCGTTCATGCGTACGTACGGCTTACCGTCTCCATGAACGGTACATTTCATTTCTTATCTCAAAATGTTATGTACTATTATAAGTACATATATATAATGGATACATATGTCATATATTACATCTAAATTATGGTTATAATTCTGTAATTTTAATATATATCTCTCTCTTTTAATTTTAATTCCATTAATATAACAAAAAAAAATAAAAGTAGTGTTCATGCGTATATACGGCCTACTGTCTCCATGAACGGTGCTTTTAATTTATTATCTCCAAATGTTATGGAATAGTATAAAATGAATATATACTAGATATATATGATATTTTAATCATTAATACTATTCTGGATATGATGTACCTATAACTACATGGAAAATTCTTTTCCGACAAGTTCAATTTTTACTCATGTACCGAACATCGACAAAAACGTCTGATATGAACTCACTTTATTAAACAATTATTATAACATTATAATATGTGATATGAACTGAATAATAATCTTTAAATTAGGTCCTTAATCAATTATAAATTGGCCAAATTTTATTATTTAGGAGATTAAAGAACGATCGATTCATGTCGGACACGAGGTAATGGATCCTACCTCTCTCTTTCTTTTTAAGTACACTCTTTTATGTAATTCCTTTTAATCTCATCTTTCTTATGATTGGGATATTATTTTATATTACCCTTACTGTAATTTTTATGTTCATATGATGAGAGACCCTATTTTCTCTCATCAATCCATTTTGGATGTTTTGAGTGGTGTTGTTAGGCTGCCGAATTTTCGTAAGAGATCCAATCTTTCTCTTTTTAAGTACTCTCCTTTATGTCACTTCTTTTAGTCTCCTATTTATTATGTTGGGGGATGTTATTTTATATTCCCCTTTCTGTAAACTTTATTTTAATATGATTATAGACCCTATTTTATCTCATCAATCCATTTTTGGAAGTTTTAAGTGGCGCTGTTAGGCTGCCGAGTTTTCGTAAGGTATTTTTCGTCTCACTTTTATTCTCGTGAGATTTATGCTACATTTTCCACCTTTTACTTTGAGTGTCATATATACTAGACATTATTCTACTCTTTGTGTAATATATTTTCGTTTATTAGTATTTACATCAATTTTGTATTGTCCTTCTTTCCTAGGGTGTATGTTTCGAAAGATACCCAAGTCGGTAAGGGAACCTTTCAACCTCCTCTTTTTAAAAGACTTATTTTTGTTGGGTCTTTTAATTTAAATATTTTTATGTTGGGATATGCTTTTATATATTATTATTGATGTAAATTTTATGTCCAAGTGATGATATACCATTTTCTCTCTCATCAACTCATTTTCTGAATTTTAATGTGACGATGCTAGACTGTCGAATTTTTGCAAGGGAACTTCTTAACCCAATTTTGATTCCTTGTGAAAAACTTGTACTCCTTGAATATGTCGTTCTATTAATATGTGTGAATGACCTCTGATTTTTTTACACTTAATATCCACTTATATTTGGTGTATTCGTTTGTCACACATAATTATGTGATTGATTTATCCTTAATCCAAGGATACCATCTTTGTAAGGGACTTCTTCTCAATCTCCTTTCATTGAGGAATGTTTTGTTCTAAAAAAAGACGTTATTTTATACGATGTATAAAACACATTTAACTTTTCATTCAAATGTAATCTTTTTCTACGAATCATTTTAATAAACGACAAAAAGGAATGTTTATTTTAATGTACGTGGTGACAACGACCTTTTCCGCCGCCGTGAGTATTATTTGGTCTTTGTATTCCTCAAAAATCTGTAATGTTTTTAAAATGAAATAAATACCATATACTTTTTTATGTATTTTTTTATTGAAAATGGTTTTTATGATGAAATTGTTATGACAATATATTTAAGTGATATATTTTCATCGAAATGTGGAAATTTTTTCTTTCCATTATATTTCTTTTATGTCTTATGATTTTATAATGGTACTTGGACATTTGAAGAGTGGTTACATGATAACCATATGACGGGTGGTGCCGTGAATACCAGGATGGGTGGTTATGTTATAACCTTAAATGAATTGGGTATGGAATTCGTTCGTATGGCTATTACATTAAGTGATATGTGTGGAAGTCGACTGTATGGTTATTCCATTTAAGTATGTTTATGTCCCAAGTTACCTTTATATGTTATGTATATGGGTTTTATGGTAAACTTTTGGTTACAAAATGGTAAGTAATGATCTTTTATTCAGTGAAGAGTTTTTACTACTACATAAGGGTTAAATGTATTACATCGATAAGGTATTCGTGGTTTACTTATTGTTTTGAAAAACTAATAGTTTTCCTTCTTTATGTATCCCTTACTGATATTTTTATGCTCACCCCAATTTTTTTTTGAAATTTTTTTCACAGGACATAATGTGGAATAGGGAAAAGGATGGGATCAAGGGAATGTCATGTTATCTAAAACATGTAACTAGACATGTCTATTTTTAAGAGTTTTTATTTTATGGAAACTTAGTAGAAGTGTCTACTTTGTAATATTTTGAGATTTAATAGTTATGATCTAATTCTCTAAAACTCTAAACTTGAAAAGATCCTCAATGGGAAATATTAATTTATTTCAATATTAAGTAAGGTTTAAGTTCTGGGCCTTATAGTATAAACCTTTAATATTAAATTAACTGTCAACATGGTTAACAGGGTATTAAAAATAAAAGATAGGGGTGAAAACATATCCAAAACTAGTCCAAACTTTATATTATGAAGTTATATAGACATATATTCTCCTTATATTTTATTATATCAAATTTTAACTTTTTTTCCCACGATATGTGTCTTATATTAATTTAACATTTTATGAAATTCAAAAAATGTCCCTCCCCTTAATTATAAATGGAAAACCCTTCCTTTAATAATTTTCACCACATTGAGCCATATTTATCAACCTAACACTTTAAATTAATATTATAAAAATTATTACCCATGTTATTTAGGTTATATACCTTCCAAAATAGAATTCCTAGCTCCATTTTGAAGATATTTAAAGGAAGTCTCCTCAAAGAGATTTAATCGTTTTAACGAATCTTTCAAATTTATTTCTTATTCTAATTCCTCTTCATATATTGTAACCATAAAAAATAAAAAATCCACTATCATAAATATACTATTTGTTTTCATTATAATGGTATGAACATATTCTATATCCTTTACATACTAAGAAAAGTGAAAACAATACTCATGTATACATACATCTTACCATCTCCACGTAGCGTTGTAATTCATGTTTCATCACAACTTTACATAGATGGTTATAAAGATTAAAATAATCAATATATAAGATAATTATGAAATAATTTTACCTCAATAATGATAATTTCATATCTTCCTTCTTACCTTCCAATCTGTTGGGAAAAGATAACACTGCATGTGTGTAAGTGTGGACCACCACCTCAACAAAGCTATGAAATTCTTTTTCATTTATATTTCACAAGGATGGTAATAAAGATAGATTTAATGAATATAATATATATATATATATATATTATTATAAATTATATGAATGTTAAATATTATTTTACATTATTTCATTCAATTCATAGAAAAGTGATAATAGTGTTCATGCATATGTACAGTCTATCGTCTCCCCGAATGGTAAAAATGTTATACTATATATACCTAAAATAGACTACTATAAAAATTATTTTAATGAATATATATTATATTTATATCATTATATATATTCTAGAATCTTTTTAACCTTCATTAAATTAAAATTACCAAAACTATTGAATAAAATCGTACATGAAAAACAAAGTAGTTACCACCCAAAACAATGATTTTAACACTAAATTGATAAAAAACGAGATATAAAATATTATAGGTAAATCACATATGGTGTATTATATATTGGTATGGTGTGGAAATATATTTATAATAAATATATATTTATTATATAGTAATTTTAAATGCATATGAATGAATTTGAACCAGAGGTAAGGGTTTCCCACATCACTTACTTTTATGAGACTTATCTCATGTTCCCCACTTATTTATTTAGTGAGGTGTATATACTAACAAATTTGATATATTATATCATGAATAAATTTTCATTCATGCTATTTTAATTTTCATTTAATGTTATTTATTTCATTTGGAATGTGATTTAAGTGATACTCACGTGGTGAGGGATTATTTCACAATCTCATCATTATTATGGTTTTTTAATTTTTAAGTATAAACTAAGGGTATTTCTATTCCAGGTCCATATTCTCTAAAAATATATTATAAGTTTATTTTAATATTCTACATTAAATTTTTGGGTTCATTTTTACAATTATATTATATTTTATAAAATGTTTTAAAATGAATCATCCTATAATTTTTTTAATAAGGTGCTTTTTGGATTTTCTTACAAATGTGTGAGGGGGGAATTTTTTAACTTATATGGAATGAAATAAAATTATCAACATCATGAAAAATAATTTCATTGATGAATTATTTTATAATTTTACATGTTTATATTCAAATAAAAGGGTTTCTTTATTAGGGGTAGAGTTTTTATATTTTAAATATTATTTTCAAAGTTAAAAACTTATTTTATTAATTAAATATTATAGTAATCTTTTTAAAGTATTCTTATCCATGTAAACATTTTTTTTGGATCTTATGTTTAGGATGTGTTGTAATGATACTATTCATTATCTTTTTTTGGATTTATATACGATCAGTTTGACTAAGGAATGTATTAATATTCTATATGACATGTTCTTACAATATGGATAGTTATTGATTTGGTTAAGTAATATTGATCGAGATGTATTATTTATTCACATGAAGGATGAATTAGACTTATTATGTGTTAATAAGGGTATGATGTATCCCTTGAATGAATCAGTAGTTTTCATGTGAAAAAAGTTGCTTTGGTTTTTGTTGAGGCTTTACCTATTTATTCAGATGTCATAGCATAAGCCCTTCATGGTATTTTCAAATGTCTTGTCCAATGCTTCGATGGTATGTTTCACATGTGTAGAATTATGTGTTACATTATTATGAATTTAGTTATAAATTTCCATGGGATTATTTTTTTTAATAATCATTGATGAGTTTCTAGATTCTTTGATTATATATGTGGAATTACTTTATCATCATTTATTCTTACCATATTATTCATGACTTTTTTCATCTTCTATATGTATACACTTAATGAGAATTTGATCTCACCCCTTATTATGTTTACTCTCTCCACAATGTCAATAATTTTTTTATGATTAGTATATATGGATATTCTAAATCGGATTACAGTGTTATCAAAGTAACTATTTTTCTGAATTATTATGTTTTAAAATGTGATTTTTAATTCTTGAATATATCTATTTTTCTAATATTACTAAACTATTTGGTCCTTTGTTATGAGGTTACTTGTATATTATAATATGATAATAAAGTAAACACTGATTTTTGGATACTTTAATTAGGTTATTTATAGTTGGTATCAAATAAAGTATACAAGAAAACTTGTGTAATAAGATTTTGGAAAATATAAAATAGGGAAACGTAACCCCATAACAGTCATTGATAATAATTACAAAGAAACCAAAATTATGATTTTTATATTTGTTAAACTTTTATTTTCAATTTATGTTAAATGTTTCACTAATTTTAAAATCTTACATTATGATTTATAATTTAATATTGTGTATTCCATTGTTTATAAATTGTTCCTAGTGTAAGTAATGTAAAATATATCATTGCATGTAATCTATATAGGTATTTCTCCTCTATGCAATATAATGAAGCTTGAGATGGTGATGGGGCTGAAAAAATTATAACTATATCAGTTTAGTTGACTCAGTTTATGCGAAATAACCATACCCGTATAGAGTATCTTATAGATAAGAATCCTAATATAACAATGTTATACCACTTCATGTGTTAGAAACATCCATCGTGTAATTCGAATATAAATTCATTTGTAGTTGACAAACTGATAAGTTCTATCGAGAATATATATCTGGCTTCAGGAAGTAATGAAAGACAAATAGGATTCATTGAATTTTATCATCTCTCAGAGGATGTAGATCAATTTTTTTCATTTATTAAAAACACAAGGGATGTGGAGGAAATATAAATCATGAAATTGAATTATTAAAGAAAATATTTGTGGAAAAATATATCCCTCATGAAAAGTGAGTGGATATAGAGAGACACTTCTTGAGTATGAGAAAAAATATTAAGAAAATATTTTTAAGTATTATTATAACATTACAAGGATATATAGGAATGCAACAATCTATCTACATAATCCAACGAGTAATTTTGACTATATATTTGATGGGATTAAACCAATAATTTGAAGGGAACTAGTATCCAAAATGTTATCATCATACAAGGATATGTTATCATGTACTATAAATATAGTGAAATAATTATCCAATTTGTATGGTCTCAAAGTAAATAAATATAAGAAAAGGATAGAAGAATAAAAAATGGATATAGAGAATAACATAAAGAAAGAATTTCCCACATGTGATAAATTTGAAAAGAAACACCCTGGTACTCACATGAATGAAATATGAGTTTTCTTTATACGAAGAGGTAAAGCCACTAGGCTCAAGATTTCACAGGAAAGAAAAAATATTCCAATGTGAATTGATTCAACTATAAGGATACAAGGAACTATGAAAATGAATTCCCTAAGAGATAATGGAATATAGCTCTAATGAAGAATGCTGATCACGGTCGAGCATATGATATTACTATATTCTATGTGGAATGATTAAAGTTATTGTGTATATGGATTCAAGAATTGTGTTTTTGAAATATTTTTTATAATTGATATTCTAGTTATAATAATAATGAATTCTATAAAGATTATACTGAAGAATTTTTTCTAAATAATTTTCATGCCTATGTTAAATGGTAACAATAACCTAGAAAATTGATTAGTGGTAAGGACGTATTTTTGGAGAATAAATGATAAATTGAATGATAACCCCAAAATGTTCTTGATGTTGACATGGAAGTAAATTGAAAAGTATTCGTGACCTTGAAAATGGTTAATGATTTGATTAATAATGGAGTTTACTAAATTTTATTGGATTTAAAAAATATATTCTATAATTTGTGATTTATTTTTGGAAGCAAGCATGTTTTCATAGTGATTCAATTTATTACTATATTTTATTAAAATATGTGATCAAAGAATATACATGAAACATTAAGAAATTCATTATGGAGGATTAGTGATAAGTTGATACTCCATATTTCATTACCTTATTCCTAAATTTTTTGGGGTTTTTGAACTTTTTCATACTTATTGTGGAGGATCAGTAAGATTGATATCTTATGTAGTGGATAAAGTTGAACTTTGGATATTATTGATTGTGGTTTAATTGTTATTTTTCATATTGGTTAAGCTGTGATAACCATTTTTAGTTTGTAAAATATTTTTAGACTAAAGGAATTACATATAGATCTTTTGATTCATTAAAAGAGCTTTAGGAATGAATTTTTTTCTTTAATATCCATTTCCTAGCATAAAAGGTAATGTCGAAATAGATTAAAGCACAACCAAATGCTGATATTATACATATAACTTCAAAAGAATAATATATTTTTATTTTCTATATAGATTTATCCAGATAGTAAAATAATCACACAACGTTTTGAAAAAGGACCTTGAAATAAAAAACATTATCTTTTTACATTTCTTACTGATAAATCAATTTTCTTTTAACTCATTATTTATTTATGATTTTTTATGGTTAAATTTCTCTTGAAAAAATATTATACCAGTCTCTATTAATATTTGGGTGTTATATTTCTCTCACATGTCCATTTCTTCACATTCCACTAATTTTCTCCCATTTAGAAAACCCAGATTTGTGTTGACCTTCATACTTCCCTTTCCCTCTTTTATGAGGATGTTTTATTAACCATTTTTAAGATATATATTTTCCACAAAGGTATTTTAAAATGTCAAACCCATGATTAATCATTAAAAGGAAAAATTATGGGGGCGAAATTAAGGGGATAATTTAATACAATGATTTTAATAGAACACTATGTTTGATAGTATATACAACATGCAATATTGACCATAAACGAAACAAAAAATATTATTATTTAAATTTTAATGTTTTACCCTCCCCATTAAATTGGGGGGTATGAATTGAATAAAATAAATTATAAAATATATAATTAAATTAATTACTCAATGAAAATTCACTGATTAATACTTATGAAATAAGTAATCAATTTTTCAGCAAAGTTATTTTATGCTTCAGAAATAAGTTTTCTTTAAAAATTAATTTAATTTTTTTTGTGGGGAAATATTATAATTATTTTCTGTAACTTATATAAATTTTATTTTATAAAAATAGTTTCAATTATTAAATCTATATATCAAAATTATCATAGAATTATTATTTTTTATAAAAATAATTGTTTAATATTGAATTGGGAAAACACTACTTTTAATTGAAAATTATATTGTTATTTCAATATTATTAAAAGTAACATTTTTTAAAATAATATTACAAAATTAAAAAATTAGTTCTAATATATAATTTATAATAAAATTAATTTTATTTAAATATATTTTATGAAATAATTTTGTATAGAAATATTTTTATACTTAAAAGCCATTTTTCTGAAAAACATTTTTTTGTTTCATTTTTCTTGTTTCATTTTAAATTAAATTATACCAATTCTATGTTTTAAATTTTTTAAAATGGATTGAATAATTTTATTTAGGATTTAAACATTAATTAAATAGGACCCTTTTATTTTTGGTTGATATGAATAATAACTTTTGTATTTTTTGTTGACATGTTTAAGGGAAAATCAGATAATTAAAGTTAAAAATATAATTATAAGGACAATAAAATAACCCTAAAACATGACATAGTATTATTTATGTTTAAAACTCATCCATAAATATCCATGATTCAGTTATATGGAATTTTATTCCTAGAGGATATGTTACACAATGGATTTGTTCTAATAAAAATAGTATTTTGAATTATAAAATATTTATATTCATTATGATAATTTAATTTTAATTATTTGTGAAAAAATAATTATCTAAAATTCATACTCAATCCTAATTTAGTAATTATTCAAATAATGGAAAAATAAAATTAATGAAATTTAAAATATTTTAATTAATTAAATTTGAGATAAATTTTGCGATTGAATAGTTTTTTTATTGAAATGACATTTTAGGGATATAATAAAATATTTTCTTCAAATTATAAGTGTTTTTTATGTTATTTAATTCAATTTAATTAATAGTTCTAATAAATTATGTTTTTGCTATTTTATAATAAATAACTTTTTATTAAATTATATAAAATTCTTTAAAATCATTAATTCGGAAAAATTAATGGGATGTGCTGAAGGATATCTAAAATGGTCCATTTATAGGTCATTTATCAATTCAAAGTAATAGTATTCACCGTTAGAGAGTATAAAATATTGATATTATGATAATTGAAAAAAGGATTAATGAAGGCTTAAAACTGAACGATAAGTATGAAAACATATCCAAAATTTTTTAACTTTTATTTTATTAACTTTTTTTAATTATATTCACCTTAAATTAAAATTACAAAAATTTGGAACCTTTTTTAAATGAAAAAAATTATATCAATTTAATATTTTAATACATTCCAAGAATTTAATTTCACTTAATTATAAATGGGGACCTCTTCCTTCACTTATTTACACCACTTTAAGCTATATATATCACTGAAAACCTACCCATTTATCTTTTAAAAATTCTTATCCAATTTCTGATGGTTATTGACATTCTAAAATATCGATCATACATACCTTAGTAATATATCTAAATGAATTCAACCAATGAAGAGGTAATTATCTTTACTGACTCTTTCAAATTTATTTCTTCTTATACTTCAACTTAATGTGTCGTATCCAACCTAAAATAAAAAATTCAGTATCATAAATATACTAATATGTCATTATGTTTATATTACAACTATATTTTATCTCTTTTATATCCTTTTAAAAGTGAAAGCTTCATTCATACGTACGTACGGCTTGCCATATCCATATAGCGGTGTAATTCATTTTTCATCGCCACCTTACTTGGATTGATATTAATATGGAACTAATAATTATATATGATAATTATTAAATACTTTTACCTCTATAATGACAATATCATATCAACCTTATTACCTATGAATTTGTTGAAAAAAACATATTTCATGTGTACGTGTGGACTAACACCTCTACGAAGTGATGTGATTTGTTTTTAATTTATATTTTACATGTATGGTAATAAGGATAAATTTAATGAATACATATGATATATATATATATATGATATAATAATGATTCTATTAAGGTGAAATTGTATTTACTTTTCTTTGGTTCCATCCATTGAAATGTGAAAACTTGGTTCATGCATTTGTAAGGCCTACCATCTCCATAAATGGTGTAATAATTTTTTTTGTGTATATATTTTATGGAATACACTAAATATGAATATAAATAATATATATGATATTTATATTCCTGTAAACATTACGAAGATTATGGAACCTTGATTATATTAAAAGGACTAAAACTATCATACCTAATCATACATGAAAAACATAGATACCAACTGAAATAGTGATTCTAACAACTAAATTGTAATAAATGAGAGATAAAATATTTTATGTAAATAAAATAAGGTATTAAATATATATCTTTGGTTATGGAATATATGTTTAATAAATATATATTTATCATACATGAGGTTTAAATGCATATGAAGGATGTTTAGCCTGAGCTGATGGTATCTCATCTCACTTTTACTTTTGTGAGATGTATTCCATATTCCCCACTTATTTATTGTGTGTGGTGTATATATTACACATATGATATATTAAATAATGAATAAAATTGTATTCATTGTATTTAATGTTTCATTTGATATTATTTATTTCAATGGGATAAGGATCCAATAGATACCTCAGTGGTAATGGTTTATTTTAAAATCTCAATATTATTTGGGGTAGTTTATTTTTAAGTCACACCTATGTATATTTCAATTCCATGTACATATTTTCTAAAAATTATTCAAAAATGTTTTCACTATTATATAATTGTTTTTTAATGTCATTTTTATAATTTTTTTACTTTTCATAAAAAATTTAAATGGAATATTCTTACAATTTTACGAATAAGGTACATTTTGATCGTTCCTACAGTTGTGTGAAGTGTTTAACTTATAATAACTAAATGTAATTTATTGAATTACTAAAACATCAATTATTTTAATCTTTCTTTAAAAAAATTTCATTTTATTTTTTGAAGAATCTTATTTTTTTATTTCGTGAGTAATTTTTTTATTTTAAATATTATTTTCAATGTAAAAAAGTTATTTTCCTCAATAAATATTCTAGTAATATCTTTAATATAATTTCCTCTTTGTAAATATCCTTTTTTAATATTATGTTTATGATTTAATATTATGATATCATTCATTATATTTCATTGGGTTTTTTATGATCAGTTTGACTGGGGAAAGTATTGATATTATGTTTGACTAGTTCTTCCAATATAGACATTTATTGATTTTTTTAAGGCATGTTGATTAATTTGTATTATTTATTCAAATGTGGAATTAATTAGATGTTTTTTGCGATAGGAGGTCCCTATATATCCCCTTGATACATCTGTAACTATCATAAGACAAAATAGCTTTGGTTTTTTTCAAGCCATTAATCTTTTATTCAGATTCTATGGCACAAGCTCTTGATGGTATTTTCAAATATCATGGTTGAGGCCTCAATGATATGTCTTGAATTCCTATCATTATGCATTCCATACTTAAGAATTCATTTTTTGATTTTCATGTTATTATTTTATTTACAATACATGGATGAGTTTATGTCTCATGTTATTATTTATATAGCATTACATGGTCTCCATTTATTCCAACCATTTTATCCATGCCTTCTGAGATTCTTTTATACACATACCATTAATTACCATATGATCTCACACCTTTATTATGTTTACATTCCATAGGATTTAAAAATGATATGTAGGGTTATTATAAAGCTAATAATGGTGTTTTTAAAGAAAATACTATGTTTTATTTAAATTATTCTTGTGTAATGTGTAATTCTAGTGCTTATCTAGTTTTTCAATACTACTAATCTATTCGGTCCTTTGGGATGTGACACATGCCCAAAATGTGGTGGGAAAAAATAATTATTTCTTATGTTAAAATTTTATTAAAGTTTTCAGTATTGGTTTTTCTAGAGAGCAGCACACAGTAATCACATTAGTTACCTGAATTTAGAGAAAAAATTGTTGTTTTTTTTAAATTTTTGGATTTTTATTAATAAAATATTGAAATTAAATAAAGGCTAAACAAAAAATTAATTAGGGAGTGATAGGGACAGGGTATGGTCACATTTTTTAATGTTATCATGGTCATAAAAGTTATTCCCCCTCTCAACATATATAATGATAAATTAAAGAGTCATTGATCGAGTTTCCAATCACCTTTGGTTAAAGGAATTAATCTAAGCCACTCCCATATCAATGAAAATCAGAAAATTATCTCTAAAATACTATGCAAAGTCCCAATCAGGATTTTTCACCTTATAAATCTTAATGAAATTCACTTATTACACATATGTTCTAATTATCTCCAGACACTCACCACTATACAAAATATCCTCAATTGAGCAAACTGCACAAACTGGTGATAGATTAAAAACTCTGACCAAATCTAAAAACAATGAATGACACCAAACCCATAAATAAAATCATATTAAGAGATTTTTGAAATACTAAAAATAGAAAAAATAAAAAATTGTTCATTAAAATTACATCATAAGACTCCGACATTTCAAATGTAAAACTACCTCTCCCCTGATCACTCAAAATTATTACCCCTCTATGTCATGGGTAATTGAGTTGAATGGGGAAAAAGATAACATTATTAAAATAATAAAAGAGAAAATAAAAAATACAGAACACTTCAAGGTTAAAATCCACCAGAACATCACCTCTTTATCCTTATTCAAAAACCATAAAATGAAGTGGATGCACATATTTATAATGTTGTGGGGTAAAAAACATCCCACCCCTATTTATTATCTACTTAAAATTTAAACCTACTGTTTTATTAAATGGTTGACTATTTAAGAGGTGTATTTATACAAATTTTTACTCTCTCTCTAAGTCATGATTCACAAAAATATTAACTGATTTAGAAATTTTTATGGGGTGTTGTTCCCTAATTAAACAATCAAACATTTTCTATTCGAATATGTGCTTCAACTTCCTCCACATTGACACATTAAATAAATCCCTAAATGAGAGTAATTCTCAATAAGATGTAATATTAAAATTATAATTATATTCCTCTTTTTAATCAAGCTTCAATAACCTCATTTTAAGATCTTTATCCCATGTTATGTCTCATTTAATGATGTGGTGTCCATTTTGATGATGAGAAATATTTTTCAACTTGATTTATTTTTCTAGGATTAAGGATTTCCAATTAGATATAAGTCTAGAACAATAAGATTAATCCAACTAAAGAATGAATCCTAAAAAGAAAAAACACAACAATTAGATCAATATTGTAAATTTTATTCTAAAAATACAGAAGTGGCAGAAAACTGTTTAAAATCTAGAATTAAACAATTTCCACATTTTCCCCAAAATTCACCAAAATTATAAAATTATTAAAATAAGATAAAATTTATTGATTATAGTTGATTTAATCATTTAAACACACATGAATAATAATGATAGTATTATCTCTATAAATTCTCCCACACATAGAACTTGGTCTCCAAAATAAGCAAACATCCAAATCAGTTCAAAGAAAATTCAAAACAGATGACCATGAGATCCACTTATTTTAAAACAAGAAAAAAAAGATATCATACATCCTTAAAAAACATTATTTCATGTTATCCATTATAATCACTCAATATATTTCATCTTTATTTCTCCTCACAAGCACACAATAACACCACCTTGCATGAATTTTCTCTCATCTCACAAATGTCATTTTTCATCAAATATTTTCTCATCCAAACCCATGGAAGAGTCACCATAGGCTTGATAAACTAATACTTCTCCACCAGATTTTATTCAAGAATTTGTTATTGTTATTAGTAATTTTCATGGCTATTTTATGGATTTCAGTTGGTAGGATTTAGATGTGAAAAATTATGAGGCAGAATAAAGCGTGTTTGGCTATTTTTGAGTAAAAATTTTATGATTCCAATTTTCACTCATGTATACAATACTCCATGGTCCCAACAGTTGAATATAAGTTCTATATTCATGAAAACTCATATAAGGTGCACACAATTCATAATTTCAGAAAAAAATGTCAATATTCTCACACATAAATTTTCCACAAATATCCAAAGAGGCACAAATTGTTTTCTCATTTGGATGCTCCAGAAAGGAAAACCTATTTTATCATGAAATCTACATAATTGAATAAATTTTATGCCCCAAAATCATATTTTAGTTATTTTATTTTCCTCCCAACATATCACCAATAGAGGCCATATAAGTTAAGAAAACTTCCCCCGCACATACGTTGAAAAATATCATGCAATTTCACTTAAAGAGTAGGTTTGATAGGGACAATTTTCTTCTCAGGTAGCTAACCAAATAGGTTTTGAGGGAATAAAAGGGTCACAAAGATTAAATGTACATGTAATTTGAGACAAAAAAAATTATTCTATTGAAAAATATGGATTTAAAAAGAAATAAATTCCTATGTCATTTAAAACACAAGTTCCTTAATCCCTCATGTTTTAATAGAAATAAATAGAAATATGTTTAAATTTAGCATGGTTTGGGTCTCTCAAGAAGTCAGATTAACATAAATAATATGACCAAAAGGGTTCTAAATCCTCATGTAATTTTGATTTAAATGATAATGATAGTGGGATGGGGAATGGGATTAAATAATCATATTAATTTTCATGAAATTCCTAAAGATTTGAACTTCAAACAAAGGTATTTTTAACATTAATTTATGATCGGTTTCATATAATGAATCAATTTAATCATTGAAATGGGTTTAAAAATGGTATATATAATCATGTTTTATCACCATTTCATAAAAAAAACAAAAATTGGAGAGTAAAAATAAAAATATTTGAAGAAAAAACCCTGTTTCTTTTTAAACAAAAAAATAAACAAAAAATTAAAATCCAAATCTATAATGGTTTCCTCCCCAAAACATTAATTATGTACTATAATGAATTAACTTAATTAGATTTTACATGTAATAATATTTCAAATTTAATCACAAAAATCAAGAAAGTGTAATATAATGTTATGACCTGATGGATTTTATTGATAAATAGGTTGGAGGAGTGTGATCTCTTCCACTAAATTTGATGGAATGGTCCCATGGAATTTCATCAAATTGTTTGTATTAATAATGAAGGGATCCTACTCTCTGTACTTCATAATCTAAAAAATAAATAATGATATACAATAGTATATATAAATGGACCTTCCCATATATAACAAAATTTACCTAACATCAGTTTGAGTATTGAGTTGAATAATAGAATTGTGTCTCTATGATAGAAGTATTTTTGTTGGATCAGATTATCATGAGCCACTCTTATTCTATGTTTGTAAATCCAATAAATTTTAAATGTTTCCATTTTAATTTACTCAAGCTCCTACAACTGCAATCTTCTATCTTTCTTGGTAATTTTAAGATTCAAATTCTTTATCCTCAAAACCCAATACACCTTATACTCCAATTCATTAAGAAGATAGATTTTTTTCCTATAAATAAGATTATATGGAATCATTCCTATTGGGGTTTTTTAGGATTCCTATAATCCTATATTGTTTCTTACAACCATTAGACCCAATCCTTCCTACTCGGTTTAACATTATTTTAAAAAATTCTATAGATTTCACTATTATACACTGGATCATGAATGTCAGTTTATGGATGGTAGAGAGCTAATGTTTTACGATACACCCCATACATCTTATAAAAATCAACAATTATCTAATTGAAATAGTGACTTTTTCAATATTTGATTATTGCACTAGGCACTCCAAACCTACAAAATATTGTAGTCTTGAAAAAATCAAAAATAACTTTAGCATCTTCAGTCCTAATGGATTTTTCTTCCACTCATTTGGAAACATAATCAACTGTCAGAAGGATATAACAATTTCAAAATGATATTGGTAAAGTTCATATAAATTATATCCACCTAAAATCAAAAATCACACAAAAATTATGTTCCTTTTGAGGAATTTATTTTTTATTTTAAATATTTCAAAAGGAAATGATATTTTTTACACAATTTGATAAATTCATGAGCATCATTAAAAAGTGTATTCAAATAAATTATATATTCTAAAACATTCCTTAGAATCCATTTAAGTTCAAAGTGGCCTCTAAAAGATAAATCGTGACAAAACTCAAAGATATAATAAATATAACTCTTTGTAACACATATTCTTATCACATAGTAATTGCTAATATTACAAAAAATTGATTATAAAAAAAGGTAATATTTGGATTTAGATTTTAGTTTTTTAATATTTTTAGATTTTAAAAGAGATGGGACATGATATATTACTAGATAATCGACCATGTCATCATACCAGGGAACTTCCCCTTCATACATGTACAATTAATCTCCTAGAATGTAATCATTCAATTGTTCTTTGTTTAGAATTTCAAATTCAGTAGTGTTGGGATTTCTACTTAAGTGATAAACCAGTTGGTTACCCACATCCTTATTATCTTATATTTATATATTTTACTCCAATAATAGTAAAATCTATTTCAGTATACTTATTTTAGCTTCATTCATCTTCATAAAGGAGTTTTATGATCAGAAAACACATTTAGTTTATTTCTAAGAAGATGCGATCTAAATATTTATAAAGAGAAAAAAACTACAAAAAGAATTTGTGGATGTGTAAATTAATTGGGCTACATTTAAGGATCTATTGGCATAGGATATGACTTGTATCTTATCCTCAATTTTCTAATAAGTGAATAATCCAACTACTTGGTTAGAAGTATCATAATGTCACTCAAATTGTTCTTATTAATTTTTTGGCTACATCACCTATTGTGTAATAAATTTCATCTTCAACTCAACATAGGATTTCATATATGTACCATTTTTAACAGAATAATCATATTTCTAATGGAATTTAAAGAGAGGTACATAAATATTTTAAAAATATTGGATAATCCTCCTTTAGAATTTTATATGTCCTAAAAATGATCTATCATGTTTAACATAAGTTGTGTAAGGTAATGAATTTATCACTTCAATTATTTATTTATCCTCTTCAATGAATTTTTTGAAATGAAATTCCAATGGAAAATTTATCTCTCAACCATGAAATGAAAATTTTACAAACTTAAAACAAGATTCTTTTTAATGCACATTTTTATATGTTTTTTTTATATTTCTCAAAAATGTTCCAAATTAATTTCTAAAAACAATGAAATCGTCCCAGAAAACCTCCAATAAATATTAAATGTTAAAAAAATACAAACCATGCACATAAAATATCTAACTAGTTCATTATATATTACAAATAGAATTATTTTGTATCCAAAAGTCAGTAAGGGACAAGTAAATTTTGTTTTATCGTGATCAATGGGAGGAATATGTACAAGAAAATAACCAAAACATCCATTCAAAAATAAATAATAATTTCTCCATACCAATATCTGTAACATACGGCCGATTAAAGGAAAGAGTAAATGATCCTTCCAAGTACGATGATTTAACTTTTTAAAAGATATGCACACTCTCTGTCTATTCTGAATTCTTATAGGGATTAATTCATTATTATTGTTCCTTATTAGGGTTAGGCCGGTTTTTTTGGGAACTGCATTAATGGGGCTAACCCATTATGAATCTATAATGGTATAGATTACACCATCATCTAGGATCTTCTCAATATCCTTCTTCACAACCTCCATCAAGGTGGGATTCAACCTCTTTTTGGGTTGTCTAATAGGTTTGGAATCTCCCTCAAGAATAATTATGTGTGAGCATATATTTGGTTTTATTCATGGGATATCACCTATTATGGACTCTATTTCTGTGATATTATCTCTCAAAATCTCAATAAAATATTTTTCTTCAGTTTTAGGTAGATTACTAGTAATTATCACTCGTAATTTCTATCTCTACATGAGGTACACATATTTTAAATCTATGGATATTGGTTTTAAATAAAGATATGGGAGATTCTTAAGGGATTAAATTAAATTAAGGTTACCCACATTCAATGGTTGGACCTCCTGAACATAATAAATAATCTCATATTCTTCATAACTTTACAAATAATAAAAGAAATTATATTTTACCTCTTCTTCTCACAAAAAATCAGAATCTCCGAAATTTCAGAAATTCAAATGTTATGTGATATTTTCAATAGAAAAATTATTTCATAAGGATAAGAATGTATGAAATAAACCAGAATCTTCAATTAGTTCAGTAAAAACTTCATGGGAGAGTAGTAAGAGTGAGTGATCTTCAGATGGGTGCCTCATGGATTACAAAATTTTGACATTTTTGCATAAATTTCAAAAAACTAACAATAAAATGATGAAAATTATCTAAAATTGATTAATTTTAAGGGTTTTAATCAATAAAATACATGTGAAAAAGAAATAAAATATCATCTCTATTTTTATGTGATTTATTGTATCTTATTCTAAGATAATAATGTAAACACCGATTTTGGTCTACAAGAATATGGGACTTTACAAGTGTTATTTTGTTATTTTCAAACATAGGCCACCAAAAAACAATCCTTAACCATGGGTTGGGTAATCCTACACATTACTCATGACATGAACCATCAGTTTCCATCATTACCAGTGCACAATCACAAGCATTACACATTCTAAGCTACATGATGATTCCCATAATCCTGATAACCTCCCAAACAGGTTCACTTATCAATATCTTAATGGATTCAACATAGGGGCCACATCCAAAGATCTCCAAACCACTATGTCAAGATAGAAACCTCTTCACAACTACCCAAAATATCATCATCCACTAGATTCATTGGTTACTTCCTCATGTTCCACAAAACCATCTTCCATAACATGCTTCTATAGAAGAAAACGTACATGCATCCAAGGTAATCTCACTCATACACAAATTAATGTTAACTTCCACCCTTCTTATATAAGTTCATTATAATTTTGTTTCATTTCTCTGATAAAACCCAACAAACCAAGCCACCTCATTCCATGGAATTAATTTCGAGACTTTCAAATCCAATGGATTAATAACACATATCCGAGAAGACTAATTCCCAATCACCACCACCATATAAAACATGTACCAACTCTAGAGGCACAATTACCTCCTCCACTAACACAAATTTAATACACGTAGAAGTTTTTTGCCACTCTCCCAAAAATCTAAGGACTCACAGTTCCAAACCACTACCCACCCACAAAGAAACCAATAAGCCTCATCATCATTATAGCCTATCATAGCAATGACCTTTTTCATAACCCATAGTCAACCAATGATACATTTCACATAAATGTGTCATTTTCCATTAAAGTGATATCAACCTAGCTTCTACCCTTCTTATAGTGAAAAAAATCATGTACAGAGACTAATCTATGACTATTATGAATATCCCACACTCAGTCATGATACTTCTATAAGTTCTATAGAGACCAAAATACATGTTATTGTTCCTTTCTATAAAAATTAAACATGAATAGATTCTGATATCAATAAAACATCAACAATCTTGCTAGTTAAATAAGGATATTCCCATCAGGGGTACTTCTGACTTCGCCCTATGCATTAGAAAAAGAAACCTTTTAGAATTACACACCAACCCTAAATACTCATCCAAGGGTAATTTTCCAATAAAAATTCTAGAAACCCAGGGTTCTACAAAACTTACATCCTATAACCTCAAGATAATCATAACACAATTCTCCATTCATGAATTTTTATAGCATTCTTATTCCCCCAATGCCTTTCATAGTTCATTGCACTCCAAGGATATACAAACAACTTTCTCTCACTCTAAGGCATAACACTAATATTATAAGAGTAACTAATATATGTAGTATACCTATTATTCTAGGATGATACATCCATGTTGTTCCACCCATGTCATGTTGTGAAAACATTATAGAAAAAATATTTTTTATTTCGACCAATCCAACCTCCAAAAACTCACATTAGAGCTACTAACAAGGCCTTGAAACTATCACAATGCTCACACTCTACAAAAATTGAATAATTTATAGAGAAAACATGATCTTAGTTTCCTAAAAATAAGGCTTCATCACCAAGGGTCTCCATAACCTAGGTTATGCATTACCATGAACCAACACAAAAATTTACCGCTCACTTTAAACTCAATAAAAAGAGAACAACCCACTCACATACTCCTCAAGGCCTACAAAACCTGACGATCCCACAACTTTAACTATACGAATGGTTATAAGGCACTCCCATTTCTAAATTTCAATACCATCCCAACTCTCATAACTAGATCCGCATATATATATCTCAAGGAGATAACACACATTGAGAAACATTCATTGTTGTATAGTGTCAACAAAACCTCATCTAACTCATAGGTTTCTACCCAAAGACACACCAATATCCCAACCAAAATGTAAAATCCTTATATTTTTAGGTGATTTATAAGTTAATTTCAGCCATTAATATAAATCCCCAGCCTTAAACCTTACTTAATATTGAATTAAATGAATAATTCACATTGAGGATCTTTTCAGGTTTAGAGTTTTAGAGAATTAGAACATAACTATTACATCTTAAAAGATTACAAAGTAGACACTTCTACTAAGTGTCCACAAAATAAAAACTCTTAAAAAGAAAGATGTCTAGATTCCATGTTTTAGATAGCATGACATTCCCTTGATCCCATCCTTGATCTTATTCCACTTTAAGTCCTGTGAAAAACATTTCGAAAAACAAGGGGTGAGCATAAAAACCTCAGTAAGGGATACCGAAAGAATGAAAACTGTTAGTTTTTCAAACATCAAGTAAACCATATATACTCTATCAAAGTAATACCTTCACCTTTATGAAGTAGTAAAAACTCTTCACAGAATAAAGTATCATTACTTACCTTTTTGTAACCAAAGTATAACCATAAATCCCATATAAAGAACACATAACATATATAAAGGTAACTTGGGACATAAACATACTTAAGTGGAATAACCATACGGTCGACTTCCACACTTATCACTTAATGGAATGGCCATACGGCCAATTTCCATACATACTTAATGGAATAGCCATACGACCGACTTCCATACCCAATGCATTGGAGGTTATAACGTAACCACCCGTCCTGGTATTCACGGCACCACCCGTCATATGGTTTATAACGTAACCACCCGTTAAAATGTCCAAGTACCAATATAAAATCATAAAACATAAATCCAATATAAAGGAATGATAACATTTCCACATTTCAATCATAATATAACATAAATATATTGACATAATAGAATCCTTTATCAAAACCATTTTCAATACCAAAATACAAAAAAGAGTATATGGTATTTATTTTATTCTAAAAACAATACGGCTTGTTGAGGAAGCCAAAGACCAAATAATACTCGCGGCGGCGGAAAAAGTCGTTGTCACCGCGTACGTTAAAAAAAACATTCCTTTTTGTCGTTTAGTAAAACGCTTCGTAGAAAAAGATTCCTATTGTATAAAAGTAAAAGTCAAAGGATTTTATACACCGTATAAAAGAAATTTGTGTATAAAACGAAATATGCCTCAATGAAAGGAGATTGAGACGAAGTCCCTTACCTTGGGTCCCACTTGACTCGATCGTTCTTTAACGTCCTGAATAATAAACATGAGTTAATTTATACTTGATTAAGAACATTTTTAAAGTTCATTATTCCTTTTATATCACTTATTGCCATGTTATAAACATTATGTAACCATTTAAGTTAATAATGTTTGTTTTGTCAATATTTGGTTCTTAAGTCGAAAGTTGACTTCTTACAATTACATGTTGTTCATGTGGTCAAAAGTTCTTTATATCCATAATGAAATTCCCGATTTGGATATAATATGTATCATATATATACAGCATATACATTAATTTATAATATTACATAATCATTTAGAGGTAAGAAATGAAATGCACCGTTCATGGAGACGGTAAGCCGTACGTACGCATGCACACTACTTTCATTTCTTTGTCATATTAATGGAATTAAAACTAAATGGGAGGTATGTATATTTTAATTCCAGAATTATATTCATAATTTAGATATATCATTAATTATATATATACATTATATACATGTAATTTTAATAGTAAATTACATTTGGGGATAAGAAATGAAATGCACCGTTCATGGAGACGGTAAGCCGTACGTACGCATTAACGCTACTTTAATTTCTATCTCATATTTTAATGGAAAGAAATAATAATGATATAGATGTATATTATAATTCCAGTATAACATCATATATAATATCTTTAAATCCATCCTTTACACGTCCCACATATGGCATTAACGAATCACATCACTTTGAGGGGGCGGTAGTCCGCACTTCCTTAAATGAAGATATCGTGTTTACCCATAATGGAAACCATAAAGGTATGCCAAAAATGAAAAATACATAAGCTTAAAGAAAACATAAACATATTATATATCATATATAAAAATAGTGACATCATAATGGCCACCCTTGAAGGTGTTAAATGAGTATTGAACAATCATCGTTTCGGGAGGCAGAATTTCGCCATCCACGGAAACCGTATGTTCTTTAACCATTTGATGTAGTTTTGTGAGAGTTTAGCTCAAATAAATATTATAAAAACATCCTAGTATATTGAAGATACTGGTGTTGTTACAAAAGAAGTAAATAAAAAGATTTTAGAGGGTTGGAAAAAGCAAAATAAAACAAATGAACAAGAGAGAATGAATTACCTTTAAAAGTGTAACTCCCTTTTGATTTGAGCCTAAAGGCTTCCTTTAAAAGGATTCTGCCCAAAGGGAATCCTCTAGGATGAGTATAGGGATGTGGAGAGAGTAATTGGGCAGGGGTTGGCCGATCCAAAGGCTTGAGGAGTGTGTGTAATGAGGTAGAGGTGGGGGCCTTTTATAAGAGGAGAGGAGGGGCACTTTTGGAAAGTAAAGAAATATTACTTTATTTGAAAATGTGTTTCGGTTTCAAAAGGTCCCACATTGATATAATTCGTGGATAAGGTGATAATGGTTCGAAATCCACTCATCCAATTGGTTTTGGCCATGTGTAGGTTTTAGATTTTTCATTATCTTTCCATTTTATTTAAATCGTCAAATAATGATGTCATCGCTGCATCATTATTATGTCATATATAATTTAATTTATTTAATGTCTAAAAAATATAAAACAAAATACTATGATGTATGAAATCTTTTTAGCTTTCCAATGAATATTTATAATCAAAATTTGGACTTGTATAACCCCACTCAAAAATTATTTTAGTAAAACAATTAATGTTAGTGTCATTTTCACATTAACATTAAATAAAAATATATTAATGTCATTTTCCAACTAAAGTGGCTCCATGGGGTCCCCAAGTTGGCCCATGGCTTGTCTTGGTCGGCCATGACTCACCCAATAGGTGTAGGACAAGTGTCATGGTGTTTTCACATTCTTATAATACCATTTTTACCTTAAACTACACTAATTACCTCTAATCTCGATTAATGAAAAAAAGTTACTATTCACCAAAAAATTATTTTAATCTCATTGAACCACATTTTACTTCTTAATGACAACCATGTATGTCGGATTTTCAAAATTCAATACACATTAGTGGTAAAATTTCATTTAACTGAAAAATCAGTTTGCTTGATTACCACTTAGTGGTTTCACTATTCATCAAAAATTGAAGTTTTTCAGAAAATTATCAAAAATTCACCCTAAGCTATATTTGATATTACGAATTCAAAAATGAAGTCTATTTTACAAAATTCAAAACATATAATTCACATTAATTAAATTAATAATTAATTCCGCTGTCAGAGCAAATAGCGTGTTTTTATGAAACAATAAGTATTAAAAGATTGACACTAGTTTAAGTCTGATTTCAAAGTGAAATTAATTCCAACGACCACTATTGGATTTAATGGTAAAAATATTTTCTAATTTCACTTTAAAACCAAATAAAAAGATAATATAATCATATAAATAAATTAGATTAAAAAAAATGTTTTGAATTAAAACACAACATTTTACACTATTCATAAAAAAATGAACTTTATCAGAAAGGTACCAAAAATTTACACAAAGTAAAATTTGATGTCCCGATTCTTAATAAGAGTTTTATTTGGTCCAAAATAAAGTATAAGAGTGATCAAAACTATATTTAATGACGGTTCACCATTAAAAGGTGATAAGTGAACCTTTAGTGAAAATTAGAGTATATATGCCCTAAAATTGAACTCTTTCCGTATTTTAAGCCTTTATCTTTTATTGGGTAAATGTATAAACATTTAAAAACATATCTAATCATATTTTAGTTATTTCTATCCATTCCCTCCAGCACAACGGATACTCGTTAACTAACATTTAAAATAATATTATTTTATTACTAGTGTGCTACGTATGTTTCAAAGAAACTCATCGTTGCGTATCGGGTACGCTATCGAACATAGCAACCCGTTTAAAATAAAATTAATATTTAATTCGTAAATATTAATAAATATGAAAATTCTTTATTCTTTATTTACCTGGAATGTTACATCCTTCCCCCCTTTTGGGAATTGCGTCCTCGCAATTTTATTCACTTATCAAAATAAATGGGGGTATTTATCCCTCATAGCATTTTCAGATTCCCACGTTGCCTCTTCAATCACATGGTTTTTCCACAAAACCTTTACCTGATTAATCACCTTATTCCGTAACACTTGCTCCCTGTGGTCAAGAATCTAGACCGGTTGTTCCTCATAAGATAGGTTGTCTTCCAGCTAAACTACCTCTGGACTCAAAACATGAGATGGATCTGGCATATACTTTCTCAACATCGAAACATGAAAAACATTGTGTACCTGAGATAAACTCGGAGGTAAAGCCACTCGGTATGCAACTGATCCAACTATCTCAAGAATTTCATATGGTCCAATAAACCTTGGACTCAGCTTTCCTTTCTTACCAAATCTCATCACACTTTTCCAAGGAGAAACCTCGAGAAAAACATGATCACCTACCTCGAAAGATAGATCCTTCCTTCGGTTATCCGCATAACTCTTCTGCCTGCTCTGAGCTGTTCTCATGTGTTTCTGAATCAGCGGAACTTTTTCTGCCATCTCTTCTACCAATTCTGGTCCCATCAACTTCCTTCCACCCACTTCATCCCAGAAAGCTGGAGTTCGACACCGCTTCCCATATAATGCCTAAAATGGTGCCATCTGTATACTGGAATGAAAACTGTTATTATAAGAAAACTCAACCAAAGAAAGATGTTGGTCCAAACTTCCCTGATAATCCATAGAACAAGCTCGTAGCATATCCTCCAATGTCTGGATTGTTCGTTCTGACTACCCATCTGATTGAGGATGAAAAGCTGTACTAAAATTTAATTCAGTACCCAATGACTTCTGAAGGCCTTTCCAAAAGTTAGGAGTAAACCTGGGATCACGATCAGATATAATGGAGAGAGGAACTCAATGTAACCTGAATATCTCTTTAAGATACAAACGGGAAAGTTGATCAAGAGAGAAAGTATCTCTTATAGAAAGTAAATGAGCATATTTGGTCAAGCGATCAACAATAACCTAGATTGCATTATTACCTCGAGATGTCTTCCGTAATCCAACAACAAAGTCCATGGATATGTTTTCCCATTTCCACTCTAGCACTGGTAAAGGCTGAAGCATCCATGCCGCTCTTCTTTAACCTGTTGACATGTCAAACACTTCACAGTAAAATCAGCAATGTCTCTTTTCATTCCATCCCACCAGTAATACTCCCGCAGATCTCTATACATCTTAGTACTGCCCGGATGAACTGAAAACGGAGAACTATGAGCTTCACATAACAACTCTCTCTTCAACTGTGAATCACAAGGCACACATAACCTCTTCCCAAACCTCAAAACACAAACTTATCCAAGAACTCATGGAAAATTTTATTCATAAGGTCCATGAATACAGCAGGTGCATTGGTTAACCCAAAAGTCATAACTACAAATTTATAATGGCCATATCTAGTACGGAACGCAGCCTTCGGAACGTCTGCTTCTTTTACTTTCAACTGATGGTACCCCGACCTCAAGTCAATCTTCGAAAAATACTGAGCTCCCGGGAGCTGATACCACTTCATTCGATGGCCCAACATCTGCGGAAGTTGTTGCAAATGATTTTACCACCCCTTTCTGCTTGTAGTCTAGCTGCATTCCCCCAGTTGAGTTCTTCGTTGGACACTCGTTTTCATAATGAACCATTTCATTACACATAAAACATCTTACCGTTGGCTTTTCATTTCCTTCTTGATCATCTTCCTTACAGTTACGAGCAATATGACCCGACTTACCACACCGAAAGCACTTACCAGACTTGGATAAACATTCTCCAGGATGCATTTTACCACACTTCTCACAGGAAGGATATTTGGTTTTCTTACATCCTTGCTTCTTTGATGAATTCTTCCCCTTTTCCTGCCAACTAGACCTCTTATTCTGTTGTTTGTCATAGAACACCGGATCATCGGCAAACTCCATTTCTACCTTCTCGGCACATCGAACAAGTTTTTCATAACTTTTGAACTCACTAGAAGCTAAAGCCCTTCGATACTTTGTCTTTAACCCTGAGTAAAAACGGTTTATTTTACTATCAAGATCTCGTATGAAGTTTGGAGCATACCTTGCCAATCGAGTGAACTTTTTTTCATAAGTATCCACTGAATAATCCTCCTGCCTCAATTCTAGGAACTTTTTTTCCATCCTAAGACGAACCACCTTAGGAAAATATTTCTCAAGAAACATACCTTTGAATTCATCCCAGTGAAGATCCTCAATCTCATCACTATCCCTTATATTTTTCACCATCGACCACCACTGATCAGCTTCACCTTCAAAACGGTAACCAGCAAGACTATCCTTTTGATGTTCTGAACACCCCATGACATCAAAAATCTTCTCCAGTGCTTTAATCCACCCTTCAGCTTGCACAGGGTCAGATGATCCTCTAAATGATGGGGGATGTTGCCTCATGAAATGTTCCACCACTGACATGTTCCTCTGCGGTTGATCTGGCTGATCTCGTGCATGGATACCACCACCATTTATAGCCTGAGTCAACTGTTCCATCACTGCAACAAACTGTTCAGTTCCGATTCCGACAATCTCAGGTTGCTGATTTGGAAGGTTATCTTTCTCCTGATGTCGTCCCAACATAGCTGCTTTGTTTCCTCTGTGGAAAACCATTCTGAACACAGAAATATCTTAGGCGAAGCAACATGGTAATCTGTAAATGCTATATCATTTCAATCATATTATAATTTAACACTTTTCTAACTCCTAAAGTTGTCTAAACTGTCCTATGATACCAACTATAAAGCCCCAGCCTTAAACCTTACTTAATATTGAATTAAATGAATAATTCACATTGAGGATCTTTTAAGGTTTAGAGTTTTATAGAATTAGAACATAACTATTACATCTAAAAAGATTACAAAGTAGACACTTCTACTAAGTTTCCACAATATAAAAACTCTTAAAAAGAAAGATGTCTAGATTCCATGTTTTAGATAGCATGACATTCCCTTGATCCCATCATTGATCTTATTCCACTTTAAGTCCTGTGAAAAACATTTCAAAAAACTTGGGGTGAGCATAAAAAAGCTCAGTAAGGGATACCGAAAGAATGAAAACTGTTAGTTTTTCAAACATCAAGTAAACCATATATACTCTATCAAAGTAATACCTTCACCTTCATGAAGTAGTAAAAACTCTTCACAGAATAAAGTATCATTACTTACCTTTTTGTAACCAAAGGATAACCATAAAACCCATATAAAGAACACATAACATATATAAAGGTAACTTGGGACATAAACATACTTAGGTGGAATAACCATACGGTCGACTTCCACACTTATCACTTAATGGAATAGCCATACGGCCAATTTCCATACATACTTAATTGAATAGCCATACGGCCGACTTCCATACCCAATGCATTGGAGGTTATAACGTAACCACCCATCCTGGTATTCACGGCACCACCCCTCATATGGTTTATAACGTAACCACCCGTTAAGATGTCCAAGTACCAATATAAAATCATAAATATAAAACCAATATAAAGGAATGATAACATTTCCACATTTCAATCATAATATAACATAAATATATTGACATAATAGAATCCTTTATCAAAACCATTTTCAATACCAAAATACATAAAAGAGTATATGGTATTTATTTTATTCTAAAAACAATACGGCTTGTTGAGGAAGCCAAAGACCAAATAATACTCGCGGCGGCGGAAAAAGTCATTGTCACCGCGTACGTTAAAAAAAACATTCCTTTTTGTCGTTTAGTAAAACGCTTCGTAGAAAAAGATTCCTTTTGTATAAAAGTAAAATTCAAAGGATTTTATACACCGTATAAAAGAAATTTGTGTATAAAACGAAATATGCCTCAATTAAAGGAGATTGAGACGAAGTCCCTTACCTTGGGTCCGACAAGACTCGATCGTTCTTTAACGTCCTGAATAATAAACTTGAGTTAATTTATACTTCATTAAGTACCTTTTTAAAGTTTATTATTCCTTTTATATCACTTATTGCCATGTTATAAACATTATGTAACCATTTATGTTAATAATGATTGTTTTGTCAATATTTGGTTCTTAAGTCGAAAGTTGACTTCTTACAATTACATGTTGTTCATGTGGTCAAAAGTTCTTTATATCCATAATGAAATTCCCGATTTGGATATAATATGTATCATATATATACAGCATATACATGTATTTATAATATTACATAATCATTTAGAGGTAAGAAATGAAATGCACCGTTCATGGATACGGTAAGCCGTACGTACGCATGAACGCTACTTTCATTTCTTTGTCATATTAATGGAATTAAAACTAAATGGGAGGTATGTATATTTTAATTCCAGAATTATATTCATCATTTTGATATATCATTAATTATATATATACATTATATACATGTAATTTTAATAGTACATTACATTTGGGGATAAGAAATGAAATGCACCGTTCATGGAGATGGTAAGCCGTACGTACGCATGAACGCTACTTTCATTTCAATCTCATATTTTAATGGAATGAAATAATAATGATATAGATGTATATTATAATTCCAGTATAACATCATATATAATAACTTTAAATCCATCCTTTACACGTCCCACATATGGCATTAACGAATCACATCACTTTGAGGGGGCGGTAGTCCGCACTTCCTTAAATGAAGATATCGTGTTTACCCATAATGGAAACCATAAAGGTATGCCAAAAATGAAAAATACATAATCTTAAAGGAAACATAAACATATTATATATCATATATAAAAATAGTGACATCATAATGGCCACCCTTGAAGGTGTTAAATGAGTATTGAACAATCATCGTTTCGGGAGGCAGAATTTCACCATCCACGGAAACCGTATGTTCTTTAACCATTTGATGTAGTTGTGTGAGAGTGTAGCTCAAATAAATATTATAAAAACATCCTAGTATATTGAAGATACTGGTTTTGTTACAAAATAAGTAAATAAAAAGAGTTTAGAGGGTTGGAAAAAGCAAAATAAAACAAATGAACAAGAGAGAATGAATTACCTTTAAAAGTGTAACTCCCATTTGATTTGAGCCTAAAGGCTTCCTTTGAAAGGATTATGCCCAAAGGGAATCCTCTAGGATGAGGAGAGGGATGTGGAGAGAGTAATTGGGTAGGGGTTGGCCGAGCCAAAGGCTTGAGGAGTGTGTGTAATGAGGTAGAGGTGGGGGCCTTTTATAAGAGGAGAGGAGGGGCACTTTTGGAAAGTAAAGAAATATTACTTTATTTGAAAATGTGTTTCGGTTTCAAAAGGTCCCACATTGATATAATTCGTGGATAACGTGATAAGGGTTCGAAATCCACTCATCCAATTGGTTTTGGCCATGTGTAGGTTTTAGATTTTTCATTATCTTTCCATTTTATTTAAATCGTCAAATAATGATGTCATCGCTGCATCATTATTATGTCATATATAATTTAATTTATTTATTGTCTAAAAATTATAGACAAAAATACTATGATGTAGGAAATATTTTTGGCTTTCCAATTACTATTTATAATCAAAATTTGGACTTGTATAACCCCACTCAATTATTATTTTAGTAAAACAATTTATGTTAGTGTCATTTTCACTTTAACATTAAATAAAAATATATTAATGTCATTTTCCAACTAAAGTGGCTCCATGGGGTCCCCAAGTTGGCCCATGGCTTGTCTTGGTCGGCCATGACTCACCCAATAGTTTTAGGACAAGTGTCATGGTGTTTTCACATTCTTATAATACCATTTTTACCTTAAACTACACTAATTACCTCTAATCACGATTAATGAATAAAAGTTACTATTCACCAAAAAATTATTTTAATCTCATTGAACCACATTTTACTTCTTAATGACAACCATGTATGTCGGATTTTCAAAATTCAATACACATTAGTGGTAAACATTCATTTAACTGAAAAATCAGTTTGCTTGATTACCACTTAGTGGTTTCACTATTCATCAAAAATTGAAGTTTTTCAGAAAATTACCAAAAATTCACCCTAAGCTATATTTGATATTACGAATTCAAAAGTGAAGTCTATTTTACAAAATTCCAAACATATAAGTCACATTAATTAATTTAGTAATTAATTCCCGCTGTCAGAGCAAATAACGTGTTTTTATGTAACAATAAGTATCAAAAGATTAACACTAGTTTAAGTCCGATTTCAAAGTGAAATTAATTCCAACGACCACTATTGGATTTAATGGTAAAAATATTTTCTAATTTCACTTTAAAACCAAATAAAAATATAATCTAATCATATAAATAAATTAGATTAAAAAGAGGTTTTGAATTAAAACACAACATTTTACACTATTCATAAAAAATGAACTTTATCAGAAAGGTACCAAAAATTTACACAAATTAAAATTTGATGTCCCGATTCTTAATAAGAGTTTTATTTGGTACAAAATAAAGTATAAGAGTGATCAAAACTATATTTAATGACGGTTCACCATTAAAAGGTGATAAGTGAACCTTTAGTGAAAATTAGAGTATATATGCCCTAAAATTGAACTCTTTCTGTATTTTAAGCCTTTATCTTTTATTGGGTAAATGTAAAAACATTTAAAAACATATCTAATAATATTTTAGTTATTTCTATCCATTCTCGCCAGTACAACGACTACTCGTTAACTAACATTTAAAATAATATTATTTTATTACTAGTGTGCTACGTAAGTTTCAAAGAAACTCATCGTTGCGTATCAGGTATGCTATCGAACATAGCAACCCCTTTAAAATAAAATTAATATTTAATTCGTAAATATTAATAAATATGAAAATTCTTTATTCTTTATTTACCTGGGATGTTACAATTAATCATTTATTTCTGATTTGTGAGTTGATTGTGCATATTTAAAGGGGTTTGTGGTTATTTTTATAGTGTTTTAGTGGAATATTAAAATGTTTAATGACTATTCATGGTTTTATGAATCTATAATGATCCTTCAATGATTTTTATAGATTATAGAAGAAGTATATTGGGTGGATCACAGTTAAAGAACATGATCTATCAAGCTTTTCAGCATCACCTAAAAATCATAAAACATATTCTAATGTCTTAGATCATAGTTAGTTCATGGTTTGAAAAACTAAGAAGCTATATTGTGTGGGTGAGTAGGATATATTGATCAAACCATGTATGTTTAGTTTAATTTATCTAAAAATCAATTTTAATTGAAATTAATCAGCCTATTTGAATCTTTATTCATTCAATTTATATCTCAAATGAACCTAGAGGATCCATATACCTTAATTGGTTAATTACTCTCTTCCCAATATAAATTATAGAAATTCCAAGTGTGATGATGGTTGATAATTAAGGTATGTGATCCATCAACCTTTATTCATTCAGTTTCTCCTAGATGTTTCCTTATCCCTTGGAGATAAATCATAGATCTATTATGTTATTTCCTAATCAAATTATTATTATGAAATATAATGATAAATTCATTAATCATTGTATGAATGATATAAAATATTGTGCGTTAGTAGCGTTCCTTTGATCCATCATAGATCTAGTAACATTGATGGAATTCGAGAGTGAGGTTGGTGTTGATTTAATTCTCATTACTAAGAATCTTCATGAATCTGATTCTAGAACCATGATGTGTTTTAGTTAGGATTAATTTTAGTGGTTATTAGTGTGTTTTATCAATCCTACTAGAACATTGGTAGAATATATCACCAGGTTTTATAGTTTTTAATTAGTAATCGTGATGTTGGAAGTTCCACACCTGTTGGGGTCCTTGTATAATCTTATTTCTGTGATGTGATGCTTTCATCAACATTTCTTATTTGACTATTCTTAATGGTTATTTCATGTGTGTGTTTTTGTATCTCTTGAGACCCATATATGATGCTTGATTCCATGAGTATGCATATGTAGCTTATTATCCATGTTTTATTTTGATCACATTTTCTTGTATGTTACTACTAATTTTCATGATGATATGATTTGTTCATACATTATTTGTTCAACACTATTGTGTGTATTACCATTCCACATGAGGTATTTATTATTGTACTCTAAAAAGATAGACCATTGTGATATGTTTATCCCTTAGAGGGGGAGTGATCATTTCATGTAACAAATATGATGATGGACCTGAACATAGGGTTGAGGCCAAACAACCCTGAGGCCAAACTTATGGTAGTGACATTGGAGGTATGAAGAACTTGTGTCCTGACTCAGGGCATAGAATGGATATAATGGCCTTGAGGTCTAACCTATAACTGATGATGATGTTTAATGATCTTGTGGCCTAAACCAAGAAATATTCAGGATGTGATGGATTTATAAATCAATCCAACTTGTTGCCTTGTAGTTGTTGAGATACTTATTCATTTGACTTATATATATATATCTTCATCACTTATGACATCGAATATGAAAATCCTTCAAAAATAGAGCTAAAGAATATAGGTTCAATACATGTGGTGTCTTGTTTAGAACATGAGTGATTGAATTGTGATTTTTTATGCTTTCTTTAACATCTATTATTATCATTGAATATACTTATTATACTTGTGAACACATGTTAAGGATACGTTGTTGGTATCCTACTCGATTTTATTAGATAAATTATTCCTGATCATCTTGATTCACATCCTAAATTCAAGATTAGGGATCCAAGAAAAGGTAAGGGATACATGGAAGAGTGATAAAAAATGGAGCTATGAGAAGGTAGTGGTACTAGGTTAGACTTTGGAAGAATTTGTAGTGTTTATTTTTTTCATACACCTTAATAATATAGTTTGTCTTGCCACATCAAGATATTGTTTTACTTATATGTTTGACATGGTTGAAATTATTTATTATCTTATAATGAATTATCTTCTTCCATTATACTCAGTTTTTTTATTTTTATGGCATAGAGATATGATTATGAAGCTTATATTTTCCACACTGAATCCTAACACCTCCACCACTAGTCAAAAGAATCTTACATATATAAAGGAACACATTGGGTCTTATGTCTCTCTGAATTGGAACCAATGGTTTGGCCAGGGGTGTTAAAAAATGGTATCAGAGCCCTGAATATCTTTACTTTTATTCTTGTTTATTCTATGACATTGTATAAATGAGATTCGATGTGTGTAACTCTTGTAGTGGAGTGTCCATGTGCTTGGTAATCTAATGTGTAATGGAACCCTAGGTTACTATTGAAGGGACTATTGTTACAGTTTTATGATATTTGGGTGTGTACATGCATCATGATTAGGCACATAGGATAACACATCATATATATATCTTGGGTTCTATATAATAGTTCTTTAATTAAATTACTATTTTTTGTTCTATCTATTTAGGATTGACCTACATTATACTTTTAGTAATATATTAGCCTTTATTTTATTGTAATGTATCAATTATGGTGTTAGATAGATGACCTTGAGAATGATATTGTGATTTCATTTATATGAATGTGTCTAACATGTAGGTTTGGAGAACTTGAATTTAGCCTTGGGCCGAACTGTGAGGGTTAAACCTTGTATGGGAGTATCTCCTTGGATAGGTCTTCTAATTAAAATCCCTTGGGTATACCCATTTTACTAGTTATTTTTTGTCATAGTAATGTTGTTATTGGAACACATATAAATAATTTGGTATTTCATAAAAATAATGCCTTAGAGACACCTAAATTCTATTATTTGAGAGAAAGAAGTAGTTCAACCATAAGATATGCAGGATGATGCACCTGAGTATATTCATGTAAGTTCTCTGATGGTTCTTGTGTTGGATTCACTCTATCTTGGTGACCTTTGGATTGTACCTTCCCATAGAGAAGGAGTACAAAAGACCATGACTAACTACACTTGTGACTTAAACCTCTATCATAAATTTTAGGGATCTAGGGGAGTGGAGGATGTCATGGAATGGATATAAATCATTGTGGTAATATTAATCATGGTTGAGACACCATAGAATGGATTATTCAAGTTAAAAAGGTTTATTCTCTAAGGACCCACAAATCAATGGAGGGGTTTCATGGGACAAACATGTGTGTATGATGATCATTCCTGGGAGGATTTCAAGAGAATTTTCTTCATGGAATTCTTTCCCAAGACAATAAATATTAAATGTTTTCATTAATTCATTGATCACTATTAGGGATCCATGACAATATACCCATAGTCCACTCATTTCACTGAACGACATTTATTTCACCTCCTAAGGCTAGAAATGAGGCACATATGTCTCAGAAGTTTGATACGAGTCTTAAACCAGATTCTAGATAGTTGGATAAGAGTTTTTGTAAGGCCCCGACTCCAGTTACCCAGATTCGGTGCATTATTACATAACATTGGCATGATCACATGAAAGATCAAATCTCGAAAGACTGATTAGTTTAATAGCCTTGGAATAACTAGATACATTCATAAAGTTTTACATTACATCATAAAATGAAAACTACAACAATATAGACTCCATAGTACACACTCTTATCCCCTCATACTATCCCTGCATGTCATTAATAAATTACTTTTTCACATCCTGGGAAAAATAAAACATAAAAAAGGGGTGAGCTCAAATGCCCAGCAAGGATAAAAATATAACGGAAACTTTCATAAATAAGAATAAACATTTAAGACAATGTATAACTAAAACAAAAGCCTTTTAAACTTTAAATTCAACATAGTATGGAAAAAATAAAATGAAATAATTCCATTTACTTATTCACATGGATATTCTACTAATCGAAAAATCACTTGCAATATCAATAACCACTTTCATAATGATGGAATGAATAATTCTAGACTATCATAACCACATAGCCATGGCCTCATTCCAATACTACAAATCATATTTTTCCAAGGCCTTGTTCCAAGACACTAGTTTGTCTCATGAGACCTACCGATGCATTGAGGAGCTATAGCGGGCTCCACCCGTCACGTATTAAGTCCAATGCATTCCCATATGAAAAGGTTTAAGCATAACATAAACATTCGTAATAAAACTACGATACGAAATGAAAATACTTCATCTATAAACCATGAATGGTATAAAAATAACACATCCACAGTCAAACATATCACAAAACCATCAATACAATATAGATGTTTTGTATCATAACAAATCAACTTCAAATAAGCATAAAATCCATCAAAGGATGTTGACATAGATGAAATCAAAACTCTTTTTAGAGAAATATATCTTTCTATTTTGAATTAATTTAAGAGTCATATATTTATAAAATAAAACATTTTCTTTGAAAATATTCTTATAAGCATGTAAGTGAAGCTTCAACGATTTTATAACTGTAGAAAATAGCCGCACCCACCGAATAAGTTAAAAAAACATTCTTACCTTAATTCTGTCGAAAAGGTAAAAAAGGACCATGTTTGGAAAATGACGGAAAGATTCCGTTATAAACCACTTATAAAAGTCAAAAAGGGTATAAATGACTTTAACCCATATTCTAGTAAATAGTAAAAATGTTTTGAAAAACATTTTTATGAAACATGGATGTGGATGATAAATAAGTCCCAGTAGATTATTACGTATAAACAACCTCAGATAATGAAGAGATTGCGAAATAAACCCTTACCTTGTACTTTTCCTTGGTTGGGGGTAGGGTAAACTAATATATAATGGTGAAATAATTGTTATTAAATTATTCAATAATCATATACATTAATATGATATCATATATGATCTTTTAACATTGATTTGTTAATAATATTTTAGTATTATCGTTGTTTCAGGTGTTAACTTACTCGTTTTCTTTTATATGTTTTGTTACATAAGCCGTGTTTATCACGGATAGTTTGTATCATATTCATATACAGAATTATATCAAGTCCATAAACATTATTTTTAAATCATAAAATTATAATTATACTTGAATGGATACGATGGAGAATGAATCTCATCGCGTTCGTGGAGACGGTAGTCCATACGTACGCATGAGCGACAATATCATTCTTTTGATATTGAAATAATATAAAATTGGATGTTATATCATTTATAAAGAATCATTATAATGTTAAATTTATTATTTACATGAATTTCAAATCATTATTATACCCATACAAATAATAATATATTGAATAACAATTACACCACAACGTGGAGACGGTAAGCCGTACATACGCACGTATGGTGACATGTCATTCAAAGGATGGATAGAATAATGAATATGGTTGTACCATATTTAAAATAAGTTTATTGTATATAGGAGATATTGGATTAATTATTTTAGAATGGGAATAAAAAAGAAAGAAGAAGTTGAAGAAGAAACGAATTTGATAAAGGGTGGTGAAAACATTACCTCTTGTTCGGGTTCTTCCTTTTGATTTGATCAAAAGGGATCCTTAGGTTGGATTTCTGATCAAACTAAGGCATATAGGTTGTAGTGAAGGAAGTTGAGAGAGTATTTGGGTGGGGTTTTTCCGATCCAAAAGGCTTTGAAGGTGTGAATTAATGAGAAGGGGGAGTGCCCTTTTATAAGAGGGGTGAGGGGAACCTTTGGAAAAGCTAGAAATATTATTTTATAATAAATTCATATTCGGGTTCTAATGGATACAAAGTGGATTATTTAAAGATTAAGGTGGTTATGGGTCGAAAACAACTCATCCAATAGAATTTAGACCGGTTTGGGTCATTATATTATCCTTATCTTTTAGTTTTAACTCTTAGTTAATTAGTTTGACACTTACCATGTCACTTTGTATTTTTATATTATATTGTTAATAAACATACTATATACCTCCAAGAGACCCCCCCAAGTGGTCCATTAGTGATACACATATCATGATATAAGTCTATTGTCCTAACCTTAGATTTTTTATAATTGAATATCAGTTGATAATATAATATTTGTTTTAAAAACTCTTTTTTGTCAATTTTGACACTATTTGGAAAATTGATTTTTGTAAAAATCATAACAGAATGATTACTTAGAAAAAGGTTAATTAAATCATTCATAACAAGTCATATTAACCTATAAAATTAGTTTAATTCATAAAAAGTCTCCAATTATATTTATTTTGGTATTTATAATATCAATTATTTTAATTTTTCACTATTATGGTAATTAATGCATCATTATTGTGTCATAAATAAATTAAATTATTTAATGTATAAAAAATAAAAATAAAATATCATTATGTAGGAAATATTATTATATTTCTAATGAATATTTATAATCGAATTTATCTTATGTGTAACCCTATATTAAATTTTTTTAGTAAATAAAACTAAATTTTAACTCTTTTAACTCTTCTTTGAATTAAATAATAATAAATGTCATAATCTAATCCAAGTGGACCTAAATGATAATATTTTATTTCTAAGGTTGTTTTTGGTCGAGATACACTTGTCCAATAGAATTAGGACATCTGTTAGGGTAATATTAATATCATTTTTACCCTTAATTACCCTATTTACATTTAACTATGGTAAATAAAAGAAAAAAAGTTACTATTCACCAAATATTATTTTCATCTCATTGAACCACATTTTACTTCTTGATATTAACCGTGTCTCTTGGATTTTTGAGATTCCACTCACATATGTGGTAAAATTAAGTTTTATGAAAAATTCAGTTTTTTTAACAACCACTTAGTGGTTTCACTATTCATCAAAAAATGAAGTTTTTCATAAAAATACCAAAAATTAACCCTAGGATAATTTCGATATTCCAAATCCAAAAATGAAGTCCATTTTGAAAAATAAAATTTATAAATTTCAAAAAGTGGGTATTACTATTCATAATGGCTAGTTTGATTGGTTGTGGTGTGTTAGAACTCGATGTTGCGTACTACACGCGCTATTGAATTATTCAAAGAGAAGCATA
Organism: Viscum album; assembly: GCA_963277665.1. NCBI lineage: Eukaryota > Viridiplantae > Streptophyta > Magnoliopsida > Santalales > Viscaceae > Viscum > Viscum album. The sequence continues at coordinate 1,970,633,250 of OY728130.1, read as the reverse complement.
CCATAGAAGCTTGGGGTGTAACATTCTCCCCTCCTTCAAATAATTTCGTCCTCGAAATTTCTAGAATACTACCGCATGAAAAGACTCGGGTGGTTCTTCATCATTAGTTCCTCAGGTTCCCATGTTGCCTCTTCCATCTTATGGTTTCTCTACAAGACTTTTACCAGACGAGTCGTCTGTTTTCTTAGTACTTGTTCTCTCGTATCAAGAATCTTGACGGGCTTTTCTCAATAAGAAAAATCAGGTTCCAGTTCTAATTCCTCATAGGTGAGTACATGTGTTGGGTCAGGCATGTATTTCCTCAAAAGTGATACGTGGAACACATCGTGAACTTTGGAGAGATTTGGCGGCATTGCCAAACGGTAAGCTACAGCCCCAATTCGTTCTTGAATTTCTAAAGGTCTGATGTACCTAGGACTCAATTTACCTTTCTTACCAAAACGTATGACTTCCTTCCATGGAGATACCTTCAGGAAAAAATGATCACCGACTTGAAATTCCAAATCCTTCCTTTAATTATCGGCATATCTCTTTTGCCTACATGGAGCTGATTTGATATGGTTTTGGATTACCTTCACCTTTTCAATCGTTTCCTCCACCAGTTCTGGGCCTAAAAGTTTTCTTTCACCAACGTCATCCCAACAGGTTGGTGTGCGACATCTCTTTCTATATAATGCTTCATATGGTGTCATCTTAATACTCAAATGGAAGCTATGGTTATAATAAAATTCTACCAGAGGTAAATATTGATCCCACATACCCTGAAAGTCAAGTGAGTAGGATCTCAACATGTCTTCTAAGGTTTGAATAGTTCGTTCTTATTGTCCATCTATTTGAGGGTGGTAGGCAGTTCTCAAATGAAGATTAGTATCCAAGGGTTTCTAAAGACTTTTCCAGAATTGTGAAGTAAAACGGGGATCATGATAAAAATTAATCGATAGAGGTACTCCATGAAGTCTCTCAACTTTATCAATATATAGTCTTGCTAGACTTTCCAGTGGCAGATCTTCTCTTACAGCAAGAAAATGTGCTGACTTTGTAAAACGATCAACAATAACCCATATTGCATCATTCCTTCTAGGAATCTTTGGTAGTCCCATGAAAAATTCCAACATGATATTAACCCATTTCCACTCAGGTATGGGAAGAGGTTTCAATACTCCACTAGGTTGTTGCCTTCCAGCTTTCACTTGTTGAAAAACCATACATCTTGACACAAAATCAGAAATCTTCATCTTCATGTTATCCCACCAAAAATGTTCCTTCAAATCTCTATACATTTTGGTGCTCCCAGGGTGTATAGAGAAATTGGAACTATGATCATCATCCAGCAATTCCCTTTTTAGATCACATATATTGGGAACACAAAGCCTCTTCCTGAATTACAAAAATTCCATCTTCATTAACAAAGTCTCTAAATCTCCCATCATTCATAGCTTTAATCTTCTTTTGAAATTCATCATCATCGGTCTGAGAACTCTTAATCCTTTCTATTAAAGATGGTTTGACAACCATTTGAAAAATAATTGATGTTTCACCTTCCCTAGTTATTCCCATGTCCATCTTTACAAGATCCATGAAAATTGGATCCCTTTCAATTCTCATATTGTTCAAAACTCCATGGTCTTTTCTGCTCAAAGCGTCTACCACCTTGTTTGCTTTCCCCGAGTGGTAGTGTATCGTACAATCATAATCCTTGAGTAATTCAAGCCATCTCCTTTGTCTCATGTTGAGTTGTTTTTGTGAGAAAATATACTTCAAACTCTTGTGATCAGTATAAATCTCACATTTTTCACTATAGAGGTAGTGCCTCCATATCTTAAAAGAAAAGATCACAGCTGCTAACTCGAGATCATTAGTATGATAGTTTTGTTCATTAATTTTCAATTGTCATGATGCATAGGAAATGACCCTATCATTATGCATAAGGACACAACCAAGTCCATTCTTCGATGCATCACTATAAATAACGAACCCATCATTACCCGATGGTAGGTCAATATAGGAGCATTGACTAATATTCTCTTCAGTTCTTCGAAACATTATTCACACTCTTTTGTCCAAAAAAATTTAACCCCTTTACGCGTGAGCTTTGTTAATGGGTTAGCCAACCGGGCAAAATTCTGGACGAAATGTCGATAAGGACCTGCTAAAGCAATAAAAATACGTACCTCAGTTATACTCGTCAGTGCAGGCCATTCTTGTATTTCCTTGGTCTTAGAAGGATCAACAGATATTCCATCTTTAGAGACAATATGGCCAAGAAAAGAAATCTCTTGATGCCAGAATTCACACTTGCCAAACTTCCCATATAATTCAGGCCTTCTCAGAGTCTTTGGGATAATGCGCACGTGATTTTCATGTTCTTCGTAGCTTTTGGAGTATACCAAGATATCATCAATAAATACCACCACAAATTCATCAAGATATTCCTTGAAAACTATATTCCTCAGATCCATGAATACAGAGGGTGCATTAGTCAATCCAAAAGGCATTATTGTAAACTTTTAATGCCCATACCTGGTTCAAAATGTTTTCTTCGGAATGTCTTCCTTCTTCACACACAACTGATGGTATCCAGATCGAATGTCAATCTTTGAAAATTACTGAGCTCCATGCATTTGGTCAAATAAATCATCAATGCGAGGAAGGGGATACTTGTTCTTTATTGTTATTGCATTGATCTCACTATAGTCGATACATAACCTCATAAATCCATCTTTCTTTTTAACAAAAAGAATAGGGGCTCCCCATGTAGAAACACTAGGGAGAATAAATACCTTATTACTCAATGCCTCTAGTTGTTTCTTTAGTTCAACTAATTATACAGTGGCCATTTTATAAGGGGTCTTCGATATAGGCCATGATCCAGGAATTAAATCAATGGAAAACTCAACTTCTCGTTCTGGAGGATGTCCAGGTAAATCTTACGGAAACACATCTACATATTCTTTCACAATAGATACATCCTCTATTTGAACATTCCTTTCCTCACCCACTGTAATTTCATCCTCTTCCTCCCCAATAATTGAATTTAGTAGAGCTACTGGGGGTGGGTCTAGATAAGAATTAGGTGGTGACAATTCTTCTCTAAAGATAAGGTGTTCCTTATCATCATCATCAAAAATCGTAACCTCCTTCTTCTTACAATAAATCTTCACATCTTGGTCTGAAATCCAATCCATACTGAGGATTATATCAAACACAATCATAGTTATGACGATGATATCAACAGATAAAGAACATTTATGTGCTCTAATGAGGACTAATTCACAAACCATTGTTGCAATGATACTTCCCTTAAGAGTTTTAACTGAAAACTCCCTTGTTAAATCAAATTGTAAATATCAAATTTTATTAGAAAACTGGGGAGATTTGAAACAATGCGATGATCTAGAATCAAATAATGCATTTGCTAAACTTGAGGAAAACATTAAATTACCTGCCACCACGTCTTTCGGATCTTCTACCTCAGCAGTAGTGATAGAATAAGCTTGGCCTTGATCCCTTTCCCTTTTCTGAGGTAAGTTCCCCTGAAACTTAGGACATTCATTTGCATAATGTCCCATCTCCCTAAAATTGTAGCATTGGACATCTGTAGCTTCCTTCTTCCCCTTGAAATCACGATCTTAGTGGCCTTTTTTACCACACTTGTAATAGACTCACGTTCCTTTTAGGCAAGTACCGGGGTGTTTCTTCCCAAATTTACTACAGGATGGATATTCAACTTTTCCCTTCTTCCCTTTATTTCCATTCCCAGATTGATCAGCAGATCTCTTCTTCTCTTGCTTTGCTTTAAAATCATATGACTAAGAGAATTCTTTCTCTGTCTTGATAGCACATGAGACAATTTCTTTGTACGATGAGAATGATTGTGAGACTAATGCTCGACGAAGAAATGGTTTAAACCCATCAAATAAATGATCAATCTTACTTATTGGGTTACCTATATAATCTCCATCATACCTTTCAAACCTTGTAAAGTTAGCCACATACTTTGTTACATTCTCATACTCCTTTTGTCTCAGACTCAGAAATTGCCTTTCCATATCTGCTCGATGGTCACGAGGAAAGTATTTTTCTAAAAACAGATCTTTGAACTCCCTCCATTCCATATTTGATACTTCATCATCTTCCTTCATGTTTTGAATCAATGACCACCATTGATCAGCATCTCCAGTGAGGCGATAAACTACCATGACAACTTTTTCCCTTTCACTACTCCCCAAATCCTGAAATATTTTCTCTAGGAAATTTATCCATTGCTCAGCTACTAAGGGATTTGTAATCCCATTGAACATTGGTGTTTGTAGTCTCATGAAGCGATCTAACATTAATCCTCCACGCTGCGGATTAGGGTGCTCCATACGGGTAAGGTTATTATTCATAACCTGAGTGAGTTGTCCCAGTATGGTGATTAGTTGATTAGCACCAGTTGCATCACTAGCTCCACTATAATTATCTTGAGCAGGTGTTCAATCCCTACATGGAGTGTGTGCATTGATACGGTTTCCATTTCTTCCACTAGGCACCATTTCTAAACAATGGCATAAACTAGATCAGTTTATGAATCAAAATACTTAATTCCATACTTATAAAACACTTAACATAAATTGAACTATTTATGGATATAATCCATAATCATAAAAATGTTTTCTTTGAGGAAGTATATACTCATAAACCCTTCATAATTATTTGTAATGAAAATGAGAGTTATCCTAAGAATATCCCCCGGGAGTGTCGTAACCAAGAGTGCAGCAAGGCTCGTTGTCGTGCACCTTTCTCTGTTCGAGTCTAGCTCAAAGTGGTGTTTTTGGGTTTTACCCCTAGGTAAATGTGTGCCAGAGCCGCCTCTACCTACTCATATCCAGACAGGGATGTATTTCTCAGAAAACTAACAATGTCTCTACAATACCAAAATTCTAGGAAATTCTTATAAACTATTCATCAAAGTCCATCTTAAATCTATGTGCTGTAATCAGAGTTTATCTTAATCTAGCTTCCAAGGTTTTTACTAAACATCCTCTGATACCAACTGTAATGCCCCGACCCCAGTTACCCAGAGTTGGTGCATTATTACCTAACATTGGAATGATCACAAGAAAGGTCAAATCTCGAAAGAACAATTAGTTTAGTAGCCTTGGAATAACTAGATACTTTCATAAATTTTTACATTACATCATAAAATGAAAACTACAACACTATAGTCTCTATAGTCAACACTCTTATCCCCTCATACTATCCCTGTAGGTCATTCATAAATTACTTCTTCACATCCTGGGAAAAATAAAACATAGAAAAGGGGTGAGCTCAAATGCCGAGTATGTATAATAATATATCGGAAAACTTCATAAATAAGAATAAACATTTAAGGTAATGTATAACTAAAACAAAAGCCTTTTAAACTTGAACTTCAATATATTATGGAAAAAATAAAATGAAATAATGCCATTTACATATTCACATGGATATTCTACTAATCGAATAATCACATGCAATATCAATAACCACTTTCATAATGATGGAATGCATAATGCCAGACTATCATAACCACATAGCCAAGGCCTCATGCCAAGACTAAAAATAAGATTTTTCCAAGGCCTTGTGCCAAGACACTAGTTTTCCTCATGAGACCTACCGATGCATCGAGGAGCTATAGCGGGCTCCACCCATCACATATTAAGTCCAATGCATTCCTATATGAAAAGGTTTAAGCATAACCTAAAAATTTGTAATAAAACTAGCATGCGAAATATAAATAATTCATCCATAAACCATGAATGGTATATAAATAAGACATCCAAAATCAAACATATCACAAAACCTTCAATAAAATATAGAAGTTTTGTATCATAATAAATCAACATCAAATAATCGTAAAATCCATCAAAGGATGTTGACATAGATGAAATCAAACCTCTTTTTAGAGAAATTTCTCTTTCTATTTTGAAATCATTTAAGAGTCATATATTTATAAAATAAAACATTTTCGTTGAAAATACTCTTATAAGCTTGTAAGGTAAGATTTGAATATTTTATAACGGTGGAAAATAGCCGCTCCCGCCGTATAAGTTAAAAAAACATTCTTACCTTAATTCTGTCGAAAAGGTTAAAAATGACCTTGTTTGGAAAACAACGGTAAGATTCCTTTATAAACCACTTATAAAAGTCAACAAGGGTATAAATGACTTTAACCCATATTCTAGTAAATAGTAAAAATGTTTTGAAATACATTTTTAAGAAACATGGATGTTGATGATAAAGAAGTCCTTGTAGATTATTACGTATAAACAACCTCAGATAATGAAGAGATTGCAAAATAAAACCTTACCTTTTACTTTTCCTTGGTTGGAGGTAGTTTAACCTCCAGTATAATGGTGAAATAATTTTTATTAAAATAAAGAAGAATCAAATACAGTAATATGATATCATATATGATCTTTTAACATTGATTTGTTAATAATATCTTAGTATTATCATTGTTTCGGGTATTAACTTACTCATTTTCTTCAATATGTTTTGTTACGTAAGCCGTGTTTGTCATGGATAGGTTGTATATTATTCATATACAGAATGATATCAAGTCCTTAATCATTTTTTTAAATAATCAAATGATAATTATACTTGAATGGATACGATGGAGAATGAATCTCATCGCGTTCGTGGAGACGGTAGTCTGTACGTACGCACGAGCGACAATATCATTATTTTGATAATAAATAATATATAATTGGATGGTATATAATATATACAGAGTCTTTATAATGTTATATTTATTATTTAAATGAATTAAAAATCATTATTATACCCATCCAAATAATAATATATTGAATAAAAATTACACCATGACGTGGAGACGGTATGCCGTACGTACGCACGTATGGTGACATATCATTCAATGGATGGATAAAATACTAAATATGGTTGTACCATATTTATAATAATGATACAGTATATAGGAGATACTGGATTAATTTTTTTAGAATGGGAATAACAAAGAAAGAAGAAGTTTAAGAAGAAATAAATTTGAAAAAGGGTGGTGAAAACATTACCTCTTCTTCGGGTTCTTCCTTTTGATTTGATCAAAACGTCTCCTTAGGTTGGATTTATGATCAAAATAAGGCCTATAGGTTGTATTGAGGGAAGTTTATAGATTATTTGGGCAAGGTTTGGCCGAACCAAAAGGCTTTTATGGTGTGAATTAATGAGAAGGTGGAGTTCCCTTTTATAAGAAGGGTGAGGGGCACCTTTGGAAAAGATAGAAATATTATTTTATAATAAATTTATATTCGGTTTCTAATGGCTATAAAGTGGTTTATTTAAATTTTAAATTGGGGATGGGTCACAAACCACTCAACCAATAGAATTTATATAGGTTTGGGTCATTATATTAACCTTATCTTTTAGTTTTAACTCTTAGTTAATTAGTTTGACACTTACCATGTCACATTGTATTTTTATATTATATAGTTAATAAACTTACTATATACCTCCAAGAGACCCCCAAGTGGTCCATTATTGATACACCTATCATGATATAAGTCTCTTGGCCTAACCTGATATTTTTAGGAATTGAATATCAATTAATAATATAATATTTGTTTTAAAAACTCTTTTATGTCTTTTTTGACACTATTTGGAAAATTGATTTATTTTGAAAGTCATAACAGAATGATTACTTCTAAAAAAGTTAATTAAATCATTCCTAACATGTCATATTAACCTAGAAAATTATTATAATTCATAAAAACTCTCAAATTATATTTATTTGGGTATTTATAATATCAATTATTTTAAGTTTTCACTATTATGGTAATTACTGCATCATCATTGTGTCATAAATAAATTAAATTATTTAATGTCTAAAAATTATAAATAAAATTACATTATGTAGGAAATATTTTTAGATTTCTAATGAATATTTATAATCGAATTTATCTTATGTGTAAACCTATATTAAAAATGTTTTAGTAAATAAACATTCATTTTAACTCTTTTAACTATTCTTTGAATTAAATAATAATAAATGTCCTAATCTAATACAAGTGGACCTAAATGATAATATTTTATTCCTAAGGTTGTTTTTGGGTAAGATAAACTTGTCCAATAGAATTATGACATGTTTTAGGGTAATATAAATATCATTTTTACCCTTAATTACCCTATTTACTTTTAACAGTGGTAAATAAAAGTAAAAGTTACTATTTACCAAAAATTATTTTCATCTCATTGAACCAAATTTTACTCCTTGATGTTAACTGTGTCTCTCGGATTTTTTAAATTCCACTCACAGAAGCGGTAAAATTATGTTTTATGAAAGATTCAGTTTTTTTAACTACCACTTAGTGGTTTTACTATTCATCAAAAAATGATGTTTTTCAGAAAAATACCAAAAATTCACCCTAGGCTAATTTCGATATTCCGGATCCAAAAATGATGTCCATTTTGAAAAATAAAATTTATAAATTTAAAAAATTGGGTATTACTATTCATAACGGCTAGTTTGATTGGTTGTGTTGTGTTAGAACTCGATGTTGCGTACAACACACGCTATTGCATTATTCAAAGAGAAGAGTACCGTAGAAGCTTGGGGTGTTACAGTTTTAACCAAACTATATACTCAGATGTTCTATATAAGGAATTGGATATTGATGAGTTCTTGTTAGGGGATCGAACAATTGGTCTTCATGTATCCATTAATACTCAAGAGGATAGACTTCCTACTATTGTGGTGAGTGTCTATTATGGTAGAAGAAAAAAAAGACTTAGGATATGTAGTGGGGTAGTGGTAAGATGGTTGAGCACATTATAGATTCTTTATCTCCATCACGAGTTCTATGGTACATAAACTATGGGAAGGTGTATATTACCATAGTTTCTATCCAACGCCTTTGAGAAAGTGTTAATAGTGTAGTAAGATAAGTCATCTTAGGTAGATCTTCTCTAGATATTTGAGGTAAATATTTCATAGGGTTTCAGTTTAGATAGAAACTATGACATAAGGATCTTTCTTGGTTCCTTAGAAGCATGTTAAAACTCTACAATTGAAATTGATTGAGGAAATTAATGCACCTAAGGGTTAGGGTTGTGGAACTAAGGTGAAATAATTTTATGTTAAGGAACATGTTGTAACTAATAGTGGAGAGGGACTTTATATTATTCATGGTATATTCTTGTTCACTAGTTCTCTTTATACTATTATTTTCTATATTGGTGATTCCCATTATTTTATATATTTTCAGTTGTTTTTGGACTCGACCAAACAATTAAGTTTCCTTCTGAGTTTCTTTCTCTTGACACACCATTGGGGAAGTAATGTTATCATACTATGTTATTTCCAAATATTCCTATAGTTGTTTCTTGAAATTTTATTTATGGAATTTCATAATCCTTGGGATAACAAACATCGATGTGATCTTTAGAATGGTACAGTTGACCATATCTTATGAACACATTGACTATTATCAGAGGTGGGTATCCTTTATTTCCCCCATGAAAATGTGTTTGTGATAATAGATGAGTGGGATGTTTAATATATTATAATGGGACCATATTTGAACCATATTAGAGCCATAATGACCTAGGTATCAGAATTAGTTCCCATAAAAGAACTAGATGATAGGTCTTCTAATTTTCCTCTTATTTTCAATCTCTACTCTGAGGCATTTACAGATGAATTCTCAAGCCATATTTAGGACTGGGAAGTGAATTTCATGATATAAATCATTTTGGTAGTATATCCCATTTTCATTCCTCCTTATTATATGGCATTGTATTAGTTTAGAGTGTTCAAGATTCTACTTTAGGATCTAGAAACCAAGGGTTTCATTAGGCTGACAACATTTTGGTGGGTTTCTCTCAGGTTGTTTGTAATTAATAAGAATGATCATCTATAGATATAGGTGAACTATTGGAAAATGAACATAGTGATGGTGAATAAAAAGGTTCCTTTACCAGGGATTTACGATCCATTTAATCAATTTTAGAGATCTGATTCATTCATCAAGATCGATATTTTTTGAGAAACCAGTAGTTGTGGGTAAAATTGGATGAGATTTCTAAATGATGTTCAAGATTAAACATGGATTATATTAGTACCAAATCTCTCCTTTTTGTTTTTAAGATTCACCGGTAGGGTTTATGGATCTCATGAAAAAGATATCTCACACAAATCATGACTCATTAATCATAGTATTTGTTAAAGATAACCTTATATATCTATGGACTTAAAAGCTAAATTATAGAAACCTAGAGACTATTTTATGTGCACTCTGAGAACATCAAGTGTATTTTAAGGTTTTAAAATGTAACTTCTGGATCTAAGAGGTTAGTTTTGTTTCCCATGTGATCTCTAAGATGGAATTTATATAGACCCATATAATGTGGAAGTGGGGATTTCTTGGTATCTCCCCCATAATTTTATTAGGTAAATAGTTTAGTTAGTTAATATGGATATTTTATAAGGTTTATTCATGACTTTTCTCACTTAACAACATCAATGATTGGTCCTACCAATAAAGGGGTGAAGTTTGAATGTACTAATCAGTCTGATGAATTTTTTGTTTAGCTAAATAAGAGATTGATGACATCTCTATTTTTTACTATCCGATACACTAGAATTAGATAAATAGTATACTATTATGGATCTAGTGATAGTTTACCAGTAGTGATGGTGTAGAGGTATTAAATAGTTTATTATGGGTCATGTTTGTTATGATCCCATGATTGGAACTACCAGATACATTAATTGTATTTGGAATCAATATTTAACACCATGAATTATTGGTGACATTATCTCTTTAGTGAGAGGTTTATTGTTTACCAAATCCACAAGATCCTCTAATATTTATTCACTTAGTGGGGCCTCAATTTGAGGTATAAGTAGTTGGTAGAGTATCTATAGTCATTTAACATTGAGATAAAATATGATCCAAGAAAAGGTATTGTCATTGCATATTCTCTTAATGGGAAAACACAAGGGTTACATGATCTTGGTGAGAATAAATCATTAGAGTAATGATGTATAATGAGTTAGACTATATATTTGATTATTGATTTTATGATGACCATATATTTTTGACATGTGTGACTTTTTTTATCTTGTCTTCATTAGTGGACTAGGTGAAGACATCCCCTGAGACAAATACTTAGTTTTTAGTGAAGTGAGTCTATTTGGAAGGATGTTACCCAATCATAGGGTGTTAAGTGGATGATGATTATGTGATTAGTATACATGAGTGGATTATTGTTTTATACTTATTAAGATAGGATCTAATGAGGAACACTCCTTCTTTAAAATAATCATTTCATCAAGGGTCATTGAATTTGTACCAGGACATATGATTTCAATTCTAGTGGCCTGGTATAAATAGGGGTACTTCTGGTTTTATTTCATTATTACATACCAGCCATATGGTAATAGTTGAGAATTAGTGTCTTAGTGGATTGCATAATCAACTTATAGTGATAGTTTGGAAGTGGGATGATAATAAAATGAAAACTTTTGAGGGAATTTCCATAGACTATGAGGGGACATGATGTAGTTTGAGTGATAGTTGATTGGTTAATAAAATTTTATTATTTTCTATTGATTCATGAGACTCACTTTGTAAGTGAGAAAGGAATGATGTGTGAATAGTAGATTGTATTCATTCATGGAGTTACCTAAAACATTATATCTAATAGATATTAATGTTTCAAATCATTGTTTAATAAGAGATTACAAAAGCCTTTGGGTACTTAGCTGAAACTAAGTATAGTGTATTATCCATAGACCAGTGGTTTATCATTGAGGACAATCTATATTTTTGATGATATGATATAGGAATTAATACTTTATTTCTGTGGAGTTTTTTATGATCATCTATCCATTGTTGAGTTCATGTAAAACAATAGCATTCAATTTCTAATTTAGATAGAATATTTTATATATCTCTATAGTAATCCATTTTGGTCACCATTATGTTTTCTTGTATTAGGTGTGGAAATTATTTTAGGTTTGATCATGGTACAAGTGACCTCTAAGAGAGTGTGATGGATTAGGAAGTGCTTGACCACTGCTTAGAGTAGGAAAGAATCACATTTTGATCCAAATTTATAGCCCTTGGAATTAATTTTTAGTGATATAGTTCTTATATGGGTGACACCTTGGATAGGTAATTGATGTTTGTGTATTAAAGGAATCATATCTTCGAGATTTGATTGATTTTTCGAGATTTATGAGTATAGAGGGATAGTGGCTTATCATCTAGTCCTTTCTCCTTACTACTAATGTATAAATAATTTATTTCATGTTTATAAAATCCAAAGGTACATTCCTTATCCAATACATGTTTTTTATTGCAAGGATGTTGATCTGGAGCCTGATACAATGTATGGGGAATATTCGTTGTATATTGTAGATCAGAGTGAGAATGTGTTGCGGAAGAGACAATATCACTTTTTTATATTCAATAATTAAATGGAAGGATCTAAGATGAATATTTATCATTGGGTCTGATATTTTTTCATGGTCGCTTTAGTTGTTCCAGAATGATTCCTCGAGATGCTTCATGGGGATGAGAAGTCATTATAGGGAAAAATTAAAATGGCCTCATATTTTCTAGGTGCTTGTTCTGTTAATTTTATCCATTAATCATTTTTAGAACGATGAATTTATTGGGATTAGTTATGATGGATTTTGGTTGGGTTTGGAGTGTTTTAGTGGACTTTTTTAATTTCATTCATTTGAGCACAGTTTTCCCAAACCATACCAATATTATAAGAAACTGTTTTTCTTATAGAAGAAAAACCTAGAGTGGAGTACAATTAAGGAACAAAATATGCAAACTATTTTGAATAACCTAAAAAATAAAGTACATAATTCTAGTTTCTACGATCATGGTTGTAACATGGTTTGAAAAATAACACTAACAAACTATTTGAGTCCCATAAGATGCTGAAATTCTCAATCTGTTGATGCATTGTTTGTCAAAATGTTTGACCAATCCACATGTGCATGATTTAATTATATAAAAATCACTTTTAATGTATATTCATCATCCTTTTTTACTATTACCTATTCTTATTGATATCCCTCTCAAACCTAAAGACTCTAAATCCTTCCATTGTGAATTCATTTCCTCCCAATCTTGATTATGTTGGATCCATGCATGTTAATGATTGGGAATTAAGGTATGTGATCAAAGAATTATAGTTTTTCAGGTTTTACCAAGATTGACCCACCATCCCCTGAAGGGAACCATAGATTATGCATTTCATTTCATGATATATGGATTTTTATTTAATCTAATGATAAATTCATGGATCATTTCTAGAATAGAGGTGGATCTAGTGCATTGGTATCCTTCCTTTAATCAATCCTAGTTCTAGAGATGTTGGTTGATTCCAAGAGGTATGTTTGCATTGATTCAATTAATTTGAATTATAGATTTTATGAATCACTTTCTATAACCTTGGTGTGTTTTATTTGGGATTGGATTTAGTCATTTAGTTTTGTGGCCTTAATCCAGTCAGATTTTGGGTATCATCTATTCTAGAGTTTTTCATAAATAATATTGATGTTGGAATATCCTTATCTTTGGGGCCCTAATATACACTTGTTTTCTTGGTGTGATACTTTTGTTTTCATATCATTTTTAACCATACATGATGATGATTCCATGAGGTAGTGTGAATATCCCATGAGACACATATGTTGTTTGATTTTTGGATTATGCTAATGTAGCTTGTTTTAAATCATTAATTTGGATCACATGTTCTTCTATGTCACTATTGATTCTCATGATGATTCTATGTTATGAAAATATATTATATAACCTATTTTGTGTACTACCAGTCATTTGGAGGTATTTATTTATGTACTCATAATAGGTGGACCTCCGTGATATGGTTATCCCTTAAAGGGGGAGTGCGCACAACATGTGATGATGATAATGATAGACCTAAACATAGGTTAGGAGCATGATTCCTTGATTCAAAACCAAGGGTAGTTTCATTGGGGGTATAATGGCCTTATGTCATAATGAAAGTAATTGGATAAGAAAACCTTAAGGAATAACCTGTAAAAAATGAAGCGGTATAATGGACTTGTTGCCTGACACATGATGGAGGCAGAATATAATATCTTTGTAGCCCAAACTAACATGATTTATTGAGAATACTTCGGTACAAGTTAACTATCCTTTTGGATTGATCTTGGTCACTTCTAACATCCATTATGAATATTAATTCCTTATAAAGATTACGTAGGTAGGTTTGGTACCCATTATGGCTTTGTTTTCAGTTGAGTTAACAACTTATGAATGTTTATGATTTATTCTGCATTTATTTGAATTAGGAATAAACCTGAAATTTTTTTGAAAATGTTTTAAGGATTATCTGTTTGTGTTATATATGTTTTTATTACTCACACCATTTACGGAAATCTCAATGCACATAAAGACTTCCTGATTATGGATATAGACATGAGTAAGAGGCCTGTGTAAAATAGCTGAGTTATAGATCTGGTAGCTAGTAGCAATACCATGATGGACTCCAGATAATTCAGGTGAGTTTTTCTACTTGTATTCTACCACATTTATAATATGCCTTGTATTTTTACTAAATTCACTAGACCTGTGTGTTTAATGCAGTTTTATTTCCTTGAATTTTATTCCATGATGATGAATGTAATCGTCCATTGACTTGGATTACTAAATTTAGAAACTAGATTTTTTATATGTGTGACATGGGTGAATTTTTTTATTACCATACGAATCTTAATCTTCTACCTTGATACACTAAGTTATTTTTTTTATTTATGATTATGATCTATAGATAAGATTAGAAATGGTATAATAACCTCACTACAACCTTAAACATTCACCACTATTCTGAAACCTATTGCATTCATAAAGGAATACATGAGGTCTTGTGGCTATTTACCTTGAATCTAGTGGTTTGTGTTGGGGAGTTACGCACTATAGGGTCCAAAACTAGCTCAAAGTCTCACACAACCATGTTATATAAAATAAAATCACTAAAATTACTCTAGAGAGTTACATGAAACCATCACACAACACATCAAAATACAACCCAACCCTTCCTGGGTTTCATCGCTAAGCAAGCATATTGTGACTAAACATGCCACCTACCTCTGATAACATCCCCATAAGGTGGATAATCACCAAACCACACATATATAAAAACACCACTTAAGCCAAGTGAAACCAAAAAATATATTCCCCTTATCCCATGATCCACATAAAAACCTCAAAAACGATACCCCCAAGGTGTCTCACATTCCTATATTAAAAATAATGTTTTTTCATTTCAAAATGGATTCACAAAAAATCCAATATCGTCATGCCAAACCATTTTGATTGATTTGAAAATTCCATTTCAGATCACCCATTAAATGAAAAACAATTGTAATCCCATTCCTAACCATTTCAAAATTATTAAAACACAAATCCCATTTTTTAAAATGAAATTATAAAAAACAACCATTTTCCCCACTTAAAACCATTTTAAAAAATATAAAACACATTTCTAAATTTAATACCCAAATGAGGAAAATACTTTTTTCCAAAAAAATTGGTCCCATTCAAAATGGGACAATATAAAGAATCACCATTACATGAAAATAATATATACATTTAAAAACCAAAATCCCTTGAAGTCAATTTAAAACCACTCATTCAATGTGAAATACCATTTTCAAAAACATTTTTAAAACATAAAAAATAAACATGTCAATTGAATGAACTTTAAAACTTTAAACCTTCCTACTCAAGGCTCGAATCCATATTATCAACACCTACATAGTTGTCTCACTAACTATGAATCCATATTTTTATATTTTCTCAGATCCAAATTAAGGGTAAGTTGTAATTGAACATCACAAGAGATTTAAAAAACTACACCACATTATAAAAACTGCACCACATTCAAAATTCAAATTGAAAATCATCACATCCCACCTTCTTCAGAAGCAAAGAACCAAACCACCAATAGGGTTTTAAAATTCATGTTTCAAAAACATAATACCAATTTTCGGACCACGTGATAGTCGTTAGCATTATGAGTTGATCCAATAGGAACCTTGAGACATGTAAAACCTTCCTTGATTCAAGAAGATGGAAAATCCATTATCCAGTCACCTTCATCATCATCATTTCAAAGAAACACCACCTTTATCACTTCCACTGTCATCACTAAAGCTTCCATCACCATAATTGTTGTCCTCATCGCTCAACACTGATGTACACTTCACGAACATCAACCACAAAAATCACCCATTAATTCACATCTCTATACATGACCACATCAACATCACCTGAAAACCCAAAGGAACAAAAAGGAATTTCCCCATCATCGAAGGAGACCAAAAAAATAAATCAGTAGTCACATCTCTATGGGAACCCATCCACTCACATGAAATCATTCCAAAGCCTCCTATAAAGCTAACACACCCAACTGACCTGGGAGGGTTCGATGAACCTATAAACCAAAGCAGAGCACAGGCGTTGGGGCCTCTGGTGATCCGAATCTCAAATCCATCACCATTAAAAAACTAGGGAATGTTAATAATAAGACACCACCCAAAACAAAACCACTCAATCTCATATCCCAGAGCACCGGGGAGACCACCACGCAATCCTTCTTTGACAGATAGGTGTAGATGAGGAGACAAAGAATATAAACAGGCAGCTGAACTCATAGATGAAAATTAGCTTTTAGACCCAAATAGAAACCCTAGAAAGAACTAAAAAACAATGAAAGATATAATGTGTAGGATTGTTACCCTAATATAAATCCAAGATTAAACACATTAGTCCCACTCACATGTCCATATATATATAACAAATATAAAATTATTGAGCTAAATTAATTAATATTCATCCATAATTCATTTTAAAATACACTAAATATATTAATACTATTATTTATTTAATTTAAGACTCAATCAATCACTAGAAATGAAGCGCATGACATGTGAACCTGCTTACTTATCCATTATGCAAGAAATAAACCACTCTTTCCTATTGGGGCAAGAAAAAATCCCATAAATCATAAATATCAAAACCATCAAGGTCAAAATCAGTTGAATCACTCTAGGTAAATTTTGTCTACAATAACAACAAATAATAAGTACAAAAATATCATCCATGGAAAATTAGTATTTCTCCCATATGTGGGTTACCAACTCCAAGGCATGAGGTATTAACTAATTAACAACTATTTAATATCTCGTGTATACCATGTCCCAAATAGAAATTCCAAATAAAAGGGCATTCAATGCCATTTTGTAATTCCTTAACCCAATTCATGTCACCAATTCCTAGACTAGAGTTCTATATGGCTCCCCTCATGCCTCTCTATATATAAGAGTCTACCAAATAGCGGTGAGGGACTGAGCAGTAATGTGGGGATATTATTCCCTTTGTAATAGATTACCCAACATGGTATGCAATCACATAACAATATTTATACTAAAAAATGAAATGTAATGTGAAAACAATATCAATAACCATGTCAACCCATATTATAACAGAAGACAAACAATACTCGGTTAATAGGTAAAAGGATATCCCCAACATGAAAAATATTGATACATAATAATCAATGGAAAAAATATAATAAAGAGTCATTTACAAAACTAATATTGGAGTCTGTTCTGAAAACACCTCATCCAGCATGCTCCACCTATACAACTTCCCAATGTAAGGCCCATGCCCTCATCTCATGTCCCTGACCAAAATAGTTTAAATGTGCACCAAAATTCTTGTACAAGGTGTGAGTATAAACACAGTAAGACACCACCAATATTTCCTTAAAATAAATTTATAGTTCATATAAAAGTGTATGTGGTTACTTAATACAAATATATAAATAAATATACACCCCACCATGTCATCATTCACTAACTAGGCTACTACAATCCCTGACTATTCCAGCTTCGGTTCATGAACGGAAGGAAAGTCTATAAAAACACATAAGATTATGTTACCTAAATCCTATACCTGATCATAGGTCAAAAACGCATCAATTGACCATACTAATACCTAAGGACTCTAGAGAGGTCAATCATGAACATAAACCCATCCCCATTGGTTCTAAAGTGTCCAATCAATCACACTGGCCCACCCAGAGGTTTCTTTCGAGGTGTAATCATTATATCGACCCATCCTGAAGGTTCTTGGGAGGCCCAATATACATGTGGACCCATATATAGTATTATTTAGAGTTAAATCCTTCTCAAAATCCCAAACTCACATTATCATTGAGGTCTGCAAACACATGAATAAGAATATAAATCAATATGCAAAAGCAATGGAAATCGCACAACATGCCCCAACCTGGTGCCTGGCCCATAATGGCCATCTTCAAAATAATGGAACAAACCAAATCTCTCAATTACATCCTCCCATAATATTCCATTAAAGGGAAAACACCACCCAATTACTTATTTTATTTACCAAAGTCATTCAAACCCATCAAGAACCCAATGACACTTCCCAAATGCATTTATATCACATGCTTATTTCTCACAGTTTGAAGAATCCCAAGCTAGTTAATTCACTACCTACTCTATTATTCCAATTATCCAAGTCATATTAGCACTTTTTAAACCTAAAAAACACATTTTTTTCATATACTAAGGAGAACAACCATTCTATTATCGTCAGCACACAACCATTTTTCATCATTTACAATGTGAATACTGAATATAATTAATTACCAAAGTTCATATACCATATATATTTTATTCTATATCCTCAAATGATCCCATGAATTATGTTCCAAGACCAAAATCTTATGTGTACATACCTATACACATTCTCAGTATGAGACTCATTTTTATTATTTTCAAGGAACACAACATGTTCTCCCCATCCAACAACCTTCCCACATAGATAGAGACCTCACCCACACATTATAACTTAAAAATAAGAGGAACCATAGTGAAAAATATAAGTACACATACAAAACATGGCATACCATCTTATAAAATGCTGTAAAATTGTAACGACTTCCTATCGCAAGCATAGGAAAACCCAATTTCTAATAATCACCTTTTGAATCAAGACTGGGAAAAATTAGAGATAACTACCATAAAACCATTAGATTATGGTTAAATAAAAAAATAGACTTTTAAATAAAAATGTGTGGTTGACATTCCCATATAAATCATTCGTAATAAACTGTGCTTCAAACCTCCAAGAAATGGGTGAAAGGAGCCCAAATTTTCCATGGAGGGAGACCAACCCATCACTTGGTTTGAGTGAGGCAAGGGGAGAATAGAGGAGGGATAATAATGTTGGGTAAAATGGAAAATAAAAGGCTCTCACCCACACACACACACATGAAATCTCCCAAAAACAAAATTAGTTATCCTCTAGAAACCATTAACTAGCCAGTGGTTCCTTGTAGAATTTCTGGGCTACTTGGAAGACCATTGGATAGTTAAATTTCTACAAAAAATGTCCATTGGGACATCTAAAACAACTAACCTGAATTTCATCTCCCTTAAGTATCTCTTAAACAACCTTTAAGCCACCCAACACACTAAAAAACTAAAAACTAGCAACATATGCATGTTTAGGCTAGGATTTATAACTCGTCACACAACTCGAAATTAAAGGGGTGTTATATTGTTTACTTTAAAAATTATAAATTTTTAGTATATTTAAGATACTTATATTATTATAGAAGTCTATTTATATAACATTTTAAGTAGGTGGATGAAGGAATAAACATGAATCACTTAGTTAAAAATTAAACCTCTTCAATGGAAACCCTCTATTGGATTACACCTTATACCTTCTTAGTTTTATCATTCTGTGAGATCAACTCCTCTAGAACATGGGGAGGAGAGTTAGAATGGTATTTGGTAGGTCTGGTATGATATAGAGTTCCCAATGTCTATGAATAAGAGAAAATTTGAGGATTCATTTTATAAGTGAGAGGAGTGAAAGACTTGTAAGTACCTAAAACTTTTACATATATTATATGTCTTTCCAAAATAAATGATGAACCAAATTAAAATATTTTAAATAATGAATGAGGATGAGTCAAAATTCACTCATAAAATAAAATTTAAATTATTTTTTAATTATATTTTAAACATTAACTTCGATTTTTAACCCTCTTGTTTACTCTTTTAACGATTACTATACAAATAATGTATTACCAATGTTACTATTATTGATTACCAAAAATGAAATTGGCATTACCAAAAAATTTGTACCACATTATTCAAAATATGAAATCCATTTTTTCATATTAACTTTCCAAAAGTGTTAATAATTATTTTTAATATAAATACAGAAACTGCAATTAAAATGGTTTTTAAAGAAATTTACTTCTTAAGCATAAAGATTATTTTATTCCAAAATAAATTATAATGTTAATTAATAAGATTTTAGTTGTATTTTTATAAAAAAAATTAAATAAACTTTTAAAAAAATAATTTAACTTTTAATTTTTTTAAAAATAAATGACGGTTTTTATAAAAATCTGTATTTCCAGTATTGAACCAAAAATCAAACTTTTAAAAAAAATAAAAATTCACCTTATGTAAAATTTGTTATGAGAAATCCAAAAAATTAATATGACTTTATCAGTTTTAAATTTTTCAACAAATATATTTATCTTTTTTAAAAAAATATATTAAATGGAAAAAACAATGAAATAAAACAACTCAATTTTTAATTGAAATAATATATTTATTTATTTTTAAAATAATTATGAATACAAATTTATAAAATGAAAAAATATAAATTATACTATTGATTTATTTCTTATATTACCATGGTTTTATTATATAGACCTTATGATATAAAATTTTAAATCCATTTTATTAGATTCACTTTCTAAATGTGATAAAATATAATTTTAAAATAATAAAAGTATAATATATTAAAAATATTTATAGAGGATAGTGTAACTAAACTTATAAAATATAAAACATGGTTTTTTAAAAAAAATTAAATTTATAATGTCTCTTAAAAAGTACATATTTTTTCTAAAAAGGATTCACAAATTTCTATGTCATACTTATATACTAAAAATTCCATAAAAGTCACAATGTTTTTAAAAATGTATTTTTCACTATTCACCTAAAAATATTATTTTATAAAAATTAAAAAACATAATACTAAGATAAAAATAATATTATTAATCCAAAAACAAAGTTAATTTTTTCAAATTAAAATTATAAAAATTAAAATTTTATTCTTTAAATGTAAGTACAATATATAAAGAGAAAAATACATTTATAGAAAAATACCCTTTTAAAACTTTTAGTGTTCCCAATCCTATTTTGTTTGCATTTAAAATTTCATGAAATAAATTTATTTACTAAATGTTTTATTATTATTAAATATTATTAATAATATTCATTAAATATGTTGTGGTTCTTTTAGTATGGTTTTGTGTGTGAGATAATCTATCAATAAAGTGTTTCTTTAAGATAAATTATATTTTCAAATATCAAGGTGTTACATCCCCATGCCAATTAAATAAATAATGTCCTCATAACTTAAGTTATCACTCACTAATTATGGTATATAAGTTTTTCTAAAAGATATACATGACTGAAGATATAATTTTTATAGTGATATCAATTTTTTTTTTGAAATATATTATTTACCTCTGAATAGTTCAACTCTAATATTGTGTTATTCTCTGATCATTTGACATAAGAATACCTCATGATTTTGTATAATAATATCTATAATATAATTAGTTTTAAAAGAGATATAAAATTCATCCATGAGATGATATATGATTATAGTTTTCTTAGAAATGTGATTTCCGTATTTTTTTAATTAATATATTGTATATGTAAAGATAAAAAATTTATTTCCAAAATCATATCTAATTCATCTTAAGGAAAATAAAATTTTCATGATTCATAATCCCACAGTCTATAAATTTGATTCATATTCCTCAGATACAAAAAGGATACCACCAAGAGTTTTTTATTTATAATTTTATTTTTAATATATGGTTGAGCATTAATCAAACAAGACATCCAAAAATCTTGAGTCAAGAATACCGAACACTACATAACTACCATTATCTAATTAAATATTAGTATTTTCATAGGATTTAAATAGTTCCTTTATTTTATGAGGTTAATGAGTTCTATTATCTTTATTATCCCTTGGATTAATGAATCTATTTTCATATGGCCAAACATATTATATGATAATATTTGGAAAATATTCCCATCAATTTCATTGATTATATTCTTCACACTAACTCGATTGTCATGAAATCGATGGCTCATCATTCCACAATTGAACGTTATTCTTATTCCTTTGAGACATTACCTTGGGATATTTTTTCCACATTTTTGACAAGTAGGAAGTTAAATCTTCTTTAATTCATCATATTTGTCACTCAATTTTCAATGAAACAGCATAATTATATTTTTTAGTGTGTTAATATATTTGAAAAGACTAATTATATTAATCGTAACTCAAGATAGTTCAGTGAGAATAAACACAATATTTTCAATGCTAAATTCTATCCCATTTTTTTGATCGCTTAGACTGCATTGGCCATCATGTTCATTATTAACTCAGTTTCTCTAGCTCCATCCAATTGTAAAACCAATGTGTTAATCATGAGTGATCTATAATTATATAATAAAGGAATGATCATTAATTCCCTTTGGAGATTTTTATCTCAAGATGTATCACTATATAACACCATTATGGTAGCATATATTTCTGTAAGATTAATATATATCACCCTTAGTTTAACCACGTTTCATTAAGATGGGTAATCTCATAATTATTAACATAATTCACCAAATTATTCAAGAAATAAATCCTTCATAATAGTTTATAAAGAGAAGGTTATTGACCAAATCATATTTCATGGGAGTGTGAAGCTAGGTGTGTTATCTTATCCACAATAATCATGCATCGAGTGAAGGCCACTTTAATACTCAATCAATCTATTTTAGGGTGATTACCCCTAAGTGAATTTTTTCCACAGCCGTATCCATTTTTCAGTATCTAGAGAGGGAAGAAATTTTTTGTAAAACCACACAATAACTACATTACAAAAACATCTACATAATTATAATATGTGAATTATTACTTACACATATCCCTAAGGGTTCTATTAATTTTATCTCAACCTAATTCCTTAAAATAACTCAACTAATCCTTAAAAATAAAAAAACCTTTTCCCGATATTGACTAAGGAACCATAGACCTACACTTTTGGGTCTATTACTAAAAAACATTCTTAATCACGTGATTTGATACATTGTGATATGTCTCATGCTAAACATATATATATTTAAATAATTTATATATTACATATCATATATAATAATATAACCCTCATAAAAAAAATTTAGTATATTTTAGGATCAACTACATTAGAAAATTATTCTAAGATACTTGGGTACATTTCCCCATAATTGAAAAGCACTAGACCCCCTTATATAATTTTCATGATTTATTCTCATCATTATAACCTATGGAATGGAAACATAAAAAATGTTTGATCCCAAACATGCCGTAAATGAAAAAATTCATCTTCATGTCAACTAGGGTTATATTATAAGTTTATGAGAAAACATGAACAATGGATAAATATCTTATTAAAAAGAATATGAAACAATAATAGCTTTCTATATGTCATGATAAAAGGATATATAATCTAAAATGAACAAACATGTACCATGGAACAATATTGTGAGATAATAAA
The DNA here is from genome assembly GCA_963277665.1 of Viscum album. Lineage (NCBI taxonomy): Eukaryota > Viridiplantae > Streptophyta > Magnoliopsida > Santalales > Viscaceae > Viscum > Viscum album. Next base: position 1,970,609,532 of record OY728130.1, on the reverse strand, counting down.
CAAGATCCATATTGAAACCACAAACATATAAAATACAAACATGTATTGTAATTGAATAATAGAATAATTAGTAATTATGGCCCAATCATAAAAATATAAAAATATTATATTGTGAATAAATCTATGTATGTACATAATTTATGTTGTGAAAAAAATCCAAGCATGTCCAATATTTATGTTATGAACAAATCTATGTATTTGTAGGCTCATGGGATTGGGATACTTCCCATTTACCCTTTAGGGGTTTTTATTATGACCAATATAAACTCTTGGTCTTGGGCTACTACCTGTGTACCCTCTTGGTATTGGTATACTACTTCCACCCTCTTGGTCTTGGGATACAACCCATATACACTCATGTTCTTGGAATATGATCAAATATAGTGATAATTTATTTCCTAAGGGGTTAATCAAATTTACAAATTTATAATAACTCAAACTATTAAGAATTAACCAATTTAGTGTAGGAAGAGGGATTTTTAAGGTCAAACCCATGAAATAGTGAAAGTACATTTTAGTGATTTTAAATGATTGTATAAATGAGATTGATAAATAATGAGTGGAGATTAAATGATTGGTTTTAATTAAATATGAGGACACATGACATAATTTTTAAATTAGGGGTTTGAGTGTGAGTGAATTTAGAAATAAAATTGATTTTTCATGTTTCTCATTGGATTTGAGGCAAAGAAGATCGTTAGACTTGAAATATATAACGGATCATACATTTTATACATAGAAATTATATCTAAATAGACGAATATTAATTACATAACATAACAAACCCATGCTATAACCATATAGGTTTAGTGCCTTTCGAAACTGGAATACATAAACATCTGTTTCATAAAACAAATACATTTTATCCTGTTTATTCCTTCATAACTATTTCCTTTTTTGACACATCTTAATTTATTACTCTCCTCATATCTTGAGGAAAATAAACATAATAAAGGTTGGTAATACATTTCATAGTTAGGGAAAAAAGGGAGATATCGATCATATCATGATCATAACACATAAGAACACAAATAAACATTTCAAAGTTATATCTTTCATATCAAATATCATGATATAATGTCATGGGATAAGTCATAGAAGTTCATAAAGAATAAAATAACATATTCCATAACATAAGATATGGAAATTTGGAATACACATAAGCAAAGAAAAAACATTACATATTATTCAATGATCATTTATAATACCATCATAGTGACTAAATCGAGTTCACTCCCAATTCCATCCCTGTATTACTAAACAAATTCCACTCCTTGTTCGAGTTCGGACTATCTCCTAAGATATTAAACTTTTTCCAATGATTTGTAGCAAGATATATGTCATACCAACAACATAATTGAAACCATACATATGTGTTCCATCATAATCCATTAAATTAAATTTGTTTCATAAGAATCATTCCATCATAACATAAAACATGGAAAAGGGATGGGTTTCATAAATATCATATCATCATAAACATAAAACAACCATAGAATTAATAGGGAGAGTCTCCATGAAAAATATCCCCAATAAAGCATAATTAAAATCAAATAATTATATCATAAATGTAAAATAATTTTGAGAGAACGTTTGATAATAATTCCTGAGGAAAATATGGTTTTTGTATTGAAAACATTTTCAATAATTAAAATGTAATGAATTTTTAATGGAAAAACAATTATTTAAAAATAACCCTTTATGTTTGTAATGGAATCATAATGTAATTAAATATTTATAAAAATGAAAAAATACCTTTTTTTATAAGTTAAAAAAACATTCCTTTCCTACTTTTGTTGGAAAAGTCACAAACTAACTCGTTTGGAAAATGAAAAAAATATTACTTCCAAACCGTTGAGTAAATATTCACTACTAAGAAAAAATAAATTCAAAAAATTATATAAAAATAGTTAATGTATTTTGGAAAACATTTCTTTGTAAAAATGGACATGAAAAATAAATATTTTCCAACAGATACTTGTATATAAATATTCCCAAATAATAATGTGATTTTGGAATTAACCCTTACCTTATGTCTGATTTCCTTCGAACATATCTGATTCTCAAGAATAATGGTTAAATAATTTTATTAATCTATATTATAACCATATTAATATTTATGATATCATATATTATCCACTTATATCATCTTATCACTCATTTATTAATACTATTTCCTCATTTACCGTATTTCAGGTGTTAACTACTTTATTTTCCTATGCATGTTTTATAGTAAAAGTATTGGTTCTTGTTCATGGAATACAGTGAAATCTTCTACATAATGATATTAAGATAATATATATCTTATTTATTAATTGTATAAATTTTTATCATCATTATTTAATGGATGACATGGAAAATGAATCACATCGCATCGCGGAGATGGTAGGTCATACGTATGCATAAAGAATGATATAATTCTCTTAATGGTAAATGGGTAAGGAATTGGATGTTGTATATATATTTTTAGAATCAATATAATGTTATAATTACTATATATATCTATTATTTCCATAATTATAATCATCTAAATAATGTGGTGATGAAAAAAATATTGCACCACGGTGTGGAGATGATAAGTCATATATAAGCACGCGTGCTGCTTTTTTTTGTAGGATTGAAAAAAATTGTAATATTATTGTTAAATAATCATAATAAAATCTAATAATATATGTTATTTTGTATTTATTACATTATAATGTAAATAATATATGACAAGGAAGTAGAATAATAAATAATATTAATAGAGTTGCAAAAGATGATAACTACTTATTTAGAGCACTTATATTCCATCTCCTGTAATAGAAACTAGGGTTGGTATTTTGAGAAGAAAAGAACTGATAGAATTTTTATGGTGAAGTATGAAAGAGAAAATTTCTGGTTTCAATCGATCTGTAAGGATCAAATTGATTTGAATAAGTGAGGAAGGACGTTCCCCATTATAATTGATGTGAGGGGGTCTTTTAGAATTTCTCACAAATATTAATTTATAATAATTCAAATCACAATTAAAATATATCAAAATGTCCATTAATTTGTAGATAAGATCATATAGGGTTGTAGTATCATTAAATAATATATTTTAGGCAAGTTAATAGTTTTTTAGACCTTATCATCTTGATGAATCCTTAGTGAACCTATTTATTTCTAACTAAGGTATTAACTATTTCAATATTAAAGGGTAGTAAATTTAATTATTTGATGTCAATTATACTATTAATGAACAATTTATAATGTTATATACCATATAATAATTATTTTATAAATTTAAATATTTTTTATGATTTTTAAATAATTTTATAAAAAAATTATTTTTAAAAAACAACAAAAGTGTCAATTTTGATACTATTCATGACCTAGAATTTTAAAAATATCAAGATTACAAGTTAACTTCAAAAACAATATTTTATTATATCCCTAAGACGAAATTTTAATATATAAAATTCTATTATCAGATTAAATATTTAAAATTATATTAATTTTATTATTTTTAGTTACGATTATATGATATTTCATTTAATAAAATAATTAATGTATCAGTATTGTTTAATTATTCAATATACTTATTTATTCACTAACAGTTAAAAAATACCATGAATAAGATAAATCACATATATTTAAAAAGAATACTTATAGTCAAATATATTGTTTGGGTTACCTGATATTAAAAATTATATAGTATATAAAACATGAATTTGACACCTTTATGTTTTCCTTAAATAAAATATTATAAATATCATAATATTATCTAAGTGGTCCAGATTGTATAAATTAAATTTACATCATGAAAATATGTGTATTATCTTAAAATCATACGTAAATATTCATTCATAACATACCATGGACCCCATGTGGAAACATAAGGGATATTTAAGACAAAGAAAGTGACATTTTGAGTCTTTTATTTATTTAAATATTATATGTGAAATTTCCATGGAAAAGTGTCCATTAAAAAAATTTAATTTCGATTCATAAATTTTATGGGTCAATGTACCTTCATCAAATAATTTTTTTTCAGGTTTGAGTGACATTTTATAGTACATGTAATTTTATTTTTTATCCAAATTTCCCAATTTATCATTTACTGTGGTAACAAAATTTACCAAGGTTACTCTTCATATTGGCCAAAACATTAAATGGGTTCTATTCGCTGACATTGGACATTAGGAATCCAAAATTTTCATCCTTTTTTTAAAAGTTTCAAAATTTAATTCAAAATAAAAATGGTAAAATGCATGAAAATAGTTTTTTTAGAAAAAATGCCCTTTTAAAACATAAAATGTTTCTATAATAAATTCATTTATAAAAATAATTTTCAAAAACCATAATTGGATTATATTAAATCAAAATGAATAATTAATATTTAAAACTAATCCAAAAAAAATTTACCTTGTAAATTGTTTTAAAATAAAATACAGTTTTCAATAAAAATCTATACTTTCACTATTCCTTAAAAATTAAATGTTTTCCAAAAATTATTAAAAAAATAATTTTAAGATAATTTTGATATGATGATTGAAAAAATGAAATTAATTTTTCCAAATTAATTATTTATAACTTCATAAAATTAATATTCACTCTTTTAAAAGAGATAAACTCGTTTTTGGAGAAAATGTATTTTTGAAGAATGAAGTGATTTTACCAAAAAATGTGTGATCATTTTAAAAGAACATACCTATACATACTTATTGAGTTAGACCATTATTTTTATTTAATATGTTATTTATTCATTTTTTTCCCACAAATTTAATGGCTAATTTATTATAGTTTTATTATATTAATAGGATCTCACGGTTCGTTTAAAGTCATAGTTGTGTTCAAAACATGCTATTGAATAATTAAAAATATTTAAGAAGAAATATTTATTAAAATAACATGGTGTTACATTATACATTCATTGAAATTAATTTTAACCTCATAATTTATCACTTGGATACCATAATATGATGATACCTCTAACTCATCACACCGACAAGTTCTCATGTAGCTTCCTCAAATTGGTGGTTCCACCATAAAACATTAACAAATATTGTTTTCTTGTTTCATAGAATTCTTTCTATATATTCCAGAAAATCTATCAGTTTTTATTTATAAGAAATATCTTGCTCTGGCGGTTTGAATTCTACGTTTTGTAAAAGTGAAGGATCAGATATTAACTTTTTTAGGGGAGATACATGGAACACATCATGAACTTGAGAGAGAGATGGTGGAAGAACCAATTGACAAGTTACCTTCCCACCATGATCCAGAATTTAAAAAGGAATAATAAAACTAGAGATTATCATTCCCTTTTTTCTGAGTATCATTTCTCTCTTCTAGGGATATATTCATAAAAATAAATTATCACCCACTTCAAACTCTATGTCTTTTCATCAGTTGTCATCATAACTTTTGTTGTCAGATCATAGTTTCTCTTATGTGTTATTGAATGGATCTAAACTTCTCTACTAGTTCTTCAACTAGATCGGGTCCCAATATCATTCTTTCTCCAACATCATTCTATCATTTAGTAGTTCTACACCTCTTACTATATAGGGAAACATAAGGATCTATCTGAATATTGGTGTGAATTCTATTATGTTAAGAAAATTCTAACCAAGATAGGTGATGATCCCAACCACCTTTGAAATTAAAATAGAAATATATCCACATGTATTCTAGATTTTTAATTGTCCTTTCGGACTAGCCATAATTATGTTGATGATAAGAAGTGCTCAAACATAACTCTATATCTAGATCCCACTGAATAATTCTCTATAACATCGAGGTAAACATTGGGTCTCGATCAAATATAATAGAAATTGGTACTTCATTCAATATCAACACTTCTTTAATATATATTATATAAATATAATCAAGATATTAATCTTCTCGAGTAGCAATGAAGTGTGCCAACTTCAAATGGAAATAAATTATAATAAATATAGTATTATTGTTTTTAGATGTTTTGGTAAGTCTGGTGACAAAATAAAATTGTGATGTTTTTATATTTACATTATATTATGGGTAATGGTTGTAACATTAACTCAGACTTCTATCTCTTAGCCAAAAGTTTCTAACAAACCAAGAACTATGAACTATATTCTACAATAACTCTATTGATTTTGTCCAACCTTAAATATTGTTTCTAGTCCGTATACATCTTTGTGCTTCTAGGCTAATTAGAGAATGATGAACTAGGAGCCTCTTCCAACAAATCCTTCTTTAATGCTGGTATGGGTGGAATAAAAACATGGTTCCTAAACCTTATTATTCTGTTACAATAAATTTTGAACACAAAAGAAGATTTATAAACATCTTTTGTAGCTCTAGATCTCCCTTCTACACCTCATTAATCATTACTTGTATAGCTGGTTGAAAATTCAATTGAAAAATATAGGATTTCTTCCCTTCCATGAAAATTTCAAGATCCATCCTTTAAAAATACATAAATATTAAATCTTTTGTGATCCTCATCATAGATAGGATATCATGTTCCATTCGACTCAAAGAATCTACCACCTTGTTCTCTTTACTAAGGTTGTAATATATTGACCAGTCAAAATCGTTAATCAACCCCATCCATTTTATTCGGCACATATTAATTTCATTTTGAGTGAAAATATATTTTTAAATTTTATGATCAGTATATAGGTCACACATTTCCCCATAAAGATAATGTATCTATATATTTACTTCAAATGTTACCACATCTAACTCCAAAGACTAATTTTGGTAATTTATTTTGTGGATTTTTAATTATCATGAGTCATAAGAAATCACCATATCATTATGTATGGGGACAAATCATGTTCCCTTCTTGGATGCATCACTATAGATCATAATCCTTTCTCCATTAAAGGGTTTTGTGAGAATAGGTGTAGTGACTAACCTTCTTTTAAGAACCTTGGAATTCTATTCAGATTCCTATATCCATATGAACATAACTTCATTAAGAGTCAATATACTGAGTGGATTATTTTTTTTAAAGGTGCAACATTGGTCAGAGGCCAAGACCCAATATTAAATAGAAAATAATAATATGGAACTATATGACTCTGAAGAATTGAATATTATTACAATATTTATCAGAAAGAGGGAGAAGATCAACCGGAATATCATCCCGCCAAGTAATGACCTGGTTGATTCCTTGATTAGAAAGACCATCTGCAACCATGTTCTCTTCATGAAAGGCATGAGTGATAGTGTATCTGATCTCTAGAAGCGAAGCAGGGCAGCTCATCCAATGGGAAGTAAGCGGCTAGGAAATGTGAAACACATCATTCCAAATAGCTTGGACAATAGTGGTTGAATCACTTTCCATCAAAATATTTTTCGATCCCTTTTGTTCAACGAAGTCAAAAGAATGAACCACAACCATAATTTTTGCTTCTAGAGATGATGTTGTACCACAGCTGTCGAAGAATAATCCATGAAAATGGACAATAAAGTCTCTGAAGATATCACCACTACATGCAAGTCCCGGATTTCCTTCGGAAGCTCCGTCAACATTAACATTGATCCATCCTAGGAGCGGTGCTTGAAAAAACACCTCAATGGTGCACCTCATATGTATATAGAGACCTTCGATCCTAATTTTATTAATGATCTCAAAGTCTCCAATTGTATTGTCAGAATATGATTTCTGAATTGAGGTAGTATCACTAATTTCAATGATAATCCACCTCTGACCATCATTAAGATTGAATGATTAGTTGTTTTGGATAATAGCATTTCTGTCATACCAGATCAAATGGAGGAGCTCAGCAATAACAGTTAGGAAGAGATTCTTGATTTGCGATGAAAAGTCAATCTCCATACAAATTTTTAGTCGGGAGCAATGTGATGGAATAATATAATTGTGCGAAATATTTCAAAAACCATTGATAATATCCATCCAAGATAAGAAAACATTAGATCTCTATTACCATTATTGGTATAGAAAATTTTTCAAACAAATTATATCATTTCTAGATCCACATATATCCCCTCTCTTGAGATTATGTGACCCAAAATTGAAACTTTCTGAAGCCAAAATTCAACCTTGGTTAAGTTTTCATAAATCTTCTCATTTCCCAGGGTCTTCATTACAATCCTTAAGTGATATTAATGATATTCCATTTTCTTTTAATATAAAACAGTATCATTAAAACAGTACTACCAAAAACTGATAGAGATGGTCTCTAAAGTCACTATTGATTAAATCCAACAAGATAGCTGGGGAATTAGTATGATCTAATGGCATCACTATAAATTCATAGTGTACATAACTTGTTCAGAATTTCATCTTTAGAATATCCTCATTCTTGACCATTAATTAATGACATCCATAATGAAGATAAATCTAGTAAAATTATTTTTCTTCATGTAGTTTGACAAATAAGTCATCAATATGGGGGAGCAGATATTTTTTTTATAACAGGGATTTTGTTAAGTTCTCGATAATCAATGAAAATTATCATAGATCCATATTGTTTCTAAACAAAAGGAATAGGGTCACCCCAAGGTTATGCACTAAGGAATATGAATCACTTTTCAAGATTCTCTTGGAGTGGTATCTTCAATTCTTTCAACTCAATTAGGGCCATTATATAATGAGTATTTGAAATAGGCATAGCACCTGTTATGAGTTAAATTAAAACACAACATCATGGTTTGGTAGAGACCTAGAAATTATTATAGAAAGACATAAAAAACTATCATCTAATAGGTTTATCCTCAATAGTGAGTTTATATCCAACCATATGAGATATATAAACATACTCTATATTAATTATGACCCAACTGATGAAAGGCTTTTCTACAAGAAGTTCATATTAATCCATGAATAGATAGATGATAATAGAATCAATTAGAATATGAATTTTTACATACCTTCCCAAGAAGTTGATATGATCCCATATAAATAAATCCAATCCATGCCAGGAATCACATGGAATAAAAATAAAAGAAGGATCATAAGGTTTTCATGGTGTAATTTCCCACAAATATCAACAATAGAAGAACTACAAACTTTTGAAATTAACATTGATCCATTAAGAGTTTTCAAAGATAACTCAACATATGATTGTTGTGGTAATACGAATATACCCTTAGAAAATTGTGTAAAAAAAGAGTGGATGGATCCAGAATCAAATAAAACATTGGTTACATTTGAGTTTATGCTAAGTATACCTTTAACCACTTCATTATCATACTCTACATCACTAATAGTAATTTCATGTGATTTTCTAATGTATTTGTCCTTAAGAGGTTTCTAATGTCAATAATCATCCATAACCCCTAAATCTTTGCAATGGTTATCATAATTCCAATTTTCATGATCTTGAAGCATTGAAGTGTGGGTGGTGCATTATATGAAGCATTTTCTCTATTCTCATAATTATCTATATTTTTCCCATCATATTGCTAGTTAATTTACTGATGACCTTCATTAACATACTTAAAACATATATTAATACCATTAATATTGTTTCCACTATTTTTCCTTCCACACTTTTAATATAAAGAAATTATCATATTATTTTAACTAAGGTTTTCATATTTTCCCTTGAATTCCATTTTTCTCTTCTTATCAAACCCATAAGAATGATGGGCAGCTCCAATATTTAACTCGGCCTTGAGATAAAATCTAAAAATTTATTCATAGCTAATGATGTCCCATATGGCTAATGCCCTTCAGAGACATGGTTATAAAATACCAAGGAATCTATCAACCTTAATCTATGATTGGATGATGATTCCAAAATCCTACCTTTCAAGTCTTATAAAATTTTCTTTATAGGTGACAATTTATTCATCTGTATTTTTCTTAAGATTAAGGAACTCATTCTCTAGATTCCTTCAAAGAATGCGAGGAATTTACTTTTTGAAAAAAAATCATGAACTCATCCCATTACATAGATTCAATTTCATATCATTTCCTCGTATACTTGATAGAACTCTTCCATGGTTATGATTCACCTTGAACACGATAAATAGCAAAATTTACATTCTCATGTTCTGATCATTGGATAATTGAAAATATTTTTTTAATGGTACTGATCATTTTTTCATCCACTAGTGGATTAGAAAATCTAATGAAAGAAGGTGTGTGTTGCCGCATGAATGAATTAACATAAATTATTTCCATCATTTTCTCATTTAGAAGTCCCCCATGATTCATAGATTGAGAAAGTTGTTTGGGAATAGCAAAAAGATATTTCATTCCAGATCCCATAACATTAGATTGATTATGAGGACAATAATTCCATTGCACATCACATTCAACATTAATGTGGTTCCTACCGGTATCAACTATTAAATAAACCAAAAATATAGAATCAGTAACACTAATCATAATATAAAAACAATATAATCTATGTAAATTAATTATAAAATTAAAATTCAGGACACCTTAGGTGTAACACCCCAGGTTAATAAAGAATATTACATTTTCATATTTATCCATATTTGTGAATAAAATATTAATATTACTTTAAAGGGGACGCTATGCACGATGGCATACCCAATACGCAACAATGAGTTTCTTGGGAATCTTGCATTGCACTCTAATAATAAAATATTATTATGGTATTTAACGCCTAGCCGTTGTAATGGCGGGAATGAACAGAACTAACTAAAAAATGATTATATATGTTTGTCATATATTTTTACTCTTTACAATAAATGTTATAGGATTAAAAATGTGAATGAATCCAATTTTAAGCGTAAACATTCCCATATTCTTTAAAAAGTCGATTAACCACCTTTTGATGGAGAACCTCTTGTAAATAAACTTTTTGAAAATTTTATGTGTTATATTTGACAAAATAAAATTCTTTTTTAGAATCGGGACATCAAAATTTACTTTGTGTAAATATTTGGTATTTTTCTGAAAAAGTTCAATTTTTAATGAATAGTGAAAAATGTTGTATTTTAATTCAAAACCTCTTTTTAATCTGATTTATTTATATGATTAGATTATCTTTTGAATTGGATTTAAAGTTAAATTAGAATATATTTTTACCATTTAATACAATAGTGGTCGTTGGAATTAATTTCACTTTGAAAATGGACTTAAACTAGTGTCAATCTTTTGATACTTATTGTTTCATAAAAACACGCTATTTTCTCTGACAGCGGGAATTAATTATTAAATTAATTAATACAACTAATATGTTTTGAATTTTTTATAATAGAACTCATTTTTGAATTCGGAATATCAAATATAGCTTAGGGTGAAGTTTTGGTAATTTTCTGAAAAACTTCAATTTTTGTTGAATAGTGAAACCACTAAGTGGTACTTATAAAAACTGATTTTCCATTTAAATTAAATTTTTCCATCATTGTGTGTTGAATTTCAAAAATCCGACATACATGGTTGTCATTAAGAAGTAAAATTTGGTGCAATGGGATTAATATAATTTTTTGGTGAATAGTAACTTATTAAGTTTTTAATCGTGATTAGAGGTAATTAGTGTAGTTTAAGGTAAGAATAATGTTTTAATAAAATGAAATGACCTAAACACATGTCCTAACCTCATTGGATGTGTCATGGCAGACCAAGACAATCCATGGGTCAACTTGGGGACCCCATGGAGCCACTTTGGTTGGAAAATGACATAAAAATCTTTTTATTTAATGTTAAAGTAAAAATGACACACACATGAAGTGTTTTACTGAAAAAATTTTTACATGAGGTTATAAAAGTCAGATTTTTCACTATAAATAGTCGTTGGAAAGATATAAAGATTTACTACACCATAGTATTTTTTTTATAATTTTTAGAATTTAAATAAATTAAATTATTTATGACATCATGATGATGTAGCGATGACCTCATTATTTAACGATTTAAATAAAATGGAAAGATAATGTAATATCTACGACCTACACATGTCAAAAATCTATTAGATGAGTGGATTTAGAACCCTTATCACCTTATACTCGAAATAAATCAATGTGGGTCCTTTAAAATCTGAAACGCTTTTGAAAATAAAGTAACATTTTGTAACTTTACAAGAGTGCCCCTCCTCTCCTCTTATAAAAGGCCCCCACCTCTACCTCCATAACCACACTCCCAAAGCCTTTGGCTCGTCCAAACCCTGCCGATTTTGTCTCTTCACATCCCTCTCTAACTTCTTGAGGCCTCACTTTGGGCAGAAGTCTTCCCAAGGAAGCTTTTTAGCTCAAACCAAAGGGAGTTACCCGATTTTAAGTTAATGTCTTCACCTGAGTCCTTTTGTTTTATTTTGCCTCTCCAACCTCTTAAACTCTTTTTATTCATTTCTTTTGTAAAAACTCCAGTATATTCAATATAATAGTATGTTGTTATAATAATTATTCTAGCTAAACTTACACACACCTACATCTAATGTTCAAAGAATATACGGTTTCCGTGGATGGTGAATTTCTGCCTCACGAAACGATGACTGTTCAACACTCATATAACAACTTCAAAGGTGGCCATTAAGATGTCACTATATTTATATATGATATATAATATGTTTATTTTTTCCTTAAGCTTCTATATTATTCATTTTGAGCATACCATTATGGCTTCCATTATGGGTAAACATGATAATTTCATTTTAGGAAGTGCGGACTACCGCCCCCTCAAAGTGATTTGATTCGTTAATACCATATGTGGGACATATAAAGGATGTATTTAAAGTTATTATATATGATGTTATACTGGAATTATTATATAACTATATATCATTATTATTTCTTTACATTAAAGTATGAGATAGAAATGAAAGTAGCGTTCATGCGTACGTACGGCTTACCGTCTCCATGAACGGTGCATTTCATTTCTTATCCCCAAATGTAATGTACTATTATAAGTACATGTATATAATTGATATATATGATGAATGATACATCTAAATGATCAATATAATTCTGTAATTAAAATATAAATACCTCTCATTTAGTTTTAATTCCATTAATATGACAATGAAATGAAAGTAGCGTTCATGTGTATGTACGGCTTACCGTCTCCATGAACGGTGCATTTCATTTCTTACCTCTAAATGATTATGTAATATTATAAATACATGTATATACTGGATATATATGATATATATGATATACAAATCATGAATATCAATCTGGATATAATTTACCATTGACCACACGAAAAACATGTAATTGTAAGAAGTTCGCTTTCGACTTAAGAACCAAATATCGACAAAACAGACATTATTAACTTAAATGATTACATATTGTTTATAAAATGTAAATAAGTTATATAAAAGGAATAATGAACTTGAAAAAGGTTATTATGAAAATATAAATTAACTCAAGTTTATTATTCAGGACGTTAAAGAACGATCGAGTCAAGTCAGACCTGAGGTAATGGATCCTACTCCTCTCATTCTTTTTAAGTACGCTATTTTATGTCATTCCTTTTAAATCTCATATTTCTTGTTATTGGGATGTTATTTTATATTACTCTTACTATATTTTTTATTGTTCATATTATTAGTGACCCTATTCTCTCTCATCAATCCATTTTGGAAGTTTTGGGTGGCGTCGTTAGGCTGCCGAATTTTCTTAAGAGATCTAACCTCTCTCCTTCTGTTTAAGTACTCTTCTTTATGTCACTTCTTTTAAGGTCCTATTTGTTATGTTGGGGGATTTTCATTTCCTCTTTCTGTAAACATTATGTTAATATGATGAGAGACCCTATTTTCTCTCATCAATCCATTTTGGATGTTTTAAGTGGCGTCGTTAGGCTGCCGAGTTTTCGTAAGGGATTTTTCATCTCACTTTTATTCCCTTGAGATTTATGCTACATTTCCCACAATTTCCTTTGAGTGGTGTATGTACTTCCCATTATTCTACTCTTTGTCTAATATACTTTCGTTTATGAGTATTTACATCAATGATGTATTTTCTTTCTTTCATGGGGTGTATGTTTCCAATGATACCCAAGTCGGTAAGGGAACCTTTCACCCTCCTCTTTTTTAAAGACTTCTTTTGTTGGGTCTTTTAATTCACATATTGTTATGTTGGGATATGTTCTCATATATCCTTATTGATGTAAATTTTCTGTCCAAGTGATGAGATACCCTTTTTTATCTATCATCAACTCTTTTTCTGAACTTTGAAGTGACGTCATTAGGCTGTCAAATTTTTGCAAGGGAACTTTTTAAACCAAATTTGATTCTTTGGGATAAACTTGTACTCCTTGAATATGTCGTTCTATGAATATGTGTGAATAACCTCTGATTTTTTTACACTTAATATCCACATATATTTGGTGTATTCATTTTTCACACATAATTATGCAATTGATTTATCCTTAAACTAAGGATACCGTCTTTGTAAGGGTCTTCGTCTCAATCTCCATTCATTGAGGAAAATTTTCTTTTATACACAACCTTATTTTATACGGTGTATAAATCACTATGACTTTTACGTTTATTCAAAAGGAATATTTTTTCTACGAAGTGTTTTAATAAACAACAAAAAGGAATGTTTCTTTTTACGTACGCAGTAACAACGACCTTTTCCGCCGCCGCGAGTATTATTTGATCTTTGGATTCCTCAACAAGCCATAATGTTTTTTAAAATAAAATAAATACCACATAATTTTCTCTGTATTTTGGTATTGAAAATGGTTTTGATAAAGGATTCTATTATTTTAATATATTTAAATGATATATTGTGATTGAAATGTGGAAATGTTATCATTCCTTTATGTTGGTTTTATGTGTTATAATTTTATAGTGGTACTTGGACATTTTACGGGTGGTTACGTGATAAACCATATGACGGGTGGTGCTGTGAATACCAGGATGGGTGGTTATGTTATAACCTCCAATGCATTGGGTATGGAAGTCGGCCGTATGGCTATTCCATTAAGTATGTATGGAAGTTGTCCGAATGGCTATTCCATTAAGTGATATGTGTGGAAGTCGACCTTATGGTTATTCCACTTAAGTATGTTTATGTCCCAAGTTACCTTTATATGTTATGTGATCTTTATATTGGTTTTATGGTAATCTTTTGGTTACAGAAGGGTAAGTAATGAACTTTTATTCAGTGAAGAGTTTTTAATACTTCGAAAAGGTGAAAAGTATTACTTTGTTAAAGTATACATGGTTTGCTTGTTGTTTTGAAAAACTAACAGTTTTCATTCTTTGTGTATCCCTTACTGAGTTTTTTATGCTCATCCATGTTTTTGAAATGTTTTTCACAGGACATAATGTGGAATAGGGTCATGGATGGGATCAATGGAAAGTCATGCTACCAAAAACAAAGAACTATACATGTATAATTTTAAGAGTTTTTATTTTATGGAAACATAGTAGAAGTTTCTACTTTGTAATCTTTTGGGATGTAATAGTTATGTCCTAATTCTCTAAAACTATAAACTGAAAAGATCCTCAATGTGAATTATTCATTCAATTTAATTTTAAGTAGGGTTTAAGGTTGGGGCCTTATAGTTGGTATCATAGGTCGGTTTAGATAACTTTAGATGTTAGGGTATTCTTTAAGAATAAGTGACATTACCCAAATGGTTAGGATTTTAGAAAGAGTCCTAGTTTTTAGATAAAGTGAATGAGTAAGTATATATTATTCATTAGTACATGATGGTTTTGTTGAAATACTCACACTGACCATTTTTGGTTTTAGTAAATGGATGGATCTAGCAGGCACCAAAGTAACAGTGGATGTGATGGAAACTATGACAGTTTTCTGAGTGACCAGCTGAATGATATGGGAGCTGCAATGGGAACTCTTGTGTTTATCCTCAACCAACTATCTGGAGTCATGATTGACCACCTAAACCTTGGTGATTTCTATAAGGCATCATATATGCGAGAAACAAATCCCTATGGAACTACAGGTAATAATCATAAAGGTAAGTGTCTTCAAAAACCTATGTGTCAAAGATGTGGAAAGAAACACCTAGGAAATTTTTTCAAAGGGACAGAAATATGATATAGATGTGGAAACGAAGGTCATAAAGAAAGAACCTGCCATGGAAAAAGGAAGCATCCAGTTGACTCGAGGAAAGGGAAATAAGTTCTTTCTGAGGGATCAATTGAATGTTTTAAATGTGGTGTGCATGGTCATTATGCAAACACATGTCCTATGAAGAAGTTTCGTGAATGGGATCACCAAGATCGTACAAATGTTTGTTTACCAATACATAATGCCATTCCGATTGAGGATGAAGAAACTGAAAATGACCAATCAAAGGTATGGATTATTTCATGAATATTGTTTTCCTATTATGGAATCTTAGGATATGATTCATGATTTTGTTTGTAGGAAATAAGTATTTCAGAATAAGTTGGAAAGGAATGGTTAATGGATCATGAAGAATTTTGAATGAGTAAGATGTCAACATATAAGGGCTTCAAGAGTTATGGTGAAATTATTAGGAGTATTAAGTCTCTTTTGATGATGGGGTTACATTAGAAGACTTTTTATATTATGTGTAACCCTGATGTTTAATATATGAAAATTTTATTCAAGGAATAGTTTTGTGTTCTTCTGTGGACATAGTTATAAAGAACCATTTGGGTTTATATGATCCTTACTTTTGAGGTAATTATGGGTTACTATATGTTATGATTGAAGTGAAAGGAATGAGATAGAATTGAGGTTCAATTATGTTATGGTTATTTTTGATGATTTAATCCCTTTTTGGGGAATGTTTTGAGAATTATATAGTTTTGGAAAAAGGACAACACACAGACCATGTGACTACCCGTTGCGTCGGACAAAGCTGCGGGAATCGAACCCACAACCAAAGTGCGACTGGTATTTATCACCTACCACTGGACTACGTGAAGTCCCTGGTTAGTTTGATTGATTCTTTTTAGTTATATGATTTTATGAATTAAGAGTAAGTTGATTTTGGTTTATTTATGAAAATTATTAACCTATCATGGAGGATATGTGATTAGGTTAATTACTTTTCAATACGAGACTTTAGGAGCAACTGATGTTGTTTAGAGATAAATGTTACGATTTAACTTGGAAGAATATGTGACTAAATCCTTCAAATATTTGGGTTTCAATCTTAGTTTGGTTTACTTTGAAAAATTTTATGGACAAATTGTTTATCGGATGGTCCTCGTAGAACCTTGGGTTTTGTTGGACAAATTTTGGAGATTAAGCGTAGATTTTCTTTTTAAATGGTTATCCTTTTCTAGATTATCTGATCTTGTACTAAACTTTTTGGTTTTGGTTTTGGTTAAAACCTAAATACATGGGAAGTATATAGTTCTCTTTGGTGGATTAGGTGATTCTCTAAAAGTTGATTATAATACTCTTAATATGAACAAGTCTTCCTAAATACTCGTCTTTTGGAGAAAATATGAGTTTGTGTAATGAATCTAAAAAAAGTTGAAAGTCAACATGATGAGTGATTATGTTTCCTTATGAATAAATTCCTCAACGAAAAGTAACTTAAAACAAAAATGTTGTCTATTAACATTTCCTATTGGGGAATCGAATACCATTTAACCCATCACAAGTTTGTGATTTTCTTATGGTTAACTTTCTCCTAGAAATGTTTACAATCACTCTCCCTCGAGAACATGACCCTTTACTTTTTCTTCCATGTCCATGTTTTCCTACATGGAATCCTAGTATGGGTTAACTCGGGTAACCTCTGTACTTATCGTTCTATATTTTAAAGAGATTGTTTTACCGACTCTTGTTCCGAAGTGGGAATTTCAAGGATGTTTCCAAGCTCAATTTTAAAATTGTGAGGACGCAATTCCCAAAAGGGGGGAAGGATGTAACACCACAGGTGAATAAAGAATATGAAATTTTCATATTTATCCATATTTGTGAATAAAATATTAATATTACTTTAAAGGGGATTCTATGCATGATGGCGTACCCAATACGCAACAATGAGTTTCTTGGGAATCTTGCATTGCACTCTAATAACAAAATAATATTATGGTAGTTAATGCCTAGCCGTTGTTATGGCAGGAATGATCATAACTAACTAAAAAATGATTATATTTGTTTGTCAGATATTTTTACACTTTACAATATATGTTATAGTATTAAAAATGTGAATGAATCCAATTTTAAGTGTAAACATTCCCATATTCTTTAAAAAGTCGATTAACCACCTTTTGATGGTGAACCTCATGTAAATCAACTTTTTTACAATTTTATGTGTTATATTTGACAAAATAAAATTCTTTTTAGAATCGGGACATCAAAATTTACTTTCTATAAATTTTTGGTATTTTTCTGAAAAAGTTCAATTTTTAATGAATAGTGAAAAATGTTGTATTTTAATTCAAAACCACTTTTTAATATGATTTATTTATATGATTAGATTATCTTTTGAATTTGTTTTAAAGTGAAATTAGAATATATTTTTACAATTTAATACAATAGTGGTCGTTGGAATTAATTTCACTTTGAAAATGGACTTAAACTAGTGTCAATCTTTTGATACTTATTGTTTCATAAAAACACGCTATTTGCTCTGACAACGGGAATTAATTATTAAATTAATTAATACAACTAATATGTTTTGAATTTTTTAAAATAGAAATCATTTTTGAATTCAGAATATCAAATATAGCTTAGGGTGAAGTTTTTGTATTTTTCTGAAAAACATCAATTTTTGATAAATAGTGAAACCACTATGTGGTACTTATAAAAACTGATTTTCCGTTAAAATGAAATTTTACAATCATTGTGTGTTGAATTTAAAAAATACAACATACATTGTTGTCATTAATAAGTAAAATGTGGTTCAATGGCATTAAAATAATTTTTTGGTGAATAGTAACTTATTATGTTTTTAATCGCGATTAGAGGTAATTAGTGTAGTTTAAGGTAAGAATAATGTTTTAATAAACTGAAATGACCTAGAAACATGTCCTACCCTCATTGGATGTGTCATGGAGGACCAGGACAATCCATGGGTCAACTTGGGGACCCCATGGAGCCACTTTGGTGGGAAAATGACATAAAAATATTTTTATTTAATGTTAAAGTAAAAATGACACACACATGTGATTTTTTACTAAAACAATTTTTAAATGGGGTTAGAAAAGTCATATTTTTCACTATAAATAGTAATTAGAAAGATAAAGAGATTTACTACACCATAGTATTTTTTTTAAATTTTTATACATTAAATAAATTAAATTATTTATGACATCATGATGATGCAGCGATGACCTCATTATTTAACGATTTAAATAAAATGGAAAGATAATGTAATATCTACGACCTAAACATGTCCAAAACCTATTGGATGAGTGGATTGCGAACCATTATCACCTTATACTCGAAATAAATCAATTTGGGACCTTTAAAATCCGAAACTATTTTGAAAATAAAGTAAAAGTTTGTAACTTTACAAGAGTGCCCCTCCTCTCCTCTTATAAAAGGCCCCCACCTCTACCTCCTTACCCACACTCCCAAAGCCTTTTGCTTGGACAACCCCAGCCCATTTGGTCTCTACACATCCCTCTATAACTCCTTGAGGCCTCACATTGGGAATAAGTCTTTCTATGGAAGCCTATTAGCTCAAACCAAAGGGATTTTCCCGTTTTTAAGGTAATGTCTTCACTTGAGTCCTTTTGTTTTTTTTTGCCTCTCCAACCCCCAAAACTCTTTTTATTCATTTCTTTTGTAACAACTCAAGTATATTAAATATAATATGATGTTTTTATAAGAAGGATTCGAGCTACACTTACACACACCTACATCTAATGGTTAAAGAATGTATTGTTTCCGTGGATGGTGAATTTATGCCTCACGAAACGATGATTGTTCAACACTCATATAACACCTTCAAAGGTGTCCATTAAGATGTAACTGTATTTATATATGATATATACTATGTTTATGTTTTCATTAATCTTCTGTATTATTCATTTTGAGAATACATTTATGGCTTCCATTATGGGTAAACACGATAATTTCATTTTAGGAAGTGCGGACTACCGCCCCCTCAAAGTGATTTGATTCGTTAATGCCATATGTGGGAGGTATAAAGGATGGATTTAAAGTTATTATATATGATGTTATACTGGAATTATAATATACCTATATATCATTATTATTTATTTTCATTAAAATATGAGATAGAAATGAAAGTAGTATTCATTCGTACGTACGGCTTATGGTCTCCATGAACGGTGCATTTCATTTCTTATCCCCAAATGCAATGTAATATTATAAGTACATGTATATAATGGATATATATGATCAATTATACATATAAATGATGAATATAATTTTGGAATTAAAATATACATACCTCTCATTTAGTTTTAATTCCATTAATATGACAAAGAAATGAAAGTAGCGTTCATGCGTACGTACGGATTACCATCTCCATGAACGGTGCATTTCATTTATTACCTCTAAACGATTATGTAATATTATAAATACATGTATATTCTGGATATATATGATATATATGATATCCAAATCATGAATATAATTCTGGATATAATGAACCATTGACCACACGAACAACATGTAATTGTAAGAAGTTCACTTTCGACTTAAGAACCAAATATCGACAAAACAAACATTATTAACTTAAATGATTACATAATGTTTATAAAATGTAAATAAGTGATATAAAAGGAATAATGAACTTGAAAAATGTTCTTAAGAAAATATAAATTAACTAAAGTTTATTATTCAGGACATTAAAGAACGATCGAGTCATGTCGGACCCGAGGTAAGGGATCCAACTCCTCTCTTTATTTTTAAGTATGCTCAATTATGTCATTCCTTTTAAAGCTCATCTTTCTTGTTATTGGGATGTTATTTTATATTACTCTTACTTTATTTTTTATTGTTCATATGATTAAAGACCCTATTCTCTCTCATCAATCCATTTTGGATGTTTTGGGTGGCGCCATTAGGCTGCCGAATTTTCTTAAGATATCTAACCTCTCACCTTGTTTTTAAGTACTCTTCTTTATGTCACTTATTTTAAGATCATCTTTGTTAAGCTGGGGAATTTTATTTTCCTATTTCTTTAAACTTTATGTTAATATGATGAGAGACCCTATTTTCTCTCATCAATCCATTTTGGATGTTTTAAGTGGCGCTGTTAGGATGCCGAGTTTTCGTAAGGGATTTTTCATTTCACTTTTATTCCCGTGAGATTTATGCTACATTTCCCACAATTTCCTTAGAGTGGTGTATGTACTTCCCATTATTCTAATCTTTGTGTAATATAATTTCGTTTATGAGTATTTACATCAATGATGTATTGTCCTTATTTCATGGGGTGTATGTTTCGAAAGATACCCATGTCAGTAAGGGAACCTTTCACCCTCCTCTTTTTTAAAGACTTCTTTTGTTGGGTCTTTTAATTCACATATTGTTATGTTGGGATATGATCTCATATATCCTTATTGATGTATATTTTATGTCCAAGTGATGAGATACCCTTTTTTATCTCTCATCAACTCTTTTTCTGAACTTTGAAGTGATGTCGTTAGGCTGTGAAATTTTTGCAAGGGAACTTTTTAACCTAAATTTGATTCATTTGGATAATCTTGTACTCCATGAATATGTCGTTCTATGAATATGTGTGAATAGCGTCTGATTTTTTTACACTTAATATCCACTTATATTTGGAGTATTAGTTTGTCACACATAATTATGCAATTGATTTATCCTTAATCTAAGGATACCGTCTTTGTAAGGGTCTTCGTCTCAATCTCCATTCATTGAGGCATTTTTTGTTTTATACACAACCTTCCTTTATACGGTGTATAAACCACTTTGACTTTTACGTTTATTCAAAAGGAATCTTTTTTCTACGAAGTGTTTTACTAAATGAAAAAAAGGAATGTTTCTTTTTACGTACGTGGTAACAACGACCTTTTCCGCCGCCGCGAGTATTATTTGATGTTTGGCTTCCTCAACAAGCCATAATGTTTTTTAAAATAAAATAAATACCATATACTTTTCTTTGTATTTTGGTATTGAAATTGGTTTTGATAAAGGATTCTATTATGTCAATATATTTAAATGATATATTGTGATTGAAATGTGGACATGTTATCATTCCTTTATGTTGGTTTTATGTGTTATAATTTTATAGTGGTACTTGGACATTTTACAGGTGGTTACGTGATAACCCATATGACAGGTGGTGTCGTGAATACCAGGACGGGTGGTTACATTATAACCTCCAATGCATTGGGTATGGAAGTCGGCCGTATGGCTATTCCATTATGTATGTATGGAAGTTTGCCGAATGGCTATTCCATTAAGTGATATGTGTGGAAGTCGACCTTATGGTTATTCCACTTAAGTATGTTTATGTCCCATGTTACCTTTATATGTTATGTGATCTTTATATGGGTTTTATGGTAATATTTTGGTTACAGAAGGGTAAGTAATGAACTTTTATTCAGTGAAGAGTTTTTACTACTTCGAAAAGGTGAAAAGTATTACTTTGTTAAAGTATAAATGGTTAACTTTTTGTTTTGAAAAACTAACAGTTTTCATTCTTTGTGTATCCCTTACTGAGTTTTTTATGCTCATCCCAAGTTTTTTAAATGTTTTTCACAGGACATAACATGGAATAGGGTCAAGGATGGGATCAAGGGAAAGTCATGCTACCATAAACATGGAACTAGACATGTTTCGTTTTTAGAGTTTTTATTTTATGGAAACATAGTAGAAGTTTCTACTTTGTAATCTTTTGAGATGTAATAGTTATGTCCTAATTCTCTAAAACTCTAAACCTGAAAAGATCCTCATTGTGAATTATTCATTTAATTCAATTTTAGGTAGGGTTTAAGGTCGAGGCCTTATATTAGGTTTTATCCTGGGTTATTTATGATCATCACCAAAAGTCAAGGATTGTATATTATACTTGAACTTATCTATAGGGATTTTACAATGGTTTTCTCATCATAGTTTCCTAATATAAACTAAAACTTTTCTTTGATACCAACTATAATGGCCCATAATTTTCATACATTGATATTACATATAAATAGAAGAATATTCATTACATAACATAAAAAATCATTCCAGAACCACATACGTTTAGTGTCTTTAGAAATTGGGAATCATAAAAAACTGATTCATAAAACATCTACATCATCTTTCACTTATTCCTTCATAACTAGAACCATTTTGACTCATCTTATATAATACCTTTATTTATATCCTATGAAATATAAACATAATAAAGAGATATATTTGATTCCCATTAAGTGTAAACAATGTATATGTCAATAATATCATAATCATAACATATAAAAACATAATGAAAACATTTAATAATTATATATGGTATATCATTGATCATGATATCATTTCATGGGATAAATCATTGAAGTTAAAAAAGGATCAGAGAACTTCTTCCAAAACATGAGATATGGAATTATGGAATACACATAATCATATAAAATAATTTAAATATTATTCAAGGATCATTTCTAAGACCATCGTAGTGAACAAAGTTCTTTGCTAAATCGGGTTCACTCCCCATTCCATCCCTATATTACTGAACTGAGTTCACTCCAGATTCTAATATTGTCTATATACTATGATATAAATTTTTACCCTATTCATTGGAGGGAGATATAGGTCCCACCAGTCACATAATGAAAACAATACATATGTGTTCCATGAGAACATAATTCATTCATCATATCAAAACCTATAAAATTAAATGGGTTTCATAAACTTCATTCCATTGTAACATAAACCATGGAAAAGAGAGAGGTTTTATAAATATAATTTTACCATAAACATAATCCAACTATATTAAGAATAGGGATAGCATCCTTGAAAAATTTCCCAAATTAAAATTAATTAATATAAAATAATGTTATTGTAAATGGGAAACATTTTTGAGTGATAACACGAAAATAATTATTGAGGAAAATAAACTTTCTTCTTTGAAAACAGTATATTTTCTGAAAATATCATGAAATTTTAAAAGAATAATATATATTTTGAAAATAAAGTTGTAATATTTTAAGAGAATATTCAATTCATTAAGTCATCATGAAAGTGTAAAAAATCTATTCATACAGTATAAGTTAAATAAAACATTCATTTTTAACTTTTTCTGGAAAATTTACAATGCACCTTGTTTGGAAAACAACAGAAAGATTCCTTCCAAACCATTTAGTAAAACATCACACATGGGTTGAAATGAATTTAAAAATTGTATAATAATAGTTAAAATAATTTTGAAAAAATTTTATAAGAAACATGGACATTGAAGATAAATATTTCCCATTAGATACTTATGTATAAAAAATCGTGAATAATAATGAGACTGTGGAATTAACACTTACATTAGGATTAATTTCCTTCATATATGTCAGAAACTGTAGTACACTATTTTAAAAAAAATTATTATATTATAATAGAACTACATTAATATTTATGATATCATATATGATCATCTTATATCATCTTATCACCTATTTTTTAATAATGATTCATTATTACCCTTCTTTCTGGAGTTAACTGCTTTATTTTACTATGCCAGTTTTGTCATATAAGTTCTAGTTCTTATGCATGGGATATAGACATTTCATATAAAAATGATATTAAAAAAAATATATTTCTTATTAATTATATATATATAAATCATTTTTATTTAATGGATAATCCGGAGAATGATTCACATTACATCCTGGAGATGGTAGGTTGAACATACAAACAAGTGAAGATATCATTCCTTTTATGGTAAAAGGGTATGAAAGTGAATGTTTTATATATTTTTATAGAATCAATATCATGATTTTATTACTATATATATATATATATTAATTTCATCATTATATTCATCTAAATAAAGTGGATAATAAAAAAGAAATTATACCACAGCGTGGAGACATTATGTTGTACATGCACAGGCGCAATGCTTTTTTTGTAGGATCGATAAAAGGAGGAATATGGTTTTTACATAATCATAATAAAAACTCATAATATATTATATACTATATTTATTTCTTTATAATATAAACACTACATGAAGAGGAAGCAGAAGTGAAAATAATAATGAATCGGTCAGTAAAGACGATTACCTCTTCTTTGGGGAACATCCTTGAGGTCTCCTCTTATGGACACTAGGGTTTGTATTTTGAGAAGACCAAAAACTATATAATGTGAATAGGGAAGGTGGGAATATAAATAGGTAGGTTATGGTCGATTATGAAGGATAAAAGTTTTGTGAATAAGTGAGGGTGGAGGTTCCCATTTATAATTTTGGTGAGGGACACTTTTGGAATTTCTCAAAATACTATTTTATAATAAATTAAATCATAATATAATTAACTAAAAAGCCATTTATTCTGAAATTAGATGATATAAGGTTTTAATTTCATTAAATGATATATTTTATAATGTTTTTTATATTATTTGAATCCTTGACATTTTAATTATCCCTTAGAGAACCTATTTTAATTTTAACTAAGGTATCAATATTTTCTATATTAAAGGGTTGTAATATTGACTTATGTTATTTCAATTAGATCATAAATGAATCATTTAAAACATTTTATACCATATTATAGTTATTTTTTAACTTTAAATATATTTTTATTAGTTTCAAATAACATAATTAAAAATTATGTTGATAAAATATCATTTGTGTCAATTTTGACACTATTAATTACTTTTATATTTAAAAATAACACGATAACAAGTTAAATTTAAAAATAATTTATTATATTTATAAGAGTTAATTTTCATATAAATTTTATTTATCAAATTAATGATTAATATTATTTTTATTTTAATATTTTTTTAAACATTTATTTGATATTTTCATTAATAAAATAATTACTCCATTAGTGTTTCATAATTATTTAATATAATTATTTATTCACTAAAAATTAAAAAAAATTACCATGATGAAGATAAATCTTATATATTTTAGAATAATATTTATAGTTGAATATTTCTTTTGGTTAAATAAATTTTAAAAATGAAAATTTATTTAAAACATTAACGTGACATCTTTATATTTTAATTAAATATATTATTATAAAAATTAAAATCTCATATAAGTGGCCCAAAAAGTAAGAAATAAGTATTTATCATGAAAATATGTTTATTTAGTTAAAATTTAACATTAATATTCTTTCATAACATACCTTTTACCCCATTCATACCCATAAGGCATATTTAAGACAAGGAAATTGACATTTTGTGCCTTTCATTGATTTAAATATTATATTAGTCGTCTTCATGAAAAAGTGTCCTTTAAACAACTTCATTTGGATACTTAGGGTTTAAGGGTCGAATTATAATTGTCTAGTAATATTTTCACATGTATTAGTGATATTTTATAGTCTTTATAATTTAATTATTAATCTAAATTACTCAATTAACCCTCCATCTTGGTAACAAAATTCACCTAGGTTACTATTCATATTGGCTAAAAAATAGAAGGGAAATATTCAATAAATTTTGTGCTTTGTAAGGAATTTTTGGAATCAATTATTTAATATTAAAAACACATAACTTTAAGAATTTAATTTCAAATAAAATCAATAATATTCCATGAAAATTAGTTTTTTTTAAACTGCTCTTTTAAAAAATAAAATATTTTTATAATAAATTCATGTATAAAATCCTTTTCAAAAAACATAATTTCACTATAGTAAGTAAAAATGAACTTATTAAAAATTTAAAACTAATCCAAAACACAATTTTACCTTGTAATGACTCGAAAAGAAAACAATATTTTCAATAAAAATCAGTATTTTCACTATTCCTTAAAAAATTAAAGTTTTCAAAAAATTATAAATTAATATTTTTAAGATAATTTTGACATGAATATTTTTAAAATTATATTTATTTTGTCAAATTATCTTTTTATAATTTCTAAAATTTAATATTCACTCTCAAAATAAGATGAACTCATTTTTGATGAAAACCTATTTTTGTAGAATAAATTGATTTTACTAAAAATTGTGTGATCATTTTCTATGAAAATACAAATGAATTTGTATTGAGTTAGATATTTATTTTTATTTTATAAATTTTTTATTTATATTTATTCCCACCAATTTAAAGGATATTTTATAATGATAATTTTATACTAACAGTTTCTGACAGTTTGTTTAAACTTAGAGTTTCATGCACCACAAGATATAAAGGAATTAAAATTATTTAAAGAGAAATATTTATTAAAGTATCTGGGAGTTATAGAATCCCAAATTAATGAAAAAATACCCTTTACATATGATCAATTACTTATGTTTATTAATGAATAAATTATCTCAACGCCATTTTCAAACATAATCATCCTAAATTATACAATGGTCATACAAAACACAGAGAGATCAGTTAATGCATTTAAATTATTCATTATTATTGATGTTATCAAGGGTCATGTAATGAAAAATAGAAATATTTGTAAAATTTAACAAGAACAAAATAACCCAAATATGAAAATAAATGTAATACAGAGGCATACTCCCCTTTCCATTACATCATCAGAAATAAATTTTGAAATTACCCTTTATTGTCATCATGAGAGGGTTATATGGGAATATAATAGGAAAGAAATTCAAAATAAATTGAACAATTGTCCTAGTAGAAGAATCTGAAGCAGTGAAATAAATCGTAATAAATGCTATGATCCATTTAATGGTGCCTTTAAAGAAACCCATGTCCTTTTATTTATAGATGAAAATGAACCCTAGGTATCTTAAGAGCCATAAAATAATACATTAAATTTGTCCATGTCAGCACCAAGGCATATCAGGCCATTATATGTGAAGACCCATCATTTAATAACAAAAATAATGTTTGTAAATTTCAATCATCCATATTCATGAGGTGATAAGGGGTGTCACACCATGAAAAATCATACTCTGATTTGGAATATAGCTTTTCACAGCCTAGTTTTATGGTTTGTCATAGGGTGTGAAAATATTGGAATTCACAACATGGAAGATATATCCACACTATAAATCTTGTTGTTGAACCCTATTTCACTTTTTTCCCTCCAACCTCCTCTTCAAGCTGTGGAATCAGGCAACAAACATCTCACGATGTTAATTAAATTCTCATGATGTGAATAATGATTACCATGTATTTTTTTGTTGGACATTAATAAAAAATTATCTCATGCCCAAAATGTAATAAATATGTGTTAATGAATTATCAATTTTTTTACTAAAATAATAATTTTAATATCTCAAAATAGAGGTATTAAATGTAGCTATCAACCCCCCACACAAACACTTAAACTCATGATTGTCATCAAGTATGAAATCTAAAAAAATATTAAAGTAGCCACATACTACCAATATTAAAATATCAATGTCTCTAATATAAATTGATTAAATGAACAATTAAATATTCAAGAATTACATGGAAAAATTTTATCAACTCCTCAATTTTGAAAAAATCTACTAAATATATATTTTACATTTCCTCTTTAAATTTACCATGTCTCTACTACCTTCCATTTATTGTTTTCAATTAATTTTCAAGGTTTATGCAACTATAAATTTATATCAATTTAATTTTTTCCCATCACTCAAGAAACATATCTGAATTGAATTTTTATCATACCATGAATAATTATCCTTACCATAGTCTTACAATGAATCTACATTATCAACCTCATATAGACAAAAATTAAAATTCATCATGAGGGCTTCACTGTTAGGATCAAACAACTCTATGGTTCTTGGGATAGTATGTTATGATTGCAAATAAGTAAATCTAAAAAAATAAGTAATTCACTAATGTTCATTTATCTGTAATCAAAAAATATTCCATGAAAAATTATCCCTTTATAGATATCATATCCCTCAAAGAAAGTTCATTATGTAATGAAGCATAATGAATGAAATAATCCCTCTTTTATTTTTATTTATTGATTTTTTTAATGTTGATGTCAGAAAATTCTCAAATTCACCACACAACCTCAAATTATTAAAAACCTTATACAAGTAAATGGTTATTTTTTACCCTTCAAGATAGAACGCATTTTTTATTTCATTGTTTATTTTATTTATTATTTTTATTTATTTTTTATTTTATTTTTAAGAGGGTTTGAAATAAATTAAAATGAATGAATAACCATGAAATTTCCCAATATCAAATAAAATAACACCCACAATTATCTATTTCAATAAATACATCTCGTCTACCAGGTATTCATCTCCCCACACTTTTTATTAATAATCACTAAAAATGTAGTGTATGGAAGAAATGCATAAGATACTATTATAATGTGCATCTTCCCAAACAAGGATTTTCATAGATTTTTTAGGAAAATTATTGATCAATTTAAAGGTTGTTCTGATGATAATTTCTAACAAAAATATCACATAATCATAAAACTGTTATTTTTTACAATTTTAGCTTTTACAAGGTAAAATAAACTTCTAGAAGAAAACATTCCAATGATTTTCCAAAAATATACTCTAGAAATAATGAGAAAATTTAGGGTTAAAGAAATTATTCAAAATGATAACATGTAATTGGGATAATCGGACATGATATTGCATATTAAAAATAAAATATATAAGAAACAATTCTAGAAATTTGAATCCTAGAAAATCCCAAAATAATTTTTTAAATGAAAATAACTAATTTCCTATATCATTATTTTTGAAATCATAATCCATTATTTTATCTTTAATAATTTATTATCCCATTTATCTCATTTTATTAATTGAAAAATAGATATAAATCATGTTATGATGATTATATTTATCAGTGTTTCCCTCCTAGATTAATAATCAAATAGATATTCAAATATATGGCATCCATTTTTTAATGAAACTTCGTAACTTGGGATTCAGGGGGTAGACAAAAAATGCTAAAATAAAAACAAAAAATCCATATTTGATATGCTTATCATGTGGATATTCTTTCTGATGGTTCCTTCCTATTACATACTTATGCCCCTCTTCAGACCCAAAAAATACCTATTAAGGTGAAAACCCCTTTATAGTAAAATTGAATAATATTGGGGTGAGTGTGTATTACACTAAAATAAATAATATAAAAAATTTAAAAACCACATATTGCCTCTGAGAAGAATTTTTTTTTAACATTGTTGAAATTACTTTACCTCTTATTTACTTAAGTAAAGGGGGTTGGAAGGATTATACCTAATGTGGGTAAAAAATGACTGTATTTATGACCTCTATGTATAGGTTTACCTTTTTTCTATTTTATTGTAAGAGTATCTTAGATCAATATACATAAAATAGGGGTGAATTGTCTTTTAAAAAGATTAAAATAACCAAAACACAAAACCACTTAAAGTAATATTATCATAATTTCATTTACTCTGATGATCATAGTAAGAGAATAGGAATCATGGTTAATATAATTAAATCAATGTATGTTTTTATTGTATTCACATTTATACTAATAAAATAAATAGAATGAAAATATGGGTATGAAGACTATATTTCATTACATGTACATCATAATAGACTTGTAAAAAATGTAATACGATAGCTTATAATAGTAAGAAGGACAAACAATCTATATTAAAAAAATACACTCTTTTAACCATAAGAGTATGGTTATCAATAACTGTGATGAAAGGTATCTGTGGATTCATACATACTGTAATTTCTATCATTCATTACCAAGAAATCCCTTGATATGATAATAGAGATAAGATTTTTCTTCGAATCCTCAGTATCCCTCGATATGATGATTGGTGTAAATATTCCTTGCCCTTGAATCCGTGGACATGATAGATCAGATTCACCATATTCCTATCCATAGAATCCCCTATTAGTAATAATGATCGAACATGATTAAGAAAAAAAATTCATTCTAAAAGAAATAATATTAATAAAGATTCTATAGGAATAAAAATCAATAAATTATTACAAAGAATTCGGAATGATATTTTCAAATAGAGAAAACTTTAAACATATTGGTTTGTGAATTTGATCTTCTCCCAATTCTTAAAATGATTGGTTATTTATAAGTGAAGCTTTATGGGATATATTTTAAAGTTAGTTGAAATGTCCTCGGATATCTAGATCTTGACATCATAGATTTATATAGCATAGCTAAATGACCGATGTCATTTTTTAGCACCATTACAATGCTAAATATATTCCTGGTGAGAAAACAAATTCTCATGGGATTTAGATTACAAACGTTAGTCAGTATGATGGACTTACATGATTATTATCAATTAGATGAACTAAATGAAGGTTAGTCTGATAAATTGGAACCATGGTCAGTCCAATGGTCATTTCTTTTTTTTGTTACACAAAAAACACATTATTCTAAACACTAGTCAGAACAAAGGTTAACCTGATATTCAGACGCACCTTTAGTCTAATGTATTGTATTGAGTAATGTAAATTTTATATTCTCAATACATTATAACTTTTTTATATATAGTAGAAAGTACTGTTTCCTACAAATATCATATGAAATTAGTTGGGAAATAAAATATTAGTAAACAATATGTTAAGTGAGTATTTGTGATTTCCTAAACTAAAGGAATGGAATGGTGAGACGTAAATCTTCTGAGTCACAAATCTCCCCATTTTTGGAAATCACAAACCAAAAAACATAAATATGAAAAATAAAATTAAAAACATACATTCCATTATTCTTTTAAGAACTATGAAGTTTTTCCTTACAACTTAGCTCCCTTGATTTTTTAAATCTTTTAAATATGATGAAAATTATTTGAACAACTCTACATTAATGAATACATCTCCTCCTAATGATAGTATATATCCTTTTAAAATAATTTCTCCCATTTTATAACGAATTCACCCCTTAAAAAATTCTATCATTTTCTTATTTTCAAAATGTAATGGGAATGAATTCAAGGATTCCTGAATTTTTAGTGAATAAATAATACCAACAATGAATTAAATTATCTAATCATCTATGAAAAATAAAAAATAACATATAACAAATTATAATTGTTAATAATTTAATCATAATGTTTTTGGATGAAAATTTATTCATAAGAAACATCCAATCAATTTTTTTAAAAAAAGGTATACATTGAGATTTCCATGAAAAAATAATTATTTCTTCGTTATATTTTTACAAAATATTTTATCTTCTTGAACTCCAATATATCCTTATCCATATTTGCAATCTTTTCTTACAAAATATCTTTCTTCCAAACTTCAGCCTTATGGATTTTAACTTACTATGAAAATTATTTATTTTTTTCCCTTATTAAAATAATTTCATCTTCCTAATATCTGATCATTCTTATCTACAATTCCATATCATGAATATTTTGTTTGAAAACATTCACATCCTCGGTATATTCATCTATAAAGCCTTTAAATTCTACAATAAAATTAAATATATCTTCCATATATGAGGAAGATTTTTTTATGGATTGTCTATTTCTAACAAGAGTTGATTTAATTCCAAAAATTTATCATCATTCTCACAAATATTGATATCTATTTGAATGTTACATTTTCATCATTTGTTTTTTTGAAAACTTTTGAGTTTTAAGATTTTCTTAAAAAAACATTCAAATCATCCTCAATCCACACAACTTATTGAGTAAATACCTTGAGTGAATTTTATTTTTCATTCAAATATTCCTGATGAATTTTAAATATTGATTCACTATTTGGTAAATATGTAATGTGATAGGTAAATATTTTTAGGGAAATAAAAAATATTTTAAAAAACTTTTGATTAATTATTACCTCTAGGTCCAATTGATTGGGATAAATATGGGGAGGTTTTAGTCTACTTGATTTCGAAATTGTATTTAAAACCATGTCTTCACTCACTTTACCATTCTTTGAATGATTCTTATCAACTAAAACATCATCAATTTATGAATCCTTATCTATTTTATCTTTGTCAAAAGCATTTATGTGATAATTATTTTCTTGTTATTCTTCTTTTAAAGATGAATATTCTCCCTTATCTGATAATGATTATTCTTTTTGGGAATTTTTTTTATTTTTCATCCTAACCAGAATTAGAAGGTAAATCTGGTTAAGATGATTATGATGATTCCTTATCTTATTGGGTTTCTTCATTATCAAAATCATATTTTTCTTCTTTTTCATCATCATCATCATCATCTTCTACTTATTATTCTTTTTATACATCTTTGAATTCTTCTTGATATCCTCCATTAACTTTTTTATCTACTTCTTTATCATGTTTATATTTTAATGATCTTATTGTTCTCAAATCTCCCTTTCTAGCTGATTTAGGTTTTGATTCTTTTTATGGTATATTTGGAACAGATTCTTTGACAACATGTTTTCCCTTATCAGTCAAATATGTTAATACTAAAATTTCATCAAAAAAATAATACATCTTAAAGAATTATTTTGTTGGTGCGATATTTCAGAAGGACTTGATTCTCATAATTCTTCCCAACATGTTTTAATAAACATTCCACAATCTTGGAATCTTGCAAACCTTCCTTTTCATGATTATTTTCTCTTCTTATTCAATATTTTCTACAGTCTAAATTTTTTATTCCATGGATTCAATATTATAAATAATGAATTCCAAATAACCTATATTCTTTTGAGATATATATATCTCAAACTTCTTAAAATTATCAATGGGAGTTCTCTCCTCTTTCTTATGTTTTACGGGAGGATAAGTGGCATGATTTATCTTCCTTTTCTATTTCATATCTATTTTTCTTTAAGGGATAATATTTTGACATAGCTCCTTAAACTTTTTCTACAAAATTATTTATCATCGAATCAAACACTAATTTCTTTACTGACTTTGTATCTTCAATTATTAAAGTTATTTTTTCTTAAATTGGGTATGATTTATTTTATAATTCAAAAAAATCCATGAAATTTACTATCATATTACTGATAATATATAGGAACATTATTATCATTTACTTGATAGAAGTATTCATTATATTCTCCCCTATAACGAATATGAACATGAATAAGTCCATCCACCTAATTTTAACAAAATAATGAATAAAAACTACCTCAGATACTTTTAGAGTATCCCTGTCAACTTTCCTTATGATTAGATATCCTTTAATACCTAAAAATTACTATGTTTTATGGTTTCATATGTTATATTTCTCTTACATTCTCATAATAAGTGAGTAAATAATCTTCAGCCTTCTATTTATCAAGAGTTCCATGTCCGTTTAGTATCTTATGAGTGGGTAAATATGATTCTCCATTGTATGATACACCAACTATGTCCTATAATCTTTTATAAGAAATCATGTGTCTTTCCCAAAACATGGTAAAGTAAACATTATCATTAACATCTTATTTAGAGTATTGGAAATACGCATAAAACTCTAAAACTGGCTTAGGATAATAAAGGTCAAAATCATTATTAGGCTTCTCCATGGAAACTGATTCCCATCATCAAAACAAAATAATCATTTTGAGTGTATAATCAAACTTACCATACCAAGATATTTCAATAATTATTTCCCTGAAGACAAACCACATTACATAATTCTCTTTTGTTTTTATCAGAACTGAAACTGAGTCCAGATATCACATAAAAAAGAAAATAAACAAATTATGGTTTTTGATGGGAGTAGCAGCTTAGAAGTGTAAAAACAAAGAAACGATTAAGGAAAATGAAGTAAAATATCATTATATATGCATTGGGGGTGATTGTTCATGTTTTTTAATGAATTAAATGATTGAGAATAAAACCCCTCTGATCAGACAACCAAAATTTTTCTGAAGAACTTTTAAATATTTTTAAACTCTCAAAGTTTTTTTAAAAATTATTAGAGTGAGGATCATTCTGATTATGAAAATTTAAAAAATATATTTAAAGATACTAAGTTTTTATAAAACTAAAATTATAAAAAAATTATAAACTAAATTAATGAAATAGTGAAAAACTAAAATAATGTACGAGTACCATTTTGAGTGGAAATTTTCATTAGCATGATTAACCTATTAATTTTTTTTTGTAAAATAAAAAGATAATAATAATTTTTTAATAAATCCTAGTTAATATTTTTTATCTTAAGAAAATTATTATACTAGAAAACTAAATATGTTGTTTTAGTAGAAAAACTAATTACAATATTTTTGAATAGAAAAGTAAATATTATGGTTTTAAAAAAACCTAATTATGATAAATTTTTAAATCTGATATTGTTAGAAACATATTATGAGTATAGAAATTTTATAATAGTTTTTGAGTCCTAAAAGAAAATTAAGAATTAAAACATTATAAAATATATAAAACATTTTATTGCATGAAACATATTATGATAAAATCATTTTATAAAAAATAA
The DNA here is from genome assembly GCA_963277665.1 of Viscum album. NCBI lineage: Eukaryota > Viridiplantae > Streptophyta > Magnoliopsida > Santalales > Viscaceae > Viscum > Viscum album. The sequence continues at coordinate 1,970,574,350 of OY728130.1, read as the reverse complement.
CAATTTAGAAAAATAAATTTTTTTAAGACAAATTTAATATTTTTGAAAAAAAATGTGCACCCCCTATAAAAAGATTATTTTAATGTAAGGATATAAGTAAACAATAATTATATATAAATGATCACTTATGATTAATAATTTCTAACTTCAATTTAATATATTCAAATATATTGTAATTAAGGTGTTTTGTAAAAATATCTACAAGTATTTCTTTCGATCTGATGTATTATAAAATTATATCATATTTAAGTGTGTGATCCCAATGGGAATCTTGTCCTATATCAATAGTCATAGATAATGATAGATGTTCAATGTTTTTTCTTAAATAAACTAATCTCATATTATCACAATGTATTTGAGTTTTAGTAAAGCTCATGCAATAGTATGTGAGTGTGTGTTTCATCTATAACACTTGAGCACAACAACTTCCAGTGGCCAAATATTAAACATCTGCATTGGAAAATGCTAATGAGTATTATTTATTAAAACACCTAGAGTAAAAGTAATCCATAATTAAGTAAAAATATGATATATTTATATCATTGAATATGTAAATAAATTATTTGAAAATAATAAATTAAGTGTTGGTACTTTTGTGACACATAAATTTTTATTTAAAATTTTATAATTAATATACTGATTTGAAAAAATAATTACCTTCATAAAATTGATTCATAAATTAATATTTTGTTTTCTTATTATTATAGGATAATTTTATGAGACCATAATTAAATTTTCAAATAGTTATAAAATAATTTATAATTTTATAAATGGTATTGTTTTAATAAATTATAATTTTATTTAAAAACTAAAATTCTAATATTTATAAAACTGTTTTCATAAAATCTTGTTAATTTATAAATTTGACACATTGAATAATTTTTGGGGTGGATTTTTGAGATTTGTCTAAATTGTTCATTTTTTTATGAAGAATAAAATATAGTAATTTACTATATATATATATATATATATATATATTGTAAGTAAAATACACTACTCATTAAGTCTTATATAATTTAATAACCATAAAATAGAAATCATCTTCTTCATTTTAAGATAATTATTTACAATGATAAAACTATTTATAGTCTTGATCCAAAATAATAAACTAATGAATAAAATATTCAAAAACAACCCTCTCCTCCACTATAAATACGACCCCTCACCACCTATTCTCCTCACACCTCAAAGACATGTAGATTTTTTATTTTCTACCAAATTCCCTTCCTAAGACTATTCCCCATGTCCAAGACCTATTGGTCTCACCAAGAGGAAAAATCCATATTTCTTAAGGTGGTTCTCAAGGAGAAGAATTCATGAGTCAAAATCCACTTTCATTTCATTTTATTTTATTTTAAATTTATTTTTTATTCTTATTCTCTCCCCACATCCCCTAATAAAAGAGACATGATAACAAAATTATATTTCATATACAGTAATTTTATTATGTTAATTGAATATCTATCATTAAACTACTCCTCTCTTTCTATTATTCTAAAAAAATTAAAACATCATTCATGATGTGTCAATTTATCATTATCATGGTTGATGTGTTTTCATTTTACGGTATCACCTTCAAGACTAGTCATAAAACCATTATTATGGATAAAAAATATACTATACATTTTATAGGTAATATAATGTTCTATTACCATTATATAAACATAATATTAAAAAAACTGATATATGTTTTTGATGGTCAAAAAAACCTCCAATATAAATTAAATCATTTTCATTAATGTTTTATCTAAAGAATCATCCTCATATCAAATATATATATATATGGAATAATTTTAAATTATGGAATCATGTTAATTATTTTTCATTTTTAATTTTGTAGTTTTTCATCAATTCAATAAGGAAATCCATAACTAACCTACAATGATGAGAACACAACAAAAAACAATAGAAAAAAATATAGTTAATAAATGGGTTTAAAGATTCTATAAAAAAGATCATATAAGGTATTATAGATATGAATATATTTATTTAATATGTTAATAAAAATTTTTGAACTATTATACAGGAGGGTTGAAAAATATTAAATAAGACAAACCCAAGGTAACTGAATTTTCATCAAAAATCCTCCTAAATATATATTTTTTAAAATTCAAAAGGAATATTTTTATAATTAAGGTAATAACAGTTTATGATATTATTATGGTTCAAGTGAATTTTTTATTATTAAGGGTGGAAACTATATCTCCCTATAATGCATTGGGTATGTTTACGTTGGAATATGACTATAATGGCTATTCCATGTATAACGATGACAGTTACACCATAAATATGGGTTACATCAGAAGGTAGATGCAAGGGTTACTTTGTAAGGTAGTCATGTGGGTTATAAATCATATGGTGTCCATGAGGGTTATAATATTTAGTAATTAATTCCCCATGTTACCTAAATGGTTTATTTATTTATTTTCTATATTTTATCGAAATCTCATGTTTTAAAAAAGTACGTATATAAAACTTTAAGTGTGAGATGTATATCATTGCAAAAATTATTTAATATGTTTATATGTATTCATGTAATAATTGTTTCTTTCATTCTTTTTATTCCCTTTAATAAATGTTTTGTTCTCATCCCAATTTTGGAAATTTTTTTCATTGGTTTTTACGGCTGAATAAGATAAAATAAGACAATTTTAATGGTGTAAAGAATTTGCATGAGTTGAATTCTTTTTATTTTAAAACAAATTATTTTGAAAAAATGTACATGTTTTCATAGTATTAACATTGTATGCTTTTTGGTTTTCATTAAATCTTAATTCTATAAAAATACCTGGCAAAAAGTTAATGTGAATGTAACAAGTGTATTCTTGTTAGATTAAGTAGAATATGTAATGTATAAGGATGGGTCCTTATAGTTAGTGTTAGAGCATGTTTTAGATAACTTTATGAGTAAGGATTATTTTAAGAGAATTCCAAAAAATTACTTTTGACTTATGGTTTTGTTGAAATGATATATCATCTAAATATTACCATGTTGCTTCATCTATGATGTGTCTATTCAAAATGGTTTTCTGCAGAAGAAATAGGGAAGCAGAATTATTAAGGCTCTAATAAAATGATATCCTTCCGAATTCGCAACCAGGAATTGTGGAAATTGGAATCGAGAATTTTGAAACTATAATAGAATAGGTGATACATGATAAAAATACAGATAGAATCCATGCAATATAATAAACAGAGCTACCAAAAAAGAACATGAAAATAACAGAACATTTTATGAGGCAACACCCTCTTACTTTCAGTGGATTATATGAAATATTGGGGTATTAAGGGTGGATTTAATACCTTGTAATGATATTTTATGTCATGGGGATTTAGTTAATCAAAAGATAAGTCTTTATATTTATTTATTTGAGGTGGAATTAGACAAGTAGTGGTCTATTTTAATGAATACCATGGATATACAAGATATTGATTCCTTTGAATTGGATTAATTTAATAATATTTTCCATGAAAAATATTTTCCAATGGCGGTTCTAATTAGGATGGAAAATAAATTTTTTGAATTGAAACAAAATGATGAAGATTTGATGGATTTGTATTAATAATTCATCACCCTATTATCAGGGTATTATCCAAATATTATTTGAGATCTTAATAGTTAAATAAATTGATTATAATTGGGATAAAAGAAAATATATTAAATGAAATTTGATTCAAATTAATCCAAATGTTATTGGAAACCTGTTCATTGTGATGAGAGCGTATAAATAGAGTTTCTGATGATCTTGTGTACTTTGAAAAGAATTAGAATGAAAGGTATAGATAGTAACAAATGGGTATGAATAAATCAAATAAATATGAAGGAAAGAAATTCTAGTTTCTAGTATTGGGATGTGGGGTAAAAAACACCCTGGTGAATTCCTCATAAAATCATGTAAATGTTTTCAATGTCGTATGTTTGCACATATGGAATGATATTGAAATGAAAAATATCTTAATGTAGGAATGATTAATTATGATAATAAAAATTTAAGGTGTTTCAAATGTGGTGATATGGGGCACTATGCAAATAGCTACCCAAAGAAGGATCTTAATGATAGAAAGAAGCAATATTATAAATAGAATGGTGCCATGAAATCCTTTGTGACTACTTCAGTATATTTTGGCTTATCCAATGAAGTGGTATCAGGTACTTTTTTTATCAAAATTTTTCAATGTATTTTTTTTGATATAGGATCTACAAATTCCATTATTAATAATAAATGTTTTGGTAAATTGTAAATTTAAACCCAATCAATGAAATCAAAACTTATGGTAAAAACCTCATGGGGAAATATTAAGCCCAAAAAGCATTATAAGAATATTTTCCTTTTTTTATATGGAAATAAATAACATAAAAACCTTGTTTTTCCCATAAAAAGTTTGATGTTATTATATGTATGGAATTTATTTCATTTTATCATACTAAGATTGATTGTATAGCTAAAGTAGTTTTTTTATTAATAATTTTAGTTATTATACATGAATGAACTCATACCATTGATAACATATCAGGAATCTGAGAAATTGTTAAAATATGGAAATCTAATTTAACTTGTACATATTGATAAAAACAAGGGAAGACTTATGATTAATGATGTTATAGTGGTAAATGAATACTTAGATGTCTTTTTGATGATTTTATCCACATTATACCTGATTGGAAAATTGAATTTACTATTTACTTAGTTTCTGATGTTATGATATCCTCAATACCCCCTTATCAAATGGATCAAGTGGAACATATTGAATTCACAAAGTAGTTTCATGAGTTTCATGATAAAGGTTTCATTCTTCCCAGTGCATCACCATAAGTTTTTCTTATTTCATTCAATAAAAAAAGGTTCCTTTAAATTCTGTATTGATTATAGAGATTTGAATAACATTAATAATATGAATAAGTATCCATTGTGAAAAATCAATAAATTATTTGATCATATCAAGGGAGATCAACATTTTTTCAAGATTGAAATGAGATCTGAGTACGATCAACTAAAGGTGAATGAGGATAAAATTCAGAAAACAACTTTTCATACAAGATATGGGTATTATGAGTTTTATTTTATGCCCTTGGGTTTGATAAATGAACCTATAGTATTTATGGATCTTATGAATATAATATTCCATGAATATTAAAAAAAAATTTGTTTCCATTGAAGATATTTTTGTGTTTTAGAATTTATTAAGATCATGGAAAAACATTTTAGGATTTTCCTAAAAACTCTGAAAGAAAATAAGTTTTTTGGAAAATTTAGAAAATGTGATTTTTGGTTGCAACAGATTTCATTTCTTTGGGAAATTGTAAATAAGGATAGAATAATGGTTGAGCCTATTAAAACAAAAAGTGTTGATGAATGGACAAACCTAAATATGTTACTAAGATTTGTATTTTTCATAGATTAATAGGCTATAGAAGACTATTTTTTAAAATATTCCATGGTTATCTATCCCACAAACTATGTTAACATAAAAATGGGTTAAATTTATTTAGATAGAACACACTGATGTTTGTTTTTTGGAACTGAAAATAATATTTTTGAACGCTCTATTTTTTACACTTCCTTCAAAAAATAGTGATTTTTTCATCATCAATGATACTTAATCGAGGGGAATTAGTTTTGTTTTGATGAAGAATGATATAGTAAATATTTATTCATTAACATATTTAAAACCTCATGAGTTACATTATCCAACACTTGATTTTTAATTAGAATCTATATTTTTTACTTTAAAAATTTGGATTCAACATTTATATGAAGCCAGATGTGAAATATATAGTAACAAGAAATGTTTCAATTATATATTTACTCAGATGTAATTGAACATGAGGAAGAGAAGATGGTTGGAGCTAATAAAGGATTGTGATTTCATTATTAATTATCATATAGTAAAAGAAAAAAAGTGGAAGATTCTTTGAGTTGAAAAATTCATGTTATATTAACCATGTTCCGTTTGTGGCATAGCCTCTTGATTAATGATTTGATAATTTTTTTCTAGAATTTGGTGCAGTAAATTGCTCTGTTATGTTTCATGTGATAGTGAAATAATCTCTATCAGATATAATTAATCAACCATTGAAGGAATATCATTAGTTATAGGAAAAGGTAAAATTTATTAAAAATGGTATGTTTCCACAATTTGACATTTATATAGTTGGTGCTTTGAGATTTGGGATCAGATTAAATGGACCATCTAATTACCAACTTAAGAAATAATTACTATGCGGGGCTCATAGTTCTCCATTTTTAATACATCATAGAATCACAAAGATGTATAGAGACCATTGAGAGTATTACTGCTGGGATGTAATGAAAAGAGATATTATTTATTTTACAATGAAATTATTTACTTGTCAACCAATTAAAGAAAATATGAAACTACCAAAGGGGAAGCTTTCCCATTTTTTATTACCAGAGTGGAAATGGGAAAATGTATCCATGGAATTTATTTTGGGACTACCAAAGACTTCACAAGGTAACAACATGATTTGTTTTATTGTAGATCAACTAACTAAATTTACACAGTTCCTTCTAATTAGAGATATTATGTCTTTAGATCAACTTCCTTGATTGTACCTCAATAATATTCTTAGGTTACATGGAGTTCCTCTCTACATTATTGATGATCGTGATCCAAGATTTACTTAAATCTTTTGGAAAGTCCTTCAGAAATCATTGGGAACTGAATTAAATTTCAACTTTTCTATTCATACCCAATATAATGGATAGACATAGTGAACAGTTCATACATTATAGGATGTTCTTCAAACATTTTAAATAGACTACTAGGGAATTTGGGATCATTTTCTTTCATTAATTGCATTTTTTATAATAAATTATTTCATTATAGTATACAGATGAAATCTTTTGAGGCATTATATATAAATCAGTTTTGAACTCTACCATTTTGGGATGATGTCGTGGAAAGGAAGTTTATAGGAACAGAATTTGTAGAGGAAATATATAAGAAATTAATTATGATCTAACAACACATAAGAACAGCTCAGAGCAAGTAGAAAATTTATGCATATAATAGAAGTTAATACTTTTCTTTTAAGGTAGATGATCATTTTTTCCTTAAAATATCTCCAAGGAAAAGTGTTATTCATATTGTTAAGAAAGGAATGTAATGTCCACAGTTTGTTGTACCTTTTAAAATTTTGGATATAGTTGGACCATTTTCCTATCAAGTAGCCCTGCCTTCGATTTTATCTATAGAGACGCAAAGCCTGACGTACATGGAAATTAGATTATTTTTTTAGAATACATAGTACATAACAAAAACAGACACACAAGGACCATAATAGTTTAGTGACTTTGGAAACTCAGAATATAATCTTCTAATCGTGGTGAAAGATCTTCAACATCTCCCATAAAGATCTTCCACTTTTTGTTTCCTTACCTAAAACCTTTCTTTTAATCATGGGGGAAAATAAAACATAAAAATGGTGAGCTCAAATTCTCAGTAGGGGTGAGCATGGATAAAATAAAACATACCATATACATTTGAACATAAAAAAACATGCACATAATGTTTAAACATCAAAATCTTGAGCAACGACATAAAACATGGAAGTACATAAGGCATAGATCATAATGGAACCCAAATCATGATAAAATACCATGGGAATAAATCATGTAATCATGGAATCCGTAAAGCACATGTAATGATTTCCATAGTATCCAAGGCATTGCTTCCAAGAGCATCTTAGTGAACAAAGTCCCTTTCTGAATCGAGTTCACTCCTCATTCCAGTCCTGTAATACTAAACCGGATTAACTTACCATTCCAGCCATGTCTATCTCATGAGATATAAATCTTTACCCAATACATTGGAGGGAGATATAGGTCCCACACATCTCATAATGAAATCATTCTTACTTGTGCCACATGAATAAACATACATAACCCAATAAATAAAATGGGTTTCATAAACATCATCCTATCATCACATAATCCATATAAAAGAAATGGATATAATTTCATAATAAGAAAATTGAAACCATGTAAATCATTGAGACATTATACTTGAAACATATACATATGAAATAGTTTCATTTTAGATGGAAAATGTTTTTGATAAAACACTTGAAACGAATTCTTGAGGAAAATATCCTTTTTTCTTCAAAATCGTTTTCTTTTCACAAAATGTCATGAAATTTTAAAAGAAAAGGATTTTGTTGAAAATAGTCATGAAATATTTTGGAGGAATCATCATGAAAATAAGTCTTTAAAAAACTGTAAAAATCCTTTCATGTCATATAAGTTAAAAAAACATTCTTCTCGTACTTTTGTCAGAAAAGTCAAAAAGTACCTCGTACGAAAAACGACAAAATATTCCTCTCATATCTTTTACTAAAAACTCACCGAACGGTAAAATTGGATTTAAAAAATTTTAGGTGGATGGAAACAATATTACATATTGAGGAAACATGGATGTGGATGATAAAATACACCCTAGTAAATACCAAAGTATAAACAATCTCGGATAAATTGAGATTGAGATATTTTCCCTTACCATGGGTCTGATATGCTTCGTATGGATCCGAACCTCCTGTATAATGATTTAAATAATTTCATTGACTTATTCTAGAATCATATTCATTGTTATTATATCATATATGGTTCATTTATGACTTTATATTACCCATTCTTTTTTAAATTCATGTTAAAGTAGCATTTTTGGTAAAATCGTTTCATTTGTCATTTGTGGTTTAACTTGTAATTATTCATATGATTACATAGATCATGATTACGTACATCCAGAATGTAAAACATGATTTATATATAATATATATTCAGAATATACATATATATAATGGATCGATAAATGGAAAGAAATACACCATTCATGGAGATGGTAGGTCGTACGTACGCATGAACATTGTTTCCGTTTCTTTATTGTATTGAATGGAAATAAGTAGATGACATAAATATATATATAAATAAATCCAGTAGCATTATTATGTCATATATTTCGTGATTACTTATTATATATACTTTATAATCATTCTTGAATGGTTAATCATGGAAAATGAATCTCATCGCGTTCGTGGAGACGGTAGTCCGTACGTACGCACGAGCGATGATATCATTCCCATGATCATGGAATTGTATTACAGTGTATGTATACAATTTCAGAATCGATATCACTTTATAATAATCATATATATTTATTACTTTCACCATTATACCAATCCAAGTAAGGTGGTGGTGGAAAATAGATTACACCACGGCGTGGAGACGGTATTCCGTACGTACATACGCGCGGTGATTTGGTTTTCCGTAGGATGGATAGATGGTAAAATATGGTTGTTTAATACTTATAATAACATATAATTATATGATTGATACTGATGTTATTACTTGATAATGAAAAAACTAAATAAGAAGAAGTGGAAGAAGAAATACAGTTGAAAGAATCGGTAACGAACATTACCTCTTACTTGAAGCGCCTCTTTGAGACCTCCTCAAAGGGTACTAAAATTGGTCTTTGAAGAATACCAGGACATCTAGGATGTTTCTAGGGAAGTGTAGAAGATAATTTTTCAGGGTTTGTCTGAGCTTGGAAGCTAAAAGTGGTTTGAGGAAGAGAGGGAGGAGGTGGCCTTTTATAAGGGAGGAGAGGGGCACCTTTGGAATAACTAAAAATATTATTTTATTATAAAGTCAAATTCTGTATTTAATAGCTCCAAATTGATATATTTCTAAGCTAAGGTGGAGATGGGTCAAAATAATCTCATCAAATATAATTTAGACAAGTTTAGGTCATTATATTAAACTTATCTTTTAGTTTTAACTCTTAGTTAATTAGATTGACATTTACCATGTCACTTTGTATTTTTATATTATATAGTTTATAAACAAACCATATACATCTAAGAGACCCCCAATTTGTCCACTAATGATACAAATATCATGATATCAGTATCTTGGACGATCCTTAGATTTTTAGGAATATAATATCAATTAATAATATAATATTTGTTTTAAAAACAATTTTATGTCGATTTTGACACTATTTGGGAATTGATTTTTTTTAAAATCATAACAGAATGATTAGTTCGAAATAAATATATTAAATCAATAATAACATGTCATATTAACATATAAAATTATTTTAATTCATAAAAAGTCTCAAATTACATTTATTTGGGTATTTATAACATCAATTATGTCAATATTTCATTAATAAGATAATTACTACATCATCATTGTATCATAAATAAATTAAATTATTTTAAGTCTAAAAATTAAAAATAAAATATCATTATGTTTGAAATCTTCTTATATTTCTAATGAATATTTATAGTGGAATTTATCTTATGAATAATCCTATATTAAAAATGATTTCGTTATTAAACTTTGATTTTTACTATATTAACCCTTCTTTAAATAAATTGATAATAAATGTCCTAATCTAATCCAAGTGGGCCTAAATGGTCATATTTTATCCCTTAGGTTTTTTTTGGTCGAATTAAACTTATCCAATAGAATTTAGAAATGTTTTAGGGTAATAATAATAACACTTTTACCCTTAATTACCCTATTTACTTTTAATCGTGGTAAAAAAAGTAAAAAGTTACTTTTCACCAAAAATCATTTTCATCTCATTGAACCACATTTTAGTCCTCGATATTAACTTTTTCTCTCGGATTTTCAAAATTCCACTCATAGAAGCGGTAAAATTAAGTTTTATGAAAAATTCAGTTTTTTAACTACCACCTAGTGGTTTCACTATTCATCAAAAAATGAAAGTTTCTAGAAAAATACCAAAAAGTAGGCCTAAGCTATATTTGATATTATGAATTAAAAAATGATGTATATTTTATCAAATTCAATACATATTAGTTACATTAACTAATTTAAAAATTAATTCTCGTCGTCACAACAAATAGCGTGTTTTTAAGAGATAATAACTATCAAAAGATTGACACTTGTTTATATCTGGTTTAAATGTGAAATTACATCCAATGACCAAAATTTTATGAAATTGTGAAATTATATTCTAAATATAATTTAAAACCACTCATATTAATAATTTCTCACTGTAAATTATTTCAATTAAAAAAGTTATTTTTAATTAAAATTTAGTAATTTTCACTATTCATCAGAATATGAAAGTTATCCGAAAAGTACCAAAATTTTACCCTAAGCTAATTTCGATATTTCGAATCCAAAAATGAAGTCCATTTTGAAAGATAAAGTTTATAAAATTTCAAAAAGTGTTTATTACTATTCATAACGGCTAGTTCATAATAATATTTTAATAATATCTCATTTAGTGAAACTCGGTATTGCGTACTACACATGCTATCGTGGAAGGTTGCGATTGCGTGTAATGAAAGCCAAGTCAGAGATGTGTGTAGTGCAAGCTCCTTTTTGTGTAGCGTACAACACAAGACATCAATAAAATTAAAAAGAATATTTTTCATAAAATCTCGGGGTGTTACATTCACCCCCCTTAAAATGAATTTCACCCTCGAAATTCTTTGGGGTTATAAATGGTTTACTACTCGAATGTTTCTTTAATATAAACCCACAACGTAAAAAGGAATATAAAAACATGGTTTTAAAAACTGATGTATGAAACGTAACGGTTACCCAAATTAACTAATCATTGGGTTTCTACCTAAGAGAACATAGATGAAAATATGGATATGGAAGAGAAATCTAACCGCCATGTTTTGATGGAGAGTGGTAGAGAACATGGCTATGAAAAAGACAATAATCACAAAGCCATAAATTTTTGATTATCTAGGGTACCATATGATTTATCAGATATAAGGTCACTAGGACAACATTTTTTGTTTTCAAGATCATTTCCCTAAAGTTGAAGAATATGAATTAGAATAAATACTTAATTTATTTTGGTACAATCTCACTATTGTTCGTGACTTGAACAATGTCCACTTCATATCTTAAAGAAATGATGTTGAATCTGTTATTCATGAAGTGTTAGCAGATCATGTGATAGAATGACGGGTCATTCCATCTATCTCAAACAAAAGGTTTGCAAAAGTTATTAAATATACATAAGTCGATCTATAGTGAGATTAATAATATATGGTTCCTAAAATGGACTTATACTTCATACTTCTTAATATAATTAAACTAGTTTCTACTAAACAGGGACTTCCTGTAGGCCAGTGGTAGGCGATAAAGGTCAGTCGCACTTTGGTTGTGGGTTCGATTCCCACATCCTTGTTCGACGCGATGGGATGTCGCCCGTCCTGTAGGTTGTCCTTTTTCTAAAACTACATTACTATAACATCACATCAATAATATTGAAAAAAGTTCTATCCTTAAACAATACTATTTTATGTCCAACATAATCCATTCCAATCTTTATCTAAAATACTTCTGTCCACACTCATAGTATAAAGAAAACAATTACTTGAAATGTCATCAACCAACCATCATTTATTCTCCATTATCTTGTTGGTCACATTCCAATCATGGGAATACCTTAATCATGTATTCTCTTGGGAAATGAATACACATTGAACCTTAGTGAAAACATGAATAATGTCAAAAGTTAACTCTTTCCAGATACCAAAATCCAAATATTCTATATACTCAAACGATGATATAACCTTCTCCTTATATCTGTCATGTGCTCAAGAATACTGTTAAACATTTCATTTTATCCTTATACCTTCATTATACGCATATCATCTTCTTTCCAAAAATATATCAATCACTTTCCATGGTTACTGGTACCCTAAATATATTGAAAACCACAATACACCAATACATAAATATTCCAATATTCCACGATACTATATACAACATTATTTTGGAATCCCATTACATAAACACATAATCATTACACCACATCATTGTCATATTCAACATCGCCAATAGTTATTGCATGTGACTTCCATTTGTCCTTTGCCTTAAGTGGTTGCTCATGTCGATCATCACTAACCCTTGGATTAGGGCATTTATTAGCATAATGCCCCATTTCCTTGCACTTGAAGCATTGAAGTGTTGGTGGTGCGTTCTCTATAGTAATTTCTTTATTCACATCATTAGAAACCCTTTTTCCATTACTTCGACACTCAGCTGCTCGATAACCTTCTTTTCCACAATTAAAACATTTTCTAGTCCCTTTAAGACAATATCCACCATGCTTCTTTCCACACTTTGAGAATAAGGAAACATTCATCTTCTTTTCACCATTATTCTGAGATTTCTCCTTGAACTCCATCTTTTGTTTCTTGTCAAAACCATGAGATGGATATGTAACACCAACTTCCATTTATACCTTGATAGCACAATGCACAATTTCTTCATAGCTACTGAAGTATCTTATAGCTAATTCCCATCGAAGACTTGTTTTTAAGCCACTGAAGAATCGATCAACTTTACATTCAGGTTGGATGATAAAGCCAGATGCATACCTTACAAGCCTTGTAAAATTCGCTTCGTATATACCAACAGATTCATCATCCTTTTTATTTAGTTCAAGAAAATCGTTCTCCATCTTTGTACGAAGAATACATGGGAAGTACTTATTGAAAAGTATGTTCTTGAACTTGTCCCATTCCATGGACTCAATTTCATCTCTTGGCATAATATTCTTGATAAGATTCCACCATTGATCAGCTTCACCTTCCAAATGATATACTTCAAAGATGACTTTATCATGTTTAGAACATTGATGAACTGAAAATATCTTTTCAGTGGTACTGATCCATTGTTCAGCAACAATTGGATCGGAAGACCTACTGAAAGAAGGTGGATGTTGCCTCATGAAGGACTCAATAGAATATTGTTCCCTTCTCTGCTCATTTGGAATTCCAGAATGGTTCATAGCATGTATAAGTATAATAATAAGATTTTTCACTCCATGTCCCAAAACATTGGTTTGTGCAGGAGGACAGTCATTGCATTGTCCATTACATTGATCAACACGGTTCCTTCGGGTTCTAGCCATCGTCTAAAACCCAAAAAAAGAATAGTGTGAGAGGCAAAAATAATGCTAGGGAAAACATCGTAATAAAGTTGGGGTAACTTCAATATCTAACATCTTAGGTTTAATTCTAAGATCGTTAGCGCAATTCTAGGACTATAACCTATACTTATACTTTACCTTAGGGACATCCCTAGACATAACTTAGAAATATCTCTAGGGATCTCACTAAAGTTATCGCATCCTAGTTTCCAAAGGTTGACTAAACATTTCCTCTGATACCAACTGTAGAGACCTGAAGACTAATGTACATGGACATTAAATTACTTTTGCGGAATACGTAGTACATAAAAAAAACAGACACACAAGGATCATAATAGTTTACTGTCTTTGGAAACTCGGAATATAATCTTCTAATCATGGTGAAAGATCTTCAACATCTCCCATAAAGATCTTCCACTTTTTCTTTCCTTACTTAAAACCTTTCTTTTAATCTTGGGGGAAAATAAAACATAAAAAGGGTGAGATCTATTGCTCAGTAAGGGTGAGCATGGATAAAATAAAACATACCATATACATTTGAACTTAAAAAACATGAACATAATGTTTAAACATAAAAATATTGAGCAACGACATAAAACATGAAATTACATAAGGCATAGATCATAATGGAACATAAATCATGATAAAATATCATGGGAATAAAACATGTAATTTTTGCATCCGTTAAGCATATGTAATGATTTCCATAGTAGCCAAGGCATTGCTTCCATGAACATCTTAGAGGACAAAGTCCCTTTCTGAATCGAGTTCACTCCTCGTTCCAGTCCTGTAATACTGAACCAGATTAACTTACCATTCCAGCCATGTCTATCTCATGAGATATAAATCTTTACCCAATGCATTGGAGGGAGATATAGGTCTCACCAATATCATAATGAAATCATTGTTACTTGTGCCACAAAATAAACATACATAACCCAATAAATAAAATGGGTTTCATAAACATCATTCCATCATCACATAATCCATATAAAAGAAATGGATATCATTTCATAATAAGAAAAGTGAAACCATGTAAATCATAGAGACATTATACTTGAAACACACACATATGAAATAATTTCATTTTAGATGGAAAATGTTTTTGATAAACACTTGAAATGAATTCTTGAGGAAAATATCCTTTTTTTCTTCAAAATCATTTTCTTTTCACAAAATGTCATGCAATTTTAAAAGAAAAATATTTTGTTGAAAATAGTGATGAAATTTTCTGGAGGAAGCTTCATGAAAATAAGGCTTTATAAAACCATATAAATCCTTTCATTCCATATAAGATAAAAAACATTCTCCTCGTACTTTTGTCAGAAAAGTCAAAAAGTACTTCGTACGAAAAACGACAAAGGAATCCTATCATATCTTTTACTAAAAACTCCCCGAAGGGTAAAATTGGATTTAAAAAATTGTAGGTGTATGGTAACAATATTACATATTGAGGAAACATTGATGTGGATGATAAAATACACCCTAGTAAATACCAAAGTATAAAAATCATGGATAAAATGAGATTGTGATATTTTCGCTTACCTTGGGTCTGATATGCTTCGTATGGATCCGAACCTCCTGTATAATGATTTAAATAAGGTAATTGACTTATTACAGAATCATATTCATTGTTATTATATCATATATTGTTCACTTATGACTTTATATTACCCGTTATTTTGTAAATTCATGCTAAAGTAGCATTTTGGGTAAAATCGTTTCATTTGTCATTCGTGTTTTAACTTGTAATTATTCATATGATTACTTAGATCATGATTACGTACATCCATAATGTAAAACATGATTTATATATAATATATATTCAGAATATACATATATATAATGGATCTATAAATGGAAATAAATACACTGTTCATAGAGATGGTAGGTCGTACATACGCATGAATGCTGTTTTCATTTCCTTATTGTATTGAATGAAAATAAGTAGATGAAATAAATATATATATATAAATAAATCAAGTAGGATTATTATTTCATATATTTCATTATTACTTATTATATATACTTTATAATCATTCTTGAATAGTTAATCATGGAAAATGAATCTCATCGCGTTCGTGGAGATGGTAGTCCGTACGTACGCACGAGCGATGATATCATTCCCATGATCATGGAATTGTATTGGAGTGTATGTATACTATTTCAGAATCGATATCAATTTACAATAATCATATATATTCATTACTTTAACCATTATACCTATCCAAGTAAGGTGGTGGTGGAAAATAGATTACACCACGGCGTGGAGACGGTATTCTGTACGTACGTACGCGCGGTGATTTCGTTTTCCATAGGATGGATAGATGGTGAAATTTGGTTGTTTCATAATTATAATAAAATATCAGTATATGATTGATACTGATGTTATTACTTGATAATGAACCAACTAAAGAAGAAGAAGTGGAAGAAGAAATAAAGTTGAACGAATCGGTAACAGACATTACCTTTTCTTTGAAGCGCCTCTTTGAGACCTCCAATTAGGGTACTAAAATTGGTCTTTGAAGAATACCAGGACCTATAGGATGTTTCTAGGGAAGTTGAGATGAGAATTTGGCAGGGTTTGGCCGAGCATGAAGGCTCAAATTGGTGTGAGGAAGAGAGGGAGGAGGTGCCCTTTTATAAGGGAGGAGAGGGGCACCTTTGGAATAACAAAAACTATTATTTTATTATAAAGTCAAATTCGGTTTTTAATAGCTCCAAATTGATATATATAGAAACTAAGTTGGGGATGGGTCTAAATACTCTCATCCAATATAATTTAGACAAGTTTTGGTCATTATATTAACCTTATATTTTAGTTTTAACTCTTAGTTAATTAGATTGACATTTACCATGTCACTTTGTTTTTTTATATTACATAGTTAATAAACTTAACATTTACATCCAAGCGACCCCCAAGTGGTAAATTAATGATACACCTATCATGATATAAGTATCTTTGCCGAACCTTAGATTTTTAGGAATATAATAACAATTAATAATATAATATTTGTTATAAAAACTAATTTATGTCAATTTTGACACTATTTGGTAATTGATTTTTGTGAAAATCATAACAGAATGATTAGTTCGAAAGAAAATTAATTAAATAAATAATAAAATGTCATATTAACATAGAAAATTATTGGAATTCATAAAAATGTTAAAATTACATTTATTTAGGTATTTATATCATCAATTATGTCAATTTTTCATTAATATGATAATTACAGCATCATCATTGTATCATAAATAAATTAAATTATTTTAAGTCTAAAAATTACAAATAAAATACCATTATGTTGTAAATATTTTTATCTTTCTAATGAATTTTTATAGTCTAATTTATCTTATGTATAACCCTTTATTAAAAATTATTTAGTTATTAAACATTGATTTTAACTATTTTAACCCTTCTTTAAATAAATTGATAATAAATGTCCTAATCTAATCCAAGTGGGCCTAAATGGTCATATTTTATTTCTAAGGTTGTTTTTGTTCTAATTACACTTATCCAATAGAATTAGGGCATGTGTTAGGGTAATAATAATAACACTTTTACCCTTAATTACCCTATTTACTTTTAACCGTGGTAAAAAAAGTAAAAAGTTAATATTCACCAAAAATTATTTTCATCTCATTGAACCACATTTTAGTACTTAATGTTATTTATGTCTCTTGGATTTTTAAAATTCCACTCACAGAAGCGGTAAAATTAAGTTTTATGAAAAATTCAGTTTTTTAACTACCACTTAGTGGTTTCCTATTCATCAAAAAATGAAAGTTTCCAGAAAAATACCAAAAATTAGGCCTATGCTATATTTGATATTATTAATTCAAAAATGATGTCTATTTTATCAAATTCAAAACATATCAGTTAAATTAACTAATTTAAAAATTAATTCCCATCGTCAAAACAAATAGCGTGTTTTTAAGAGATAATAACTATCAAAAGATTGACACTTGTTTATATCTGGATTAAATGTGAAATTACATCCAATGAACAACATTGTATTAAATTGTAAAAATATATTATATATATACTTTAAAACCACTAATATTAATAATTTATCACTATTAATTATTTCGATTAAAAAATTTGTTTTTAATTAAAATTTAGTAATTTTCACTATTCATCAGAATATGAAAGTTATCTGAAAAGTACCAAAATTTCACCCTAAGCTAATTTTGATATTCTGAATCCCAAAATGAAGTCCATTTTGAAATATAAAATTTATAAAATTTCAAAAAGTGGGTATTACTATTCATAACGGCTAGTTCATAATAATATTTTAGTAATATCTCATTTAGTGAAACTCGATATTGCGTACTACACACGCTATCGTGGAAGGTTGCGATTGTGTGTAATGCAAGCCAAGTCATGGATGTGTGTAGTTCAATCTCCTTTTGGTTTAGAGTACAAAACAAGACATCAATAAAATTTAAAATAATATTTTTCCTAAAATCTCAGTGTGTTACATTATCTCAGGTACAAAATGTCTTTCATGTTTTGATGTTCAGAATCTATGTGCATGATTAATCACTTATTTTGACCCCATAAGCTATTCGGCTTCAAGAAAACCTTTCATATGAATAGAAACCTATTTTAGAATCTTGATCATAGGGAGAAAGTATTACGATATAAGCTAATTCATCAGTTTATGGTTTTGGGGAGAAACCACATGGTTGAAGAAGAAACTAGGGAATATAAAAAGGCTATGAGGGAAAGGTTAGCTCACTTATTTAATATGAAAATAAAAATTTCAAGGATTAAATTTCCAAAAGGTGGGGAGAATGTAATAACCCAGGTACTTAAAAAATAATCTATTTTCATTATGGAATTAAATTGTTAAATTCATTATGAATGTATAATCAAATATGTGGTATTTATAGAAATTAAAGATTCTATACTAATATAATAGTATCATCACCTTTGAGATTATAAATAAAAATTATGTAACTTATAAGTTAAAAAATGTTATATTTATATCATGGAATAAAAAAATTAATGTTTTGAAAATAACAAATTAAGTGTTGGTATTTTTTTGACTTCTATATTTTTAATTAAAATTTTTTAATTAACATAATGATTTAATAGAAAATTTAACTTCATAATATAGATTCATAAATTAATATATATTTTTCTTATTATTATAGGAAAATTTTTAAAAGTATTTCCCTCAAGACAAACCACTTTGCATAACCCTATTTTGTTTCCATCAGAACTGAAACTGAGTCCAGATATCAGATGTAAATGAAAATAAACAAATTATGGTTTTTGACGGGAGTAGCAGCTCGTGAGTGAAAACAAAAAGAACCGATTTAGGAAAATGAAGTAAAATATCATTATATATGCATTATGGGTGATGGTTCATGTTTTTTAATTAATTATGTTATTGAGAATAAAACCCTTCTGATCAGACAACCAAAATTTTTCTGAAGAACTTTTAAATATTTTAAACTGTCAATGTTTTTTTTAAATTATTAGAGTCAGGATCATTTCGATTCGGAAAACTTAAAAAATATATTTAAAGATACTAAGTTTTTATAAAACTAAAAGTATAAAAAACAATTATAAACTAAATTAATGAAATAGTAAAAAACCAAAATAATTTAAAATTACTTTTTTAGTGGAAAATTTCCTTAGCCTGATTAACCTATTATATTTTGTTTTTGTAAAATAAAACGATAATAATAATTTTTAAATAAATCCTTGTTAATATTGTTTATCTTAAAAAAATTATTATAATATAAATATAAATAAATTTTTTTAGTTGAGAAACTAATTACTATAGTTTTGAATATAAAACTAAATATGATGGTTTTTAAAAAACCTAATTATGATAATTTTTAAAAGAAGATATTATTAGAAACAAATTATGAGTATAGAAATTTAATAATAGTTTTTTGTCCCCAAAAGAAAAATAAGAATTAAAACATTAAAAAATATATAAAACTTTTTATTCCATGAAACATATTATGATAAAATCATTTTATAATAAATATCAATTCAGAAAAATTAATGTTTTTAAGAAAAATGTAATGTTTTGGAAAAATAAAATGAGCACTCCGTATAAAAATATTTTTTAATGTAAGGATATGGGTAAAAAATAATTATATATAAATGATCACTTAAAATTAATCATTTCTAAATTAAATTTAATATATTCAAATATATTGGAATTAGGCGGTTTTGGAAAAATATCTACAAGTATTTCTTTCGATATGATGTATTGTAAAATTATATCTTATTTAAGTGTGTGATCCCAATGGAAATTTTGTCTTATATCAGTAGTCATATCTGATGATAGATGTTCTAGGTTTTTACTTAAATAAATGAATCTCATATTATCTCAATGTATTTGAGTTTTAGTAAAGCTCGTGAAATAGTATGTGAGTGTGTGTTTCTTCTATAACACTTGACCACAACAACTCCCAGCATCCAAATATTAAACATCCGCATTGGAAAGTGATAATGAGGATTATATATTATGACACCTAGAATCAATGTAATCTCTAATTAAGTGAATAGTTTTATTAAATACATTATGATTTTATGGGAGTACTAATACTTTTTGTCTTTACATATTCAATTTTTATAGAAATTTATTTTATACACTTATGTTGATATATAAAATTTATTTCAGATTTGGGTTAAATTTTTAAAACATAAAAATATGTTAACTCACACATCATACTCATTTTAATCTCAAGTTTCATAAGTTTTGTAAAAACAATTGTTAAATATTTTTTAGACTAACCAAATATAATTTCATACAAATTCATTTGTATAATCATGATGTATTTATTTATTTATTTTATAAAAATAGTTGGATCTAAAATCCCATAAAATATTATTTTTTTACCAAAAATCTAGTTCATCTATCATACATAGCCCGAGGGGATTATTTAATTCTATATAAATCATTGGAATGTTTATAAACATATTTTGGATGTTTTATATTTTCAAAAAAATTTGGTTGTTCAACATAAACTTCATATTGAACATATTAATTAAGAAAATTCAAATTCAAATCCATTGTAAATAGTTTAAAATTAAAGAATTCTATAAATGCTAAAAGTATTTAGATAACATCAAGTCTTTCTACCAGATCATATTTTTCATCATAATATATTCCCTCTTGTTTTTTATATACCTTAGAAATAAGTCTATCTCTATTTCTAACTATTATTGTAAAAATGCAGAAACTTATAAATGTTTTTCATTCTGAAATTAAATAGTTAAATTCATTATGAATGTATAATGAAATAAGAGAAATTTATAGAAATTAATGAAACTACACTTATACAATACTAATTTCTCCCATTAGAGAATGAATAAAATTTATATATCTTATAATTGAAAATATGATATATTTATATCATGGAATATGTAAATACATGATTTTAAAATAATAAATTAAGTGTTGGTAATTTTTTGACACATAAATTTTTATTTAAATTTTTATAATTAATATACTGATTTGAAAGAATAATTACATTCATAAAATAGATTGATAAATTAATATTTTGTTTTATTATTATTATAGGATAATTTTATGTGACCATAATTAAATTTTCAAGGAGTTATAAAATCAGTTATAATTTTATAAATGGTATTTTTTAAATAAACTATAATTTTAATTAAAAACTAAAATTCTAATATTTATAAAATTATTTTCATAAAATGTAGTTAATTTATAAATTTGACACATTCAAAAGTGTTTGGGGTGAATTTTTGAGATTTTTCTGAAATACTTCAATTTGTTATGAAGAATAAAATTTAGTAATTTACTATATATATATATATATATTGTAAGTAAAATATAGTACTCAATAAGTCATATATAATTTAATAATCATAAAATAGAAATATTCTTCGCAATTTTAAGTTAAATATTTACAATGATCAAACTATTCAAAGTCTTGATCCAAAATAATAAACTAATGAAAAAAATATTCAAAAAACACCCCTCTCCTCCACTATAAATACGACCCCTCACCACCTATTCTCCTCACACCTCAAAGACGTGTGGATTTTTTATTTTCTACCCAATTCCATTCCCAAGACTATTCTCTACGTCCAAGACCTACTGGTCTCACCAAAAGAAAAAATCCATGTTTCTTAAGGTGGTTCTCAAGGAGAAGAATTCATGAGTTAAAATCCTCTTTCATTTTATTTTATTTTATTTTCAATTTATTTTTCCTTCTTATTATCTCCCCAAATCCCCTCATAAAAGAGAAATGATAACAAAATTATATTTCATAAACAGTAATTTTATTATGTTAATTTAATATCTATCATTAAACCACTCCTCTCCTTCTCGTATTCTAAAAAATTAAAACATCATTCATGATGTGTGAATTTATCATTATCATGGACGATGTTTTTTAATTTCACGGTATCACCTTCAAGACTAGTCATAAAACCATTATTATGGATAAAAAATCTACTATAAATTTTATAGGTTATATAATGTTCTATTACCATTATATAAACATAATATTAAAGAAAATGATATAAGTTTGTGATGGTCAAAAAAACCTCCAATATAAATTAAATCATTTTCATTAATGTTTTATCTAACGAATCATCCTCATATCAAATATATATATATATATGGAATAATTTTAAATTATGGAAACAAGTTAATTATTTTTCATTTTTAATTTTGTAGTTTTTTATCAATTAAATAAGATAATTCATAATAAACCGACAATAAAAATAACACACCCAAAAAACAATAGAAAAAACAAAATATTATTAACAAATGGGTTGAAAGATGCTATAAAAAAGACCGTATAAGTTATTTTAGATATGAATATAGTTATTTAATATGTTAATAAATTATTTGAACTATTATACAGGAGTTTTGAGAAATTTTAAGTAAGACGAACCCAAGGTAACTGAATTTTCATTAAAAATCCTCTTAAATCTATATTTTTCAAAATTCTAAAGGAATTTTTTTACGATGAATGTAATAACGTTTTATGATTTTATTATGGTTCATGTGAATTTTTTATTATTAAGGGTGGAAACTATATCTCCCTCTAATTCATTGGGTATGTTTATGTTGGAATATGACTATAATGGTTATTCCATGTATAACGGTGACAGTTACACCATAAGGTATCCATGAGGGTTACATCAGAAGGTAGATGCAAGGGTTACATTGTAAGGTAGTCATGTGGGTTATAAATCATATGGTTTCCATGAGGGTTACAATATTTAATAATTTATTCCCCATGTTACCTAAATTATTTATTTATTTTTTTTCTATGTTTTATATAAATATCATGTTTTAACAAAGTATATATAACTTTAAGTGTAAGAGGTATATCATTGAAATAATTATTTAATATATTTATATGTATTTATGTAATAATTGTTTGTTTCATTCTTTTTATTCCCTTATATAAATTTTTTTTCTCATCCCAATTTTTGAAATGATTTTCATTGGGTTTTAAGGCTGAATAAGATAAAATAAGACAAGTTGAATGGTGTAAAGAATTTTCATGAGTTGAATTCTTGTTATATTAAAACAAATTATTAAGAAAAAATGTACATTTTCATATAATTCACTTTGTATGATTTTTGGTTTTCATTAAATCTTAATTCTATAAAAATAAATGGAAAAAAAGTTCATGTGAATGTAATAAGTGTGTTCGAGTTATATTATGTAGATTATATAATGTGTAAGGATGGGTCTTTATAGTTGGTGTTAGAGCATGGTTTACATAACTTTAGGAGTTAGGATTATTTTAATAGAATTCCAAAAAAATTACTTTTAACTTATGATTTTGTTGAAATGATATATCATCTAAATATTACCATGTTACTTCATCTAAGATGTTTCTCTTAAAAATGGTTTTCTATAGAAGAAATAGGGAAGCAGAAGTATTAAGGCTCTAATAGAATGATATCCTTCCAAATTCACAACCAGGAATTGTGGTAATTGGAACCGAGAAGTTTGAAACTATAATATCCTAGGTGACACATGCTAAAAATAGAGATATAATCCAGGAAATAGAACAACAAGAGCTATCACAAAATAACATGATGATAACAGAACATTTTATGAGGCAACACCCTCTTACATTCAGTGGATCATATGAACTATTGGGGTATTAAGGGTGGATTTAACACCTTGAAAGTATATTTGATGTCATCGGGATTTAGTTATTCAAAATTTTAGTCTTTCTATTTATTGTTTTGAAGTTTAATCATACTAGAAGTGTTCAATGGTCAAGAATACCATGTATATACAATAGATTGATTCCTTGGAATTTGATTAATATAATAATATTTTCCATGAATTTTTTTTCCTATGGTGGTTAAAATTAATATGGAAAATAAATTCCTTGAATTGAAACAAAAGGATGAAGATTTGATGGATTTTTATTAATAATGCATCACCCTATTGTCAAGGTATTCTCCAAATTTTATTTTAGATCTTAATAGTTAAGTCAATTTATTATAATTGGGACTAAAGAAAATATATCAAAGGAAATTTGATTCAAATTATTTCAAATGTTATTGGAGACCTGTTCATTGTGATGAGAGCGTCGAAATAGAGTTTCTGATGATCTTGTGTACTTTAAAAAGAATTAGAATATAAGGTCTAGATAGAAAGAAATTGGTACAAATAAATCAAATAAATATGAAGGTAAGAAATTCTAGTTTATAGTATTGGGATGTGGGGTAAAAAACATCATGGTGAATGCCTTAAAAAATCATGTAAATGTTTTCAATGTGGTATGTTTTGACATATTGAACGATATTGAAATGAAAAATATCTTAGTGTTGGAATGATTAATTACGATAATAAAACATTAAGGTGTTTCAAATGTGGTGCGATAGGGCACTATGCAAATAGTTACCCAAAGAAGGATCTTAATGATAGAAAGAAGCCATATTATAAGCATAATGGTTCCATGAAATCCTTTGTGACTACTTCAGTAGATGTTGGTTTATCCAATGAAGTGGTATCAGGTACTTTTTTTATCAAATTTTTTTAATGTCTTTGTTTGATATAGGGTCTACACATTTTTTTATTAGTAATAAATGTTTTGGTAAATTGTAAATTGAAACTCAAGAAATGAAATGAAAACATATGGTAATAACCCCATGGGGAAATATTAAGGCCAAAAAGCCTTATAAGAATATTATAATTGTGTAATAGGGAAAGAAATTACTTAAAAACCTTGTTTTCCCATAATATAGTTTGATGTTATTCTATGTATGGAATGTATTTCATTTTATCATACTAAGATTGATTGTAGTTCTAAAGAAGTTTTTTTATTAATAATTTTAGTTATTATACATGAATGAACTCACACCATTGATAACATATAAGGACTCTGAGAAACTGATAAAATATTGAAATCAAATTTACCTTGTACATATTGATAAAAATAAGGGAAGTATTTCTATTAATGATGTTATAGTGGTAAATGAATACCAGGATGTTTTTTTGATGAGTTTATTAGCATTATACATGATTTGGAAATTTAATTTACTATTGACTTAGTTCATGATGTTATAATAATCTCAATACCCCCTTATCAAATTGATCAAGTGGAACATTCAGAATTCCCAAAGTATTTTCATGAGTGTCTTGATAAAGGTTTCATTCTTCCCAGTGCTTCACCAAAAGTTTTTTTTATTTCATTCATTAAAAAGAAAATGGTTCCATGAAATTCTACATTGATTATAGAGCTTTGAATAACATTAATAATATGAATAAGTATCCATTGTAACAAATCGATGAATTGTTTGATCATATCAAGGGAGATCAGTATTTTTTTCATTATTTAAATGAAATATGAGTATGATCAACTAAAGGTGGATGAGGATAAGATTCAGAAAACAGATTTTCATACAAGATATGTGCATTATGAGTTCGATTTTATGCCCTTGGGTTTGATAAATGACACTATAGAATTTATGGATCTTATGAATAGAATATTCCATGAATATTTAACATATATATTTTTTGTTCATATTGATGATATTTTGGTGTTTTAGAATGTTATTAAGATCATGAAAAACATTTTAGGATTTTCCTACAAACTCTCAAAGAAAATAAGTTTTTTGGAAAATTTAGAAAATGTGATTTTTGGTTGCAAAAGATTTCATTTCTTGGGGAAATTTTAAATAAGGATGGAATAATGGTTGAACCTGTTAAAACAAAAATGGTTGATGAATGGCCAAGACCTAAATATGATACAAAGATTTTTAGTTTTCATAGATTAATAGGCTATGGAAGATTATTTTTTAGAAATATTCCATGGTTATCTATCCGACAAACTATGTTACCATAAAAATGGGTTAAATTTATTTAGATAGAACACACTGATGTTTGTTTTTTGGAACTAAAAATAAGATTTTTGAATGATCCATTTTCTTACACTACCTTCCAAAAATGGTGATTTTTTCATCTTTAGTGATACTTAATATAGGGTAATTGGTTGTGTTTTGATGCAGAATGATATGGTAAATGTTTATTCATTAATATATTTTAAACCTCATGAGTTACATTATCCCACACATGATTTTCAATTAGAATATATGCTTTTTACATTAAAACTTTGGATTCACCATTTATATGAAGCCAAATGTGAAATATATAGTAACCACAAATGTTTCAAGTATATATTTAATCAGATTTAATTTAACATGAGTTAGAGAAGATAGTTGGAGCTGATAAAGGATTGTGATTTCATTATCTATTACCATACAGTAAAAGAATAAAAAGAGGAAGATTCTTTGAGTTGAAAACTCCATGCTAAATTAACCATGTTACGTTCATGATATAGTCCCTTGATTAATGATTTGATTATTTGTTTATAGAAGTTGGTGTAGTAATTTACTCTGTTATGTTTCAGGTGATAGTGAAATAATCTCTATCCGATATAATTAAGCAACCATTGAAGGATGATCATTTGTTATAGTAAAAGGTAAAATTTATTTGAAAGGTTAAGTTGCCACAATTTGACATTTATAAATTTGGTGTTTTGAGATTTGGGATCAGATTATATGGAACTTTTGATTCCCATTTTATTTAATAATTATTATGTGAGGCTTATAATTCTCTATTTTTAATACATCTTGGAATCACAAAGATGTACAGATACCATTGAGAGTATTACTGGTGGGACGGAATGAAAAGAAATATTATTGATTTTACTATGAAATGATTGACTTCTAAAATAATTAAAGAATAACAGAAACTACTAAAGGGGATTCTTCTGCGTTTTTCAGTCTCAGAGTGGAAATGGGAAAATGTATCCATGGAATTTATTGTGGGACTACCAAAGACTTCACAAGATAACAAAGTGATTTGGTTTATTGTTGATAAACTAACTAAATTTACACATTTCCTTCTAATTAGAGATATTATGTCTTTAGATCAACTTCCTTGATTGTACCTCAATAATATTCTCAGGTTACATGGAGTTCCTCTCTAAATTATTTATGATCATGATCCTTGATTTACTTAAATCTTTTGGAAAGGCCTTCAGAAATCATTGGGAACTGAATTAAATTTCTACTTTTCCTTCCATCCTCAATCTAAAGGATAAACGAAGTGAACAATTCATAAATTACAGGATATTCTTCGAGCTTTTTAAATGAACTACTATGGAATTTGGGATCAGTATCTTTCATTAATTGCATTTTTTATAACAAAATATTTCATTATAGTATATAGATGGAAACTTTTGAGGCATTATATATAAAGTAGTTTCGAACTATACCATTTTGGGATGATGTGAGGGAAAGGAAGTTTATTGGAATATAATTAGTAGAGGAAATATATAAGAAATTAAATATGATCTTATAACACATGAGGACAACTCAGAGCAAGTAGAAAATTTATGCATATAACAGAAGTTAAGACTTTTCTTTTAAGGTAGATGATCATATTTTCTTTAAAATATCTCCAAGGAAAAGTGTTATTCATATTTTTAAGAAAGGAATGTTATGTCTATAGTTTGTTGGACCTTTTGAAATTTTGGATAGAGTTGGACCATTTTCCTATCAAGTAGCCCTACCTTGGATTTTATCTCAGGTACACAATGTCTTTCATGTTTTGATGTTCAGAATCTATGTGCCTGATTAATCACTTATTTTTATCCCATAAGCTGTTCAGCTTGAAGATAACCTTTCATATGAATAGAAACCTATTTTAGAATCTTGATCATAGAGAGAAAGTATAATGATATAAGTTAATTAATCAGGTTAAGGTTCTGTGGAGAAACCACACGGTTGAAGAAGAAACTATGGAATCTAAAAAGGCTATGAGGGAAAGGTTACCTCACTTATTTAATATGTAAATAAAAATTTCAAGAATTAAATTTCCAAAAGGTGGGGAGAATTTAACAACCTAGGTACTTATAAAATAAACTATTTTCATTATGGAATTAAATTGTCAAATTCATTATGAATGTATAATGAAATAAGTGTTATATATAGAAATTAAGGATTCTATACTAATATTACAGTATCATCACCTTTGAGATTATAAATAAAAATTATGTCTCTTATAAGTTAAAAAATGATATATTTATATCATGTAATAAACAAATAAATGTTTTTCAAATAACAAATTAAGTGTGGGTATTTTTGTGACTTGTAAATTTTTAATTAAAGTTTTATAATTAATATTATGATTTAAAAGAAAATTTAACTTCATAAAATAGAATCATAAATTAATATATATATTTCTTATGATTGTAGGGCAATTTTATGAGACCTGAAATAATTTTTCAAATAGTTATAAAATTAGTTATAATTTTAAAATAGTTATTTTTTTAATAAATGTTGATTTTAATTAAAATTTAAATTACTCATATTTAGAAAAGTATTTTTATAAAATTAAGTTCATTTTTTTATTTTAAACATCAAAAAATGGTTGGGGTGATTTTTTTATATTTTTCTAAAATATTTGATTTTTTAGTGAGTAGTAAAATACGGTAATTTACAGTATATATACATTATAAGTTAAATTCAATATTCATTGATCCATTTCTGATATATTCACAATAATCTAGAACTTCCTCCCTTATTTTAATATATTTAGTGATAATTCTCACTCTATTCATAGTTTATTCCAAAATAATAAACTAATGAATAAAATATTCAAAAAAACACCCCTCTTATCCACTATAAATACCACCCTTCACGACCTCTTATCCTCACACCTCAATGCCTTATAGATTATTTAATTTCAACCCATTACCCTTCCCATCCCTCTTCCTCATGTAAAACATATTTTTCTCTCACAAAAATGCGAAAACTAAGTGCCATAAGGATGTTCTCAAGGAGAAGAGTTCAGGAGGTAAAATCCACTTTCATTTTCTTTTATTTTGTTTTAAATTTATTTTTGTTATTATTACCTCCCCACATAACCTCATACAGGTGACATGATAACTAAAATATCATCCATTTAATGTAATTTTATTTTATTAATGTAATATCTATCATCTAACCTCTTCTCCTATCCTCTTATTCTAAAAAAATGAAAACATCATATGTGATGTGTCAATTTACCATCATAATGGAAGATGTGTTTTAATTTTTCTTTATCACTACTATATATGGTCATAAACCATTATTATTGTTAAATAATATTTTATTATATATATTTTAAATTATATAATGTTCTGGAACCAATATAAAAAAATTATCTGAAACAAAATGATATAAGTTTGTGATTGTTTTAATAAATTCCTAAATAAATTAATCCATTTTCATTAATGTTTTATCTAATGAATCTTCCTCATATTATAAAATAAATTGATATATGTAATAATTGAAAAATATTAAAATATATTATTACCATTTCTTTCAACTTTTTTAGTTTTTCTCTCATTCGATTAGAAAATCCATAACAAACCACCCCTAGAATCCATTGAAAGAACGCACCTGAAACAATGGAAATAGGAAAATATTATTAATAAATAGATCTAAAGATGTTGTAAAAATATTATATAAGTTATTATAAATATTAAAATATTTATTTAATATGTTAATAACACTTTTTAAACCATTATACATGAGGTTTTAACATGTTTGAAGTGATATGAACCTCAGTTAAATGATTTTTCTTTAAAATTTAACATTTAAATCTCTATTTTTAAAAATTCAATCGGAATGTTTTTATGATGAATTTATTCATGTTTTATGAGTATGTTTGGTATAATGGGAAAATTTTATGATTAAGGGTTATACCTACATCTCCCATCATTGCATTGGGTATTTTTATGTTGGATGTTTACTGTAATGGTTATTCTAAGTGTAACATCGATGGTTACACCATAAGGTATCCATTGGAGTTTCATCATAAGGTATACGTGAGTGTTACATTGTACGGTATCTATGAGGGTTAAAAAATATTGAATCCTTGAGGGTTAAAATATTATGTAATTAATTCCACAAGATAATTTAATGGTTTATTTGTGTTTTATATCTTTTATGGAAATCTTATTTTTTTCACAAAGTATATGATACATTAAGTGTGAAAAGTATATCATTGTAAAAATTATTTCATATGTTTATAAATATTAATGGACAAACAGATTCTATCCTTCTTTTTATCCCTTTATTATACTTTTAATGGTCATCCCATGTTTTAAGATCTTTATCAAAGGTTTTTAATGAGGGATAAGAGAAAATAAACCAAGATTAAGGTTGTGAATATTTTTTTAGACAAGAAGTCAGGTTATATTAATAACTTTTTTATTATAAAAAATGGATAATATTTTAGTAGTGTCCATGTTTTATGTTTTTTGGTTATTATTGTAAACTAATTCTATAAAACTCTAAGTCAAAACGTTCTGGGTAATTTTATTACTGTATTCTAGTTGAATTTTCTAGATTATGTAATATTTAAGGTAAGGTCCTTATAATTATCCATTTTCATTACATTTATTCCAAAATAACAATTTTACTCCAATTATAGATGTTTCTATGGGTTTTTCTACTAAATTACATACTTTGTTCCTTTAAAATTCATTGAGATCATATTACATATCATTAATCCAATCCTTGTCACCTAATGCCTCA
Source organism: Viscum album (assembly GCA_963277665.1). NCBI lineage: Eukaryota > Viridiplantae > Streptophyta > Magnoliopsida > Santalales > Viscaceae > Viscum > Viscum album. Next base: position 1,970,543,320 of record OY728130.1, on the reverse strand, counting down.
TCTATATTATTAGGTTCAAATTGGGATAAAAAATAAATATATTCAATTTTATTTCTTAAGGATCTTTTAGTCCTAATCGGTTGATCTTCATCAGTAAATAGACATTCATTAGGATTATTCCTAAAAAACAACATACTTCTTGGGTGTTTAAAATTATTTCCATCAATAATAGGTAGACATTATTATTAAGGAAATACATTAAAAACAAATTCTTGGGTTATTTTCTTATGATAATAACATTATAAAAAAGGATAAAAATTAGTTTTACAAATAACATATAAGGCTGTAGGTTGATGTTTCTGCAAAAAAAGGGATTGATTTCTTCAAACATAACATGTATTTTTTCTTCAACCATACATGAATTTTTATTAAAAATTATATAAGACATACTAGTATTGGAAGAACCCAAAATTATTACATTTATTGTATTTAGGAGAAAATTTATGTAGATTATATTTAGTATTAATTTTTAATTCTAGTTACAAAAAAATTAAATTAACTAAAGGATTCATATTTATTTATATGAAAACAGACCCAAGTATATCTAGTATAGTCATAAATTAAAACATATAAATTGTATTTAAAACGAATAGATCCAATTTTTATAGGAAAAATTAAGTCTTGGTGTACTAAATTTAAATCATCAGAAGTTGAGACTTCACTAATAAATTTAAATTTTGATTTACATTACTTTCCATACTGAAAAGGGTCACAAAATTTTGAAAGTATCAGATATATGTTCTGGTAGATACTTAACAAGTGAATTCCTTGTTATCCTAGATAAGTATCTATGATTACAATATATTAACATTCTATTCCATAACCAAGATTGATCTTCCATTTCATTAATCCAAATTATTTCTTGTTTCTTAAGGTCCTCTATGTTTATTTTAAAAGTATTCTCATAAAGAATGAAAGGAAAAATAAATTTATCCCTCTAACTATGTACTAAACATTTATCATTCATAAAGTTCACTAGGTAACCTTTATCTCGTAATTGAATTGTGATTATAAAATTGTGCTTAAGTCTTATAACAAACAATACATTTAAAATAAGATCTTCTCCAAGAAGAAAAATGTTACCAATTCTGATAATCTGTCCTTATGTATTATATAGGAATGTTACATTTCCACCATTCACCAAGATTATGCGTGAAGAAATATTTGTTTCTTTTCATTATCCTTGAATATCTACTATCCATATACCAATTTTTTTATGTTGGTACTTTATTTATTTATTTTTTTAAAAAACTAATTAGTTTTTCAGAACATGAACCTTCTTGGGTCTGCTCTTATCAAAAAACAATATTTGATGTAACGAAATTCATTTTGAAAAGTAATATTTTTTAAAACCAATAGATCTTAAATTTCTTAAATAAAACTTATTCTTTTAGTGACTACCACATTGAAACTTTGTGAAAAAAGTTTCACATTTAGGAACTAAGTATTTGTTACTAAAAATAGGCTTTTTTATGTATAACCCATTCTAGTATTATTACTATAAAGATGAATTTTCATATAAATTATAACAAATATTTCCTTACCAGTGCTAAAATTTTATAAAAGTTTTTTTAATCTAGAAATTTCATATTTTTTCAAATAAATTCTTATCCTCATTGGTAATAGTTTTACAACTAAATTTTTTAAAATTAGTTTGTAACCAATTTTTATTAAAAAAACATTTCCAAAATTGGTTGATATATATTATTTTTTAATATTAGTTTTATTGAGATATCATTAAATATATAATATATATTTTGTAAAGATATTTATTCTCTAATCTTCATTTACAATTTTATCTTTATAATTATCTAAATTTTTACCAATCTTAAAATTCTAATTTTCTAATTTTTATAAAAATATTGAAACTTCATAATAACTAGGTAATGTATTATCTTATATTGAGTAATATTATTCACTAGAAGATGTAGAATTTATCTAATAAAGTTAATTTTCATTTAGATACATATTTTTAAGGGATTCATCTATGTTTACCTTTTCCATCAAACATTGATTTACTACTGATACCTTAGAAAAAAGACCAATGTTCCTTTTTCTAAAACATTCATCATTAATTGAATTATCAAAATAATCTCCCCCACTAGAACATGAAGTTTCAGATGCATTAAAAACATTATTTATTTTTGACTTATAATATTTCATGTAATTTCTTTCATAATTTCATTCCTTCTAGTATTTTCTTTTCACCTTTTGGAACTTTGGTTAGATATGTCCATCTTTCTTACATTCGTAATATGTGACCTCGAAATATTTATTTTCACTTATAAACCTATAAAATTTCTAATATCTTTATTTAAAATATTTATTTCCAACTATCTTTATCATCCTTCTTGTTATATTATCCAACTAATTTTTTTTAATGTTTTTAAAAAGAATAATCTTACTAAACAACAAATTTCTTCTTCCTAAAACACTACACAACATTGTCTAGTAATTGTGCATTATTATTTATAGTAAAATTGATATCAAAATAAACACAACCATTTTTCTTTTTTCCTTTCTCAACATCTCTCTAAAGTATTCCCTTATGTGGCATTAGAGTACTATTCAAATCATCAAGAATAAGATTGGTAATATTTGTTGTATCATCTACACCAGTAATTTTTTATTCCCACTCATTGGGAATTACATCTATAATAATTTTGACCAAAATATAATCATCAAGACTATTATCACTAAGTGATTATAAACTTTTTATAATAGTCATAAATCATTGGTGCATCTTCGAAACTAACTATACTATTAGAAAATCAAATTCTTGTTAATCATATCTAATCATAGCTCTTCAGGTTTCAATAAATTTGCATGTACCAAAATGTGTTACTTCAAATTTATTCCAAATAATATTAGAAGCTTAACAAGATGATATATGGCTTTATATATTCATTATCATATAACATAATAAATTACTCCATAATTTTTCGTTGAACTAATATTATAATTTCTTATCATTGGTAAAAGTATGAACAACCTTATTTGGAATATTTTAATTTACAGTAAGCAATAATAAGTTACAAAGTTCTGTATTGATCAAAAAAAATTCATTCTATCTCTCCAATATTCAAAGCCATTCTCATTAAAGATAGTTTGTCAACTAGGATTCTGATTATCATGATATCCAACATTCATTCATGCCATCTTAACAAACAATAGAAACTCTTTTCTAAAAATACACATATGTGTATAAAAATATTTAAATAGAAATTCTATATAAAAACATAAACAAATTGAAATAAATATAAAAAGTAAAAAAATCATTAAATATATAAGTAGTAGAATCCAACCTGATGCCAATTTTAGGATCATTAGAGTATCTCATATTGAAATACTTATAAGATGGGTTGATTTGTATTTTAAAAAAATTATACTAACCAAAATAAAAAATCAATTAAAGTAATATTATTGGACTCAATCATAGTTTTATTATCATTGTAATAGAATCAAAAAAACGGGTTGATATAATTAAATTATGCATTTTTCATATTTTTAGTTATACTGATAAAACAATTATAATTGATATATGAGTACAAGGACTAAATTTATATTACATGTATAGAATAATAGACTTTTAAAAATAAGTAATATAAAATCTAGTAACAGTCAGAATGACTTAATAGATATATTAAAAGAAAAAACCATTTAACCTTAATAGTAAGGTACTCAATAACCCTAAATAAATGTATCCACTGTATTATAATTACTATAAATTTTGTATTTCATTACAAGAAAAGCACTATATATAGTGATCATAATAAGAACTATATTCATATCCTCATAGTCCCTCAATATAATGATCATCTTCTATCTTCCATATCGAAAAATCCCTCCATTTAATGGATCAGATTTTGAATCTTCTTATCCCTAGAATCCATCGATCATAACAATGATCATATGTGATTACTAAATAAAATCCATTCTAAAGGAAACAAAAATACAAGGATCCATTAGAAAAAAACTCTCTAAATTATTACAATGTATTTGGAATGACATGTTCATATATAGAAAACATTATATAGTTTTAGTTTCGAATAAGATCTACTCCCAAATCTTCAAATAACTGGCTATTTAGAGGTGAAGCTACAATTATCATATTTTCAAGTTAGTTTCAATGACCTCAGAATAATGGCTCTTGACATCTCAGAATTCTCTTGCATAAGTAAATGTCCAATTTTGTTTGGTTTCAGCACTATTACAATGCTAAATATATTAATTATGATAGAAAAAATTATTATGTGCTTTGGATTATAAACAATAAACAATTAAATGGACTTACATTATTATTATCAATCAAATGATCAAAATTTTGGTTATTCCAAAAAATTAGTACAAAGGTCAGTTTGATGGTCATTAAATTTTTCATTGAGGTATACAATACATTACTCTAACCACTAGTTTAATAAAGGTCAATATAATAATCGAACACACCATCAGTTAGGTGTATAATATTGAGTAATGTGAAGTATTTATTCACATTACATTATACCTTTTCTATGTATGGTATAATGTAATGTTTTTAAAAATAACTAAAATATATGGGACATAAAAAAAAGTTACCAAATATAGTGTTAAGAGTGTGTATGTGATTTCCAAAACTAAATGAATAAAAAAGCAAGAAGTAAAAATTATGGATCAATATTTACTAATTCTGAATATAGTTTTACTCTTCCTATAGTTATAACATACTCTACCTCTATCAAGAATATCCACAAGTGTTGTTTTAATCATAAAAAACCAAAGGATAAGTCATGTAGTATCCATACCTACCATACCTCTTAAAATTTGGTGGGATCAGAAACACCACTAGGGTCTTAAAATTTATTTTGAAGAATTATTTTATTAATTTAATTGAATCCACATAGTATTTTCTTATAAATTTTAATATATTACTCTTTTTTTATTTATCAAAATCAATATCATCAAACTTTAGGCATGATATCCTCCTCCAGGTCCTCATCAGGCGCATCATAATTATTCATTACATGAAGGGTGATTAAACTCACTTTCTCACTACCAACTCTTAGATATAGCTTTGTACATTTAATTTCTAACATTATTGGGTACAGTATATTTGAGGATCAACTACATAAAAAATAATTTTATGATACCTTTGACTATTTATCCATAATGAAATCCCACTATACACCCTTATATAATTATCATATGTTTTTATCATCATCATAACATGTGCAATAAAAACATGTGAATGAGGTAATCTCAAAAAAACATTAAAAGAAAAAATTAATCATCATGTCATCACGGGTTATATTATAAGAATATGATAAAACATGATAAAGGGAGAAATATATTATTAAAAATAACATAAAACACCAAGATTTATCTATGAGTCTAGATAAAATGATATATATACACAAATGAACAAACAAGTACCATGTAACATGTAAGTGAGATAATAAACATTATACATGGAGAAAAATCAAATTCATTTAAAATAGAAATAAGGAATACCATTGAATCATAGCATAATAAGGAATTATGGCACAAAAATAAGCATCGAAAAACATAATATTTAAAAAAATACAAGTATGTATATGCTTTATATTGTGAAGAAATCAAATTATGTCCTATATTTATATAATAAACAAATATAAGAATGTATAATCTAATGGGCTTGGGATACAACCCCTGTACACTCTTTGAATTGGGATTACTACATATATTCACTTTTGGGATTGGGATACTATCTGTGTACTATCTAGGGATTAGGCTACTACCTATGTACCCTCTTGGGCATTATCTATTACCCATGTAACCTCATGGGCTTGAGATATGATCGCATGTAGGGTGTCATTATTTCCTATGGGGCTAATCAAATTTAATAATTTTTAATGTCTCAAATTATTATTAATTAACTAATTCGGTGTAGTAAAAACTATGTAAAAGGTAAAACTAATGATATGGTGAAAGGAGATTATAGTAATTTTAAATGATTGAGTAAATGAGATTGATTATAAATGATAGAAAAAAATATTATTTTTAATGAAATGTGATAAAACATGACATATTTTGTAAAATTTGGGATTCTGTGTGAGGGGATTAAAAATAAAACAAATTTGTTATGTTTTTCATTGGATTATATAGAAATAATATCATTTATCTTATAATCCCCTCCTTGATAAAAATAATCCAATTTTTATGGTCAATTACTTAGGGTTATTAATTAATTAATTAATTATCTCTATGCCATTTTTAAACATATTCATCTTGAATTATATAATAGTCATAAAAAACATAGGGTGATCAGTTGATTCATTTAAATTTTCCTTTCTTATTGGAGTTATAAATGGTCAGGTAATGAAAAAGAGAAATATTGGAAGAATAAAACATGAACATACAAACCCAAAAATGAAAATAATAATAATAATATATATATTTCATAAGAACACACACCCTTACTCTACAAAATCAGAACCAAATTAGGAAATTAAAACCTTATACTCATAATGAGATGGTTAGAGGGGATTATAAAATGAAAAGATAATAATTAAATTGAAGGATTATACTACAAAAATTCTCTACAGTAGTTTAATACTTCATAATCAAGGCTAGCCTCCATTCTATTATTTCTTTATAGAAAATCTTAAACATTAATTTTTTACTGAAAATGAAACCCCATACAACATAAATTAAATTAAATCATATATTGAATATATCTAATTCAACTACAAGTTTTATCGGTCCATTATATTTTAATACCCATCATTAAATGAAAATAAATTTGGGATGAAAATCCCTATCATCTAAATTCGTGATGTTATTAAATGGGAATAAAATATTCCAGCATCACATGGAAAATATTCATCAAATCCTCATTTTTCAAGGACAAAACTCAATGTATATTTTATTTTTCTTCATTGAATTGATCATGCCCTTAATTCTTTCCATTCATAATTTTCAATCCATTTTCAATGTTCATGCCACATGTAATTTACCGAAATTTATTTTTTTACACATCACTCAAGTTAAAAATGTGAATATAGTTTTACTAAAACCTTAAATAATTCTCATTACTGTAGGAATGAAATTAATATAATTTCTTCAACCCTATAAATAAAAAAATCACAATTAATAATGAGGTATTCATAGTTAGGATCAAAAATATCTAAGGTTATAGGGTTATTTGGTAATGATTTAAAATAAATAAATCTTGAAAAATAAGTTATTCACAATATTATATTGCATTATAATAAACAAAAGTCCCATAAAAAATACTCTATTTACAAATATAATATCCCACCTTTCCCTAAAATAAAGCAAGGTCATGAATAAATGATGCATAATAACTGAAATACACCCTCTTTTATTTTTATTTTTTATTTCATTTCTGAATTTGGATTTGGAAATTCATCACATCTACATAACAACCAAAAATGATAAAAAGCATTGATCAAGTAAAGGGTGATTTTTTACCCTCCATAATAAAACCCAATTATTACTATTTTTATGTTTTTAAGAGGTTTTTAAGTGATTTACAATCAATGAATAATCATGAAAATTTATAATATTCAATCAAAACACCCCCACACTTAACTGTTTTATTGAATATGTCCTTAACACCATGACATCATTTCCCCCACACTTTTTTTGAAAATCATGAAAATTTATAAAGAATGTAAGAATGGATAAGATAGGATTATAATGTGGATCATCCTTAATAAGGGTTTTCATGGTTTATATGGGCTAATTAAAGATCAATATAAAGGTTGGCTTAAGGATAATGGCTAATAAAAATATGCCCCAATCATATTGAATGTGATTTTTAACAATCATAACTTTGAAAATATGAAAATAATGTTATAGAAGAAAACATTCCTAAAATTTTCAAGAAATATACCCAAGAAAGAATGTGAAAATTTAGACTGAATTTTTTTTCGGAATGAGAACAAGTAATTGGTATAATTACACATGAAAATTAATAATAAAAATAAAAGCAGTTAACAAAAATTTTAGAGATTTAAATCTTAGAAAATCTTATAATAAATTTTTTAATATAATTATTCTTTCAAATCATGATTTTTTAAATCCAAATATGTTGAATTATCTCTACAAATTCATTCTCATATTTATCTCATTTGTTTTACTGAAAAAGAAATTCAAAACATGGGATGATAATTATCTTTAGTAGTGTTTTCTCCTAGATCGATGATCAATAAATATTAAAATATGGGGCATTGATTTTCTTATTAAACTTCTTAAAAAAGGATATGGGAGAGTATAAAAAATACTAAAATCAAAACTAATACACCACTTTTATTATTCTTTTCCCATGGATATAATTTCAAATGGTTCATTGCCACTACTTTATTTTTCCTTTGTTCAGTCCCAAAAATATATATATGAAGGTGCATACCCTTTTACCAAGAAACTTTAAAATATTGGTGAGAAAGTGTATTAAACATAATAAAAACCTAAAATAAAAACATTTAAAAACACAAGTTTCCTCCCAGAAGCCCTTCTGTTTAATATCATTGGATCATCATTACCACTTCTTATATTATGTGATAGGGGTTGGAAGGATAATACCTAGTCTAGGTCCATAAATAAATGTATTTATGACCTCTCTACATAGTTGTAACCTTTTCCATCCTATGAATATTGTTTTACTCTTCCTATGGATATAACCTACTCTACATACATCAATCCAATCCACCAGTTCTTTTTTAATCCTAAAAAACAAAGGATAATTCATGGACCATACATACTTCTAGAAAATTTTAAATTTGGTAGGATTAGATGCTCATCTAGTTTATTCAGTTTTATCTTGGAGATTTATTTTATTCATTCTAGTATCTCTACTTTTTAATTTAATTCTAGCCACATCAGTATCATCAACATTAGGACTGTTTTCCTCATCTAGGTCATCATCTTGAACATCATAATTCTCAATCACATGATGGATGTTGAATCACACTTTCTCAGTACAAAATATTAGATATATCTCACTACTTTTCATTTCTATTATTACTCATATGGTGTCTATGAATGTTCTCCCATGATGATAGGATTAATCTCTTCTTTCATATATAACACAAATAAGTCCACTGTGAAAAATTAGTTTTCCACCTTGACTATGACATCTTCAATTATTCTTTATGTGTATTTCACCATATAATCGATCATCTGGGGAAAAATATTATGTTCTAAATATTTGCTAAACCCATGATTTTGAACTTACTGTATGACATGTTGTTTACAAGTTCACTAATATGACACAGATATTTCTCAATTTTTTAGACCCGACATTTATAGGAATTTAAAATCTATCAAGTTCATACATTTTTTTGTAAATATTTCGATGCTAATACAAACTAAACCCTTTATAATGAGATAGTGCTAAGTTTCTCCACTTTATTTTATTAGATATTAGTTCGTTTATAAAATTTCCATGAGTCGAGATGTTGGTGATAGGTTCTACAAAAGGATGTCAATATTCAAATTTTTAAAGTGTTTTATAAATATAATTTTTCGTGTATTTCTTTTCCCATATTATAGCCTCTCTATGAATATTAGTCTCAACTTTAATATGTGTGGTTCTAATCCCCATTTATACTTAACTACTTTCTGATTTAGATTATTTTTTCTATCCATATCTTCTTTTTCTCTTTCAATCCATTATTATAGATGTATTTTCCTTACCTTAGGGTGGTCTATAGTGTTTTACCACTTATTAGGGTGGTAGAAATCAAGTGTCCATGTCGTTTTACTTTTGGGCATCACATAATTTAACCTCGCTATCTCTCTCAATGTTTTTCATTAATTTGACTGACAGCCAAATACAAGTTTTGTAGTGTGACCTTTTGGACTCTATAGTCATCCTTTGGCTCCTTATTAGCTGCTACTTATCCTTTTGAGTAGGTGATCAGTTCCTTTATAGCCTCTCATGATTTCATCATGAACATGGCCATGGTTTCCTCTAATAAGTAGATTTGGATCTGGAGAGATAATACTTGTTGTGTTCAGAAAAACCAAATTTGTGTTATTGATATCCCTGACCATGTTTTTAAGGTTTCCAACCCTAAAAATTATTTACCCTGTTGATGAATTGTATTAATGTTCCTTCACCTTTCCACTAGAAACTATTACTTATTATCTCATTAAAGAAATTATAACTCTCTTCTGGTGGTTTTTTCTTTAGTGATCCACATACTATATAATCTACTATTTATATGCTTCCTTGTGACAATCCATTATAAAATGTATGAATTTTTAATGGGATTTCTATTTCGTGATGATGTATTTTTCTAATTTATTATTTAAAATGTTCAAATTTCATATATATTGATTTGTCTTCAAATTGATTAAAATTTTAAATATTTAAATCCTTTAATTATTATGGGGGAAAGAAATTGGTGAAAAAATTTCTTTTTAAATCATTCCATTTGTTGATGAAATGGGCTATAAATATTTTAATCAATTATCATACATTCAATTTTAACAAAAATATGATAATACAAAGTCTTTCTATGTCAAATGAAATTTTTTTAAATTAGAATTTATCATAGAGTTCAAGAAAACTGCCCAAGTGAATGTTTTAATATTCATATGGTAGTTTGAAGAATTGATCCGTGAGTGAGATCATTTGAACAATTTTTTCTTGATATTGAAGTGGTTGGATATGATGGACGGCCCTAAGATTATTAGTTGTAGTCCAAAATTTAGGGACTCCAATAATATTTGATGGTTCAAAGTCATAGGTCTATTTCTTAGGATCCTCCCTATGGTTTGTTTGTTCCATGTCAATCATGGTGGTATCTATTTTTTTATTTCGTAGACTTCTCTCACGTTCAGGATCATATCTAAATATTTATTTTCTTTTAGATGATGGGGAATGTCCATGCATAAATATTTAAATATGAAATCACAAAATAATCTAACCAATAATAAATGTTAAAAAAATATTAAATATTAAATAAAAAAATTTTTCAACCATCCCTAGAAATGACACCAAAAATTTGATCATATGAAGAGTGTGTTTATTCACTATAAAGAGAATAGAATTTAATTATTTATAATAAAATCAAACTATTATGAATTAATTAATTTTTTATGGTAATATTATAGGTAAAGATAAAACCCAGGAGATGATATTATAAGTTTTTATGATTTTTGGATGATTTATTTAATGATATTGATTAAGAGTGAGAATGAAGAAAAATATTAGTTTTAATTCACTATGATAAAACAATCCAAATTTTGTAAAGTCTAGATTTCTATGTGATTAAATTGAAAAATTAAATTTATTTTCCATGTTTTCCCTAAAATTAATGATAAAGAAGACCCTTTTTCTTGGTATCACCTCTTTAATGAAAAAATTCCCATTTGGTATGGTCAATTTCTTAGGGTTATTAATGAATTAACTATCTCGATACCATTTTTAAACATAATAATCCTAAATTATACAATATTCATGAATAACTCAAGGTAGTCAATTTATTATTTTAAATTTTTTATTATTCACATAATCAATGGTCATGTTACAAAAAAAAATAAAGATTTCATGAATAAAACATGAACACAATAACCTAGCAATAACAAAAAAAAATAATTTACACAAACGCACACTCCCACTTTATTTAGATCAACCAAAAAAATTGGGAAATTACCCCCTTATTCTAGTCAGGAGTGGGTTAAAGTGGAATATAAAATAAAATAAATTCTAATGTAATTTAAGGAGTATTCTGGGGGAAGGTTCTACATTAACACAACACTTTATAATCAGGCGTAGTCATTGATCTATGATTCCTTTATAGTGCCCCCTGGACTTGTATTTATATGTCAAAATTCACCCTTGAGTGGATTAAATTCCATAAAATCATACATTTAATATTTATAATTCATCTTTAGTGGTTATCAATCAATTAATTGGAATGTGCCATCATTGAATTAAAAAAACAGGGCTGGATGTTCCAGTTAACCAAATTAATGGCATGAAAATCGGTGTCTCACTGTGAAAATTCATGATCCACCTGTGGATTTAATTTTTCAAATAATAGGTTCATTAATTGTCCTCGGGAATGAAAATATGGATGTCCATGTCGTTGATGGCATTTTCTCATTGTGAATCATGATACCCAACACTGTTTCTCTCATTGTTTCCTCTAACCTCCAATTCAAGTTGAGGAATCCTTCCAAAAACATCGCATGATGTTAATTATATTATCATGATGTAAATAATGATCATCAGGAATTCTTTTTTTATTTAATCATTAATTATCCTCTACCATATAAAAATAAAAAAATAAACATAAATGTAATAATTATTAATTTAATTAATAAAGCAATGAATTAAATATCCTAAAATATAAGTATTAAATGTAGCTATCAGGGTACTACCAATGTACACTCAAAGGCTTAGACCACTACATGTACACTCTATTAGTCTTAATAAACCATGTACACTCATTGATATCATAAGATATAAAACATAATCCATTGCATTGGAGGGTGACATAGGACCCCACACTTCAACCAACCATACATATATGTGCCAATTGAAAAAATATATATTATTCACATCATGGATAACCGATGGAATGAAAAATGAGTTTCATTACATTTTGAGATTATATCACTATGATTTACTTAAATAATGTAAATAGTTAGTACTAAAAATTATATCACCCTAAATGATTATTTCATTATAATATATAAAATTTGATTCATGAAAAATAATTTCCTTGTTAATAAAGACATTATAAATTAAGTGAAAATGGTAGCAAATTTGAAAAATAGTATTTTTGAAAATTCTTTTCTATTTGACATAAAATATGATGTTGTGGTCACATTGAAATGATATTTTTTAAAATAGTAAATTTTATTAAATTTAAAAGATTTAATTTTCTATATCAATATGCATAATATATCTACAAAATTAAGGTTTGAAAATCCATGATTCTATCAAAATGTTGGAGTAAAAATATTTTTAATATTTTTATATTTTTCAAAAGAATTTCCAATATGGAAGCCCTAAAAAATAATTTAAGATTTCAAAAATTTAAGGTAAATTATTTTTTAGGACATTTTTTTCTATATTTTCTATTAAAATTAAACATTAATAATATAATCATGATATGATATAAGGATTATCAAAAAAGATGTGTAGAGTAGAAGATAAAACCATTTTATTTTATAAGGATTAGAAACCCTTCTTTGTAATATTTTGAAATATATTTTTTGAAAACCTGCATCATAAAAATATAAGTAATACTTAAATTTGAAAAGATGAAAATGGAAACATAAAGGACCAATGAGGTAACACAAAATTATGATTTCAATTATAAATGATTACGTTATAGGGAAAGAAACATAAGGATAAGTAGTGGAAACTATCATTAAAGAGGATGAGAATTTTTATCAACAATGATAATTTTTTTGTGGAATGATTTCATCATGGAAAAATATTTTAATTTAAAAAATAATTATTCTTATAGAGGAAGATAAGGTGACCTGAAATAAAATACTATATTGGAATCAACCAAGATTTTATGTAACATGTTTGAGATGAAACAACTCAAATGAAGGGAGATTGGGTTTAAAACCCCCTTACAATATTGTTAACATTTGAACTATAAAACCATGATAAGTAAAACATTATATGGATTTTTTAAACCCATAAATTTTAATAATTAATATGATAAAATGAATCCATGTATAATATTTTTAATTGACACTTTGATCTAATTTATTTATTATTATTTTTATCATTAAAATAATTATAATTTCTTACACACCGTAATATTTTTTTGTCATGATTTTTTTCATAATATAGTTAAATTATCATCAAATAATGTGATTTTTTAACTAAAAATGTGTGAGAATTTGGAATAGTACTAATATGACCATGTGAAAGAAATCAGGTAATCAAATGATTATTAAAGTGACATTGAGTAAGTGACCTTGTGAAGTTATTCTATGGAAGTGTCCTTCAGTGAAAATTTGAAAAAGTATGAAACATACCACATAAAAGAAATCAAGGGATCATATGTATGTTAAAGTTAATATATGTGAAAGAATAAGAAATATCTTCAAGTGACTGCATAAAGAATTTAAGTGATCATAGAGCGACCGTGTTTGTTGAACTAGTCATTTGAATGAATTCATGTAACCATATATTTGAAGACAATTGATTTCGTGTTATATTCAAGTGATTTTGAAATTAAGATAGGTCAGATTTCATTGAAAATCAAGTAAAAAAAGTAAATAATTACCATGTGCACCTACTAGTACAAAAAGTGAATATTTTCTATGATGCTCTATTTTTTTATTCCATTTATATTTTTTTCTATTTATTTACTAAATGTAAATTTTTAATGTTTTATGTTACCTACAAATTTTCCAATTCCTTATTAATTATTGGAATTCAAAGGAATTTTATTTTGGTTAATTTCATGAAATACTTAATGATTATGCCATGGGATAAACTCTCATATTGGATTCTAGAGAATGTAGAAGTTTCAAATTTAAATTGATTGAATTTGAATAGTTTATCTCATATACTTTATGGTAATTTTACAATGGAATTTAATGTTATTGTTTTGAGGTACTGTATTACCTATCATTACATTTTATCTATCTAATACATTATTTTAATATTAATTATTACTAAAGTAACCAATGTTGGTTTTTTTCATGTGCATTTGATGATGTAATTGTACTATGCCTTGGGAATGATAAAATGAAATGGGGTTCATGATTTGGATCTATTTTGTGTAGAAGAACTCAATATAAGTATGTAAATATATATAGAACAATATACGGGTGTATAAAATATTATTAAACTATATTATGCAACATGCATCGGCTGTCAACTACCTCTCTCAACTGAACTACAATTGATTGATCCTTTAATGATGAATATCTCATTGATGCATCAACATTAATACCATAAAGTGTTGATTTGTTTATTTGGATTTAATTATTTAATTTTTCATACTATGATTAATCATGTTGAGTTGTACAACACATTAAATAAGTATGATAGTGGTTTAAGACCCCCAAAAGAAGTTAAGATTTTTGGTATTCCTACATGTGAGAAAAATGTTGGTTAATTCATGTTCTCCAAAAACTAAAAAAAGTTTTGCGATAGAATTTTTCCTTTTAATAGATAAAACATAGTTTTGTGTAAATACCTACTTATTTCAATGGGTTTGAGAATAAAAAGAATCATTACTAGGCCTTAAGAGACATCCCCAAGATTCCAAAGGCTAGAAATAAATTCAAAAGGGTTTCAAATACATGTTGGGGACAATTTAACCTTTAATAAATAAACCACTAAACCAACAAACCCTAACCAAACCATTCATTAAATGATGTGTGAACAGAACCAAGATAACATAACTACTTTATTCATATCAAACCACTCCAATGTGTGAAATATTGTAAGAACAAACATTTATCAAATTAAGTAGCGGAAGGAAAACTAAATACTGCTAAAAGGCCATAATACTCAATGGTCTACAAGATCCAAGATCCAAAATCACTGAATTCCACAAGAATCACGAGCTGGGGATAAAAACCTATGATAATTTTCCTTTTCCCGCATCCCAAAAGATAGAATCTGCAAAAGCACCAATTTTCCAAAGCAAGGGTGAGTTCAACACTCAGTATATTTTCAATAATGACTTCCCTTCTCACACCACTAGTAATGAAGAGTTTGCAACATTTACAAAAAACAGTTTATAATAAACAATTTCTTAAAAAAATTATAACTACATCTAAAAAGGTTTTAGAAACCATTTATAACAAAAATAATACAAGTTAAATTGAAAAACAAATTTATAGGAAGTTATTTTTCTATAAAAATATCTAAACAAAGCATTAAATCCATTTCTCAATATTCTTTTGTCATACCCAATCCATTCCACCGATCCATACAACAAACCATACATGCAACGCGATGACTGTTCCATAATCATGAACGGTTTATCATCAATCTACCAATTCATCACAAGTTAATTATATCCCGTGTTCTATTTTACATTTGGTACTATGAAAATATCATATTTCAACCAATCCCCATATATTCACTATGAATTCACACACCTTGTATTCCCATGGATCATTCCAAAAAAACCATTTCAATAAAAACACCATTTGATTAAAAACCATTTCTATAAAAACCATTTCAATGCCTAAAAAATTAAATAAAACAAAATTTTTTATTGAAATTTTTTTTTCCATCAAACCATTTTTCAATTATTAAAAATACATAATTAAAAATCACCATTTTAAATTCATGAAACTAAATCACTTTGTACAACAATTCACCTAGATCATACAATTTCACCGAAAACCATAAATCATCACTAGAGAATATTTAGTCCATGATTGTCATAATAAATTCCATTCAAATAAACCAATTTGAAACTAATCCAATAAATTCAATAAAGAGGATTTGAGATGGAAGCATCTTACTTCGAAGGTTTCTGTGAAAACCGACAAGGGACGAAGAACGCTCATGCAACTAGGTTGAAACTCAACAAAAATGGCTTAGATATCTTCTCCTACTGACAAAGAATCCAAATATCATCATATTTGGAATCCCCCAACATAGATCTACCCATAACATGCATTTATTTGAAAAATAACGAGGAGGATAAGTTGATCTATGATACATGACATGAATGGTGAATAATGTCACTTATCGATAGGATTGGGCTTCCAAACACCAAGGGAGGGCTTTAGATTAGTTCTTAAATGCTTGGGATAGGTTTCACAACATTCAATGGAGAGAAATATTGAATTAGGGTCATTTAGGAGCAAAAATGATCAATTATGATAAAAAACTTGTAAGATTCTAAAAAATATGATCTTACTTTTTCCCCATGCATGGTTATACCGCACGGTTAGAAATATCACACACTAACCGTGAATTAGATATTTCCATAAGGAAACCACCACACATCCTCCTCACATGGTCTCTATAACTGTGATCAATCTATGATAAAGGTAATACCTTAAAAATGTAATTGTGCACAGTTTCTCCAAAGATATCTGCATGGTTTAGATAAACCATGTGCAACTCGTGTGCATCTACTTTATACATAAAAACGTATTTAGAGTTCACCCATCACTCCCATCCTTCACCTATACCCTTTATAACCAATCAAAACATAAATAATGTGTTACATACCAAAAACTGGGGGTACTAAATTCTCCCAACCATTGGTTTTTCCATCCTTGGAATGTTGAAAACCATTTCTACCCTGATGGAGTTCTGGCCATTGCTCTTTCATTTCCTTCTCACATTCCCAAGTGTCTTCTTAAAACTGAATATGTTTTCATAAAACATGCACTATACCAATTATTTTTCAATGGAGAATTTATCTTTCCTTTCCATAATATGAACTGGAATATGTACTAACAAACCATGCATCTCTAGGTCAATGTGATCCCATCAGATCATGTGGTTAAGATCAAGTTGATACTTCATCAACTGAGATACGTAGAACACATTATGCACCAAACTGAATCATGGTGGAAATGACAATCAAAATGAAACATCTCTAACCCATTCCATTACCATTAAAGTGTCATTGTATAAACAAGATAACATTCCATTTTTTCTAAAATGACGATGTCCATGTCTTGTAGAGATCCTCCAGAACACATGATCGCTCACCACGAACAAAAGTGGTCTTTGATGATGATCCAAAAAATATTTCTGATGACTATGATCTATATCCATCTTCTTTTGATCAATTTAATTTCTTTTTCAATTTTTTGGACAAGATTAGGCCCAACTAGTGAAATCTCCCATGTATCCACCCCACACAGTTGGGAACGACTGGGATGCCCATACAATGCTTCAAACGGAGTCATATGTATCGAGTACTAATAGTTGTTATTACATGAGAACTCCACTAAAGGTAGATGATCCTCCCATGAGCCACCAAAATCCATTACACAAGATTACAACATGTCTTATAATGTTTGTATCATCCTTTAAAATTGGTCATCTGTCTGCAGATGATATGTTGTACTCATTATCAATTGAGTTCCCATGGATTTTTATAAGGATTTCTAGAATTGATATGTGAACCATGGATATTTGACTGGAACAATTTAAACAAGTATCCCATGTCTCTTTACCACTTTTCATATATAGGTTTTGGACAAATCTAACTCCATAAGGTTTTCAAGAATTTTAATGAAATGAGCTGACTTGGTAAGACGATCCACTATCACCCATATAGAATCATGTTTCTAAACCATTATTGGGAGATCTACAACACAATTCAACATTATTTTCTCTCATATAAATTCTATGAT
This sequence comes from Viscum album, assembly GCA_963277665.1. Lineage (NCBI taxonomy): Eukaryota > Viridiplantae > Streptophyta > Magnoliopsida > Santalales > Viscaceae > Viscum > Viscum album. The sequence continues at coordinate 1,970,525,011 of OY728130.1, read as the reverse complement.
AGTTAAATAATTCAACATTCCTTCTAGTCACTAATGTTATACATTAACTTGCAGAAATGTTATGCACTTTGAAATGAACTCAGCCACTTTCCTTTTCATGTCGCACCGATAAAATTTTGCCTTCAACACTGTATACATCTTCATTGTACCTGGAAGTGAAGCTAATCTTGAATGGTCATAATCATAAATATTATTAATTTTTAAATCCATAGGTACAACCATCAATTTCTAAACCATAAAACTGAACTCCCATCAATTTTCCACCCCTCAATGGTCTCCCCACCATTGAGTTTTGAACTCATATCTAGGAAATATGTGGCAGAAGCTTGTTCCACGTTAACTATATTTACCAAATCAGGATCCACTAAAACAAAAAATAAAACCACCACATCAAATCAGTCTTCACATTCCAGATGCTTGTTATCTAGGATCGACATCAACTGTCATTCATCTGAAGGTTATTTTTTCAACTGAGTGTATGCCTTTTTTCTTAATGAATCTTCCACAAAATTTCCATTCCCTAGTTTATAAATCAAGTCAATGTCAAACATCTAGAGATACTCCATCCATATCCTTTACCTCATATTCATATTTCATTGTGATAAAATGTGTTTCAAGCATTTATGATCAGTGAATATAAAAAAGTTCTCACCAAAGAGATAGTGATACCAAGTGTTCAAATAATGGAAAAAGAAAGGTAATTCCAAGTCATGAGTTGGGTAATTATTATCAAGAACTCTCAATTTCCTTGAACCTTAAGAAACAACATGGTCTCATTTCATGAGAACACATCCCAAGCTAGATCCCAAAGAATCATAGACCGCCATGTAACCCTATCCTAGTTCTGGAAAAATCTATTTGGGTTTTTATGTTAATCAAACTTCCAACTATTTGAAAGATTTTTGGAATTAGTCATTCCATTGGAATGGATCATTCTTCTTTTTCGTATCTATAATTACCAAGGATAGTCACGGTAAGTCATACATAGAGCATCGGTAGTATCCAGATAGACTAGGAAAACATTAATATCAAAGTCATTCTTCAGTGGTTTCCATGATTTAACAACATCTATCTATTATAAATCCACTGAAACACCCTTTTCATAAATTACATAGCCAATAATGTGTACTTCTAGTATCCAAAAATCCCCCTTTGACAATTTGGAACACAAATTATGGTCACTCAAGATTCCCAACATTGTCTCTAACAGTCACTCATGTGTATCCCTTGTCCATGAATACACCAATATGTCATCTACAAACACCACAATTAAAGAATCCATATATCTCTGAAATATTTGATTCATCAGTTCCATAAAGACCCCTAGTGAATTCTTAAGACCAAAAGGCATGACTACATATTCATAGTGACCATATCTGCTTCATAAATTTTTTTTCAGAATATCTTTGTTCATAACTCACAACAGATGATATCTTGATCAGAATTCCATTTTAGAGAACCATTGGGCTCCCCTCAATTGATCAAAAAGATCACAAATTCATGCAATTGGATTCTAATTCTTTATCGTTACTTGGTTAATCTTCTTATAATCCTCACAGAGCCTTAGAGTTTCATCTACTTTCTCCATGAAAAATACTGGTGCTTCCCACATAGACATACTTGGATGAAAGAAACCTTTTCTTTATAGTACCTCCAAATACACCTTCAATTCTCATAATAATTTTCGTTATTTATCATAATATAGAAGCGAAATAGGACTAGTATTTGGAAGAAGATCCATCCCAAACTCAACTTCCCATAGAGGATGTAACCTTAAGAATTTTTTGTGAAAGACATCTTGAAATTGATCCAAAATTAATAGAAAAATATTTTCTTTAGTATCTTCCATTGAATCCAAATATAACACTGCTATCTGGTAAGAGATCATCCCCACAGCTAGTTCCAACAAGCCCATTTCACCTTCTTTACAACCCTCTCTTCTTTGAAGAGATGCTTGATTCTGTCCTCAGTCTCGAATCGCACTGTTCTTATGTAATAGTCGATGTGGGACTTAAATATGGTTAACAAGTCCATAACCATGATTACATCATAGACATGCATCTCCCACATCGCAAAGTCCTATTACAGCTATGCTCCATCAACAGTTATAGCATATTCTCTACACACAAAGGCTTGACATTTCATTCACTAAGAGTAATTTTCAGTTTTAACCCAGAAGGAATAATTTCTATTTTTAAACATAAAAGTTCAATGACACAAGAAGAAATGAAGTGACGTTATGCACTAATATCAAACATCACATGTATAACGATATAATTCAAAAGAATCATACTTATCACTATAGATGGTCCAGCCTGATCATCCTTGTTCATCTTCTCAGCTCCATACAATTACTTTGTAGTTATACTCTACTCCTTGTTACCTTGTAGATATTTCCCTTGATGAGGAGTCATGGTATTCCAATAATACACATGGATATCTTTTCTCTATTGACGAGATCGATTCTGACGACCTCTTCCTTTCGAAGCATATGATGCTTGCGATAGTTGAGTAGTGTCTTGACCACCCGACCTCAAAGCACTATGTCCAAAGCTATTAAGGTGTCCCATATTTTTGAAATTATGGAATGCTCTTGGTGGTGGTGTACACTACCAATTCACATCATTAACGAAACCACATTGGTAATATCTCACTTGGATCTTTGGCCACGAAGAAAGGATTACTGATTTAGTTTTCTCATTATGAGTTCCACTCCCTCCATGAAAACAGGTGTCCATATTCTATATTCTCCCAGCATTCGAGTTACCACTATTTCCAATAGTTATCATCATAAGTCCTCCTTCCATAGATCTTGATATGTCTTGTTTATCCGCTGTTTCTCTGTTCACCATCTCTATATAATCTGTAATATAGGGCACCACAATCTTTGATCTAATTTCTTTCCGTAGCACTAATTTGAAGATGTTTTCCATCAATGATGCACTCACTAAAACTTTGGGTGAAAAGCGTAATAAATGAATGAATTTAGACACATATTCCATGGAAGAGATATTCTATTACTTTAGTCTAAACAAGTATATAATCTAATGGATCTTGAATGTATGATTATATTATTTTTTATTAAATAGTTCCTTAAAATCATCTGATGTTATTCCATGATCTTCATTAGCATGGATAAATATTTCCCACCACTAACATGATATATCATTTAGCATATACTTGGACAACAAGAATTTGAGCTCTATTGGTGTGCTAATGAATTCAGTGATACGATTCATATTTTTCAATCACTCCTTTTCATTATCAGTTTTAACATCACCCAAGAGGATGAGTGGATTCTTATTCATGAACTGGATGGAATGATACACATTCCTTTGCTCATCCCTTTGGTGTCTCATATCCATAGCTTAAAACTCTTGAACAACACTCTGAAATAATTCTTTGTTCACCAGTGGTTTAGGTGAAACGATGTTATTTGCAGCTTCTTTCGGTTGATTTTTATGACACCTATCAGGTACCATTTTATAAAAAAACGACAACTAAATAAGTCTCACTCCCTTGTAACTGATGTCTTAGCATTTCAAGTTCTATCACGTCAACTATCACATTGTTTTTTTCCAAACACAACATTTTCCACATTCAACAATTGTGTAAGAACCATTCATTCTTTTTAAAATCAACCCATTTTCAAAATATATCAATCATGCCCTTTTTCAAAGTCATTAATTACCAATGAATTTCTACATTTTTCAAAATTTTACACATTTGAACAAATCATAAATCATTACTATAAATGAAATCTTCAATAATAGTTGGAATTATTTCCTCTACAATGAATTACATGCATTTCTAATCAGATAAACCTAGGAAAATGAGATTTTGGTATCCTATAAGTGTCTCCAAAACAATTATGTACCAAAAACCCCGGTAACATAAAGTTTATCATAAATGGGATAGTTGTATCCTTTTATGCAATACATTTCATGTTCGGACAATCCTGGTCCTTTGTAAGATCCCAACCCAAGGAATATACGAGAATGAATTTCAACTCCAAGACCATGAAAATTGAATACTACATGTTAGTCTTGTATTGAACAATTTGATACCATTTGTAATGGCCCACTTATTCCCATAGAATTGACAATACAATGAGTCATTACTAATCCTTAGGTGAAATCCCCAAGATGCCAAATACTGGTAATAAATTCTAAAGGGTTTCAAATACAAGTGGAGAATGATTTAAACTTCATGAAATAAACTACTTAACCAACAAACCATAGCCAAACTATTCACTAAATGATGCATAAACTGAATAAAGACAACACAACTACTTTATTCATATCAAAACACTCCAATGTGAAAATCCATATATTCCCAATAATTATCAATTCAAACAGAATGAGAATAGATAAATACTCTGAAAAAACACAAAACTTCATTCTACCCATGTTCAATGCTCTACAATCCCTGAACAACCAATGCATCATAATGTGGTTCTTAAAACATGTGATACTTTACCTTTTCCCATGTCCTGGAAGATAGAATATACAAAATCCCCAATGTTTCAAAGAAGGGGAGATTATAACACTCATGATGTTTTCCCTAATGAATTCTCTACTAATTCCACTATGATAGAATAGTCAGAAACATTTACCTAAAATAGTTTATAGTAAACAATTTCTAAAAAATAGTTTACAACTACATATAAAAAGGTTTCCAAAACCATTTATAACCAAAAGTATATAAGTTGAATTGAAACAAATTTTACAGTATGTTTTGTTTACATAAAAATAACTAAAAAATGATTTAAAACCATGTCTCAATATTCCAATTTCATACCCAATCCATTCCACCCATCCACACAACCAACTATGCATGCTACGTGATGACAGTTCTGTACTCATGATCTGTTTCTCGTCGATCTACGATGTCGTCAAAAGGTATTTATATCCCATGTTCTATTTGACCTTTGGCACCGAACACAATATCATATTTCAACCAACTCACATATATGAAATATGAACTCACACACCATGCATTCCCTAGGATCATTCCAAAAAACCCCATTCAATAATAAACACTTTTTATTGAAATCCATTTCCATCCTAACCATTTCAATACAAAACCATTTCAATAAAAAAAATATTGAAAAACAATTTTCCATCAATTTTTTTATTTGAATTATAGAAAATTCATAATTTAAAATAACTATTTTATATTCATGAATCTAAATCGCTTTTCACAATAATTCACAATGATCACACAATTTCACCCAAAATCATAATTCATCACTAGAGAATATTTATTCCATGATTTTAACAATCAATTCCATTCAAATAAAAAAATTTTGAACTAATATAATCAATTATAGAAAGAGGGGTAGAGAAATAATCCACCTATATAAGACGATTCGGTGAACACAGAAAAGGTATGAAGAATGCTCACACAACTGGGTAGAAACACTCTAAAAATAGCCTTAGATCCCTTCTCCTACCAACAACAAACCCAAATATCATAATATTTGGAATACCTCAAGATAGATCTACCCATACCATGTGTAGATCTAAAAAATAAATAGGATATGAGAATTATATCTATTTAGATCTATGAAACGAGAAAAGAATTGTGATGAACGTCACATACCGAGATAATCGGGCTTTTAAACGCAAAGGAAGGGATCAGGATCGGTTCTTAAATGCTTGGGAGAGGTTCCCCAACCATCAATGGAGAGAAAAATCAAAATAGAGCCATTTTGGAGAAAAATAGAAAGTAGGAAAAAATGAGTAAGATCCTGATGAATAGGATCTTACTTTTTCCCCACACATGATTAGACTGCACGGTTAGACAAATTGTGCACTAATCGTGCACATCTACTTTAGCCCCAAAAACATATTTAGAGTTCACCAAACTCTCCAATACATAACCCTTAAACATTATAACCGTGAATATAATTGAGTAAGGGTAAAATACCATAAACTGGGGGTCCTACTGTTTTTCTCTAACACAAATTTAAGAAGGTAGTATTTGTGTTGTGCCTCCAGGTGTGAAATGGCAGGGTGATCGGGTTAAGCCACCAGATGTGAATATTTATGTTTCTTGGGGTTTTTCTCCAAACATTAAAAATATAGTTGAAAATTGGTTTTCATATTCTTTTAAATATAAGAGTTTCCATTATAGTGGGTATTATCACTCTCAATACATGAGAGTGGTTAATAGTATACTATGATCATTTAGATATGAACAACTATATAAATCACTTTGTTCATTTATTTTTCGAATACATTAACTAAACATTGATAAGTGGTTAAAAATATTTTTAAAAAAAATATTAATTCATCCCACTCATAAAAATATTAACATTATTATTAAATACCTAACAACTGGTATCAAAGGGATTCCCTATATTTTTTAGATTTTTCTATTATTTGTGTTATTCAAATGTAGACATAAATATTCAAGGTGTAAAAGATCTATTTTGAGATGGTATAAGTAAATTTGAATGATTCGTGCACTCCTAAATGGAAGCCACTCTTTGATAGAACTAATAATAGCTACTAGAAATCTCTCATGGTGGATTTTTATAAACACCAATGCATTGATAGTTGGACAATCATTATGAAACTGTACAAGCTTCCCGATGTTGATCCTGAAACATTAGTTGGTAATGATGTGGTAAATTGTGTTCTAAATAAAAAGGTGATGAATATTATATATTTTTAAATTATTCAAAATGTGTATAGACATATTTATTCATGATAAATATAACATGAAATTTTTAATGTTCTTCAAGTTACTCATTTGGGTCATGATAAGCTTATAAGAACTAAATTAGGTAAGTTGAGATCTAAGTGTCATGAATTCAAAATGGGATAAGATGAAATAGTTAATCAAATGTTTCATTTATTTACATGTATTTTAAATGGTATGAGTTCTTTGGGATAAATATTAGATAATTCTATTCAAATTGACAGAGTTTTAATAGATTTGATGAATAAATGGCATTCTAAAAAGGTGTCAATTTATGAAAGTAAAAAGATTATAATAATTTACATTAGATGAGACAATTAAGCTTTTATTGTAATATGAATTATAATTTAAAAATATTTCCCTAGAGGAAAATTCTAAAAGGAAATGAATTTATTTTAAAACAAAAGTTTATCTTACCACACACTCTTCTGATTCTGAATTGTAAAGTAGCGAGAGAGACTAAGTTGTACAGATTTCAAAAGGGATAAGAAAGAATGTATACTCAAGAATAATAAAAAATAATTACACTCAAAATAAATAAATCAAAAAAGGTAAATATGATAATGATGTCATTTTTTATGAATGCATATAAAGAGGCCACATCCAACCTAACTACCCAAGACACAAGAATGACTAGAGAAAGAGATAACAATACAAGATGTAAATATAAGAGATGATATCAGGTTGGAGTTACACATCAAAATTTGATTCATGTAATGAATATGGTACTGAAAATGGAAAAGAAAACATTTTTTATGACTTCTATAAATCATGTAAGTGAATTTTATTTCTCTTCCTGTTCTAAATCAAAATTTTCAAAATATAGGTTTTATGAAGCTCTTGATAGACTCAATAATATAGTTAACTAGATTATTAGATTATTCTAGAATATTATGATAAAATATAAATATGTTCATGATAAAAAATGAAAAATTTAAAATCATTCCTTTGATCTAAAATTATAATTTATAAGAAAAAATGGAACGTGTTTGACTTGTAAATCTCAAACATAAATATTTCAAGTATGTATGTCAGTAATATAAAATAGTTAAGTCTAATTATATTTAGAAAGAAAAAATTATTTGCTTAGAAATTAATTTGAATGTTTTAAAAATATACATTTCTTGATTTATTCAGGAAATGGAATGTATTTAAAGGATAATGAGAATTAATAAACTAAATTAGTCAAAAAAAAATTCTTAGATATGATAATAAATTACCCAAAATGTATAAATACTTCTTGTTAATGCTTCATGAGGAAATATTTCAATGGTTACATATTTTAGATATCACATGAAGTTTTATTATGAAAATGAATGTTCCTTGAGATTCTAATAGTCTATTGGTCACCCAAAGGATTTTATCTCAAAATTAGTTTCTTATAGATTGCATGTAAACTCTTACTTCAAATCAATTTTATAAGGACCCTGCCTTAAAACATTATATAATATTGAAATTTATTCAAAAAAATAAATTCATTTACATTGAGGATATTTTCAAGTTTATATTTTTAGAAAATTATGACATAATACATACATAAGAATCCACATTTATACAAATTGGATACTACTAAAACAGAATCCATTTATTTCAAAACATAAAACTATTTAAATAAAACATATTTTATTTTAAAAATATTCATAACATTTTAATTATAATTTCATCATTCTCTTACAAATCCTTATAACCTGTGAAAACATTTAAAAACATGGTATGAGCCCAAAAATATCAGTAAGGGATATAAACAAAGTATTTTTTAGTAATGTGATAACATAAAAACCAATAAAACCCATTTCACAAACACACATTAGTTTGTATAGAGACATCATGAAGTTTACATATGACATATTTACAGTATCAATCATACATTTACCCTTATATATGGAATGAACATTTGGTCAACTTCCATCTCCATACTACCCAATTCATTGGAGCACTATAATGGGGCTCACCCATTATATCTTGAGCTATAATGGGTGATTCCCAACATATCTTGAGCTATAATGGGATAAAACCGACATATATAGAGATATAATGGGATAATCCCCACAGAACTATGTCCAAGGAACATATCATGAATAAAACACTTTATAACTCATTAAAACCCTTGATCAAAACACATTGATGTTTTCAAAATAACCCTTTTTCATTATAAATCACTTTTAAAATATGAACATCATGCATGTAATAATGATATCATATTCTTTGAGAATTAATATGAAAAAATATAATGGAAACATAATAGTAATTAATCATTATTAAATTAGGATAGACCACTAATTTTTTATATATAAAAAATAATATTTTTTAATTTCATAATAAGACATTTAAATAAGATTTTAAAAGGAAATTCCTTTACAAATATCATATAATTGAAGTGATAATTAATAGAAAAAAAAGGAAAATTGGTATACACTATAAATAAATATAATATAAAAAAAATCATTACACAAATAATCTTAGTACCACATAACTAATAAAGTATAAGGATAACCCAAATAAAGTAATTTGGGTTAAGAATCCCCTTACCTCGAGTTTGTCTTACATGAAACATCTTAAATCCTCCTGTATAATGGTTAAAAAAGTTTTATTAAAACATTAAAGAGGAATATTAATTTTTATAACATCTTATATGATCATTTTATAAAATCATTATACCCATTTATTAATAAAATTTTTTTATTTTCATTGTATTGGATGCATTCTTTACATGGTTTCCATGGTCAGTTCGTAATGGATTTTCATTTCGAATGGAAGAAAAACTCCAAAAGTGGAATGAAAAGGTACTGAAATTTTTCCATAATATTCAATAATACCATATAACATTTTTTTTCAGAAATTATAATGATTCTTTATATAAAACATTAATGATATTTGTTTATATATCTTTGTCGGTTCGTTGATCATCGCGAATTAGTTTATTTTTATAATTATATATTATGAATATTTTTTAATTATAGAATATAAAAGAGGTTATATAATAAACATTAAAATATATTTCAAACATTAAAATGGTTTTACAACCATATTTTAAAGAATTTAATGAAATTTAAGTTACGTCGTCCATGATGTTGGTAAATCGACACATCACCGACATTGTTTTAATTTTTAGAATAAGAGGGAGATGAGAAGAAGTATAAAAATTAATTTCTCCTGAAACATGATAAAAAGCATGTATAAATATGATACTAGAGGTTTATTAATTATCTTATAAGGGGACATGAAGAGAGTACAATAAAATTAAATAAAAATTAATGAAAATAAAAGAAAATGAAAGAGGATTTTTACCTCTTGATCTCTTCTCCTTGAGATCCTCGTTAAAGCCTTTGGTTTTGGAATTTTGAAGATATCTGTATGTATTATACATGGGAATGGTATTTGGTTAGAGTATTGTTCTTAACATAAAAAATTATCAAATCTTGAGAGGTGTGAGAGGAAGAGGGGGTGGGTGAGGTATTTATAGTGGAGGAGACGAGGGTTTTCCCATTATTTTAGTCATCATTTTATTATTTTTCACAAGACAAGTAGTAGTATTGATCCTTGTCACTAAATATAGTAATAATTTAATGTGATTTTGAACCAATGACCATTAAAATCATCCATGACTCAAGCATGAGGCATACATTCAGTTATTTAGCATATTTCATAAATTATAAAATTTCACTTTTCACCAAATATCACTTATTTTAGAAAAATTTCAAAAATTCACCCCTACCATTTTTTAACATTTAGAATTAAAAAACGAACCCCATTTATCATAATGATTTTATAAATATGTGAAATTTAATTTTTATATAAAATCATAATATATTCAAAAAAATAACAATTTTAAAACTATAAGTGATTTTATAACACCTTAAAAGAAAATAAAGTTATAGTAAAATTATATTATAACCATAAGACAAAACAACAATAATTTATTATTAAATTTTATGAATTAAATTTTCATTTAAATTATTAAATTAATCATAAAATTGTAAATAAATATTTATGACTTATAAAAATACCAAAACTTATATAATGATCATATTATTACATAGAAGATGACTAAATTTTATTTATACATTCATTTGTGACATTACAATTAATTTAATAGATTTACTATTCATAAGGGTCATATTCCTTTTCATAAGGGTAAATTTCTAATCATGAGAGTATGTTACTATTTATAAAAAATTAATTTGATCCTATTAGACTCTAAATATCTTACTGATCGCAACCGTGTGTGTCTATTTTTTGAAATTCAAATCATAAAAGAAACAAATATATGTTTAATGGATAGGTTTAGACTATATTCTTAAAACAAAGTGTTATTTTGCAGAGACTCTTTGTCACATACATTTCAATTTATTTTAAAATCCTTGGGGTGTTACATTCTCCATGCTTTTTAGAAATTGTATCCTCGCTATTTTTTAATATTTACTTATTGAAAAAGTTAGGGTACCTTTCCCTCATATCATTTTCAGAATCCCATGTTGTTTCTTCAACCATTTGGTTTCTCAAAAAAAACCGTAACTAGGTGAATAACCTTATTTCACAAGACTTTCTCTCTTCAATTGATAAATTGAACAGGTTTCTCTTTATAAAAGAGGTTCTCTTCCACCTAAACTACATCTGGGCTAAAACAAGAGATGAATCTAGAATATACTTTCTCAACATCGAAACATGAAAAACATTTTCTACCTAGGTTAAACTCGGAGGTAAATCTACTTGGTAAGCGACTGGTCTAACTTTCTCTTATATTTCATAAGGTCTAATGAACCATGGACATAGCTTTCCATTATTACCAAAATTAATAACACTTTTACATGGTGAGATTCTAATAAAAACATGATCACCTACCTTAAAATAAATGTCTCTTCTCCTATTATATACATAACGTTTCTACCCATATTGAGTTTTACTCATGTGTTGTTGGATTATGTTAACTTTCTCAACCAATTACTCTAATAATTATGGTCTCATCAACTTAATTTCCCTGAATTTATTCCAAAAATATGGGGTTCGATACTGCTTCCCATAAAATGCCTCTAAATTAGTTATCGGTATATTGGAATGAAAACTGCTATTGTAAGAAAACTCAAATAAAGAAAGATGTTGATCCAAACTTCTTGAGTAGTCAATTGTTCAAACACTAAGCATAACCTAAAATTTATGAATCATTCATTATGACTTCCCATATGATTGAGGACTAAAAGTTGTACTAAAATTTAATTTTCAACCCAAAGACTTCTGAAGGCCTTACCAAAAGTTAAAAGTGAACCTAGAATAATGATATGATACAATGGATATAGGAACTTCATGCAACCTGAAAATTTCATTGAGGTATTGTCTAGAATGCTAATATGGATAACTAGTTTCTCAAATAGGAAGGAAATGAGTTGATTTATTCAATTGATCAATAATATCCTAGATTTCATTTTTTCTTTAAGAAGATTCTTGTAGTTCCATAATGAAGTCTATGGATATATTTTCTCATTTCTACTTAGTAACTGGAAAAGGATAAAGAATCCCATTTAGTAACTATCACTCTTAAGTAACCTGTTGACATGTAAAACATCTTACGATAAAATTCTAAATATCTCTTTTCTATCCATCCCACCAATAATACTATCAACGTTATATGTACATCATTGTGCGGCCTGGATGAAAATTAAACGTTGAACTGTAAGCTTCACATAATAGTTATTTCTTCATCTTAGAATCACAAGGACCACGTAATCTCTTTCCAAGACCGAAAAGGCAATATTTATCAATGTTAAACTCTATAAACATACCATTTTTAACCAATTCTACCTTTTTCTACAACTCACGGTCTTCCTTAGGATCTTGCATTATACTGTCTGACATAGATGACCATACTGACACCTACAACAATACAGAGGAATTTCTTACACCAATAACTTCAAGACAAAATGCATCACATCATTAACCAAAGGGTTATGTCTAAACATAACATGGTTAATTTTTCATCACTTTTCTAAAACAAAGAATTAGCCACTCTGTTTTCTTAATAGGATGTAAATAAATCATGAAATCATAATCCTTGATTAGTTCCAACCATCTTCTCTATCTCATAGTCAATTCCTTATGAGTAAATATATACTTAAATCTTTTATGGTCAGTATATATTTCACATTTTAATCCAAACAAATTATGCCTCCAAATTTTTAATATAAAAACAACCGCATCTAATTCCACATCATGTGTAGGGTTATTTTACTTAGTAGGTTTCAACTGACATGAAGGGTATTTAATTACCTAATCATTCTGAATCAAAAAAAAACAAGCCCCTTAAAATAATCATCATTGTAGATGAAAAATTCACCATTTCTAGAAGGCAGGGTCAGAACCGGAGCATTCACTAATCATCATTTCTATTTCATAAAACATTCATCAAACTCTTTTTTACAAAAGAATTTAAATCCTTTTCGATTTAACTTTGTCAGTGGATTGGAAAACCATGATATGTTTTCAACAATCCTCCGATAATATCATGTCATACTAAAAAACAATAGATCGTCGTTATTTTTTTGGGTCCTATCCATTATTCATAAACATTTGTTTTAGAATTATCAATAGTTATTCTTTTATTAGAAACAATGTAACCAAAGAAATAAATTTGTTTCAACAATAATTCACACTTGTTGGATTTTCCATAAATTTTTCATTCTTATAAGGATTAAAAACAACCCTTAGATGTCTTTTATGATCCTATTTACTTTTATAATATACTCGAATTTCATTAATAAACCCAACCAAAAACTTATCCAACTACTCATGAAATATTATATTCATAAGATCATGGAATACAATAGGATCATTAGTTAACCCAATAGTCATAACTACATATTATTAATGCCCATATGTAGTGTGAAACATGGCCATCAACATGTGTGCTTCATTTACTTTTTATTGATGGTTCCTTGACCTTAGGTCCACCTTTAAAAAAATATTGTGCTCCCTAGAGCTGGTCAACCAAATCATCGATATGAGGTAATGTATACTTATTATTAATAGTGATGTTATTTAAGGATCTATAATCAATTAAAAGTTTCATTTCTACATCTTTCATTTTTTTAAAACAATACAAGACCACCCCATGGTGATGTTCTGGGACAGATGAAGCCTTTATGTAATAATTCATACAGCTACATTTTCAACTCTAAAATTTCCATTTATTCCATTTAGTAAGGAGGATTAGAAATTGGATTCGCATTAATAATTATGTAAATAGTAAACTCAAGTTCATGATTAAGAATAACATGAGGAAAACATAAGTAAATACATCAAGATAATCATTTACTACAGGTACATCATAAATTTGAACGGTTCCCATGTTTTTTAAAATGTGTGAATGATTACATTAATTTCCATATTTTAGTAGTTTCTTATCTTCCTAGTATGTTATCATTGGTATGGGTTTATTTTTTATAAAAACTAATAATATTTCTTAAAACCTAAAAATTTTTATCTACAATTTATCTTATCATGATTAAAATAAAGTTATTCCATACCCTGAAAAACATCAAAATTCACTAGACTCAATACAATAATGTTTGCTGGTAAACTCTTTCCATAGACAAAGATAGCAATATTTTAATAATTAATTTTTTACAAAATATTTTTTCCATGTTTTTACCATGAATTGTTACTTCATTTCATGTGGTGAAATTTTAAATTTAGTAGAAAATTTATCAAAAATAAAAAAAATGTGTAGAACCCAAATTAAACAACACAATTTTAAATTATATAAAGGCAATAAGTTTACCTTATACAACTTTATTTGATGTCTCAACATCTTCTGAAGTAGTTGCAAAGGATTTTTCCACACCCTTCTTCTTCTAATCTTTTTTATTCCAAGACAGAGTGACTAGTTTTGGACACACATTAGAAAAATGAACCATTTCCGTATAGTTAAAGCATCTCACCATCATCTTTTCATTAATTTTTAGATCATTTTCCTTATACTCAAAAAATATGTTCTTAGAAATTCCACATCAGTATCATTACCCAGAACATACAAGACATTATCCAAGATACTTTTTACCACACTTTTCACCAAAAGGGAAATTTATTTTTTTACCTCTAGATTACTTTGATGAATTATTCCCCAAAGTTTTCCAACCCGATTGATTCATATTCGTGTCATCACAAGTATCATACATTTTAAAAAACTACCAATCAACTTTTTTATAAAAACATATATGTTTCTCATAGCTTTTAAACACTCGTGAATCCAAATCTCTTTGTAAAAATGGTATAAAACCATAGTAAAATCTATTAATTTTATTATAAATGTCCCAACTGAAATTTGGTATGTACTTGGCCAGTCTTGTGAAATTGGATTCATATGATTCCACAAAATCATCATCTTTCTAATTCATTTCCAAGAATTGTTTCTCTATTCTGAGTTGAATAGTTTTATGAAAATGTTTTTCCAAAAAAGGCTCTTAAAATCATCTCATTCAAGATTTACATGAGTATATATTTATCCCGTATTCTTAACTAGAGACACCCATTGATTGAATTTACATTAAAAACTATAAATTTATAGTATTACCTTTTGGAATTCCAAACATCCCATGACATCAAATATCTTTTCTAGAGTATCGATCCATCTTTTGGTTATCACTGGATTTGTGGTACTACTAAATGTTGGTGGATGTTTCCTCATAAAAGGATCCAAAAAATACATGTTTCTTCATGGTAGAATAGGTTCTTACCTAGCATAGATTACACCACCATTTATATTCAATTTTCTAAAATCCATTACTATAAAATACTATTCATTTCCAGTTGCCACCATTCTACATTGTGGATTCAGAAAGATATCTGCCTCTTGGTTCCTTCCAATGTCATTTTCATTGTTTCTTCTATAAAAAAAATTCTGAAAAAATATATCTTAGATGAATCCACATGTTAATCTTTAGATTCATTATCATTTCATCATAAAATCAAGGTAAAAATAATTTATAGTATTCTATTAATACAATATTAACCCTTAATGTTATCTAAATCATACTTTTACACCAACGATAACAACCCATGAATAAAATATTATATAATCATGAAATTTTGTCAAGAACATACATTCATTTACATTGAGGGTCTTTTCAGGTTTATATTTTTAGAGAATTTGGACATAATACATACATAATAGTCCACATTTCTTCAGAGTGTATACTACAGAAAGTATCCATTTCATACAAAACATACATTTTTTTAAATAAACAATTGTATATTTGTAAGATATTCCAAACATTTTAACTTGATTACTATATTTTTCTTTCTCATCCTTAAAACATATTAAAAAAAATTAAAACATGGGAATAGCACAAAAATATCTGTAAGGGGTATAAATAAATAATTCATTAGTCAAGTGATAACATAAAAATCAATAAACCCCATTTCATAAACACTCATTAGCATGCATATAATCATCATGTAGTTTCCTTAAGACATATTTACCGTATCGTTCATACATTCACCCTTACACATGGAATAACCATTTGGTTTACTTCAATATTTGGAGTACCCGATTCATTAGAGAGCTATAATGGGCCTCACCCATCATATCTTGAGCTATAATGGGATCAACCCAACATATCTTGGTCTATATTGGGATCAACCCAAAATATCATGTGTTTTAATGTTCTCAAAGATAAATAAATATGTACAAGGAACATATCAAGAATAAAACACTTGATAACTCATTTGGAACATTCATCAAAACACATTTATGTTTACAAAATACCCCTTATTCTTAAAACAAATCACTTTTAAAATATGAAACTCATGGACCTAATAATGAAGTAATATTCATGAATAATAACTATGAAAAAATATAATTGAAACATCATAATAATTAATCATCATGAAATTAGGAAAATCCTCTAACTCTATATATATATATATATAAATTCTTTTTGAATTTCATAATAAGACATTTAAAAAGGGGTTTAAAAGTAAATTCCATTACAATTATCAAATAATTGAAGTCAGAATTAATAAAAAAAATTAATGTGTATAAACTATAAATACACATAATAAAAAAACATCACACAAATAATCTTACTACCACATAACCAATGAGGTATAAGTTTAACCTAAATTATGGAATTTGGGTTGAGAATCACCTTACCTCGAGTTCATCATACTTGAAATGTGTTAAAACCTCCTGTATAATGGTTAAAATAGTGTTATTAATACCTTAAAGAATCATAATAATTTTTAAAACACTTTATATTATCATTTTATAACATCATTAAACTCATTTATTAATAACATTTTGTTATTTTCATTATTTCGGGTGTGATCTTTACATGGTTTTTGTGGTCGGTTTGTAATGGTTATTCTTGTTGAATGGAACCGAATCTCCAGAAGTGGAATGAAATTTAATTAAATGTTTATAGAATATTTAATGATACCATATAAATTTTTTTATATATTATTATGATTAATTATATAAAACAATAATGATATTTTTTTGGATAATTTTGGTTATTCGTTGATCATCACGACCTATTTCTTGTTTATAATTCAATATTTTCCATATAGATTAATTCAAGAACATAAAATAGGTTATATAATAAATTTTTAATACTTTTTAAAGCATTAATTTTTTTCTAAAACAAGATTTTATATATGTAAAATAAATTAAATGAGCATCATCCATGATGTCGGTAAATTAACACATCACATAGAGTGTTTTAATCTTTATAATAAGAGGGTGAGGAGAAGAAGTATGACGAAAAATTTCTCTATAAACATGTTAAAATTCCAGTATATATATTGATATAGGAGTTTTCAATCCTATTGGATTAGGGGATTTTAATAGAGTTAAAGAAAAATAAAATAATTGAAATGAAAATAAAAGAAAATGAAAGTGGATATTTAACTTTTGATATCTTCTCCTTGAGATCCTTTTTAAGGCCATCAATTTAGGCTTTTGGAGAGATCGTC
Organism: Viscum album; assembly: GCA_963277665.1. NCBI lineage: Eukaryota > Viridiplantae > Streptophyta > Magnoliopsida > Santalales > Viscaceae > Viscum > Viscum album. Next base: position 1,970,507,338 of record OY728130.1, on the reverse strand, counting down.
AGGTCTTGGGAATGGGGAAGATAATTGGGAAGATTATTGGGCAGAATTTATAAAATTATCAAGTCTTGATAGGTGGGATAGGAAGAGGGGATGGGTGTGGTATTTATAATGGACCATAGAAGAGTTTTCCCATTATTTTAGTCATTTTTTTATTATTTTGAACAAGACAAGAAATAAGGTTGGTTATTTTGACAAAATATATAAATAAGTGCATGTTACTTCTAGCCACATTCCATTTACATCATCCATGAATCAAGCATGATGCATAAAATCATTTATTTAACATATTTTGTAAATGATCAAATTAACTATTCACCGAAAATTCAAGTATTTCAGAAAAATACTAATAATTCACAAAAAAAATTATGATTATAATTAAATAATGAACACCATTATATCATAATGATTATACATATATGATAAATATAATTTTTAAATAAAATCATATTTTATTCGAAAAAAATAACAATTTTAAAACTAAAACTGATTTTATAACACATTAAAAGACAATAAAGGTCTCATAAAATTGAGTTATAACAAAAAAAAACAAAAAATAATTTATGATTCCATTTTATGAAAATAAAATTTCATTTAAATTATAAAATTAACCTTAAAATTGTAAATAAATACTTATGACTTATAAAAATAAAAACACTTATACTATGATCATATTGTCACTTATAAGATGCCTAAATTATATTTATACATTCATGAGTGAGGTTAATATTTATTTGGATTATCCAATATTCATAATGGTCAAACTCTTTTTCATAAGTGTATGTTACTATTCCGAAGGGTTTATTACTATTCACAAAATATTAATTTGTTCCTATCAGACTCTAAATATCTTACTGATCGCAACTATGTATGTATGTTTCTAAAAATTCAAATCATGGATGAAGAAAAATTATTTTAAATAGTTGGGATATATATATATTCTTAAAAAGTGTTATTTTTCAAAGACTTGGTGTCTCATGCATTTCAATTTATTTGTAAATTTGTTGGGTGTTAAAAATTTTAGTCCCCATGAATTCTTTTCCTAACCCAATTGGATGCAAATTTGTATGGGTACTAAAGAAATTTAAATCTATTTCTATTTAAAAAAATTCATGGAATAATAAAAAAGGATGTGTGGTACAAAGATATTGGATGTTAAGAAATATGAATGTTGATATTTCAAAATTATATACATTAATAAGTGTGATGGTTTTAGTGTTACTTATGGTGATAATTCAAAGTTAAAAGTAAAAGTGTTTTGAGAAATTGGAATTTCAAATTCAGAAAATATTTCTAAGGATTTGTTTGTTGAAGGTTTAAAACATATTTCGACTAGTATATCAAATATTTTTTAGGATAATATGATTGTGAAATTTTAAATTTAAAAATTATTATTTTCAAAGAGTATTTTATCTTTTTTAAGAAAAAATTTAATAAAATATTTTTTAAATTAATTTTTATGGGTTGACTGAGTAAAATGTAAATTTTTTTTAATAATGTGCAATCTGAAAATATTTTTGGCATTTAATATTGGGCCATCAAAATTTCAGGTAGTTGTACAATCTTTCCCAAAGGTAAAAGTCATTGGATATACCTGATTTGAAACTAGACAATACATATGTATGTGATTAATTATTAAAAGGTAATAAACATAAAGAGTCCTTCAAATCTATCTAAGAAGTACATACTTCTAGACTACTTCAAAATTTACATTTAGATTTATTTTCCCTAATGAATGATGAAAATATTGGAAGTAAAAGGTATTTTTTTGTTATTGTTGACAACTATAGTAGTTCTCTATGGAATTTTTTTCTTGCACATAAATCTGAGACATTTTTTATATTTATTTTATATTGAAAATTAGTTCAAAATAAAAAAATCATATAATTTTATCAATAAGAATTGATAGATGAGGTGATTTTTACTATGTATAATTTGATAAATTCTATAAAGATAATTGGTATAGTCATAAATTTTTTTCCCCTAGGACTCAACAACAAAAGTTTTTGGTAGAAATGTAAAATATGAATTTACAATAAATGGTGAGGATAATGTTAAATGAGTATTATTTAGAAAAATATTTCTTGGAAGAAGTCTTTAACTCATCTTTTCAAGTTTCTAACGAAATTATACTTATTCCATTTTTAAATAAACAATATTAAATCTGGAAAATAATATATAATATAATTTTTTATTATAGATTATTTTGATGTAATGTTCATATTCTTAACACCAAATATTCACTAGAAAATTTTGATTCAAAATAATACGATGTTGTTTTTTTATAGTATTTTATTTCATGTATGACTAGTTTAGTTTATAAAAAAACAACCTTATTAGTTGAAGAGTCGGTAAAAGCAAAATTTGATGAAAATATTTTAAAGGAGAGGGAATCGTATTTAGAAAAATTTGAATAATTGTTCAAATATATCCAATTTGGGGAACCTAAAAATTCAGAGTTTGATAAATGTATTGAGGTGTAGATTAATTCTCATGAACAAAATTTAGAAGTTCATAAAAATATTCCAGTTGAAAAAATATTTGATGATATTACTGTTTGAGATAAAATAAAAAATTTCCTAAGAATTTTTTTTCTTATCAAGATTTTATTTCAGATTTTTTTCCTTAAAACATGGATGAATCTTTGTTCGATTCAAATATGATTATGCACATGAATAATAAATTAAATCCATTTAATTTGAATCATTTATGGACTACAGTTGAACTCTCTATGGATAAAAATATTAATGGAATAAAATAGATCTTTATAAATGAGTTATATGGATCTAGTAAAAAATAGAAAAAAGGCCAGATTAGTGGATCAAGGTTACAATCAAGAAGGAATGGATTTTTAATAATATTTTCCCCCAATTTCTCAATTAGAATATAAAAGAATTATTTGGGCATACGAATCTCATTGTGGACTTAAAAATGTTCAAATGGATGTAAAAAAGGATCATTTTTAAAGTAGGCACCTAGTTATGAGGATTAATCTCATTCTAAGCATGTTTTGAAACTCTCAAATTCGCTTAATGCTTTAAAACAAGCATATCAATCTTCGTTTGAGATGTTTTCTTTATTTATTTTTTGAATAATGTTTTTTTTAAATTTATCCAACCTTATTTATAAAAAGATTTTAACATATATTTAGATAGTAAAAATATATATCAATGATATTATCTTTGGTTCTTTAATTTATGGGCTTTATAATGATTTTTTAAGCTAATGTCCTTAGAATTTTACATGATCCATACATACAATCTTAATATCTTTTTATGTTTGCAAGTAGATAAAAGATAATATGGTATGATTATTAATAAATCAAAATATGATAAAATTTTAATTAAGTGGTTTGGTCTTGATAATTTAAAGGAATTAAATATTCTAATTAGTATGACCCAAAATTTAGATTTGGATGATACTGGAAAATATATTATTAATAAGATTTTTAATTCTATGATTGATAGATTTCATAATTTTATAGAAAATAGAAAAGATTTTAGGATTCCAGTTTATAAATTTTATAGATTCAAATATAATCCTACATAATGTAATTTTAAGGAAATTAAAATAGTAATTAATAAATTTAAGGGATATATGATTCTTTGATTATTTTACCATATACATACCCCTTTTGAACAATATAGTTTTTCATATTCTAAATTTATTGGATGTAAAATTGATAGAAATAGACCAATAAGTATTCATAACATTCTTGGTAAACAATTTGTTTCTTGTAGTTCAATGAAATGAAATTTAGTGGCTTTTTAAATAACTAAAAGTGAGTATATTTTTGTTTCATATTATGGTTCATAGTCGTTATGGATTAAAATACACTTTTAGATTATGGTTTTAATTTTGAGAAAATCTTTATTTATTGTGATAATACTTTTGAAATATTTATCTCTAAAAAACATTTATAGCACACTAGAACAAAACATATATATATTTTATATCACCTCAATAGATATCATGTTCAAAATGGAAATATTATTCTATAATATTTTTATTAATAAAAATAGTTTACTAATTTATTTACTAAACCCATAGATTTATTTATTTTTGATAAAATCAAATTTAAACTTGGAATTTTTTAAATTTAATTATATAGTATATATTTAGTGGTATTTTAATCAGATTTTGAGGTAAAACTATAAATCAATTCCATTTCTTCATTGTTCATATTGTCTTCATTTAATTTAGTTAGTTCACTAGAATGTTATTACCTAGTTGGTTACTGCTTAATTTGTCTAAACTCATTAAATAATTGTTTTAAAATCATGAAATGTTTTCAAGAATCTTTAAGGTTTCTAAGATTTTGTACAATAGTAATTATTAATGGGGAGTTTTTCATGTTTTATGTTCACATTAAAAGGGATAATTTCATTCCCAATAATCATTCAAGTGAGTTCTCCATGTACTAGTTTAAATATAAGGGTTAGTTTTTTTCCTATTAATAACTATTGATCTTAGGGGGAGTATAATTAACCTTAACATATTGGTACATTAAAGAGTAGTTGTTGAATATTATTAATTAATTTAAAAAATGGGCTGAAACATTTGAATTTACATTTATTTTTCAATTATAAAAAAAGAAAATAATGTTGAATTGGATCCTTGATCCAATTTAATTATCATTATTCTTTTCTAATTGAAATAATTATAATTTCTCATACACTAAAAGATTTTTTTTCGTAATTTAGTTAAATAATCGCAGGATTGTATGAGTGTTGAACTTACCAAAATTGGTAATTTGGCGAAGTCCTCAAGTGACCACATAAAGGAAATCAAGAAACTGAATGACTCTTCAAGTGTATTTGAGGAAGTGACATTGTGATGTGACTTGTGGAAGTGTAATTAAGTGAAAATTTAAGAACATATGATATTTACCACATGTATAAAATCATTTGATTATATGTATGTTATAGTGTTTGTCTATGAAAAACTATAAAAACATTTGAGTGACTGCACAATGTAATTCTAGTTATTGCACAATAACTATGTCTGTTATACTTTCCACAAAAAGGAAAGACAACAAGATATATTCTTGTTACCTCACTTTGAAAAAAAATTGAATTAATATTTAAAATAAAGTGACTGAAAGTACTATCATACCATGGGAAACCTTCCATGATTAAAATGGTTGATGTTTTATGAAGATCTATTTTTTATTCCTAATATTCTTTTCAATTTTACATTGGTTCATTTATAATGTTTTTAGTGACCTAATGTTTTCTTAACTCCTTGATAATTATTGGGATACTATATATTTTTATTTAGGATAATTTTATTTAGGATATAATGATCATCACATGGTTTAAACTATCAAATAGTTTCTTGGGAGAGTATGAATTCCAAATTTAAATTAGTTGGAATTTTAATAGTTTTCCTCACAAAGATTATGGGAGTGTTCCAAGTTAATTAAATGTTTTTATTATTGTTTTTTTGTCCTTTAATAGTTATTCAAATGGATTATCACTATAGAAAAGGGCTTTTAATATTATATATTATCAATGTAATCTATGTGGGTGTAGTTGGGGTTTGGATTAGTGGTATGCACCCCTTAATTCTATATGCAAAATGGGGTTTCAAACCCCATTGGGCGCAGGTACTGTAGCGTACTATAGCAGCAGTGTACACTGTAGTAGCGATAAGTAACTGTAGCGGCTGCAGGTCACTGTAGTAGTGACGGGGTACCATAGCA